>CAXKWD010000002.1:93118198-94318198 GCA_964059195.1 Ectobius pallidus
AGGAAGTTGAGGAAGTCTAATGCTTAATTTACAATGGAGCGACACCCGCGATGCGACAACAGCGACGCGGCATTCGACATTTACTGACCAATGGCAATCAAGCATTTCTGCGGCAAAACGTCACGATGGCGGCGCGACGAAAGTTGAGTTGGAGTTAACTTTTACCGCGCGACATCAGCTGAGATGAGCGGAAGTCGAATCTATTTTGTTTTTCCAATGGCGATGACAGTCACAGCAATTTACATGGGGAACGATACTACATTTATTTATATTTCTATATGGTTTCTAATCATTTCAAGACGGGTTCAAGAAATTAAATTAATTTTCTCAGCCTATAAAATTTATTTACTGCCCTTTCTTTGAAAAGGATGTTATGTGTCCCACGGCATAAAACTAAGCTCAAACTAACCTCAAATTCAAAGTTACTGCAATACAGGCTCTGCTGGAAATACTGCTTCTCGCGTTGAAAATAATGTATTTATACTATATGAGGACCTGTGATTTGCAACAAGGTGTCATTCACATATTATTTTGCTAATAGGATTCTGTATCTCGGTAGCCGTAAACATTTCGGAATCAGGGAACCATAATTCCCGAGCAATAAATAATTGACGCTCCCTGACATGATTTAACTTTTTCCTTCATATATAGGGCTAAAAGTATTCTTGAATTGCATGAATATCAAGTCAGTATTATTTAATATGTTTGATTATTTCACGTCGCGACGTATTGTGAACACAGTCCGCGACGCGACGCGATACTGCAATTCACGCCGCGTGTCGCGGGTGTCGCCTTATTGTAAATGCTACTTAAAGTATACAGTCCTTCCTCACGTTCGATAGCTTGTTTTCTAAGAGGGGAGTGATCATATTTTTATTAATATTTATTTATTTCTTTTCTTGGTATATATTATAGGCCTAGTTATTATTAAACTTTACAGTGCTGTTTATATTTCAATATAAGTATTCCTGGAGCAATATCAAGTTTGATATCAACTATTATATAGCGGAATAGCTAAAATTATAGCGGAATAGCTGATTTCCGCAAACGACAGTTTTCATACATGGTTAAATATTTTCATATTTTACGATAAAGCATTATTGTATTAAATTTACATCTCAGCCTTTATGCATTTTTTACGGCGACGCATATGTACGTCAATAGCAGTGAATGGGTTAATTAGCTCTCTCCACACCATCCTACACAACTAAAAAACCAAGACTCGCCACTGTGTATCATACATTAGCTTTTGTAATGTGGAAGGAAGACAGAGAGCAGAAATACTCACTAGTCCTACCCACATGCAGAATTAACCGACATCGTTGTAATCCTGCTGACATTGTTATGCACTGTCGTTAAATATCAATATTTATTACGAGATCTGACTTTCTAGTGTTGGCTAATGGCGAAGATAGATGACTACCAGTTCAGCTATTGCCGACATCAGTCTCCATAAAGGAAGTCGGGAAGCTCTCGTAACTTTCTTAACAGAGTCGCAAAAAGCTGTGTCACCACATACAAAACGCACATATAGGTGTAAAAAAAATTGAGAATTAGTTTCTACGATTTTTTTTTAACTTAAGTAAACATAGGGATTTACTTTCAATTCATTCAGACTCAAAAAGTTAACAAATTACTCCACTCAAAAAAGAAGGAATAAAAATAAAACAAAAAAACACACACACGCTGAATGGCAGAATTGTATAATTTTTTCAGGTGTACCTCATAGTTATGCAAGGTTCTTATCTGAAAAATATGTCATGGAGAAAAGACTTTGATAGCATACTGTTTATGTTTAATGGTTTATAGATTTACAAAAGGATTAATGAATTATGACTCTAGTAAGAAGTGATTTGATCTAAGGTCTGTTGAGCTTTACGATCCTGTATTGAGGCACCTAACGATGAGCTTCGTGGCTGGCTAGTAATAGTGAAAGTCTCCTTTTGCAGAGGGCAGCACCATCTTGATTATATAGATAGGCTCTTGAGCCGTGCGATTTTTGGCTGATTTTTAAAAGATAGTCACATTATTATTTTGTTATAATGACCTCACTGCTTATTTGTGCAATTCTACCACTATAATGAGTTTGCCTGTACCACATTACAGGCTATATAATTAATCATTGCTGATTATTAATTTATGTTATCCCAAGAGAGTCATATTCTAGGATTTTTTTTCCGGTTTTGCCCAGCTGGAATATGAAAAAGGGGTTTATGTACGCAGAGTCAAAACTAACAATACATGCCCCCCTCGCAAGAGTTCTATGAAGCCCGTCCGTAGGCCCACTTCGTGCAAAATATAACATTTCCTTAAATCGTTACCGTTTCACTTATTTTGACAATTAAAGTGAGATATCTTAAGCTAAATAATTAGAGGACCGTTCCTTCATTCATATTATAAGTAGTCAATACAGGCTAGATTACATAGTAAAAATATTATTTGAAAATTTAAAGGTAGGCCTACATGAAGTTAAAAGATCATATTGTTAGAGGAAGCATCTATTGTGTAGTATAGTCTATCAAGTCTGAATTATTTATAACAAGCTGTCATTAGCACAATGTTAAGTTTGCTGTAGCAGAAAATTGTTATGAAATTATATTCATATTACATGATGACGAAAAGATATTTATTTACTTAAACTGGTATGCAGCCATTCCACAGAAAGTGACCCTGAAGTGTCCAGACCGTAACAATCTTTTATATTAATTTAAAATATATGTCATCATTGAAAAATCATGAAATTAATTTTCAGTACTAGTCTACTGAAGAAATAATTCTCAAAATTAATTTCATAATTTTTCAGTGATGATATATATTTTAAATTATTATTAAAAGGTTGTTACGGTCTGGACACTTCAGGCTCACTTTCCGTGGAATGGCTGTTTGGTAAATCGATTTAGCCATGAACTGTTATAACTGAAGTTGCTTTAGCAACCCTCAGAGGATCTGTTTCAATACTGAGGAATCACATATATAAATCCTAATCGTAACTGTTAATGATTTTCTATTTTGTATTAATTTTTCATTAATTTTATTCTCTTTTTCTTTTCAATGTTCTATGTTCAATTACCTTTCTGTTTTTTTTTTTTATGGTACTCTTTGTCTGTGTAGGCAACCCATAACTATGGGAAGATTAAATAAATAAAAAAATATAGTCTACATAGTACAATAAATAGATATAGGCTTATTACATACCACAACTTAGTACAGGGTACTACAGGCAACTTTATGATAATTTTAATGTAATGAAATGTACTTACTCTGTGTTGTTATCCGTTAACCCATGGCTGAAGATCCTGAAACAGAGGGTAACAATCGATTAATAAATAAATATACACATCAATAATAATCATATTACAGAAGCCGATAATGTTTATACGGAAATGAACCAACTCCGTAATTATTACCTACACTAGTCAAAACAATTAGAGGGACACTACTTTCATTGCGAAAATCAGAAAACATTCTAGGCCTACAGTTTGCAGGTAGATAGGCCTACTATGTTACGCACTTGTTGCTCATGGTTTGTTTACGTAAATCATCGTCCAAACAAATTTCCCGTGTGACCACAAACGAGGGAGATGAAACATAGCAAGGAAGAAGCAAAATCAAAGTGGCTGCACGGGAAAGATCCATCCTTCAAGCACAGCCAGGGGACGCATATTTCTCGATATTCGGCGTAGATTTGAATCTGTTCGAACACATTTAGGACATTATATCTTGGGTAGAAGAGTCCGCAAAGGGTTCAAAGTATATAGAAAAGGAAAATAAGAGTCCCGTTAAGGGACAACGGGATCAGATGCTGAAAAAGGGATCGTTGGTGACAATTAGTGGAACATCAGAAGAAGTCTTAAGTTCGCTGTTTCATGTATTAAAGCAATTACAACGTAAAACCACTATTACAAGTACTCTACCTTTACCCTACTTTCAATCTACTGCGACAATGATTTCAACACAATCACAGAACACTTAATTTCACTATAAAATTCTCTTATATGTTTACTTTAACTTTTATTAACTTAAATTAAAGTGGATATAAAAGAGAATTTATGGGTCAGTATGTAGGCCTCCCATTGCCAACTTATAGGCAGATAACTTGAATTCATTTCTTGACTGTTGTAATCAATTTGCAAAGGAAGATAGTCTACTTTCTGGCATACCATATGAAAATTGTACTAGGAGATTTCAATGCTCTTAATAGCACTTCTTGAAATTCTAGGTATGTTTAAAAAAGTCTAACTAAAAAACCAATAAAGTCTCAGTGATTAAATGTTAACCATTTATTACAAAACAACATAAGAATTTTTCTGAAAATTTTGGATTTTTAAAGCATGTCCCATCTGAGATATTTTAGATTGAAAATACCTGATAGTAGACAAATTGCAATATTTGAAGACCCATTAAAAAAGGATATAATTCTCAGGTCAGAAATTTTTTAGGGAAGTAGTATACTATAAACACTATATCCAGAAAAAAATTGAAGGTGATCCTTAATTTTATCTTTAAAATGTTATATTTTAAAAGGGAAGGTTTTTATTTTGAAAAAGTTAAAATTTAGCTATTTGTTTCGTTTATTTACAATTAAGTAGGCCTATATAAACTGAACAGAAAATATTCTACATGCTATGCTCTTTAACATGGTTTTTGTTTGAACCAAATATCTTATAAACACTAAGAAGCCACAAAGTTTAACGCAAACCTCTGTAAAATGCAAAATAGGCTGACGCACCAATACAAAATGGCCGCTCAAAAAGAACCTGAACATCTAAAAAATTAATGAATATCTCGTTTTCAACTCTCTGAATACAGTACAAACATAGATAAAAAAAAAAAAAAAAAAAAAATTTGTCAGCAGCCATCATTGGTTAATTTGATGTGAATTGACCCGTAATTAAATCACGGAGGATGAAATGAGCTGGACATGTTGCGCGCATGGGGGAGGAAAGACATCTCAAAGTATTGACTGAGAGACTCGAAGGGAAAAGACTACTTGGAAGATATAGACGAAGGTGGGAGGACAAAATTAGGACAGATTTAAGGGAAGTGGGATTTGCGAGGAATGGTTGGATGGAGTTAGCACAGAATAGGGTTCAATGGCGGACTGAAGTGAGCGCGGAAATGAACCTCCGGTTTCCATCAAATAGATAATATTCCTTTAGCTTGCTTAGGAATTGTTTATTGCCATTGAGTAAGTAAGTAAGTAAGTAAGTAAGTAAGTAAGTAAGTAAGTAAGTAAGTAAGTAAGTAAGTAAGTAAGTAAGTAAGTAAGTAAGTAAGTAAGTAAGTAAGTAAGTAAGTAAGTAAGTAAGTAAGTAAGTAAGTAAGTAAGTAAGTAAGTAAGTAAGTATGAGCATAGGCGTACCGAGGGGGGGTTTTGGGGGTTTGAATCCCCCCCATTGATTAAAAAAAGGAAAATTGTATAATTTTTTAAGTCTGCCCATAAATTATTTAATACAAGAAAAAGCGTGGGAAGCTTAAAACTCGTTATTTAGCGTCTTAATTTTTTAAATTTTCCGGGGGAGGTCCCCCCGGAAGCTTAAAACTCGTTATTTTGCGTCTTAATTTTTTTTTAATTTTCCGGGGGAGGACCCCCGGAAGCTTAAAACTCGTTATTTTGCGTCTTAATTTTTAAAATGTTCCTGGGGAGGACCCCCGGAAGCTTAAAACTCGTTATTTTGCGTCCTAATTTTTTAAATTTTCCGGGGAGGCCCCCCGGACCCCCCTCTTTCTGGGGGCTATTCCATACCCCCCAGACCCCGCGGATGTTATAACCCCCCCATATGGTCGGCCTGGTTACGCCTATGAGTATGAGATAACTTACAGAAAATGTGTATCGTGGGGGCTCGGTGTGGGGTCTGTTGACCGGAAGGGCTAGGCACGCCTTTATTCCACCACCAGAGGCTGGGACAATGGGCCTAAACCTATAGGGCCATATCCAACCCGCCTCTTGCCCTCAAACGTCTTAATATAAGTAAAATAAAATATAAAGAAGGGGAAAATGTGCTTTTATCGGAAAATCTCACAAATCGATCCCCTTAAGCCAAAATACATATTAAAACAAAAGAATGGGTAAATAATTTAAACTGGAGTGAAACAGACTTTCAATTATTATAACATCACTCATACGTATTGACCCATTTTCACTCAGAAAAAATAAAGGCAATAGAAAAATACGTATAATTTCTGTGTGCTTATTACAATCCCATTACATTTATGCTTAGTCTGCGATCAAGAATGCATAAAATATGCTTTGCAACGAAAAAAACACACTTATACTATTTGTAAGCTATAATCTGTTGGCTATTTCCATAGCAAAAGATGGGAAAATAATTATATTCTGTGAACTATTGCTATTCTGCTTCATACTTGGGTTTGGAGAAAATAAAATTCTGTATGTTTGAGTGTCCATTCTTGATTGCTTTAACAAAAGTTTAGTTTTAAATTTATCACTTGACAAGCAAACTTAGATTTACCTTTGGTAATCCGGACGGCCGTTTCGCACTACTTTAGTGCATCATCAGCGGTTTACCAGTAGCAGTTCGAAAACCGCTGATGATGCACTAAAGCAGTGCGAAACGGCCGTCCGGATTACCAAAGGTAAATCTAAGTTTGCTTGTCAAGTGATAAATTTAAAACTAAAAATAAAATTCTATTATGCAATTGGATTTACCCATAAAAAACCTTTTTAAATTAAATGAATGTCACGCTGTTTATTTTACAGCAGGCTTCATCCTATAGGCTTCCTTGCATTATACCATCTTAGGGTTAATACGAGGGTAAGTCAATAAGTATCCGCACTTTTTGTTTAACCTTTTGCACGTTGGCTGTAAAGGTTTTTGCTCGCGCATGTCGACATTTTGTTCATTTGTCTCCTATTGTGGAATATTTGAACGTTAAGACTCCACTGAAATGTTGCGCTGTTGCACATTAACCATGGGTGCACCCCTCAGCGTTTGCACCAAAGATGAACAGCGTGCTGTAATCCGTTTTTTGTCGTCTGAAGGTGTACCAGGAGCCGAAATCCATCGAAGACTTTCCTCACAATATGGGGGCAATTTTTATTACGGCGAAACGTGTACGAATGGGTTGAAATGCTCAAAAATGGTCGGACAAGTGTGAAGGACAAGGAAAGAACAGGAGCACATCACATCCACTAGTGACGCCAACATTGAGGAAGTGCGTATCACGATTCATACAAACCGAAGAGTGACTGTCGGTGAAGTGGCAAACCGTAAGCAATTTAGCCATGGTTCTGCAATGACATTATTCATAATAAGATTGGCTTTCATGAAGTCTGAGCAAGTTGAATCTCAAAACAGCTCACTGAACGGCACAACCACAATCGTGTGTCCATCTGCCCACGCTTACTGGACCGCTATGCTAACGAAGGCGAAGCTTTAAAATAATAATAATAGCAATAGTAATAAATTTAAAAAACTAATAGTCACTGGAGACGAAATGTAGATCCATCCCTTTGAGCCTGAAATCAAACGCCAAAGTATGGAATGGGAACACCCTGCATCTCCAGTAAAAAAGAAATTAAAAAACCAAGCCTCCGCAGGAAAAGTGATGCTCACTCTTTTCTGGGACTTACAAGGGCCAATTCTGTAACATTACTTAGAGAAGGGCTCAACAATTAACAGTGCACGTTATAGTGAGATCTTCAGCAATTGAAGCCTGCAATTTGAACCAAACGTCAAGGCCTATTGTTGAAAGGAGTTGTTTTGTTGCATGACAATCGCCCACATACTGCCGCCGGTACTGCTCGAACTAGTACGAAACTGAAGTGTTAGAGCATCCTGCATACAGTCCTGATCTCGTCCCGTTAGATTTCCATCTTTTTGTCCTATTTAAAGATGCCTTAAAGGGCCTTCGATTCACCATAGACCAAGAACTGAAGGAAGGGGGGCATGCATGGCTTGCTACTCAGCCGAAAAAAAAAACTTTTTTTTCTGAGGGCGTCAGGAAACTTGTGCAACGATGGATCAAGTGTATTGAGAATTAAATGTTTTATTTTGTTGAAAAATGAAGTAATTGAAAGTTGCGTATTGCTGTTGCAATAAATTTAAGAAAGAGAGTGCGGGTATTGTTGTTGCAATAGAAAGAGAGTGCGGATACTTATTGACTTACCCTTGTAGTTATTTACTAACCCTCGTTTCCTAAAAGCATTGTCGTGTTTTGAACTTTTATGGTTTTGTTTGGTTGTTAGTTTCTGAAGCATACCGAAAAGCAATAATTATTTTAAGTGATTTATAGAGGTCACTATTCTTTACGTCGTGATGAGATGAAGAAAGAGAATTGCCATTGCGACAAAACTACTCAAAATAAGTAACTCTTCTGGGGGGAGGTAAGAGACATGTATAAAACTCTTCGAACTACCCCTGTGATTGAACTAACCTTTTTATTATAGGATCAAAGTCAATAAAAAGGGACAAAAAGCGTCATTTAAACATTTTTATGCGCTTGTAACATGCATGTTGCCAGTTACAATGCTCACATGCCTGTGACATTGCTCTTTATTTTGTAGAAACATTCGAACAGACAGGATATACTCGAGTAAAACGCTGACAAGTGAAAGAAAAAGTTAAAAATAGAGCATCTCTTCGTTCTTTTAAGTAGGATATTGTTTTTTATTATCTCAGGCACTCATGCTTTATTTTTGAGTTGTACTTTTTTAAAATATTGATGTCATATAGAGTCAGGTTCTGTGTGTACACCAGTAGATCATTTAAACTATTGATGTGCAACCGTTTTCTATTGTTGGTGTGTTATAGTTTCTGTTCATTTCTATTTATATTCAATTTTAATGATTACGATTCAGGATGAAATAGCGGCGATCATTCATGGTAAGTAAATATCCAATTTTGTATTTGCCTCTACGACTGTGAAAACCATGAAAAATCCCAAATCAAATTGTTCAGTCACAGAATTTCAACGCGGAACCACCCGAATGTGAGAGTAACATTTTACCATCTCCGCACATTGATCGGGTGTTTGTGGTATTACCTACCAACAAAGTCCTTATATTTCTTGACATCTTTATAGAGAAACGGTATGTTTTGTTTCACATTGTTGCTGTGAGGTCACGATTGGGCTTTATCTTATGTAAAACTTTTCTAGTGCAATGAAATTCAGAGCAAGATTGCACACAGTAATTTGATGAGATCCTTATAACTTATATGATAATTATTAATACCTTATAACTTAGAATGACCAGATTTCCAAAAAAAGAAAAAAGTAATCGTTACTATACGAGTATTACACAGACCAACAGCCATTTTGGTGCCTTAGAATTTATACCTATTCTTGGGTGTATTTAGGTTGCTGATGCCAAATGTGCCATTTGTTTTGCCCTTTCAGCTTTAGTTTTGTGAGATATGGTATTACCATTATGCATATTATCCCATTTTACGTTTGATATAAATAAAAAGCAGCGCCTATTTTTAGCTTCCAAATCATGTGAAGAAAAAAGAAACACTAACATTACATTAACAATACAATAACAATATAACACGGGGTCTTTCAAAAAATTGATATTATCACATACTGTACGGTCGTTTATGACTTATGAGCTATCAATTTGAGGGCCAAAAAATAATCCAGATTTTAGTTTATCTGTACTTCGTACAGTTTTCGTCCTACATGTCCAAAGTATGGTCAAGAACCTTCACTAGCTATATTATCAAGCAATATTTTGTTTCGCTAGACTAAGAGTTCATTAATAAAATCTATATATAAAAGTAGAGCTGGTAGAGAAAAACAGTTTACATATTTCGAATAAGCACATTAAGTATAGCCAAAATCCGGTAAAACATCTGAGACACGAAACAAAAAGTTATTTTTTTAAGACTGTGTTATTATTAAATTGTTATAGTGTCTATAAAATTTCCATTACATGAGAATGAATTGACGTCATAAACCTCATACCTTTTCAGCTATGCGCTTGTATGTACAATACCCAGAGAAAGGTAATAAAAGGGGTATGACCTCAGCCTACAACCTTAACATCCATATTTATTACGTTTTAAATACGTTTAGATTAAACAGGACCCAGTTGCATTGCCGCTATCAAGTGCAGTAGGTGTACAGAAAGGTAGGTGATCTTCCTTTCTTTTTTTCTTTCTTTATCTTCGTTTCACCTCTCCCTTTTAGGGATATGTAGGTGATCTTTAATAGTAATAATAAAATGCTTAACAAACTTCTAAAGTAAATAATATTTTCCAGCTGTATTGCAATATCAAACGAGTACTGAATTATTAACTTCCCGGTGAGTACCACAGCAACTAAGAGTGCGTTGTGGTGTAACTTTGCTGGGGCTTTCTAGTTCAGTTCCATGTTCGATCCCAAAAAAGTAATGTGTATTCTTGGATTGGCCTATTCGTTTCCGTCGAATTATTAGTACTTCGGGATTGCAATGCTTCTATAAGCTTCAAGCTTCAAAATTTATAACTTACTCACCTCATTTTTTTAAAAAAGATACATAATTATTTATACTAACATCGCAGAAATAATGAAGAACAACATAATTAATGTTCTTGTGTTTAAACTTGCAAAGTCAGCGATTTTATTTTATTGTAATAAAATACGGTGGCGACCCCTATTTAATTACTAATGAGATCCGCAAACACAGCTATAATTTTTCATATCGAAATTAGAATTAGAATAAAGTAGAATAAATAACGGAATCCTAGTCGGAATAGAATGAAAATTATCCTCTTATACATCAGACTTTAAAGTCATAATTTAAGGGGTTACTTCTATACTTGTATTCAAATTTACTCCCTCTGGTAAACAATAAACAAGATTAAATGCAAACTGAAACCTCCTTCACTTTCTACAGAGTAAAATACGTTTTGTCTCTATTGGGCTGCCGTTGAGTTCATTTACTGAATTACAATCTTTGTTTATATCAAAATGGAGTTCTCTTTCTTGGCGTAGAATTATCTAGCACAAATATCACTTCTGTTCTGTTTTATTTCGTAATTTAATTGAGATTAGCGAATGTTTCTTGTCATGATAATTATTTCGAGTATGTATTACTTGTTTATTATTTATTTTGTTGAGAATATATCAGTCTCATTGTCCAATTACAATATCCTCTTATACTAATTACACTAGTTTTACAACACTAAACACTAATATCATATGTTTAATGCAATACTAAACAATTTTAAAATAATACTACAACTAAAAAAAGCAGAAAAAAGAAAAAAGAAACACATACAAATGAACATTAGGCTATACAATGAAGGGAACAAATCAAAACATGAGTAATATAATAGTTTTGGAGGAAACGAAAGACTTAAATAAAGAAAATGACATAGAGCATAATTTAACTATCACTTTTTAATTATTACTATTTTAAAGTTTTAAAATTTTTATCACAGATATTTTTAAACCGCTTATTGTTAGTATTAAATAAATATCTATACTGCCCATTTTGTGCAATTGATTGTATGCAGTTTTCACTATATAGATAACTATCGAGAATTTCCCATTCCCTTCTTCCTCTTGCTGCACTTGACCAGTGTCCTGCTTGCTCCTTGGGGAAGTCTGCCCATCCTCGACCTGGGTTAAGCCATGGAGTTCCTTGCCCATATGTGGTCCCCACAAGTCACATTTATGTCCATTTGTCGTCTCGAAATTTGAAATATGGCCTCCGCATCGAATTGTTATATTTTTAATTGAACTAGTTACCGAGAAAATTTATTTCTTTAATACTGATTATGCATCACGCCTTCAGGTATGACACAATGTATGACACATTCTAATGGTAATTTTTTTTTGTTAAAATATCTAGAGTTATAGGCCTAAGAAATGTGAGATAATTTACTATTGATGAGAAAAATTGAAGTTAATTTATTATAAATATACTGTAGGCCTATATAACTTCAAATCTTGATTTTAAAAGATATTATTAATTTCATGCTCTGTAATAAAAATAATTTTCTTAAAATATGCTAATCCCCGCTTCAATTCACAACGTCCTCAAAGTAGCATATTTACAGATAGGCTGCAGTGTGCTCGGTAATAGAATTTATTTTTAAAGTGTAAATACACTTGAAGTTGTTTTTCTCGCTACGATTAATTTAATCGATGTATCCTGTAATTGTGGGCTCCTCGCCTGAGACAGGAAAAACAGGAGGGGGGCTCTGAAAGTTTTCGTCCTTTACAACTTCCTTCACTAATGGAATGTAAATTTCAGTTGGTGCATTTTCCATGTTCGATTAAGAAATTCTCAATTGTACTTCAAGATGTGTTTAGTTTAAACGAAGCTCTTTTCAAAGAAGCGTCCTAGAAGATGTTTTAATGTGCTGTCAGGTAAGTTCTGTAGTTTACTTCATGCCTCTAGTGGTTGTTTCAATTAAATCCATATGAATAATTTAAAGTACAAAATTAATTTGATGTGACCATAATTAATTAAATCGAAAGTATTGTACTTTTGAGTAGACCTATTACTATGTGACATAACTCACAGGAGAAGATACATCTATTTCATACTGAAGTTCTTTTAGAAATGTTAGGCCTACACAAATTTAGATCCTTTGAAGTTAATCAGTAAATTGGCTTCCTATCACTGGAAGATACTCCTATACATAATTATACTTATTAAAAGAAACGTGGGTGTAGTGAAGCCTTACAGGTCATTCCAAAAGATCGTAACTGCTTGTAGCAAAAGGAAATAAACCGTACCGGTACTTCGAACATATAGGCCTATATTTCGGAACGGTAGCCTATATGCAGTCAATACTACATTATTAAGCTTATTATTATTCTTTTAATTATTATAATTATTATATAAATATTTCAAATATTTTGAGCCTGACATTCTCTCTTCGCAACGATTTCGGGTAAATTAAAAGCCTTTTGCGAGATTGGTTTCATAAGAATTGGAGAAGAATTCGCTATCGTCCATTGACTAGTGAAATTGTTTCTTTTTCAGCAGCCTGGCCTGGCCATGTTTCATTTAACATAGAACGTATAGAGACGAAGCTTGATTTGGAGCCTTATTCCGAAACGATTCAACAATATGTGTTTTTGTAAAAAAAAGTATATATAATGACAACAACAATAACAATAATAATAATAGTAAAAATATCATCATTGCTATTAATAGCAAGTACGCTTTGCTGAAATCCAAGCTCAGAACAATATATTACAATTGTAGACTGTTTTCATAACAATAATATAGGCACATTGTTATACTCGTGTGGGAATTGTGTTTTAACAGAATCGATGAGATTCTGTTATAGACTACACTTCTCACATGTATCACATGGATTTTTTTTCTACGATAGGGGAAAACCCTGAAAAACTTACGTGATATAATAATTGAATACAAAAATTTGTTGGACAAGGTAGATCCAGATGTACCAACCTTAAAACGTTACTATTTTATCTTGATGCAGTGACTTCTTGATCTCACGCATGATCAGGTAGGTGGTGGTTGGCAGCGCGATTACTTTCGCCTGGCGGTGTTCACAAGTTGTTATTGGTCATTGTGCATTTTCTTATTTCCGTTTGTAACTAAAAATTCAGCAGTCGCAACTAGTCGCATAGTTCCTGGATGTTGATCTTGGGTTTGATAGCTTCAGGTAAATAGTGTGGTAATGAGTGCGGTAACTAAGGTTACCGGCACTTGGCACTGGAAATTTTACTTTTCACCATATTAGCATGAATCCGAAATTGATGAAAAAACACTATCGGAAAAATATATTTAAAAAACCGATCAATGCTACAGAAACCATGGCATTCTACTGCACATTGAGAAATTGTAGGTACTCCTGATTCCTACAGTTGATTTTATCTTAAATTTAGGTGTACTACTGTGTAAACGCCGTGTTTAAATACAGGCAAAGCTATCACGAAAAGAACTTTCGCTTCATCCTTCCTGACGAAGCAATTTTAGCGTTAATAAGTAGACATTATCAGAAAAGTAAAATAAAGTAAAAGAAGAAGGTTGAGTGGCAATGATGAGAATTGGAATATGCGTGAAGTAATAAGAAACAAAAGGGTGCATGGAACGCCATGTGACAGAAGTAAAACTTGGAATTGTCTAATTTTTCGATTTTTTAATTTCGGATTTTTAGATTTTTTAAATTTTGGATTTCGGTTTTTAATTTTGGAATTTTGGATTTTTTCATGTTGGATTTTTGGATTTTGGAATTTTTAATTCTTTTAATTTCATTGAGTTGATTGTTTTCTGTGCAGTCCGTCACATCCTCGCTACTTTCGTGACGATTTTCTTCGTAACGCAACTTTGGGTTAGCTCTCGATTTACTCCTAGCGCGCCTAAAGAAGTTTCACTTCAAAAAATAACGCCGAATCACTGCTTCATGCGTGAGTTTTTTCTAAACGCGTCGTAGCCTATTATAAGAGTGACCTGGTTTGAACTCTGGCAGTCTTGATAACGTTTCTAGCAGTTGAAATATGAAAATGTGTATATTCTCCTACCATTGTGTTACGTTGACTTTCGGAACTGATAAGATAAAAGTTGGTCATGAATCGTAATAACTAACAAATGTATAAATTTTAACATGGATTGTGTTTTTTTTTAACCTATATCTTATCTACAAAGTAATATCGTGCTCAACAACATACTAGAGATTAGTTAATTAATACAGAATGTACAATAATCTATAATTGTTTTCTGTGAAGTTTTCCACGGTCTGTGAGGACAGAGTATCAGAAACTTATCACTAGGACCGGTGTTTGTCCAATTCAGTTTAAAATGATTATCATTTAACCTTAGCAGTTAGTATATCGTGACAGTCTTGCATTGCTGGCTGCGGATCAGCAGGTCCGAGTTCGATCCTTGGTACCTCCTCGGACTTTCCGAGGTAGGGAGGTCTGAAACGGGGTGCACTCCGCCTCGTGATACGAACTGAGGAGCTACTCGAATGAGAAATAGCGACTTCGGTCAACGAAACCATCATTACCGGTCGTGGGTGTAGGTATGGTAGATGACGAAACGGTCGGATAATATGCCTAGTCTCTCCAAGGATGTAGAGCCACGGATTTTTTTTTTTTTTTTTTTTTTAAAGAGAGAAAGAGGAAGTGTATTGTGGTTTCACAGGCGACGAAATCCATAACAAGGTCCACATCGAAAGCGAACAAGGTCGATATTGTTATACATCGTACAATGTCACTTACGACATTAAACGTAGTAGGCCTACACTTTTTTCTCACTAACGTCAAAATTAATTGCTTGGTTTGAATTCTGCACCTACACCAACCAGAAAGTATAGTGGAATTGGCCTACGAATATTTCGTAAAGGCCACAACAAATTCTGGCAATTTGTATCTTTCTCACAAGTACCGAAATAGGATGTGCGAATGCGAGTGAAAGAATATGTGTGTATATGTGTGGGATATGGGTATATGGCTGTGTATGAGTATGTGTGTATGAGAGAGAGAGAGAGAGAGAGAGAGAGAGAGAGAGAGATAAAGGGAGGGAGAGAGAAAGTGCTGTGAGTGTGTATATTTAGGTATGTTTGTGTGATTGGGTGTATTTAAACGTGGATGTGTGTGCATTTGTGTATGTGATTTTACTGTTCCTTCAATCCCTCTCCAATTGCATTTTGACGAGTCGATTTTATGGTCTAAGACAGTGGTTCCCGACCTTTTTCAGCTGGCGACCCACCTTTCCTTATCGGAATACCCCCACGGTCCATCGGTCCATGGTGAAGTAAAAAACCTTATTTGTATCGTATCCCTTCCTTATGTATATATAATTTACCATCAAATATTGCAAATGTATATAAGCTTATATATGCTTTTTTGATACAGATTGATTATTGATAAACAATTTGTGTTCTGATTTGAAAATGGTTGACAAAATATAAGCCCTTTGTAGCAAAACAGTTATTTATTTATCAATAGAAATATGTTTGCAATATATGCAACAAGTGGTTTCATACTCACTAACAAGTGTTCCTAGGTGAAGATAAAAACTACAATTATAAAATTACACAAAGACCAATTTGATTTGTTTCGATTTTTCTTATCTTTTCTGATGGTTGGGAACCGCTGGTCTAAGATGTACTAAGACATTTAAAAAAGTAGTATTATTGCACACAACCTTGCTGAAAGGGAAATGAGAATTATCATCATCATAATTATATACTAATTTAGGCAGGTATCTTACAGATACCTGTAAGATGTTACGTATCTTACCGACTATGGAGTAAAAATTTTACAAATTAAATTCGTTTTTAACATCTGCAGTTATATCAGTATAATTAACGCACCTTTAAAAATTTACTTTTTAATAAATCGTGCCAAAATTTTCGAAAATGTCTAACTGTATGCGATTCTAAGACTACAAAATGCACAACCACTTATAATATTATGAGAATGGTATCAAGTGCTATTCTAATCTAATATAACACAATTGGGTAGTCTCGTTGACATGTCCAACTTGTTCGATAACAAATGCTTAGCATATCTTAATAACACACTTGCGCATAGTTATTGGATGTGTTAGCTAAATTTTCCAGTATCGACATATTATAACATTTTAATAACTCTTATCGCAACATGTTTACGGAATGCTGCCTTTTTCCTGCGAAGCAGAACACGTGCAAATGACGTTCATTTCGTATAGGAAATTTTTTAATTCATCTCTATCTTCCTTCATTTTCTTAATAGATATGGGGAGGCGGTACGAAGTAGCCGAAACGTAAGCCCTTTCACTTTTACAACAATAATTAAGTAGATACATGACTTTGAAGGTTTACATACGAAATACAGTGCGATTAAGATAATGGCTTAATGTGGGCAAAGCTCAGCCGATAACAATTGAAGTACTGACCTTGCAAGCAAAGCTGTGAAATGATCGGAGCTCAAAAGTCAAGCCAAGATAGTGAGGTCCGTAGGGGTACTGCAAAACCAGGTAAGCACGTTGTTATTGTATTCAGTTGCCAATCAATGCCGAGCTATAAGAGTGATAATATTAAGTGTCCTGTAAATTATTTTATTATGTGAAATACCTTACTCCCATTGTTAGAAAACCAGTAGGCCTACTGCAGTTTACCCAGCAACTTATCTGTGATTTTGACTTTTCAAAATTTAACACACTCTTTTTTGATTCGGTAATGAAGAACAAACTCACACAAGGATAATAGGCTATAACTGGCTATATTACTGGTTATTAAATTTATGTGAAACGATACTTTATTTATATCTAGCAAGTGAATCAAAATTTCTTTCCACTGTGGCAGTAGGTGTAGCGAATCAAGTACAATCTTAGATCATGAAAATGATTGATGTCGTACACTGTGAATCCAATTCGACTAAAAGCTGATCTAATTTTAAAACCTTGCATATGCAGCAAAATCGCATCTACTGAGATTCAGTCATATTATGCTCGTTTATCACAAACTGGTACCTACATTCCTTCGTAAAGTCAATTAAGTTTCGTCGTAATCTCTTGATTTCCATATAAGTGAGCGGGGTTCGTGCCTTCTTACAAACATACATTTTGAAGATACTTTTTTTTATTAAATATGTTATAAAGTGGTATTCTTTAATTCCTGTTTACTTTCGAATGGAAGTAGTCTGCTTATAAAAGCACTGATGATTTAATTCTATATTCGTTTTTCGAGGTAGTTCTCTTTATATACTTTAAAATTAAATAATTGTTCATGCGCGCTGACTAGAAAGGACGCCTTCTTTGATGTTATTCAAAGAACCTGGAGTCCTGTATATTGCAGGAATTAATGTGCTACATCCAAATGGAAATAGAAGCGCCGACACAAAATACTTTGCAAAAAGTTATACAGAATGTCAGAGTTTGCGCAGGAATCGCACTGCCTGCACTGGTGATCACCGGATGAATGAAGCAAATTTACAAAAAGTGTTTTTTAATGCTTTGAAACGTTCTTTTGAAAATTATTTTGGTCTTTAATATACTGAAGTGTTAGACTTAAAATGGGCAACTGCTGTTTCTGCCATACCCTGTAGATCGAGTGATTACAGTAGAGTCCCGCTAATCCTGACCCCGTTCGTCCGGACATCCGGTTAATCCGGGCGGATTTTTTATAATGAACAATCAATAAATTTTGAAATTTAATCATAATGATGTTAATCTTACATCAGTCCGTAGGTTAAAACTTAGGTCCATATATTAATAGTACTAGGCTATTAATACTAAAATTAAGTTGTAGGAAAAGTTATATTTATGAAAAACCATTGATTTTTATAGTTTTACCTATTTAAAACATTTATTACAGTTCAGTACGTGCATTTGAAGAAAAATTACGTTTAATCCGGACATTCGGAGATCCAGACAGGGTCCGGTCCCATCTAGTCCGAATTACCGGGACTCTACTGCCTCCCATTTGGAAAAATACTGGCTTGAATATATTATGCAGTGTGCGTACGGGTGAGTGTTTATATAGCCTATAATATGTGTGTATGTATATCCACGGTATTGTACGGCTGAAGTTTTTCGGCTCATTACATTTAAAACAAGTTGTCTGCAGACAATTCATTGCAGTTTGGTAATTAATGCAAGCTGTTTTCTGGTTACCGTGTACATCTATAAAGAAACGAGCGTAACTTTACTAAATAATACATGTGAATTGAGTTCTAAAATTGGTTAGATGTTGTGAATTTACTGTTTTAGTTTTAGTTCACAGATTACTCCATTCGTACTCTGCATGTTTGATACTGGCAATACATCTAACAGTTCCTCGGATATAGACCAATCACGATCGTTTATCTTATAAGATGTTTCCAAGAGTTGCAAGGAAGAAATTTTATCTGATATAATGTCAGCTCGTCACTGGAATAGTAAGGCGGTGTGGTGTGGTGTATAATACGTCACATGACCAGTGAACAGATTGAAAACACAATGTTTTATACAACATAACTTGTTTAGAAATTGAAATAAAATAAATGTATTGATAAAAAAAAACAATTTCGATTCGTTGCTAGCCAGTTTCTGTGCTTTTATTGCTTTCCGATATTAGCAAACCACACCAAATCTCTCTATTTTGTTGGAAACACTATTGGTATAAGCATAGCTTCTCATTACATACCCAGACGGCTTCAAAGAAATAAACCATTAAGTCGGTGCTTCTTGATGGTAAATGTACTGAACAATTTGGTCTATGTTTCCGCTTTCCAAAACAACAGCAACATTGCAATATTCTCTCATTGTTATCACTGACCTCAGTTCTTTCCTAGCCTATCTTTAATCAACTCACTAGTGTTGTTATTTACTGTAACTAGATCTTCCAATCCCGCGTTTCACTGCACGCGAAGTAGACGAGTAACTGTCACAGCCGTCACAGGACATTCTTAGATTTTGATTGGATGAGCTAACTAGCTGATTTTTTAGGTAAAAATAAAGAGGAAGGGTTGAGCTGTCGGTAAACGTTGCCTCTTAACGAAAGGATGCCATCTGGGTATGCAAAGAATTACTGGACTACAACATTGGTAACGCGAATCGATTCATCGACTGTCCATGCATTTAGTAAGCCGTGATCTCACAATTTGACAACTCATAATCTCTCGTGGGGTTAGGCTACCTATGATAATTCACTGATTGGAATATGAACATATGGTGGAAATACCAGTAAGAGATGTTGGGATGTAAACCGAAGATGGCACCTCCCAAATCCGTTTTGAGCCCATAAGCAGGTTTCTACAATGAAAGAATGCACCCGAAATCTACGTCGCCGAAATTGACCTCTTCTCAACCTTCGAATTATTATAACAATTAATATAATACCCATTTTGGAATGGATTTTTCAAATGTTTGACATCTATTTGACTTGTAGTTAGAAATTAAAAAAACCTACTTAGCATAAAGTCTAGAATTGATGAGACTGGTTTAGTACGAAACGGGCCCAACTTTTCAGTACTGTGCACAGGAAAACTTTAATCAATACCTACATAAAATCATACTTCATAATCACTTAAATAACTCATGTGGGACAAAATTCCGGCACAGCGGCACCAAAAAAGAAAGAAAGAAAGAAAGAAAGAAAGAAAGAAAGAAAGAAAGAAAGAAAGATAGAAAGAATGATAGAAAGAAAGAAAGAAGGGAAAAAGAAAGGGAAATTAATAAAAAAAATCGGGAAGTAAATAAATGAACATGCAAATGCAGTAGCTACATTTATCAGAAACAAGAGTTAGAGTAATTATCTAAGTACTGCAGGAAAGTGACGCACATGTCCGGATGTTTTACGACATCTTATCTATGAATGTTAGGCTTTTACTAATTAACTCGTTCGGTTAACCATAAATAACTTGGTAAATAAGCAGAAATTAGACGAACACATATCAACATAATAAGTTGTTTTAAAATTAAAAATATTTGCACAAAGAATTTACCGCTGATATTAATATCAGACGCTTGTTTACTACTATTGTTAGTAAGAAGACGTTTGTTTACTGGATGTTGATATTAATTATCACAGGTCCAACTCGTAATACATGATACTTTTTTCATTAAGTAACGGGGAATTTTAAATAATTTTGATATTAGGTAAAACAAGAACTAATCACAAAATGTTTTAATATATAATAATAATTCCCGTATAAGTAGTCTATACTAGGTACAAATGTTTGCAACCAAATGTCTAAGCTGTAACAATTAGCTTGGCAAATGAAGGGAGAAAAGGTAGGCAATTACAGTATATGCTTCAATTAAGACTCAATACATACGCACATAATATAGTTTAAGAGTCATTCAACGATGACAATCTACAACTACTTAGGCCTGTAACCAACGCGGGTGAGCTAGTGGAATTTTGTCTAGCAGAAGTTACTTTATGTGCATGCAAGTCCACAGACATAGGACTGTTGCATTAATGCAAACATAAGTGTTTAAAATAGAAGTTTAATACAGATTCCCTGAAGAGATTCTATCAAAATGTCTCAATTCCAAATATTATTTGCTTCAAGAGATGCATGCTACGAATGAACAACGATATGTTTCCTTTTACATTAACGGGATGAGTTGTGTCAATGAACAGTATTATGCTGTCATCCGTAAAGGTGAAATCTTGAAAAAATGTCACGACATAACTTAACCTTGCACAGTATTCAGACAGCATAGTTAATATACTAATAAATCTTAGGTTTTACTCAGACTCTAATGTCTAGGTAACTGACAATACTATAATCACCACCTGACAACTTTCGATAACGTGAGAAACGTTGTTCTAATTTATTCCTTGAACTTTTACCGGCAAAGTGGCCGAAATGGCAACATATTACCATGGCCTTTCTGTTGACACTCGCTTCGCTCATTGGGGGCTCCACCCCCAAACCCCCGCCGAAGTTCTCGGGAAAGGTTTTTGGAATTTTTCTGTGGGTTACAGCCTAAAAGCTATATGTGTACCAAATTTCAAGTTTCTAGCTCATCTGGAAGTGGAAAAACATTAATGTCAGTGAATGAGCCCTTTTTCGGGGGTTTTTAGGGCTAAAAATAATAAAAAATACTTTTTGGAATTTTCTTGTGGTTTACAGCCTAAAAGCTATATGTGTACCAAATGTCAAGTTTCTAGCTCATCTGGAAGCGGAAATACATTAATGTCAGTAAGCGAGCCCTTTTTCGGAGGATTTTAGGGCTAAAAATTTTAAAAAAGTTATTGTTGGAATTTTCCTATAAGTTACAGCCTAAAAGCTATATGTGTACCAAATTTCAAGTTTTTAGCTCATCTGGAAGTGGGCAAACATTAATGTCAGTGAGTGTGCCCTTTTTCGGGGGTTTTTAGGGGAAAAATAAAAAAATTACCTTCTGAAATTTCCTATGGTTTACAGCCTAAAAGATATATGTGTACCAAATTTCAAGTTTTTAGCTCATGTGGAAGTGGGCAAACATTAATGTCACTGAGTGAGCCCTTTTTCGGGGGGTTTTTAGGGCTAAAAAAAAAAATTTAAAAAAATACTTTTTGGAATTTTCCTGTAGTTTACAGCATTTTACAGGTGATTTACAGTTTTACTTGTAAAGAACTTCAAATCTGTTAATGTTTCCAGATACCACTGCAAATGTGAACTAAAAGTATTTTTAAAACATGTCTATTGAAAGTTGTTAACAGGGAGGAAGAGTTAATTGTGCTATTACTTGTTATTGTCCCTTCACATTTCAGTTGCAGTAAACCCAAAATATTCGTGACTCTCTTTCGGAAAAAAACTGAAGTCGACAATTTAGTATAGGCCTACGTACTGCATAATTGTGCTCTTTTACCGAATTTATAACTGAAATATGACGTTAAATTGCAAATAGGCTAAGACCAAAATATGACCAAGACCATGAAAACGACAAAAATATGATTTTATATGCAAAATAAAAATGGTCCTGTTAAGATAACAAATGTGCAACTCATGTTTAAATTGCGAGAATGGAGGTCAGAATAAAAATATGTCACAAACATCCGAACCCTAATTATTTCACTGGATCTTTAGAAAAAGAGGACACCTTAGAGACGACAGTTATAAATGTTATTTAGGTTATTTTTGTAGCTGGTTTTTGTCACATTGATATAAAAATAGTATATTATGCGACAAGTCTTTAACTTAATGGCATTTATTTATATACGAGTATGTTTATGAAAACAGTAAAGCCAGCCCACGACGCCCTTCACATCAGCTGGTAGTCGTAGATTTTGTCTTCTACAACGGATGGCAGCACATGGCGTCGGTAAAAATCAAAGCTTCCATTTAGTCGCTTTCTTGAAACCAACGGATCTTGACAACACGAAATGAATTCATTTTAGTATGATATTAAATTAAACACCAGCAAACTTGATCTTATTTTAAATAAAGGCTATTTAACATCCATCCAGTGTCCAGCTGCTGCTCTCAAGGTCTCAAGATTGTTCCATGTTCGATAATAATTGATACCACATCGATGTCAAAATAATGAAAATTAGTTTCGAAATTAGTGCCATTATGATACCGTTACGTCACAAATTATAAGTATATTATAGTATGGTCGAACAAAAATATCTTTCGTTGCAATCTTTATTACACATATCTAAGGTATTTTTTCTATCATTTTATAACATTAACAAAAGAAAATACACACAAGTTTTACATATATTAACTTAAGAAGAAAGTTTTGGCAGTAGTCTATTACGGATCTCATGTGCTACTAACACAGACTTGTAAGCAATAGGTCTAAAACTAATTTTTATTTTATTTTTCTTTTATATTAGAGGAAAATTTGACACTGTCCATACATTTCTTATGTCTTCGACAGTAAAGATTATTATTATTATTATTATTATTATTATTATTATTATTATTATTATTATTATTATTATTATTTTTGTTTTATTATTATTATTATTAATGGTAACAATTCATAAAGAACGTGTGAAAATGAGTATTTTCAGCTCCTAGTCACCTTTTGTTGCATTTTCTGACCCATCTTGTTTTGCCCGTGTATATTTCACTGTAGACAGAATTTTATCCATAAAGCGTTAGTTTTTTTTTCAGTTAGAACGAAAATCTTTGCAGGAAATGTGTCTGAAATTATGCTGGGCAAGAAGTATGTTTCTGATAGAATCCACAGCCGAGCTGTTTCTTTCCTTGGACGACTTATTGAAAAGACTCATTCCACGTTTGAGATGTAGAAGGGTTTTGCAAATAAGTATCGCAGCATCGTCAAAGGTTCAGTACAACAGTAAATCCGTTTTGATTTCTCAAAATATTTTGTCTATTTCTGGGTTGTTTGTAAATTTTAGAAGTCTCAGAAGTGGAGGAAACTGTAAAAAAGACAGTGGTTTAACCTTTTTGCCACACCTGATTTTCAGACAAAATTGAAGGTGGAGGAAGGGATTATCGAGTTAATATTGAAAGTGATACTTCCAGCTAAAGGGATTTTTTGGAACTTCTTGGATAATGTTGTCAGAATGAAATTTGTGGGGAAAATTAAATAAAGTCATTTATAAGGAATGTTCAGAGAAGAAAACTATAGGCTATAGCCCAAATCCTCCCGGATATAAAATTTAGATCCCGAAAAGAGGACATGAGGCCTTATAAGATACAAAGAGGAATATGGTTACTCCATTATTTATATATTTTTAAGATAACTTGACTAGAGAATAGACCGTCATGACAGTCCTATCGATCAAAGCTTAATGCCTTAATCTACAGTATATGTGTGCTGTGATCACTCTACAGATAACTAAATTCCCGATCTGCTTTGTTGCTCAAACAATTAGATAGGCTATAGAAGATAGTTGTGGTATAGGTCCATCATATAACTAAAATTTTCTTATACGAGGGATGGTGCAAAAGTCATGGCAATTCTTTTTTATCTCTGTCCAAGTAAAGCATGGTACCATGAGAGATGTACTCGTCATTTGGTATCATTGAAATGTACGGTTATACGAATGATACTTTAGTTTTTACATCATCCATGCAGAATCGATATGGCAAGATGTGCACAGCATTCTTACGTCGAAATAGTCGCTATTCGGGGGAGAAACGCGAGAGAATATCACAAGGAGCTGATGGAAGCTTTAGGGAATAATGCCCATCCGTACCAAACTTTCAGGGATCATGGAGTTGCGAATATTTTCTTTGATGCATCCAACTACCGCAATCTATTAGAGTGGCACGATGCAGTAACGTATGGATGTTTATGGGTGTCTCTTTCCTTCACTATCCTACATGTAGTACCCATAATCTGCATTATACAACATTACCTACCCTGCCTTATCATTTGTATATTTCACAATTTTAAAACGGTCCCACATTTTGAAGAAAAAAAAATAGTTGTCATGACTCATGTCCCATCCCTCGTATAATTTCGTTGGCCTATGACACACTAGTAGTGCAGTTTGTTTAGGACTTTAAAATACTTCTGATTGAATTCTGCTCAGGTAATGAACGTTTAAAATATTTTGGAGTGTTAAGGTAGGCTACTCATTTCGGATAGTAAAACCGTGTAATATTACTAATTTATATTTTACAAACATAGAGGAAAACACTTATGTTTCATCACGTGGTAGATATTTTATATGCTACTTGAAATAGGCCTACTGTCAACGCCTTCGTTGAGAATCAATGGCTATGCACTATGTCCCATATACGTTCTATCGTGTATTTTGTGGCACACTTGCAGAATTGTTCCTATTTCATTAACGTTTAATGTCACCAGCTTTCGGCTCAGATGAAGATTCTGATCATTAAATGCATCTTCAACCCCTTGCCATTAGCCCACTCCAACACGGGATATAATCGCCATTATTGTAGGGCTGAATGTTGCAATTTTTACAATTTGTGGTAGAAAATGTGCTGAAATTAGCAAAGTCATCTGAGTAACATGAAATTTATCGTTTCTATTCAAAATATTAGATACGTTTTTCTAATACACAATTCATAATACCCTGCAACAACAGGCTGTTACCTTCATTGCAGTGGCCCTATTTTATTAAATAATAGTAAATTTTCTAGATAGTGTATTTGAATTGTTAGAAATTACTTTTAAAATATTATAGTTAAATAAAATATAAGAAATGGAGTTTTAGTTTTTTGATCACACCCGAAAGGTTCAATTTCGTTATTTGTTTCAAACTATCTCGGATTTTATATGATAATAAATCTGACTCTATTATTCTTGTGTCGGCCTGGGTGGCGCAGTCAGTAACGCGCTGGCTTTCTATGCTCAGGATTGCGGGTTCGATTTCGGTGCAGATTGATGGCATTTATATATTTGTAAATTTACAGGTATATAAAAGAACTCCTGAGGGATAAAATTCCGCCTCGCCGTCGACAATCACTGGCCTAGGTTCCAGTACATCCCCGTCGTTAAATAACCATAATACCTTATTCCAGTACGACAGGCACACAGCTGTGAAATAAGACGAGCTTCTAGATTTGAAGAATACAGCAACTGGTGCGAAAAGCATGCCATGATGTGAAGAAAGATATGAACTTTGTGTGGTATGATGAATTATTAGTAAAGGCTGGAATTAATCACTCCAACATTAAAACAAAAACCCTTGAGCAACACGGTGATAAAATTATGCAAAAAATAATGCCCATGTGCAGAACCTTCCGCTAATAAAGCATTCGACGTGACAAGACAATAACTTCCCTCAGGAATGACATCTCGATTAGAAATTTTCTCCGCAGGACCACTTCATATCGTAAAGAAAATGCAATAAAATTTCTTGAAGGATACGTACAATACACAACATTGATTGACATAAGCTATTAACACGTACACAGTGTGACGAACTGCAAGGAAAGTCATATATCAAGATAATTTGTACAGTTATTTTTATGTATACCTTCAAAAGCAATTTTTCATTCCAAGATAAAACAAACTATATGAGATCACCTCCTGTTTATAAAATAATGTCTGTATTCAAGTAACGGCATGGAAAAATACTACGTAGGCTATGTTGTATGAATAAAGAATAATTTTCATGATGTGTACAGCGCCCTATCCCCAGGGCTGTCACTTCGAATTTAACTTGAAGATTTTGGCCTATGTTGTAGGTAATGGAATTTACAACTTTTTCACAGAGTCGTGGGATATTGTGTCATATTATCTTCTTATGAGTCCACACATTACACGGATTAATATTGCAACTCGTTAAACACTCATCTTATGATAATGTTACATAAATCAAAAAGAAATATATATATATACGAAATTTTGTGAGGAAAAAAGTAAGCTAATACCTCCTTTACGATTTCGTAGATAAATAGGCTGTTACTGTAACGGAAGTTACATCTGCATAGCTAAAAACCGTTGAATAAATATATTAAATTTCGGTACAAAATTTGAGTTAATTTCGGTGTTATTTCGCACAAAAGCTCACAATTTCAGCGTTATTTCGCATTAACTTCAAAAATAAATTTAAGGCTCATGTGGCGCAAAAGATTGCATATATTTTGCATATATTTCATCAATCGGCTTCCTCTGCGGCGTGTACAAGAGATGGTAGACACTGGGCAGGATATGGAAAGGTTCAGTCAAGCGATTTCCTAGACAGACAAAATGTCCTCAGGCTGTAGACCTCGGTCGAGTAGAGTCGGATGGAACACTACCGCCTTCCACCAATATACTCGTACTAATGTCTATTCCAAAGTGAAGACTGAAAAAATAATAATACGCTATTCGCTTTGTTAAATGGGTGATAGCAATACTTTCCAACCATTCGAGAGTTGACTGCATGTATTTAGGTAGATTTCGAAGAAAAATCTACCTATTGCAATCGATACCATGTCATGACTTTCGAAAAATTCTTTCATATCTTTACGTTTCATGTCTCCCTAAGTATGAAACCACCGCCAGTTCAAAAAAAAAAATTGATATTTATATATATTTATATATATATATATAACTTTACACGCTAGCGGCCGTAATTTTGAATATATTTGAACCAAATTTTATTATGTTATTTCTATGCCCAATAGTTCGGACAAGTTCGTTAATGAGCAAAATTGGCCCAAGGGGGTGGTCGGGGGAGGGGGTTGAAATTTTAAAACATTTATATCTCGGCCCCTATGAAGTAAAGAGGGAAACTTTGTTTGAATAAATTAGAGTACTCCCTATGGGGTTCACAGTGACACCAACGATTCGGGGGTTTTGGGGTTACGAGTGGGGGTGGGGGATGGAAAATCTAAATTTTTGAAACCACGTCTTGTGGGGTATCGTTGAAAAGCTCTTGATGAGTACTCTACAAATCAATAACTAGTTTCTCAATAGTTCTCATATAAGGCGAGATTTGAATGTTTGAAAAAGTGCTCTTTCCTCGTTTTTGCAGTTATTAGTGCGGGTTTGTCAGGCCAAGGCTATAGAAGAAGAGTGTTACGCAGCGACAGTAAATTAAACCAAAATCACTTCGAAATCTACCTCAGCGGACATGGGACAGCGAATCATGTATCAAATGGCAAACAATGCTTTAGGCATTCCACTTGTAATAGATACGCTATAAAATCAAATTTTTACATTAATTGATGGTGTATGTTATAATGCGGACACTTTAACACGCTTCACTGTCTGAGCTATCAAGGTGGCGAATATTTCATTAGAGTTAAATTGGTGTGAACTTCGCATAGTACCTAAGCATTTGACACTTAGAACAGGTTTTTTTTTTTTTTTTGTGATATGCGAACTACAAAGGAAATGAAAAATTACTAATTTTAATGTGTACCCATTGTCTTCTGTGGAAAATTTGTTAAATATCAGTCAGCTCTTTGTGTAACTGCAAATAGGGTTACCTTCTCAGGGTCATGTCGCGATACGTGGTTTCCTTAAGCCGCATTCATGCTTTAATGGTCACGAAATGTCAGCTAAATTAAATGGGTTTCAGGCAAAAAGCAACCTTGAAGAGTAGGTCATAGATGTAAGTATAGGCCTAGCATTGGCATACAGAAATTTAAAAGAAAAGATTGAACAAAAAAAAGCTATAACTTAAGCAAAGACTCTTTTAAGGAAAATCTCTGTTCCATTATAAAGGTGTTTCGCCAAAACTGTTTTTCTAATAACACTGCACTTAATAATTTCTCATCATTCTTTTTCCTTTGCGAAAAATGGCTCTTCAGAAATGCTATTTTTTTTAATTTAGCGAAAAGAAAGTAGTTATGTGTCTAAACTATAACTTGTGAACTTCAAAATAGACTGCATGGTGCAAATATCAGTAACAAATAAAAGGAAGTTTCATTGCTCTGTCTCCGACGTATTTAAAAGCAAGGTTCTCAGGTTTGATGAAAAGAATAGACACACAGGCCTAAGGTCTACCAACAATAATTTTTATTACTAATTATTGTAAATATTTTATTGTGACAATACATTGAGCTCAATGTCGTTTTAATATCTTATAAAGTAATGAATTAATTTAATTTATTAACTATTTTAATACACAATAAAAGCTAAATTTACAGCATATTTTAGTTTCTCTTTTACTTCTCATATAAACTTCAGCTTTTTGTTTTTAATATTAGTGGTATATAGGCGGAATTTACATAAACTAACTAATTCTACCAACAATATTTTAAAATATGATTTTGTCTTTGGTTGGTACCTCCTCTAACCCATTAAAGTCCGTCCATTCTATGAATCAACCCTAAAGTAAACAATAACCAATACGCCTATCTCACTCTTAGGTAATACGAGTACTGTGCTAGAGTGAGACAATCTTACTAATTTTTGTTTGCCGGTACTTTAGGTTTGCTCCTTAGAGCGGACGGACTAATAGCAATGAGATGAATCACACCTAGCGGACAGAATTCATTATTTTCGAGGTGAAAAGTTATCAGCAAGCATCTCCGGCAGAACTACAATTTGCCCTAAGTCAGGTTTTTATCACATTAATACACGTGGTTACCAATTAAACCAATGGTAAAAGGTCATCTCCCGTCATCACTTAGACTGGAATCTGAATTATGCCACTGAATAAACTATTTTTTATCCGTGATTTAATTTAACTTTTTTTCTGAAATAAGTTAACTTTCTTTAAATTTTCTATCGTAAATGTGGAATAGAAGTACCTTATTTATTTTAAAAAAAGTACTAACAAAGCTAACAGCAGATAGTTTTTCAGTCAAATATTAACTCTCAAATTAATGATCGATGCAACTATTAATATTTTTAAAATTGGCTTAAACTTGCCAATAAACCGATTACCTACGTCGTCCCTGAAATCAAGATCAAAAGGTGCTGGTGCACCGTCATTTTGGTCTCTAATTCTTAACCTGATATTTTCCAACATTTGTGGTAAGGCATCACGTAAAAAACATGATAATTTCCACCACGAAGCCTGTTAGGTAACAGATAAGGTCCAACCAAGTGGCAATCCACTAAATTATGCCACACCATACATTGACTCCAAACTTCTGCTGATGTGACCCACAAACGGTGCGCGAGATCGCTGTCAGGGGTGCTGAAAAGCACTTGTGAAATGAGCTTCATCAGTAAACAGAGGGATGTTGACCGCCGAACCCTTCAGACCTCCTACCGGACAAATGGTGCATCTATCAGAATTGTGTCGATAAAAAAAGTGTTTCACTTTACCTCATCTATCATCCCCCAAACATTTCAAACGATATTTTTAAACACCCTGTAATAAGTTTGTGTAAGGCTCTCTTTGAATAAAATATCATTTTGAAGAAAAAAAAGTGTAGCTTCTTTTTTATTTAAAAATAATAATTTACAGACACTGGTAAGCATAACGAAGACCTTGAATTATTGCAGAACAGTTCACGCCACTGACTATACCAGACTTCGTAGTGAAACATCCTGGGGAAATCGGTATCAGGTTCCTTGACAGAATGTAACACTGGAACTCACTACTGGAAGCTTGCGACAAATAATGAGTTGAATCCCTGCCGATAACCTGAAGGAGTTAATGAACTCCTTTAATCGAATTATCGTACTTCCATTAACCTAGTTACATTTCTTTTGTTTTAACTGAAATAAGATCCATGATTCGCTCAACCTTCTCAATCTGTGGTGGGGAGAATGTCCACTACTGGATGAAGGATATAGTTAGAGATTGCGTAGAATGGCAATTTCCATTGTACCTAATAAATTTTAGTGCGTTATACATTGTGGGTGTGATCGTTCCTCCTGCTTCCATGATGGATTGATTTAGGAGCTAGCGGACACATACACTGTGACAATAATAACATTATCAGCAGGTACTGCACCCTATTGAGCTGATAGCAAAGTGATAGTGTACTTTGAAATATGAAGACTGGGAATTATAAAGATATTTGAAACTGTGTTAACTTCAGTAGTGAAAAGTGAGTAGTATTGAACATTATAGGAGTTCGCACAGGTAAAGAGTAGCTTTAAGAAACTATGCAATCACCTTTGCTTTATTACTATAGTATTATGTCAATACACAAGTTAACTCTGACTTTGTTTTCCTATTATTCGACCCTTTGGTGTCATTACATTGATAGGCTATACTTTTTTGTTGTTGCATTATTACTTTCTCTGCTCGTACCACAGGTAAGACCCTATTCAGTTAACAGGTCAAGCTTTAATACGCATTTTGAAGGTCCCTGATACCAAAAATACAATTTTTAGGAAAATATATGTGTGTGTGAACAGCGTAGGCCTACTCGAGAAAAAAAAATCGTATAACGCAAATTTTACTATTTAGGTTAGAAAACTTTTGGGGATGTGACACGAAGATTGGCGGCAACTTCCACTCACTTTTACTACCACTTTACATGAAAAGAATACATATTTATTGAAAACAGTTCTAAACATTTTCTTTAAATTTTGTACACAATATCTAAAACATTCACTGTATTCCAAACAATTATTTTAGTAAAAGTTCTCCAAAAAGTTATAAGCCATACATCATTCACAAAACTCTTGTTTATAGTCATGCATGATGAACAATTCACCTTTGGATGGGGCTAAGACAACTGAATAGGCAATATTTGTAATACGACCCCTTATTCTATATCAGAATGTGAAGTAAAAAGTTGAATTGCCAATGCTTAGACTACAACAATCGGGATTTTCTGAATTTTTAACTTCCTACATGTAAAAGTTAAAGTTTATATGAAACTGAAAAGGTGTCATTTAACTTATTATTATTATCATTATTATTATTATTATCATTGCCATTATCATCAACAATAAAAGGTCCATTACTACTATTACCTCTTTATTCTAAAAATCTAAGATATTTGAAAACTTCTGGTGGTGTAGTGTACATCGTGGATGTGAACTTTCCACGTAATTCCACAATCAATTGATTTAGAATGTAGACAGAAGACATGAGGTACGGTAATTAAGAATATAGGCTTACAAGTGTAACAAGAGGAATTGAAGGAAAAATAGTATTTGATGGTTATCATATCTTGTTGATCATGTGTTATAACATAAATAAAATGTAAATTCTAGAAACGTTCTTTTATTGTTTTATTGCATGTTAGCTGACAGCCGAATTTGTATAGCCTACTCCTATGCAGGAGTTTAAACTTGCATTATTTTATTACACCTCCCAAATCTATTATATGATACGGTATAAAATGAAATAATGTCGGTTATTGCAAATATATCTTAACATATTATACATTTCATTTGGCTAATGTGGCCAATGCAAAAGTGTTATTATGAGAAAAAAAAGTATTAAATTAGCCTATTCTTCATTAAGGAAACTGAATACATTTGCAGGGTGGTTCACGACTTTTTGCGTAACTTCAGAGATAACTCACATTATGACTTATGACTTACAATATATACAGTAGGGATATACTGTAGAGTAGGATTACCTCCACAAAGTCTCTGGGTTTTTACGTATATACCTTGGGAGCGAGTCTCACCGCTCGTAGAGTTCCTGGCTAGGGGAGGTAGCTGCATCCTGATTGGCTATCCCACTCCACGTGTTGTCTGTATCTGTCTCTGCGGCATTATCCCTCCACTCAACTATCGACATGCACAATGATCTTTACTCTCTGCCCGTCAGTAGGTCACTGATCTTACGCGCAGCGAATCCGCGCATCTTGGTAACGAGACGTAACGAGAAGCTCGCTGGCTAGGTTAGTCTTCAAGGCCAGAGACGTTGTGGGAGTAATCCTACTCTACGTTTAATTGTTTCTCTAGAGCAGTGTTTTTCAACCTGTGGGTCGCGACCCCCTGGGGGGTCGCGAGAGGTCGAGAAAACTTCAGTTTTTTTATACAACATATAATTTGTGAGACTTAAATAAAAAGTCGATAAGAGTTAAAATTATTATATTTAACAAAATTTCCATATAATCAATCATACAAGTCAGAAAAATGCTAGTTTAAAACATGTTATTACAAAAAAAATATATTAAAAATGTGTTTAAATAGAAAATGATTACATCTGTGCTTGATTATCTTAAATAGCAGTATGTATTGTTAACGCAAAATGATACTCTTTATGTTATTTACACAAACTCATTAACAAGAAATAAAACCTTCGAGTAATCGTTCATTTTAATGTGAAGGTTGCGCTTGAGTTTGTTCAATTAATTTCTCCCATCGTGGATCCGTTTTTGCCACATTAAGTATTAAATCGTTTTCCAAATTTAAGCGATTTCTTAGTTTACATTTTATTCGCGCCATTGAGGAAAATGCCAACTCGCACAAGTACGAGGTAGAAAATGGAATCAAACACTTCAAAGCCTCGGTTGTTAATTCCGGGTATTCTGTTCTTTTTAACCAAAACGTATCCAAATTTTCAGACTTGAATTCCAAGTGTAACATCCCATCGGCAGATAGTTCCAGCAGATTCTCTTTGAGCTTAGTTGCTAAATTTGCCTCGTTTATAGCTGCATTTAAAAACGGATTTAAGATCCATCTTTGCCCAGTGTTATCCGATATCTCTTGCAGTTAGAAGTAATGACACAATTCTTTCTTCAAACTATGTAACACCATTTTCATACCAGATATATATGAGTTGATGTTGATCTCGCTTCCGACTTCTTCAATGAAAGACTGTGTGGACGAAAATGAATCAAAGTTGTTTTGATTTATAGATGATGACCACAATTCAATTTTTTTTATAAAGCCATGGAGTTTGTCTTTTGCTGTAATGACATTTTCATCACGCCCTTGAAGACTTTATTCAAGTTATTTAAATGTTCAAATAAGTCAGAAAGAAAAGCCAATTTTAAAAGGAATTCCGGGTCAGAAATGAATTCAGAGTAATGTGATTTGGCTTGCTGTAAATATACCAATAGTTCAGCGCGAAGTTCCATAACTCTGGTCAGTACTTTGCCTTTTGATAACCACCTAACCTCTGTATGGTAAAGCAAATTGCGGTGTAGTGTCCCCATATCTTCACAAATGATTCGAAACAATCGAGTCTGCAACGCTTTTCCTTTAATAGAATTTACAATGTTAATAATAATATTAAGAACTTGACTGTATTCTTGCGGTAAGGATTTGGCTGCAAGAGCTTGGCGATGGAGAAAGCAATGCATCCAACAAGCGTTTGGCATCTGTTCTTTCAGTCTAGCAATAAATCCACTCTTCGCACCAGTCATGGCTTTTGCTCCGTCACTACAAATAGCAATGCTTTTTTGTGCCCAATCGATATTCATATCTTGCGTAGCTTCAAGGAACATGTCATGCAAGCATTGACCTGTAGTATTTTTGGGAAGTGCCTTGCAAAATAGTATTTCTTCCATTATTATTTCATTGGATTCAAAACGTACAAAAGCTACAAATTGCGCACAACCCGCAATATCCGTTGATTCATCAAATTGCAAGGATACAAAAGAACTTTTCTTTATTTTTTCTATGACTTGATCACGAACATCAGACGCCATATTGCTTATCCTGCGTTGAATGGTATTGTCAGAGAGAGGTATACTTTTGAGCTTTTCGACCTCTTGCTTGCCAAACATAATCTCTGCTATATCTAAAGCCGCTGGTAAAATCAAATTTTCGGCAATACTGTGAGATTTCCCTGCTTTAGCCACACGAAAAGCTACTCGATAACTAGCGAGCAACGCTTTCTCATTTAGGTTGGACATTTGTCCTATAGCAGTTTTTTTATGTTCAAGAGCTTTTAATTTTCGCTCAAAAAATTCCGCGGGTTTATTTTTTTTCATTAGGATGTTTTGTGTTTAGGTGGCGTACCAACTTCGATGGCTTCATGCTTTTTCTTGACAAAATTTCAAAGCAAATTACGCACTGCGGTTTACTGTCAATCACAGTAAACCCAAATTTTAAATAATTGTCGTCATAAAGACGTTTTTTCTTTATTCCACTACTCCCGCTAGACGTTGATGGTTCTGATGATCTTTTCAGGAATTTATCCATTTTCAATTATAACAACTCAAATAAATACGTACCGTAAAACAAGTGGTTCGCGCTCTTCAAACAACTAAACAGCAGACATGACCACGCGTGACTTACGCTCACAAATCAGTCTATAATTACTCCAACTCCAAGGCACCTTACAGTCCACATAACACCGAATTTACACTTCTGAATCGTTTTCACTTATCGGGATTGCTTCTGATTCGACTTCCTTCGCTGTCTTGCATCAAACTGCCATGGCCGCGGTTGACCGCCGTATTTATAGGCCAGCGCATTCTAGCGAGAATTATCTCGAAGCGTAAAGAAACGTCTCGAAACTTGTGGATCTTTCGTGGACTACCAGCGCCATCTGTTGCTAACATCCGGAACCTGCACTAGTTCCTAGTGTTACCAACAGATGGCGCAAATAACGCAAACGCCTAAAATTGTTGTAAGTATTACATATTTTTAACATACATGGAAAAAGGGGTTGGGGGTCGCGAAATATTTTTTGATTTTAGGGGGGGTCGTATCATGAAAAAGGTTGAAAAACACTGCTCTAGAGAATCTATTTTTATTAATATACTTCTATAATCAAAACAATTAATACTGTAATCTTACATAAATGATATATTTGAAATTACCTTTTTTTAAACAATGCGTTTAATAGGGATTTTCAACTGTAGGGTAAATCCGGGTGAGATGGCCATGCTTTTTTAAACGCTTAATAACTTGAAGGATTTTCAAGGTAATTCGTGTGCAAAATGTTCAATTAGGTCCTTGGAAGTCACATTCTCATAGCATATTTTTTTATTGATAAAAAAAGTAATTTAGGGTGAGAAATCCCAACATTTAAAAAAATTGTGCGTTGGCCATCTCACCCGAGGTGTCAGGGGGAGATTGCCATAGGACATATGGACAGTTTTCGAAGATAGAAAGTACAGGTAAAAAAGTAGAAAGACTAGTTAACTCTTCTCCAATAAATATATACAAATAAAATAAACTTAAGTGCCAAATAAGTTATCACAACGTAAAAATAAACATATTTTGGAAAACAGAATCAATTCTGAGTAACTGAAAAGTTCTGATACATTTCTGAAAAGATAACTAAACTCTACTGCATGCCACTACATCCGATAGAGGGGAAGGGCATACCATCTAACCTCTACATCATTTATCTCCATCTTTCGACTTTGTTAGTTGACGACAGGAAAACGTAAATATGAAAAATAATACAATATTATGGAGCCACCTTTGGCATAGAAACATGAGTCCGATCTACTTTTTAAGCACATAAATAATTTTGAAAATGAATTTAATAATGTATTTAATTAGGGGTACACTGTCAAATTCGTCTCTATTTACATACATCTTTCCGGATTGGATTTTCAAAATTGTTTCATTAAGGTATACGTATTAATATGTTCGTTTATGTCAATTCCCTAGCAATAAAAATAAATAAGTAATTGAGAAGCGATAGAAATTAGTCTTAAGTGAAAATTTTTACATTTTGCGTTAGAAAAAATCTGAAGGTCTTGAAAATATGGCTCTTAAGTTGTTGGCCAACTCTCCCGGAAAAGAAGTGGGCCATCTCTCCTATTTGTGAAGGTGAGATGGCCATACTCAGTAGTTAAAAATTGAAAAGTTTAGAACAGAACACGTAATACAAGTGAAATATTTAAGGTTCGCTCACCTCACACAGTAAGTATCGTTTAACTCTTAGTAATAATGTCGGACTTCTGCTTATTTCATTCAACATACAAAAAACAAATGGCCAGTTATAAACCAATTATGTTATATAAATCGCGCATTTCTAAATATAAACAGCGCAGGTGTTCAACAATCGACTCTTAGTACCAAAAGCTTGCCGCCTACCAAGTTATGTTCAAATAGGTTTATCGGCCTTGAAATCAGAGCGATTGGTCGTCTCCCCCGCATGTCCGTCTCTCCCGGAATTACCCTAAATAACTTCATTCCATTTCAGCAATAAAGCTAATCGCACGCAAGTGAACCACAGTTCAAGTTTCTTAAATAAAGGATGCTACTATGATATTGCAGCAGAGTGAATTGAATGGGGTTCAAAGTCAAGAGCGCCTCAAACACAAGAAACAGACATCACTATGCAGCCATGGGAGGGAATAGGACACTAACTTATAAATCCTTTTCATAAAAATGATGGCAGCTATCATTTCCTGAAGTTACATTCAGAACTTGTTAATCACTCTGAATATTTATTCTTTTTCTAAGAAAGTCCTAAAATTGCATTTCTGTCGTTTCAAGTTTTCTTTTGTTTCTTTATACTAAAACCCGTACCAGGTTGAACTATTATACTACTTTCATTATATTTAGTTTTCGGTAGCCTGCAGAACATTCGTAAGAGAGTTTATAGCCTATTCTTCACTAATACGTTCATATAAACTGGAATTACGTACTAAAATCATATAAATAGCTGTCGGACCTCAATGCGCTAATATGTGTTTAGATTTCTAGCCTGTTAGAAGTCATTTTCGTGCTGACTACATTTTCAACCAGGTAAAGTATAGGCCTATAGAAGACGTAACGGACACCGGTTAGATTTTACTATTTAGTACAAACAGCATGATATAATCCTAGGATTACATTTAGAAAACTAGTCTCAACGTAGGCAGGCTACCCTTCCAAACAACATTCACCAAAAATCTTCGAATAGTGACCCGTGCCATCACGAATGTCAGTGCTCGAATGAAAGAAAGAAAAAAAAAGAGGACTCAGCGATTTCACTAGGTATTACAAGGAATCTATTTGAAGAGACTAATATTTAATCATAGGTCGTGTAACGAGAGAGCTTGATTTTATCGATAAATTCATTTATTCTTGAGAGAATACAGACCGCGAGTTATATTTATTCTGAGTATTTAGCGAATACTCACAGAATTAAGCATGTTTTGAATAATTAAAACCACAAGAAGAATGAAACACATTGGTCTTTGTAAGGATATAGCCGGCGATATTAGCTCTTTGTGTGACTTTTATCAGCTATTTTTTTTCTTTCTTTTTAGGTTAACCTCCTTGTTATAGCTAATAATATCGTGTTATTAATATTGTATTTATTATTATTATTATTATTATTATTATTATTATTATTATTATTTGAGATTTAGAAATCTTCTTCACCACAAATATAATGATACATTATTTTCATATCTCCTTTATTCATATATGCAGCTTATGTCCAATCGCTGTGTTCAAACTGACAGTTTTTTTTATCAGAGGATGTACAGATAGAATATACTTCAGTGTTCAGCCCTTGTGAATTTACATTTAAAAAATAAGTACACATACGTGCGATATTTAAAACGGAAGTGAAATAAATAAAACGAAATTATCACGATAAATACTTCGATTGGTTAAAATTCCACTTATTCTTATACTCAATTGGTTAATGATTCACGGAGTGAATAGTCTTATTAATATCATAGCAAAATATCCCCAATTCTCAGTTACTATTTTGAAAAATTACCAACAATTCACAAACCGAATCTATGGATTCTATACATTTTTACTTTACAAAATTCAAGGACTAAATGTTATTATAATGAAAGCACCAATAGCACCTAAAGTACAGTCGGTCAAATAAAAAACGTCGGGACTCGTATGCTGCTAAAATTAAAGTTTTAACGCATTAGTTCACAAGTTTTCTATAAAAAACACAAAATACAGGTCATTTTCGGAACATATGAGGCCATGCGGCAGGAGGGAAAATATGAACAAGGAGGGAAAAAATGAACATCGCGGAAAGCGCAACACACGATATTCAACTTAATGCATTGTCATAATTCATTTTGCTTTGTGTCATCGCCACATACAAATGCTAACGTGAGAGAAAGTGTAGTTAGGGCTGTAATTGACCTGCATTTTTCGGTCTCTGAAGCAGCGAGAAGGTTCCATATTTATGAAAGAGCAGCTCAGAGGTGAGAACTTTACTATAATGCGACCGGAAGTTTTCATGGCAAACGTTGATCTGACCGGACGCGTATTTCGATGCTAAGATTGGTTGCAGAAGTTGAGCGTAAGTTATTGATTTTGCACTAGAAGTACCGGTATTATAAAATAAAATCTTAAAAAATGCTCCTTGAATAAACATATTCCTCGCGAATCTATTAATTATTAATATTATAAAAATTTGCAACCAAGAATATGGCGGATTTGAGGCATATAGCCACAGCCTTCTATACATGTTTGTTTTGGAACAAAACTGACTAAATAATCAAGAAAATACATGGATAGACAAGAGGAGTGTGTGAACCTAACCTTAAGTCTTCCTGTACATGCGCATATGCTCGTTCGTGATACTTAATCAAATACCGCCAGACGTTTTTTATTTGACCGACTGTACATGAACAGTAATTGACTATGTGATATGGATGATCACGATAAATATCCTTTAGATCGCGTTACATAGTCTGATTACACAAAATTATGTTGTCTTATAGAGACAATATAATTAAGATTTTTTTTTAAATTTTGAATAAGAAGTATTATCTTAACATCTTAAAATTAAGATGGTACAACTTGGAAAAGCTGGAAGATTGTGTTCATGTGCTGTTTGTGAACAACTCACAAAAAAGTAAGCATGATTAATACTGGATTTCCTATATCAATTTCGAGAATCTGACATGAAATAGTTCTTGTACTTTATGTTAATCTAATTCTAACGCCCCAATCACTTTTAAAGTCAATTTTATTGAACTGTCTCCAACTATTTTGTTACACCTATGTGTATTTAATATTGACTTAAATCCGAAAGGGTAGACCCATAATAAATTAAAAAATAAAATAGAAACCAAGAGACTAAAGCCATTAGAAATAAAGTAACTTATGTTTCATCATGGTACAAGAAAAATTGATCTTATAAATATATTGAGTATCTTACTGTATTTGTATATGTTTGCATTCATCAGCAACATTATATATGGGCCTAAAATAAAATTAACATTAATATTACCATTAAAATAATGTTATTAAGTTATATTACCAGAATGTATTACTACAATTATTAATATAATAATTCATTAACTTAATTAATAGCATCATTATCATTAAAATTTTATAAGCACAGTGACAAAGATCCGAAAATGATGAGCTTTAAGCCTTTATCTCCAGAACTATTAGTCCAAAATGCACTTAGTAAAAATGGTCTTTATCAATAACTATGGTATTAAACAAAAAGTAGTTTTACAATGGCATGGATTTCTGGAATTATGCTATATATGACAAAAACAAATTTAAAATGTTCTGAAGTTTTTGAGTTATTAGCTATTGTCTTTCCTGAAAAGTTTTTTATTATAAACTGAGTGCACTTTGATTCTCTACTTCTCAAATATAAATGTCTCCTACATTCTACATGATACGGTGATGCCTCCTTTTAGCCCCACAGTTCCATTTAAGCGGATAAGCTGGTCAGATTTTAATTAATTTTCATGAAAAATGCATTTTTAAATATTTAATTTTGATGTCCTAATCCTTCCCATATATATATATATTGATGTAACTCACAATGATCTACCACTATTATATCACGGCACCTTAGGTACAATAACTCACAGAACGGAAAAATAAAAAATTATAAGGAGATTATCTAATAAGTTAAACTGATGGATGAACTTAAAAAATACAGAAAGAAGGAGAATTTTAGAACACTAGAGACCAGCAGAAAAACTTTAAGTTACAAATAACACTATCTTAGGAAAAAGAAAAACTTTGGTTTGCACTTTATCGATAGTGTAAACACACTTAATTTATGAAATTCACGGTGTCGAAGGTTTTTGAAGTTTTGATAAAGAAACAAATATATAAATATTTTGAATATAATTCCATATTTACTAATTGCCAGTTCGGTTTCAGAACAGCTCGTAGCACTGTAGATGCTATAATATCTTTTATTGAACGGACTCTTGAAGGTTTTGAAGCTAATAATTTAGTATGTAGTAGATTCTTCGATTTTACAAAGGCATTCGACACTGTATCTCATTCAACTCTATTGCAAAAACTTAAATTTTATGGTTTTAATGATATTAGTGTTGAATTTTTATCATCTTATCTTAGCAATAGATATCAGGCTGTTTTCTTTAATGATAATGTTTCACAGTATAAATTATTGAAGTATGGGGTGACCCAAGGTTCTATACTTGGACCCACATTATTTTTAATATATGTTAATGACCTCCCTGACTCTGTCCGACATGGGTGTCTAGAGGCCTATATGTTTGCTGACGATTTAGCTGTTAATGTTATTCATCGTAACCCTCATATTTTAAATATTAAACTTCAAGAGATAACTGACCAAGTCCAAGGATGGTGCAATGCAAACAATCTTTTACTCAACAAAAACAAAACTGAAACTTTGAAATTTGGTCTAAGAGGAAATAATTTTCCTGATAATGATCCTGTTAGGTTTCTGGGCATCCATCTTGAGCAGGGTCTGGGATGGCACAGTCACATAAATTACGTTGCAAAGAAAATGAGTAAAGGCCTATTTATGTTAAGAGTTCTTAGGTACAATATAAATATTGAATCCTTAATTACTGTATATTTTGGACATATTCACAGCCACCTAAACTATGGTATTTTATTATGGGGTAACCATACTTCAAGTTTGCGCCTTTTTATTTTACAAAAGAGGGCCTTAAGATTAATTTATGGAACTTCGCCTGGGACACACTGTAAACCACTTTTTATAAGGTCATGGTTACCCTCAATGTTTGTCCTGGCCTGTCTCCTTTATGCTAAGAGGAATATAAATAAATTCAGAACCTGTGATTCAGTGCATAATTACTCCACACGCAATAATTGCAAAATATATATAGACAAATGTAAATATACCTTAACTCAGAAAAGTTTTCAATTCACATCACTCAAACTCTATAATAGCCTTTCTATTAATGTCAGAAATCTACCACTTGAAGCATTTAAGAGACAGGTCAAGTCAACATTGAAGTTGAACCCTCTGTACAATGTTGACGAATTTTATAATTTAAATGTTTGAAATTACTTTTATGACGATGCTATACACATAATTGTGTGAAATGCTGAGAGATATTATTATTATTATTAATAAACTCTGAAACTACTTGGGATCAATATTTAAAAATTTCAGCATACATTTATCATTCCATTATTTTCATAAATTAATACATTATAAATCAATAATTTGTTTATAAATATGCAGATTTTTAAATTAAAATTAATTCAGGCTGAATTAGGGAATAGTAAAAATTCTCTTAAGGAATATAAAATGCCCAGAAATGCAGATCTGCATTAAAAATTAAAAGTTCACCTCTAATAATAAGTTCAATAATATATTTAATTTTTGATAGTTTACAACATTATGTTAAATATTAGTAACAATTATTTTAATATTGTCGATATTGAGTGAACATTAAGTGGAAGTCGTGAAAAGTTTCACAATTCTAAACTTAAAAATGCGGAAATTAGGAAATTTACAAGCATAGGTTATCCCCTTGATAACCGACTGTTCAGTACACAGATGCCGCCAGTGTACGATTTCCTACTGTTTCCCCTCACAAACTACTTATTTAATATTAATCACGATAAGTGTAAAAATGACATGCAATGTTATTGTTTCTGTTTATCGCTACCTTGTACAGTTCCATGGTTCTAAATTATTTGTTGTTTACAATACAATGAAGAATGTCTTAGTTTAAATATTGTTCGCTGCTTACCCGGATGGCATATTGTGATCATATCAAAATTTACATTTTGTTAAGTCAACTTAAGTTTTGTTAAGTCAACTTAAGTTTTGTTAAGTCAACTTATAATTTACAAAATATTAGAAAAATATCGGCGACACATTATGGTAATATTATATACTGATAATTCTCCTGCGGGCTAGTGAACTCACCACTTCCAACTCGTTCAAGTTAAGCAACGCTAGTTGGGGATAGTACTTGGATGGATGAAAGCTTCATTCGCTTTTGCTAGTCCTGGTGAAGCATGTAGCATGGTTAGAAGCCCACATTAAGTTTAAGTATCGGATGCATCTGGAGATTTTCCTATGGATTCAGCTTTCACCAATTCCACGTTTTTCACTGAGTTAAGCAACGTTAGTTCGGGATAGCAATAGGATAAGAGAACGCGGCTTTCAGTTCTTATAGGTCATGTTAAGGAAAGTCTGCAGCGTGGGTACGAGCCCACATTAAGCTGTAGGTTCGTTTACGCCTGAAGGATCTCCTATGGGTTTCACCGCGTCCAATGACTATAATAATATATTAATCCTCCTAAAACCAGAAGTTGTTCCCGAGTTAAGTTACTTAACGCTAGTTTGGGAGAGTAGTGTATGAATGAGTTAACGCAGCCTTCACTTCAGCTGTTAAAAATGAAGCATGCAAAGTGGTTAGAGAGCCCACATTAACACTGTAGGTTCCGGTTTTGTAACTGCTTCAGTGGTATTTAAAGGTACTATAGTTGGGCCATATCTTTCCTTTTTGGAGCCTGCTGGCCAACACTCACACTCACAACCGAGAACTGATCATTTGAAGGAAATGAACAGATCAGAGCTATAATAAAAGGACTAAGTAGGTTCATACCCTAAATCAACATAATCGTCAAGACATCTTATCAGTCAGCATATCTTGTATTTGACAATTTAGTTAATATACTTAATTACATTCGCACAACTTGAGGTAAGCAAACTTTCACGTCAAATATTATTTGAAATTTTAATTTGCAGCCTATAGGCTGCTGCTACCGAAATACAACTTTTTCTGTTTGGTGAAACCTTCTCATACACATAAGCTTGCTCTGAAAACAGGCTTTTGAAGTCTTGAGTGTCAGAGCAAACAACTTCATTTAGAGTAGACTACCGCGTACCACACTGGGAAAACAGGGTTTGTGGTAACCGGCCCACGAAAGTATTACCACCTGCCGACAAATCCTCCAGATACGTGACTTCCAGATAGCTTAACTGGAAGATGCCGTGTAATACCACCGCTGAACTGTTACCGGCAAGAACGCAGTAAAAAAATTGTAAAACGGACCTTACCTCGCTGAGCAGAGAGGTGTAGGTAGGCGTCCGCTAGGTGTGGCAGCTCGGATTTGTATTTCTACAATTCAATTACACAAGAACATATCGTTTTAAGTGCATTAATCGATTTGTGCAATTCTATTTCATTCATAAGTGAGCATACAATTACATTTTTGTGTAAATTAAATCTTCCGGCATATGTTCTAAAATTCAGATGGACAAGGACGCTTCGCGGTGCTGCCATCTTGCTTCAACCAAGCTTTCCTAACTAGCAGTTGGAAATTTGTCAGCCACTCCATCCTCCTGCTAGCTTATCTGGAAGTTGTCTTGCCAGACAGATTTTGTCAGGAGATCACAATACGCAATTCTCGGCCAACTTCCAGATAGGTTTTCTATCTGGCAGATAAATATGATATCAGGTGTTCGTCGTACAAGCCCAGTAAAGCAAGTTGCTCTGACACCTGACAAGCTATTTATAATAACAAGATTATTTATTTATATGCGGCAAGGTTTCATCAAACCTGAAGGGCCAAATATATGATCTTATGTAAACAGTTTGTACACTAATATATATTTTGTTTCAGCATTGACAGATGTTTGCGGAAATCGTTCTCTTAGCGGCTGTGGTTTTCTTAATATATCATCTCACTCGTCTTATTGTGGAGCAATGGTGGTATATCAGAATAGTCTCCAGGATACCCTCAACAAAGTCCATTCCAATCCTGGGACATACGCTTCAATTCATGGGATCCCGTAAAGGTGAGTACCAGTAATAGGCTAGACCTATTTCTGAGCTGGAATAAGAACTATAGTGCATTTTCTTACTAACTAAATCACAGTTTATCAAATTAAATTATAGTACAAAGTCCAACGCCGGCGATGGTGATGGTGATGGTGATGGTGATGGTGATGGTGATGGTGATGGTGATGGTGATGGTGATGGTGATGGTGATGGTGATGGTGATGGTGATGGTGATGGTGATATAGCGGCTGTGTTTGTATAGTTTATTCCAAAACATGAAAGCCTTAGTTCTTGGATCTACCCAGATAACCTTGCTCCTGCTATTTAAAGACCTAGAAGCAATACTGTCAAGCTTCTATCTTTTCTGGAGATTGCTGTGTTAGTATAGTATGTCCTCATTTTATCCAACACATGTGTAAAAACCAGAGGTGTACAAATCTCGATTTTAGCTTGCCCATACCCGCTTGAACGCCAGGCAAGCAAGTTGCCAGCGTCATAGGGTACGCGCAAGACGGAACCGGGATGGTCGCATGGCGCAGGCAGCAGGAAGAATGAAGTCATGTCTTCTTACGAGGGTGAACAAGACGCCGCTTGGATGGTCTCTTGCCAGCTATCTGGTCAGGCCGCAGTTTGCTGGTAGAATGCTAGCCCTCTTTTTTCATGCGACCGGCCGCTAGCGTGTAGTCTAGATTCTGGCGTTCCACGTGTGCATTTTGCAATCGCTCCACAAGCAAAGGACTGTTTATAAGATACATCCTTTGTAATAAGCTCAAACCACCAAAATAAATACTGTTACTACTCAATGAAGGGGTTGTAGAGATCAGTCATGGCTACATTTACTGACTTGTTTATATTCAGTATTTTTGTATAATTTATAGTAACCTAATAATTTTATATTATGTTAATTTTCGTGTTGCGGGGTTAAGTGTGTTCGTTTTATTGTCTTCGTGTGCTCTGAAGATTGAATACAACGGTCGCACCAACTCAAGAAAACAACAACAATAACAATAATAATAATAATAATAATAATGTTTCTAACCATACGTTGATTCTCCATCTCAAACTGATTAAAAAAATATTCCCTGCCACAAAATCTATTTTTTTGCCGAAAGAAGTTTTTACTCCATTTTTTGGCGAACTTTCTGTCCTAGCACCTAAAGTATTGGGTTTACAACAAAAACTTCTAGAACAAAAGCTGTGGAGCATTAAATTTACTATAAAATACACATTCAATTTAGAAATTCTGTGAGATAGTGAAATACTCTTGTGACATATTTAACTAATGTGACATATGTGATGAAGCTTTCTGTAATGATTTTGAATTCATAAACTCATTCCCATTGTCTTCTGTGTCTTCAAAACCTTATGAATGAGAAGATAATAACAAAGAAATAAAAATAAAATGGAGATAATTCAGAAACTTAATCCATAACATGCGACCTGCCAGCTAGCGACCACGCTGCGTCTTGCGCACACACACTTCATGCCCGGCGCCTGGCTCAACAGCGTAGCGACCAGGAAGGGGATCAACCAAGCTGCGTCTTGTTCGTACCCATAGCTAGCATGCAGGCAGGTTTCTTTAAGCTTGATGGGTCAGGTCAAACCCAACCTAGGCAAGCCAGAATAAGCTTGCGACATTCCTATCAGCTAAACAACTGTAGTTGCTAAGTGTAGGTAATACTTTCTTGCTTTTCTACATGCTGGTAGAAGAAATTCATCATGCAGATAAATAAAAGGTGGATAAAGTATTAAAAATCGTTTTAGCGTCTTAATACAATTATTGTTTTTATTATTAGGTAGATTTCGAAGAAAAATCTACCTAATGACTTTCAAAAAATCCGTTCATATCTTTACGTTTCATGCCTCCCTAAGTACGAAACCAACAAAACAAAAATTTGGTTTTTACTTTCAACGTTTCATGATCCAAAGACAGAACGGTTGTCAATGTATATGTACTGAACAACAAACTGTTGAACATTTAATTTTTCATTGCCCAGTCCTAGAGCATAAAAGAAGAATATTGGACGCACACTTAGATTATTGTAAAAAGAAATTAGACAAACCACTCTTTGATATTTTTAGGAAAAAATGCTGTTATAGAGAATTCCAAAAGTTTTTGTGTTCTATTTTTAAGATGTTATAGATTTCTTTTATAATATAATATATTAGTTATCTTGTTTTCTTAGAGTAGTAAGGCCTGCATCCAGCCTATGGATAAGAAGTAGTAATATTGCAAATACAGTATATTGTCTTGTAACTATAACCCTAATATACCTCCGGGTGGAATAGGGTTTAAGTAATTGTATATTCAATAAATAAGTAATAAGTACGAAACCACCGCCTGTTAAAAAATTGTGATATTTATATTTATATATACGTATATATATTTATATGTATTTATATTTATATATACATATATATATATATATATATATATATATATATATATATATCTTTACACGCTAGCGGCCGTAATTTTGAAGATATTTGAAACAAATTTTATTATGTTATTTCTAGGTCCAATAGTTCAGACAAGTTCGTTAATGAGCAAAATTGGCGCAAGAGGGTGGTCGGGGGAGGGGGTTGAAATTGTAAAACATTTATATCTCGGCCCTATGAAGTATAGAGGGAAATTTTGATTGAATAAATTAGAGTACTCCTTATGGAGTTCACAGTGACACCAACGATTCGGGGGTTTTGGGGGTACGAGTGGGGGTGGGGGTATGGGGATGGAAATTAGAAATTTTCGAAACTACGTCTTGTGGGGTATCGTTGAAAAGCTCTTGATGAGTACTCTACAAATCAATAACTAGTTTCTTGATAGTTCTCATATAAGGCGAGATTTGAATGTTTGAAAAAGTTCTCTTTCCTCTTTTTTGCAATTATTGCGGGTTTGTCATGCCAAGGCTAAAGAAGAAGAGTGCTACGCAGCGACAGTAAATTAAACCAAAAGCACTTCGAAATCTACCTCAGCCTGTAGGCTTGCCTAAAGGGATTTTTGTTATTGTTATTAATGATTTTATGAAGTTTTCTCGAAAATGTTTGAAAATTTTTCCCATGCCGGACTAGTACCTTTGTTCATTGATAATTCAAACTCTCCACATTTTAGTTTCTCCTCGGCTTCCTTCAGGGTAAAATTCTCTAAACACATCTGAAGTTCCTCAACTACGTAACTGCACGACTTACCAGTGCACTGCTATACCCAGTTTCATATTCTTTCCGCCAGGCCTTGCAGTTTCCTTAGGTCCTGTGAAACCCATCAGGTTATGAAGAGCTTGTGACTCATAGCGACAGTATTTCTTATCATCGTTGTAATCTGACTTGCTTTCTTGTCAAGCAAGTTAAAAGCTGTGACTGGTTGCAGAATTTCAAAGGGGCAAGCAAGCTAAAATCAGAATATGTACACCTCTAGTAAAAACTGATCATCCGCACCACATCAGAAGAAAATATACTCTCTAAAAAAACTGACTCTGGGATTAGTGAGACACAATGCAAAGCCATTCCTTGTGAGGCTTTCATGTTTGGGAATAAACTATACTAGACTGTTTCTTTGAGTTTTCGTATTCAAAAATGAAGTTACCAAAGCGGGGCACGTTTTATCGCCACCCAAATTCTATGAAATGTTCAGAATAAAAGATTTATGTCGTAGTAATTAGAGTTTGTTTTTAAAGTTAAAGCAAGAATAGTAAGATCTCCACGCTTCCTGCCACATTTCCAAAAATCATTAACCCAAACACGATCTCCATTTTCATTTTTTCCCCTTATCAAGCTATTCTGCTCACAGATAGGCAAGTAGATACACGCACTGGCATTTTTCTCCAAATAGCAATTTATACTCACAAAGTGGATCTCAAGACTTTGTATCACTGCTGAAAACTCAACATCGAACTTGAGGTCGGAAGAAAAATTCTAAAATCTACACACATGAAAGAAATGACAAATACCATGGTTAGTAACCTGAGTAAAACATTATTCTAATTAGCGGTTACATTTTCGTTCCATACAATTAAGAAATCGTTTTTAAATTTTTTGTTTATTTATCGACAAAATAGCAATAGGCTTATACATAATTATGTTTAACATCTTTAAAATTGAAGGACACTGGCTTGAGCAAAAATGATACGACTATAAATTGTTTATGAAATGTTGTTATACAGTTAGACATTTTTTTTCACAAATCCTAATTTCACTATATGAATCATAATCCTAGTGTTTAACATAGCCCTACGAATTTTCTTAAGTTCTAATTCCTTTTAATTATCATTTTATAATTAGATTATTTTTAACTTAATACAGGCCGTTTGTTTTGAAATCTAATTTCAATTCAGCTTGGATCTGCACAGAATTCCGATATATACAGTACAAATGAACATAATGAGTACCGCTATCATCAGAAATACGAGGATCACAATAAGGTTCAGTTTTGCATTATAACAACAACCAATGTAGTTACATATAGTATCCAAACTGACATTACATTTACAGCATACCCAGATCGAAAACAACGTAAGCCTAACCATACATGCTGTAATCAGTGTTGTCGTTGTTAACGGCTAATTGCATGCTTATCATTCTCAACAAGGGAACTACTATGCAACTTAAAATACGGTTTACTTGTGGAAAACCTTGACATAGCATAATTATATTATTATTTTCTTCTAAACAAAGGGTTTTAAATCCATACTCTTTACTTGAATTTAGCATTACAAATTACAAAGTACAATTTACAGGTCATTCAGCACGTCTTTTGTGTGTGCGTAAATATGTTCATTTAGGAATTAGGAAAATAAATAGGTCTACTTGTTTTGTTGTTAATAATATTCAGCGGCCTAAAAATGATCGCTCATGACTTGATGATTTTAAAAATAAAATAATAAATATTTTGAGTAATGCTTGTCTGGATGTCCCACCCCGATCTTTTCAGGATAAATCAAACTGGCCGCTGCTCGTTGTTTTAACTTATAAGATCTTCGATCGGGCACCTTAATAAATTTAAAATATGATACGAAGAAGATTAATTAACTATGCTGAAACTCATATAGCCTAGTCTTGTAGCTCACCATAGCAACTAGCTCTGATATAAGTACTCGTATGTTTGTCATAGTAATTATTGTTGTGTAGGTTTAGAACATTTTGGATGTAGCTTCAGTTTTGACTTTGGAGGATGTAAACACTTTAATCTCATTTCGTCTCCATCAATTAAGAATATACAGGAGTAAGGAATAAAATATTGATTGCAAGACAACATTATTTACATTCCATACAGTTAAAGTACATAATGACAGACAACTTGAATGCAGAACAAGTCAAACTTACAATGAGCTCTTTACATAATAATTATACTACTTACGTAAAATACAATAGCTAAATCCAAAACATTAATACATTTAATACAACACCAACGATTGAGTCATTAAAAATAACAAGTTACTAATGCTGAGAATCAATAAAATACTCATCTACTGAATAAAATGCATAGGTATTTCATAAGAGCAGTTTCGAAGATAATCTTTTTCCCGATAATTATTTTATTTCATTTGACAAACTGTTTAATGCATTCATAATAAACAACTTTTTAATAATAGTTGAATGAAGCTGAAGGCAAATGAGGATGAAGTCTGAGCCTATTATTGATATTACGAAGTTCATTATTCTTGGTAAATCTACTTTGATTATTCACATTGCCAACAATAGAAAGAAACTTGGACATATTTAATGTGACACTCAATGGAGTTTGGGTGCAAGGCTTGTAAACTACAGTATAGTTTACTGATCTTGGTTTGGGTGGACATCAGTAAGAACCCCTGTGGTATACCCGCTTGCGTTCAGGGGCATATCGTGAAGGCGTAAATTAGGGAATGATTTAATATGAATAGCTCAAACTGAATAAAATAAAAACATTATACGTCAGTTCTAGTAATTGAATGTTCCAGAATAAATGAAGAAGAACGAAAGTTCATTCATATATTTATTTATTATTTAGGACATAATTATGTTAAACCCATGATCAATCTTTCTTCAACAATGAAGAATCAATATCAGTGATGTTGGCCTGTTATCTCTCTCTCGCTCTCTCGAATCCTGTGCCCCCATGTTGGGGCGAAGGGCCTCCAAGTGGAGGTTTCTGTTTACCGATGTGAATTTTGTTACACTTATTTTCCCAGAGAGAGGCTTGTTATGACATAGAATATTTTATAGGCGAAATTGGAACACAACATAGTTAAACTGCATTAAACTGCATTGCAATGCAGTTTATATTATCATATAGTGCACGCTTTCAACAACCAACTTTCGGATTTTATTGATGTTAATGATATAGCCTATAGTCGGCGGCTGGATTAAAGCATATTTTACAATCTTTCTAAAAATATTATTTAATGTAACTGAAAATAAAATATACTTCAAAATCAGGTTTATCAGGATTGTTCGCATGTCTATGTCCAATTTTCATTTAATTATAAAATTATGTCAGCCATACAATGGATATTAAAATCCTGATATGTAATCGAGCATTACATTACGGGAGGCGTCTTGATATAAAAAAAAATGCACAATTTTTAAACAAATGTTGAGATTAAACCAACTTTCAAACTGTCAAACGGGTTCGATTCCCGGCCAGGTCGGGGGTTTTTCAGAAATGGAAAATTTCTCCCGTGAAAGGCTCTGGCAATCCTACGCGGTGTCTTTCCTTCACGTCATAGCTTAATAAATTAATAGATTTTTTGCCCCGATGTATTAAGTTTCAATAACTGAAATACACTTGAACAAGCAATAAATTAATCTGTTATGCTTATTATCCCATAAAACTTATTGCATCATCTTCAATGTTTTACAGAACTGTTGGATAAGTTAATAGCCATGGCTGAAAAGAATCCTTCCATGTTCACTATATGGTTGGGTCCTATACCAATCGTTATGCTAATGGATCCAAGGACCATAGAGGTAATACATTATTTTTATGTTACTATATCGTTCAACTTCTTAGTCAAGCAGTTTGTTTCTAATATCATACAGACTAAGAAGGAATATCTGTCCAAAAGTTTTAAAACTAACCTTATTTTTCTTTCATACAATTTTAGTGGCTGTTTGTATTATCACAACTAATGGAAATAATTTATGCTAATTATTTATTTCGTGTGAACGGCCTCCATTGTACTGTCATGACATTATACTGGATTAACAATGAAATACCAAGAAGTCTAACATAAATCATGGGTAGTAAAAACCTTCTGCCTTACGAAAGCAAAACAATAGAATACGGCGACGTACAAACCGATTTTCATACCATTAACTAAGAACTCCACAATCGTTCAACATTTATTTACTAACTTATAGAATACATAGGAAAAGTGAATATTTTAGGCACTTTTATTGCAGACCGGTCCATAAAAGCTTGGCCTATATCTATGTTAATTATATAAATCTAAAATAAATTACCTATTTTTCAAGCTGTTTTCAATGCACATGCACAAAAATTGGTCAAAGAATATGTTTAGTTGCTTGACTGCCTGTATGCATATCTAACTAAATCATAAATTTGGGTAGGGTTTTTATTTCGTATATATTGATGTCTTGGCTAATTTCTAACCTGCGGTCTAAATCTACTCACTTTTAGATATTATCGGTGGGGAAAACACTCCCAAGACCGGAATACGGCTTTGAATAAAAAGGAGAAATATCAGCGCTATGATTCCGGATTTAAACAAATGGAAAATAAACCTAAGAATGGGATGTTTCTCCCATGGGCAATTGTAAGTGCGTAGGCCTATCTACTGCTGAGCGTTGTGGCTCAAGGTTTGTCTTCACCTCTCAGAAGAAAATCAAGGCTTAATCGATACTTCCAGTTTCACATTATTGTTGGTTTGAAGCAGGCCTATTGATCATTCAAAATAAGGACTTTGGGGTTATTCTGAATACACACAATTTCATTTGAAAAGTTATTTTGATTATATGTAACAAATATAATGAGCAGCTGAAATAATCAACCTGTATTTATAATGGTTATAATGGCATATAGGCTTCAGGTCTGCAAAACACTTAAGACAGCTCCGCGTTAAATACTGTTACAAGGAATGTCACTTAACAAAGTGATTCCAGTTAAAACGATAAGTTCAATAGAAAGAAGGAAAACACATAATTCACAAGCAGTCTTGCGTGACAACTACTATTTCCCTTCCAATGTTCATAAACTAAAAGAAATAATAAAGGTGCGCGACATTAGGTAGCTCTAGAGTGTGCACTGTCTATCAGAGAACTCTTCCTTGCAGGATGTAAATAAATGTAATTATGTTACAAGATGTTACCTTTGGTAGATAGAAGGGTTCCATGTTGTTATAGACCCATCGAAAAACGCTTTGTTTATACCCTGGAGTCTAGAGCCTCCGAAATGTGATGGGCACTGTATTACGTGACATTTTAATGACACCTTTGAAACATATTGATTGGATGTGGAAGCCCAAAATCCAGGCCCTCTTGCTCACCTGACCTCACACAATTAAATTAATTTTGCTAAGGTACATGCAAATTCTGATGTACGAGACTACCTTGAAGACGTAGAAAAATATCGTGGAACATAGCAGTTAAATGTTCTGGATCATGCCAGTAATATATCCAAGAGTTCATCATGTAACTAGGCGATGCAGAAAGTGTACCGAAGTTCCGAGTAACTTCTGTGGTTATAGTTTTCTGTCCCCTAGTGTCTAAGTCCTCACTCCTCCATAATTCAGGCCTCTATCAACTAAGGAAAATACTTATGGAAAGAGCTTATAAACGAAATGTTCACTTGGTACCCATCTACAACGGAGCGTTGTAACAAATATTTATTTATACTTGTATAGCCTAAAGATCATATCACGACTACCAACAATGTGTTCTAGAACGAGACTTGGAATAAAACGTCCGCTAAAAAGAAGATAAGAAGGAATCCACCTGTTTTCTAGGATTGATAGTAGTCTACATCGTACGAATCAATTCGTAGATAAGTTAGCTAATAATTAGTATGGGTGTACATATATTATGTATAATGAGTATTTGATTTTAGCAAATGTAAAATACTGTAGTTCATTATTCCGAATTGCCAATTTCTTCTGCTAGCCAGAGCACGAGTGAAATGTAATTTAATGAATGCACGGGGTGCCTCTCACAGACCCAATTTTCAAGACATGGTGCTCTTAGGATTAGGCTATATTTTGTCTTTTTTACACCAATATAATATTATATCCCAATAGGAACACTATTACGCATAGCTTAGTACATTAAAATCTTTCTTTTGAAGTATGTGCAGAGGTCTGGAACAGTTTTTATGAAGGAACCTCCAAAATTCTCAATGCCGGTACCAGCTCTATGTCAAGTGGCTCATTCAAGTTAGGCTTATATGGTCTTCTCTAAAACCTAAAAAGAAACAAATTGTTTATTCCTTCCTTAAAACAATGAAAAAATAATCCCACTATTCCATTTTGTAATTTATCATTCAGGCACTTAATAAGTGAAAAGTGAAATCATAGAGTAAAATGGGTAAAGAAGCCCCACTCCACTGCCAAAGACGCCCTACCTCCAAAAACTTCCAGCTAATGACCCGAGATGCATCATATTACGTCACCCCAGTGAAAGACCAGTTCGTTGTGAGTAAGGAAATGTGGAAAGCGAACCTATCATTGCTCCATTTTGAATTCCTTGGAGAAACCAATGGTGATATCTCATAATACTATAGTCCTCATTACGTTGGTACCGTTTCATCATCATTGAAATTGCCTGATGGAACCGTTCACCTTGCACATCACCAGATTTTTTTCGGGAAACGGTAAATATGTCAATTAAAAATTGGAGTTTCAAATATATTGTACTTCTGATGTTTATGAAGGATTCTAGCAAGATCGACTGTAGTATTATAATATTCTTCTATCCTACTTTCAAGAAACCAACACACAACGCCTTTAAATGAATGTCAAGCAGTTAATTCAACTATTTAAATTATCACTTCAGCGTTTCCTCGACCGTGGGTTTCCTTATTTCAGAGCTGATAAAAATTATTTCCTTCACTTTTGAACACGTACCTGTGGAAGCAAAGGCTTGGAAAGGCGAATCATCCCGGCAAAGTATTTTAATCTATAAGCTGCCTCCCCTATCCACCTTCTGATCATTATACTATTTTACTTTGCGTTCTAGTTTAATTAGGCTAATGCAAATGTGAATAATCTTATATCTAAAAAATATGATGGGATATAAAACTATCGTCACTAGCAGTAGCAAACCCTCGTTACACCGTATTGGCCAGTGAAATAATAATAATAATAATAATAATAATAATAATAATAGATAAAACATTATAAATTATTAATAAAAATAGACTATTAGTAATAATAATAATAATAATAGATTAAAAATAAAACATATTCTTACTATCATGTAGAACAATGATCATACTACTATATCGAAAGCTAGTTTTTAATCGTTCCTAGAACCGAACTACTAAATAATAGTGAAAATCTTTCAGAGCTGAATTTTATTCGTAAGGCCTACATTTATATAAGCAATCATCAAATGAACTCAATTGTGGGCTCTAAGCTTAGAATCGATGAAAATTTTATTTGAAGAGCTGGTATCCATGAATGGCAATCGAACACAAAGACAAAACCCTCATATTTTACATAAGGAAAAGTCTATCTCTGCTTTCGTACAACATTTTTAAATGACGAATTTATAGGTCAGTAGCAGTGGAAATATTAATAGAGAACAGCAAGTAAGCGGTAACAGAAAGCATATTTTAATAGTCTAAAAATAACTTAGAATATAAAATGATATAGTATTTCAGAGAGCTGTACATCTGGTAATATCTTTACCACTTTAAGCCAGAATGTTTTAAATGCATGTTTATTCACTGATAATATCATTTTCAGGTTGTTCTGGGTAGTGCCAAACACATTGACAAACCGATGCAGTACAGATTCTTGGAGCCGTGGTTAGGGAAAGGTCTTCTCACAAGTACAGGTAAGCTCTTACTATTGCCCCCTTTTTTTCATTCATTTTCAGTGGACTATGTCACTATGACTTGTTCATTTCTTAAATGCAGAATGCTTGTTTTATCCGTCATTTTGTCTGGTTTATTTGGAAGTTCAGTGAGATACACTGAAAACTGGCATTGGTATGCAGAAAGAAGTAGGCCTAATAGGAAACCCTAATCACTTAGTGCTATGGTAATGTGTCGCAAAGACCACCCCAAGTGATTAGACCGCTCGCCTTCCACCATGTGTCGTAAAAGCCCTTCTGCTTTCCAAGTTGCAATGGATAATACGGACCCACTATGACACTGGGACAGCTTTTCCACCCTTTTTATGCAAGCCATTATCGAGAAACAAAACCCCATTCACGATACTGAAGTTTATGATAATCAAAGTAACGAGACATCGTGCTATTTTTTGTTCTCGAACCTTTCAGAGAATTCTGAGCTTCTCCTTATTTGAACATTTCCTTTCATGACACAAAACTGCACCAATGAAAACTGCACTCCCAGGCGTAAACCAAAAGAAGTCAAATAATGTGGCATATATTTTTTAGTGAAGATGATGGAATGATAAACCAAGACTGAACGACAAACTGGTGTGGATTTTGATATTATTGTGTAATACTCTCTTTAAAATCTTATAATGAAATCCTCGAATAGGCTCTATTTTTCTGTGAACTAAAATTTAGAGAAAAATAATGCATTCCACTCTTATTTATTAAATTTTATAACAAAAAATTGTTTCTGCGTAAGAGGGCTGCTCAACAAGGGGCTATACTTATTTTTCTTTAACGTCTATTATTTTATTAACGTCTAATTATTTTATCTGAATAATTCAAACCCGATAAAATAATCTAGTTAATGACAAATACAAATCTAAAATGGAAAGAAACTGATCTCACAAGTAAACTGGTCTAGGTGGAAAACTTGAATGTGTAAACGATATTAATTATTAAGATGTGATACCAGATTCACAAGTGAAATGATTCACGCAATTAAAGAGTGCTATTTCAAGAGGGAAGTCGATACTACCTGCGATAAATCGAAGCTTATAAGGCTCCAGACATCAACGTAGGAATTCTGGAGTCAATATGTAAAGCGCTGGTAGAATGTAGAATATTTTATGCGATAAAGTGAAGTTATAGTAAACGGGGTGAACTTTGGTGAACGATGAGTAGACACTGCTACCTGGGCCAGCAGCTATGACTGGTGAGCCGGAGTTTGATCAGCAGGATATATTTTACTTGCTTCTAAACCTGCAGACTTGAGCTTGTCACATTTACGCACCCAAACGTCACAACCTGGGCCGGAATCGAACCCACGAACTTAGAAGTCAATGCCTCCTTGCCCAACAGAAGCCTACATTAGGGAGTCGGAGAGATAAAGAAATGTTAACGAAGTAATTGAAGAAGCATATGCTTTTCTAAAACCTGTTTTTATAGGAGTGTTGATAACAAAGAGGAATTCACTAAATCTCGATGCCATAAGTTAGTCTATCCACAATTTTACTTAGCAGTAGACTTCTTTTCATCTTGAAAGAGATGGAAATATTTTCACTACCTAGGGGCGCTAAATAACTAAATTCGCCCCTGATAAAAGTGTTTTTTTAATTTTTAATTTTATTTTTCAGGTGCAAAATGGCATTCTCACAGAAAAATGTTGACACCGACATTTCATTTCTCGATACTGGAAAACTTCATCGATATTTTCGCAGAGAAAAGTCAAACTTTGGTGAAGAAACTTGAAAAAGAACTTGGATCGGAGGATTTTGACATATATCCATACATAGCTATGTGCGCGTTGGATATAATATGTGGTAAGTAAGCATGTTCTACAAGTAGGCGTTCTGCCTTTTTTGAAATACATAATACCAAATAGTTCATAGTTAATTTAAATATAATTTATTTAGCATTTATTCTTTTTCAATGCGTTTTATCTGCATAATATAGAAAATTATATAAGCTTATATTGTTATAAACAGGTGCCTATGGGTGGCCACCCAGATATAGGCCTATGCAACATCTCAGACCAAATTCTTGATATTACATATGTGTATTTATGTATTATTATTATTATTATTATTATTATTATTATTATTATTATTATTATTATTATTATATCACCTACGTGTAATTTCAGTGATGAAGAAATGTGGTCGTAGTCATTAAGAAGTTGAAATATTACGGTGTTAAAACCTTAAAATATCCAGGTTGAAAAGTTAAATCTTTTTGTGAATGGATGCAGAAGCATAATCAGTGCATCGGTTGGTACTTTCAAAAAGCCAAATGGTTTATTTTAAACCCAAAATAATTAGTGTGACTACACCTCTGTTAGGCCTACGTAATTAAGTTAGAAAAACGTCTCCGCAATTGTTTCAGGATTTTAAAAGGGCGGAGAAAACCTTCGCAATTATTTAGAAACAGTTCAGTAAAATTGAGTATTCATTCTATATAACTTTGGAGTTTATTTGCTTCCACTTAGGCTATAATACAATTGTAGCAACAGTGTCTTCTTTACAACTAGGGTAACTACATATAATTATTTTACACTAAGTAACTTGTTAAATTTTATTCGCAGAAAAGGACCTAAATTTTAAGCCTAATCTTAAAAAGTGTGCATTCAAGTATATTTTAAGAACTTTAAATGCAAACATTTTCTCTTAAAACGTTTGTTTTGTTCCCTCGATATAAATTAGCTTCTCGCCTTGCCCAAACAAAGATATAATAAGCTCATAAAGTTAGAATACCCTCAGCCCTTTTCACATTGATAACTCAAATGCAGTAGAACCTCGGTTTTCCGAGCTAATGTGAACCACGCCTTTCTCTTATAACCATAGATTCTGATAATAAGAGCGATATGTGTATTTAGTTTCATACAACTGACAACGATATGCCTAATGAAAATCCTAATAGCTGTACATATAGTAGGATACCTGCTGCTTATCCCATACAAAGTTAATCTTGAGCTCTTAGTAAGTACAGATGAATTTACAATACACTTGAAAAAGCCTAGAAACCATCGCACTGAATAACATAATAAATTTCTCCCAACATGCACATTTTTTTTCATAGAAACTTACATTAGATCTGAATCTTACACGTAATGTACTAAACGCGGTCGAAATTAGAAAACATCAAGAAAAAACGCGGCAAGAAAATGTCTTACAATTTCGATTTAGTACTATTTTCAAGATTATCTGCAAGATATTCCCCGAATTATACGGACCCTCCGTTAACTGAGGCTGGAGTAACCAGTCTACCGTATTCCGTTTACTGAAGAAAAGTTAGAGTCATATTATGGTTTCATATACTGAAATGATAAATGTAAAGTCTTATGTCAGGGTATAATGTCAGACTTTGCCGTCATGCAGTAAGTTTATATGAAATTTATCAGTTGAATTAAAATAAATAATAGTATCCTAGTCTCTAAGAAATTAATGCTTAGTTAATTCAGCATAATCTAAGGCCTGAAAATATTTGTGTTACATTTTTAATCTCTAATTAGGTTTTCTCAACAGTCACTGCTATGGGGACAGACATAAATGCACAGACCCAGGACGAGCACTCAGAATACATTACCGCCGTCTGCAAGTAAGTACAATGGATGCAGTAGTACTCGCTGATTTGTGGTCATAAAGTTTTATGCCACCAATTTCTTCAGAAAGAGACTCAAAGTGATTCTGCGCTTAGATACGCAGGCAGACTACAAGTTAGAAAACAAATTGGTTTATTTTTATTAAAAGTGTGCTAAAGATCTCGCACGAAATCTGTGCCGATGAGACCGTTACTATCTAGAGAGAGACATATTATTGTGCGAGAGAGAGAGAGGTAGCTTGGCCTTTACAAATAGAAAGGGAGGTATTGTTGTGCGAGAGAGATAGTTAGCAGGCCAATCGACGCTACAGTCCCCACGAAAACGTAATGCAATGACTTAGGCAATCGGCACAGATATCGTGCGGGAACTTTACTTAAATTAGCCTGCCTGGTGCCATAATGACTCAGCATACAAGTGACTTTACCGTCACAATAATTAATGACATAGTGAGCAGTTTATAATTAAAAATGCACTTTGAACTTTTCCTGGTGCTGGTAGAATATTTTCCCGGGCTTCAAGCCAGATATTATATAACTGGTCGATGACACATGAATCATGACCTGCGCGAGAATGCCGCTTCGAAGCCATTGATCAAACATTTGATCAGAGTCTTTTGAGACAGTGGAATTGGTACATATTTTCCGCTCTAGAACCGGCTCTAAAGTAAACAAATAGGTCTGGCCCACTCTTACGTAGATAGGCGTAATATCGGAATACCTCCACGGTCCATTGGTCCATGGTGGAGTAAAGAACCTTAGTTGTATCGCATCCCTTCCTTATATATATATAATTTACCATCAAATGCTGCAAATATATATATATATATATATATATATATATATATATATATATAAGCTTATATATGCTTTTTTGAAGATACAGATTGATTATTGATGAACAACTTAAATTAGCCTGCCTGGTGCCATAATGACTCAGCATACAAGTGACTTTACCGTCACAATAATTAATGACATAGTGAGCAGTTTATAATTAAAAATGCACTTTGAACTTTTCCTGGTGCTGGTAGAATATTTTCCCGGGCTTCAAGCCAGATATTATATAACTGGTCGATGACACATGAATCATGACCTGCGCGAGAATGCCGCTTCGAAGCCATTGATCAAACATTTGATCAGAGTCTTTTGAGACAGTGGAATTGGTACATATTTTCCGCTCTAGAACCGGCTCTAAAGTAAACAAATAGGTCTGGCCCACTCTTACGTAGATAGGCGTAATATCGGAATACCTCCACGGTCCATTGGTCCATGGTGGAGTAAAGAACCTTAGTTGTATCGCATCCCTTCCTTATATATATATAATTTACCATCAAATGCTGCAAATATATATATATATATATATATATATATATAAGCTTATATATGCTTTTTTGAAGATACAGATTGATTATTGATGAACAATTTGTGTTCTGATTTGAAAATGGTTGACCAAATATAAGCACTTTGTAGCAAAACAGTTATTTATTTAACAAAAGATATATGTTTGCAACGTATGCAACAAGTGGTTTCATACTCACTAACAAGTGTTCCTAGGTGAAGATAAAAACTACAATTATAAAAGTACACAAAGACCATTTTTTCAGGCAAAATTGCGGTTTTTAAGTAAGAATTATATATTAATGAGATTTTTTGAACTGTTTTGATTGAACTAACACGTCAATGTCAGGATTTAATGAAGATGTTTTTAATCAAGAACCAAGAATACAAAACAAAATTTGATTTGATTTGTTTCGATTTTTCTTATCTTTCCTGATGGTTTATCCGATGGTTTCTGATAGTTTTAGGATCGAGTCGCGACCCACTAGTGGGTGTTTATTTTAAATCCGCTTCTAGGGTGGACAATATCTACCCATTCCATTAACTTAGTTCGCAGGCTTCCACGGCCAGAGTTATACTTAAAATGATAGTAATTGATATCCGGGTTAGGCCGCGTTGTGTTTATGGTGTCTTCTGACGTTGATGGGTATAAGATTAGTGACATCTGGCGTGAAACAATTAAAACTTTAACACTGACGTCATGACAACTGCGACTGTTTACTAATCACAGGCACTTATTTTCTTGCAATTCTTTCTCAGAAGAAGGACACGATATGTTGTCCGAAACGTCAGAAGACACCATAAACACGACGCGGCCTAACCCGGATATCAATTACTATCATCTTAAGTACCCATTCCATTGTCTCAAAAGACTCTGACCAAAGTATACATTGCTACCGCGCATCTTCAATCCAAGCTCCTTGTCTCGCCATCCCAGTATAGTTATTCGGATAAATTCCGATGTTTTGGAACTGACTGAAGCCACATTGTCATTCTCCTTGACAATGGATCCTCAGATCGGCCCCGAAACGTCTGATTTTATCCAAATAATTACCTGATTAGAAGCACAGGAAAATATTCGATAGTTTATACTTTGTCAGTCCTCGTTTTAAGATATCATTAATCTATCATTTACTTGCATTATTACTGTAGATTTAAATCATTTATTATAGACTACATTTATGGGGTCTGGTCTAACTGTAGTAGTAAATAGGAGCATCGATTAAATAAAAAATATTTTTAATACCTCTCATCATTAAAATATTTTTGTTGCAGAATAACAGACGATGTCATGCAACGGTCAGTATCTCCCTGGCTATATCCGGATATTATACACAACTTATCTCCAAGCGGAAGACGTTTGAAGAAATATATAAAAACTTTGCATGAATTCTCGTATAAGGTGAGTTGCTTAAAATTATTTAATCTGTATTTTATTACTGGAACGTAAACTGGAGATCGTAATTATTACGGCAGGGACAGTAGAATTCATAAAAACTTCACAAACTACACAATAGGCCTACATCCTAGTAACCTAGGACAAACAACTATATTGTGCATATTACGCGATTGGCTAATATCGGAAACTTATATAGTGTATTGACCGAAGGGAATGGGCTCTTCGATTGCCAGACTAAAATTCCATAGATTCTGCGAAAAAAAAGCCTATGGCGCTGCCTTAAAGCGAAAGTAAACAGCGAGAAGAACAGGGATACGAACCATTTGCGTGAGCGAATAGCTGCTGAGTGCAATGCTCTAACATCAATCGTGGTAAAAACATTCTGATGAACATAAACAACCCCCTACAGTCGTGTTTAGACGTTAGAGCATCATACTGAATAAATATTGTAAAATAAGCTATTCCCATGATGCGGGACTTTTGACCCAATCTGTAACTTATGTTTGGAAACTGGGTCAGATTTTTGACATCTGTAGCCTTTCTTTCAGGAAGTATTCCCTGTTAAGGGTGCAAACAAGAAATTCGTTTAGCTTGAGGATAGTATGTCAAAAATAAGTTTCTGAGTTGAAAAAAAAAGATATTTCAAATAGGCTTACTGGATATATTTATGGTCACTCAATTACAGTCTGTGCATATTCTACATAGGCCTAACAGGAATAATTATACTGAATTCATGTCGCTATGTGCAAAGCTAGCCGATAAAACTGTACGACGGTTTAAATACAAGCGCCACTTTTAACCCAGCACGCATGAACATGGCAAGTAATTAGTCTATGACAAAAATAATATTTTGTTATCATACTGCCTAAGAACAATATACACCACATGAATGGTTGCATGCTTTCATTTACATTTGTAAAAGCCCAGGAAATAGAACTACGTTACTAAATAATTGTGAATTTTATATGGTATTTCTATTTCTTTAAATTAAAGAGTGATTTAGAACAAATTATGATAATTTTCTAGAATTAGTACTTCAAGATGGCGGCACAATGACGTCATAAGTAAAACAGCAAATAGAAAACTTATTTTCTCCCTTTTTCCTACTTCCTTTCCTACTCTTCCCTTCATCCATCTCCTCTTCTGCTCTCTTTCTCCTATTACTCTAATTCTTAACTGAACATTAACAACTTTCAATAGGAATCTACCTGAAAGTGTTGGTATTCGATCCTGCAACCTTTGGAACAAGAATAGTATGTTTTAACCACTAGACCAGAGTCAGTTACGTAACATATATCTAAACATTCTATGAGACAATAGATCGAAATGATTGAACGTATGACTCATTTATATGTAGGCTTACTATTAACTCCACAAGTGTTTCCTGAAAATCTATAATGAATCGAATACAGCTTCCAGCATGATTTCAACCGGTTCTAGAAGATGAAAAGGAAGAACTTGTAAGCTACATACAGTAAGTGTCATTATTACAACCCAATCTTGCAGCCAGTGTCCGTATTAATGATTATTTTACTCACCTAGCAGACCTGATATTACACTGTTGGTTTGTCTGAATTTGTTCCAATGTCTAGGACAAGTAAACGCAATGTAGTTATCTTCGCGAATTTAGCAGGGTTTGATTAGCCTACCTAAACCTTCAGTAATTTACATGCGTTTTAATTTATAGGTGTTTTTCTTCTTTTTCTTCACCTGAGTTTTACCTGACGTTTATGCAGCCCACACAGCCCGGGACTTACAAGACCGTGATCTGTCGGGGGAGGAAGTTTTTACGGATCACATACATATTTTTGACCACACAAAGACATGGAAAGCTTCCCCAGATGAGTAATCAACCGAATGCTAAGGCCACCTCCGAGACAACACGAACACATAGGGCGAGACACAACAGTCGAATATACACAGACACTCTCTCTCTCACTTTGAACAAGGCGCGGAAGGGACGAAGATGATAATGACGAACGGATGAAAAAGACTACAAGGGCCTAAAGTTACCCGACATTCATCTCACAGTTGAGGAAAAACCAGAAAACCCCATCTAGGTAATTTCTCCCGACCAGAGAATCGAACTTGGGCCACTGCGTGAGAGGAGCGAAGAGAAGCATGCACTGCTTCATAGCGATATGTGTTTTTAAACAAACAAATAAGGAATACAAATAGAACATATACTGTTTGGTTTTTGCATGGGGGCCAGTGTCAACAAGATGTGAAAAAGGTAAAAAAAAGAAATGAAGGGATGCAAGTGTTCGTTGCGAGTGCAACAAACCTCTACCTATTATGTTAAGGTGTACGATCGAATATAATTGTTTGTATCTTGAAATTTCATAAGCCTTACATGTACAGAACGTAGGTCTGAAGCAAATAAAATTACATGTACTACCTTAAAGATTGAGGACAGTCCTAAAACAGCATGTAAGGACTAGTTGAAACAGTCCAAAGGAATTCACTAGGTTACCCACTCACACAAAATAATACTTGCTAGTGCAGTGTTTACCAACCTTGGGTTCTTCGTAGACATTAGGATTGTATCACAGAATCTTCGATTACCAGAACACCTTTCATTTAACACGTCTTATTAAGTCCATTAGAATACAGTTCATCGTTCACAACTACAGAAACCCCGACACACACGGCGTTGGTGATGCAACAGCACTGATCGTCCACTGCCCAGTAAAAGGGCGGGAGGTTACGCTTGTGTTTTGTTTCCACTGTAGCCAACCACCCTGCATAAAACCAACATTCATGAATGAATCTATCCATCTTGTAAGTTCATCTTACAGGTATAATTTCGGCTGAGAGTCGGAACATGCATATCTTAATGTTCTTTTATTGTCCCAAACAGCATGACATACATAATAAGATATCATTTCTTAGTGTTCAAATTGTTGTCCGATATAAACAATGTTGGCATGTAGATTACATACTTCTTGAGGAGTCAAAATTAATAACATCGACACAAGCTTTAGCTCCAACACTCAATGCTCAGCGGGCAAAAAGATACCAACGAAGTTACTAAACGTAAAGGAAACGCGTCCTACATATTATAAAAATGCTTAAATATGATGTGAGTCATTGTTCCATTTACGGGATAGTTAACTAAAAAGGTCGTTGTTCATACGTGTGCTAGTGAAGTTTTACGAAAGAGATTTACGGCATATTTACTGCGTTTCCATAGGAAATTCAAATCGATTTTAATACACTTATCTAATATAATTGATATTTCATAAATTTCATTTTTATCACTTTGGGCCTAAGCATGCCTTTGTCGTTGCCAGTTTTAATATTACATAAAGTTTTTTTTTAAATCATACGAAGTATATAATTAACAAACACTATAGTTTATAATTTCTTTTTCTTTCTTTGCCTTAGTTTCACCTCTCCCTTTTAGGATTTAAGCTACCCAAGCCGCCCGGGCCTTACAGGGCCGCGACCTGTCGGGAGAGGGATTATCTTTAGATCACATACATACTTTTTTGACCAGACAAGGACATGGAGGGCCTCCCCGGATGAGTGATCATCCCAATGCCGGGGCCACCTCCGAGACAGCACGAACACTTCGGACGAGACACACCATTCACACACACACACTCACTCCAAACAAGGCGAGGATGGGATGAAGATGATAATGACGGCCAGGGCCTAAAGTTACCCGACATTTGTCTCAATAGTGAGGAAAAACCCTAGAAAACCCCCACCTATGTAACTTGTCCCGACCAGGAATCGAACCCGGACCCGCTGCGTGAGAGGATTGAACGTATCCCCTGAGCCACAGCGGTGGACATAATTTATACTTAATATAATAAAAACATCTCTATGCCTATAGGCTATCACATGGGCCATTTTGTATCGAAATTTTCCATACGATATAAATATTCATCTCAGATTAATTATGTAATGACTTTAATTCGTTGTGGCATGTTCATTCAATTTGCTTTAATTTTTTAGTGCACATGTGGAGTTCTTATAACTATTTCTTTCACTGTCACCAGGGCCGTGGAAAGAAAGTAAGGGCCCCAGGGACAAATTTTCCCGGGCCCCCGTCAAATATATGCAACAAAAAGATTATGTAATGATATTACATAATTATTAAGTGGTGTCAGAATGGTACCGGTACTTTATGAGATTGTTTGGTAGATAGAAAATATATGTCCGTCTGACTGTTTGTCTGTCCGTGTGTCTGTAAGCGCGATAACTCAAATGCGCTTTATCGGACTTTCATAAAACTTAGTACACCATTTATAACTCCCATTGAACGAAGCCTATTGATTTTGGACCAAATCGGTTAACTGATGCCGGGCAGGAAACGGAAAAATACATTAAAATGTTCTAATTAGGAACAATTTGATCTCTATGTACCAGTTTAATCTTTTGAAAATTATGATTTTAAATGCCGAACGTTAGTGAGGCCTACTGTTGAGTCCAAAAGGATTATTGCTTCTACTTTTAAAAAACAGCAATTTTTCTTCAAGAATAATCCGTTTCAGATTAACTGATTAATTCCGTGTCACCATTATACGACAGGACAATGCAGATAAAATAAACACATAAAACATAACTTAAGCTGTTTATTGACTTTTAACCAATTTTATTTTAGAGTAAATTTAGAAAGTAAAAAATAAAACCTGGTCGGCCGGGCCCCATTTTGGGCCCGGGCCCCGGGCCCCGGGGCTGCATGCCCCTCCCTCTCGTCGGGCCTGACTGTCACCATTATCACCTCCGGCGTGTCCCTTCTCGCCACCCTATACTCTCTCGCCGCCTCCTCGGCGACTAGTTCGAACACCTTCTCCAGGACGACATTTTTTCCTTGTTCCCAAGTATCTCTCCTATGGGTTTTCATGGAAGTGTACATCACGAACAAAATTAGATTTGTCAGAGCTCCAATAACGATTATTTTGTGCACACAAATATTCATGAAGGTGGAACCAGGTCTCGTCCGAGCGTCAGTAGGGCGGTGGGAAATACTTGCCCAAACGCCCAGTGGGAAAACACTGCGCAGCTGGTTCATAGTTCATTGTATATAGCGTAGAATTGCGGTGATTGTTAATTGATGCTATAGTTTCCAGTTTTTATGTTTATTAACCTAGTCTTCAATGTCCTTAATCACTGTGTAGTTCGGTAGATTTCCGTTAGCGGTTTAAACATGATGGCGTTTTGAAAAATTGGTATTTCCGCTAAGTTCACTTCAATGAAAATACTGTATAGCTAGATCAGTTCATCTGGTGTGATGCGAAGCGTGAACTTAGAACAAATGCTAAATTGGTTGTTGGACCGGAGATAGCCTATAGAGCTCTGGGCTTTTGTAGTTTTTCCTCCTGCCACGTGAGCGCGCTGCTCTCCACATTCAGGTATTGTCAACTTCCGGTTTCCTCATCATTGTGTGTTTTCAATATGAGTTCGGGACGGTTCGCCAATTTTACAGTGAAGGAGTTAAAAAGGATGTTATTCGAAGATGGTGCAAAAAATATTTCATAGTTAACAAAGCAAGGCTTAGTATAAATGTTTGGAAATTTTTAGCCTAAACCCTCAAAGATATATTACAACCTTGAAGCGAAAAATCAAGAAACCTGTAGATATATATATATATATTGGAAGGATATAATATAGACTCAAAGAATTTCTGATATGAAGCGATAAATGTTAAAGTTGTTAATTCCAATAGGAGCGTTAGGTTAGAAGAGTATAAACTTATAATGCGCGTGTGTATAATATTATAATTTTATTCAAGTAAGCAATCGATCATAACCAAATAAGTTTTTCGTACCTTGTTTAGATAATAGAATCTTATATTTATAGAATATATATATTCCAAGTCAATATTAAAAACAGTAGTATTAAATAACTTATTCACAGAATAAAAGTCAAATAATGATAAAAGGTTATGATTATAATATAATGTACAAAAAGTGTTAATAATTGAAATTTATTAAGAATTGGATATAAATAAGCTTATTTAGCTTTTACAAATTGTATTAAAAGTAATACTTATTCAAAATTGCTTACAGGTATACAATTCTGAATAAGGATTCGTAATATATTTCTTTTACATGTTATATTTAATACCCAAAAAATGTGATATAGTCATATATAAAATTAGCGTGGTATAACTACATAAATATAAGTTACCTATAAAAATCTTGTCAAAGTCTAAAAGCTAAGAAAGTTTTTATATCAGAGCGATAAATATTGGAAGTTTCACATCATGTAGTATTTTACCATGTTTTTTATGTAATTAGTAAAAATTATGTGGAGAGTCTGTTCTCTTATATTGTTATTATATATTTCCGAAGATCAGAATAGCTTATCCAGTTTGTAGTTCTATATGAGTGTCAAATATTATTCATATCAAATTATACTGAAGAATATGCGTCCAAGTATTTATATTATATTGGATGGTATTTAACCTAACTTATTTAGGAGCTGAAAGCCAATTGAATTGATAAAATTTCTTCAATAAAGCGTAGACGTTGCACTATATTATTATCTGATATATAAACACTACTTATTTTTAGTAGTAGTATCAATAACTGTTATATGCTACTTCGTTGATGATATTGATGATTGCAGGATTATCAGGAACTTAATTATTCGCTTCTAGTCGTAGGTTGTTTACTTGGAAATGTACATTTCGGCACAAAGATGTACCATCTTCAGTCCATAGTCTTTAAGTAAAAATACAATAAGAAATTAATTAAAACCACGTAAAAAAGTGAATATAAATATTAGGGTCATTGAGTTATTGAGATAGATATAAATCTAAAGTGAATTGAATGATAATTTCAAACACTAACCTTGTAATCAATTGTAGATCTATGTGAGTATAACCATGTTGAGTACTATGTAGATACTAACGGGTAGTGTAATCTAAGCGTAGATCTTAGGCTACTAGAGCGAGTTCGAAAACATTTATCGCTTCATATCAGAAATTCTTTGAGTCTATATTATATCCTTCCAATATATATATATATATCTACAGGTTTCTTGATTTTTCGCTTCAAGGTTGTAATATATCTTTGAGGGTTTAGGCTAAAAATTTCCAAACATTTATACTATACAATTACCCTCAAATAAAAGATGAAATTCATTAATAAAGCAAGGCTTGATTGCAAGGTGAGAAATCAAAGCTATCTGCCTTCTGAAACGTTCACTAACTGTTCTAATATGGTGCAATATGCCTGCGGTCTCAAATATTTTTGTATACGTTGCACGATTTATTTTCATGTTTTTTTACAAATATGCATGAACTTTTTCGTATCATAACTTATTGAACACACAGTCTAATAATATGACGCTGTTTGTTTTGGTTGCAGGTTGCTCAGGCGAGAGAAAAATCCGGATAGGAACTTTGCCTTATTCGAAGTTGAGGTTATAGAATCAGAAAGTACCCACGACTTTCCTTCGACAAATTTCTTCAAGATAAATTCATTCAAGAAAGAACGGTTTAAACTTTTTGACGAAGACCCCATAACCACTTGGTTCGAAAAGTGTAGGGCAGGCAGCAGTATGAAAGCTGGCCGGACTCTAGCAATTAGAAAATTCATCAAGTTCAAGTTAGTAAATAATAGATATTATGCACAAGTACAGGCACAGATGTTACTGACTGATATTCACAGGTGTGACTTTGTTATTTGTAGGGGCGGATTTCTATGACCTAAAAAATAGGATATATGCATGCATTTATGACCTAAAAACATTAAAATATGACCAATAAAATTTAAAATATGACTTTACCACTTACACATTATGTATATATTTTTTAAGTTTCATTACAATTAATTTCATTAAAACATAATGTTAATTATTTAAAATATCTGTAAAGTCTCGAAAAGTATCATTATAATGCAAAATTTACATTTTTTTTAAGTTATATATTTATTTCATTTTTATTTTATTTTTTATTTTTTATTATTATTATTATTATTTATTATTTTATTTAAATTACATTTACAAACTTATGTACAAATACAAATACAAAAATACACAAATAAACAAAAAAAATTACAAATTTCAAAATTAAAGTAAAATATGATATGATATGAAACTTCATCATTTCTTTAATATGCACATAAATATGCCACAAATATGACCTAAACATGCTACAATAGTTGAAAATTGCCTAATTATGCAGTTATATGCACAATAAAATCCGTTCCATTTCCACCAGGATGCTTGAAATCGGGTTTAAATTAGTCGGAAACTTGAAATAATGCAAAGGGGAAAAATGTGACATGTCACAGAAATCCGTCCCCTAGTTATTTGGACTAAGAAGGGCATCATTATTCAACACATAAAATTTAACAAAGCATTTTCTGAGGGGTTACTTCATAATGTAAATGTTTATTATCAAACAGTATTTTTGCCTCTTCTGCAAAATACCAATAAAAATGATTAGTTGTACAGTTGCTATTGTCTTTTGATTTGTTTTAAATAAAAATAGCTGAACCACCAAGCTTTTTATGACTACGACAAAAATAAGAGGCTACTTTAAAATGTTGAGTATTTGACAAATTTATATTTTCTGGGCTCAGCCAGTGTTCCGCCATCCCAGTTACCTCCAAATTATTGTCTGGTGACATAATACATAACATATCTGATTTACCTAGAAAACCTTGAATGTTAAGAAACATGACATTTACAAAATTAGTGTTATAATTAACTATAGGACTATTATGATTACATTTTTCTTTAGCAGGTTTTGATCTACTTGTTACAAGAGTTTCTATTACAGGCATACAACAAATCTGGACATTTTCAGATACATTTAAACTATCCTTAGGCCTAGCCCCACATTCTACTCTAAAAAATCAAGCCCGGACCCATGTTTTCCTAAAAATTTGTATGTAGTTTGTTTTTTACTCAATTACAATACAGAATTACCATTTTATCGGTTACGGGAGAAATTTCGATTGACATTGACAGTCTTAAATGTCAAAATAAATGACCAAAAAAATTGGCATAAAAAATTACACTGAAAAGATGAAATGCTAATTTAACATGGAAATGAAACTTGATTATGAGTCTAAACGAGGTTAAGTTGGTCAGGTATACTTATTATTTCATAGGCTTATATATTTTTCTCAACATCTACTAGGCCTATATCAGAAATATCTTAATCACTCTAAAAAAAACATGAAATACTCGCCAAAACTGATCAAAGGAACATTAAAATCATTTTCTGTGAAGTGACAGCTGCAAACACGAGAATACTGGGAAGGTGTTTTTCCATGGCGTAATTTGACCATCCATTCTTGAAAAATAGCCCTTTCTTTTGGAAAACTAAGTCCTAAATTTTTGTTTGCGACGACTGAACAGCCGAAAACATAGCAGTTAATCGGCATAATTACTTCCAAAACAAGACACAAGCACAGAACTGTATTGTAAACACAGGCCTCTGAGATAGCCGGAAGTGGATAATACCTCATTCTCGGCGGCCATCTTAAAAGCGCAGAGCTCTATAGCCTATGGCTCAGGTACTCCGGAGGTGGAAGGCGGGGCCAGAAAAAAACTCTATTTGAAGCACAATTCACAAATTTGGAAGCTAATGTGAAGTTTTATGTGAAAAAACGGTGGCATCCAAGATTTTGTTTCTATGCGGTTCACCGTAAACAAAAGTAGGCTAGATCTAAACAAACTCTGAGAATGTAAAGTTTATTTGTTCTGCGGTTGAAGCCGGACTAATTAGAGGTGTTCATGAATGCTAAAATGACATTTTCCACTACTACAAAACGATGTGTGTCATTTACTTTTCAGGTTATTAACGAACGAAGACAGTTATATAGAGAAGCAATTAGAAACTCGACAGAGCAGGAAAACTTCACTGGTATGTATTATTGTTCTCAGTATTGAGTCATGTGATTATACGTGCTTTATTATTATTATTATTATTATTATTACAATTACATATATGTCGCAGGCTAATTGTAAATTGAGTCTTTTTACAAAATGCCGGCAAATTATTAATGAAACATCCATTCTGCAAATTGACTGGTTATCCTTCAGACATTAAAAAAGCAGGAATGGAAACAATCAGATTGTTAAAAACATCGTTAGCTCTATTTAAAACGTAAACATAAACATTCAACAGTTTCATGGTTAGAATCAATTGAAAGCAAATTGTGTTATAATGTCTCAATTTATTTATGCAAGTTATGCTGAACTTGCGCCGTTCCGCCGCGTTCCGGCCGAAATTAAGCACAGATAATAATTAAGGAGTAATCTTAAAGATATGACAGTTCAATTCCAAGCAGCCTTCATTCATAATAACCTAGTACTTTTCTTTTAGGCTATCATAATAATTATCTTCCAAAATCGTTATAAGTATGCTAGCCAAATTGTAATAGGGTTGCAACAGATATTCAGGTGATTGAAGAGATATACCACAATAACCGGAAGTATAAATTACATTCTATCAATCCTGTTAATTTTTCAGCTTCCAATTTCCCAGCATTCAAGCTAACAAAATATGTTCCTCGTAGATAAGAATAAATTATAAAACTTTGAATGAAAAACGTTTATATTAAAAATGTATCTTGAAACTTAAAAATTCATATTTTTCATCAAAATTTCTCAAATGCTACAATGACGTAGGTCTATTACTTACAAAAAATTAGTGTAAATGAGTCTATAAACCTTCTACGTGGAGCAAGTTTTTTGTCGTTATTCATTCAATTATAACATTCAAATTAACTTGAAAATTAATTGTAGACCTAATTACTATAAGCGCATGAAATTTGGTGTGTGCCACTTTTGGCGTAAATCCGTAATGGAGTTTAAATCTGAACATATTTGGATAAAAATTAATTTTTTTGTTTAATTTTAGCTATGCTTTACTTTAAACCAGTGGTCTTCAACCCGCGGCCCGTGGCTTAATTTTTGGTAGTCCTCAAGGAAATACTAATTTTGACTTTAGTTTTGACGGTCTGCAACAAACTCTACTTGTAACTAAAAATAAAAATAGTATTCCTAAACCTCTCTTCAGTATGTTATGGTTGGCGTTAAAAGACAAATTTCCAGCAATCAACTCACATTTTCTGTTCATAGCATCACTTCATGGCAGCACATGGGAGCAGCTTTTCTCCAGGATGAATATCGTGAAGTCAAAACTGAGGAACGGACTTTCCGACGCTCACTTAGAGAACTGCCAATGAATTTCTTCTTCTAATATTAAAGGCAATATTGACAATTTAGTGACAAAGAAACAGCGTTAGGTCTCACATTAAATTCAAGAATTTTACTGTGCCTTTTGTTATTAATTAATATTGCTAAGAGTTAAGTATCATGTTATTAATAAATGTATAAATCAATCCGGCCCGCTAGTCTTCCACAAAAAAAAAAAAAATTAATTAATTAAAATGTTCAAGACCACGCTTTAAATCAATTTTCTTAATGACCACACACCTGGGGCGTATCCAAGATTTTTTTTAGGTAGATTTTCGAAGAAAAATCTACCTATTGCAATGGATACCACTTTATGATTTTCGAAAAATTCTTTCATATCTTTACGTTTCATGCTCCCCTAAGTACGAAACCACCGCCCGTTCAAAAAAAAATGTTGTGATATTTATATATATATATATCTTTACACGATAGCGGCCGTAATTTTGAAGATATTTGAACCAAATTTTATTATGTTATTTCTAGGCCCAATAGTTCGGACAAGTTCGTTAATGGGCAAAATTGGCCCAAGGGGGTGGTCGGGGGAGGGGGTTGAAATTTTGAAAACTTTATATCTCGGCCCCTATGAAGTATAGAGGGAAACTTTGTTTGAATAAATTAGAGTACTCCCTATGGAGTTCACAGTGACACCAACGATTCGGGGGTTCGAGTGAGGGTGGGGGTGGGGGTGGGGGATGAAAATTCGAAACTTTTGAAACCACGTCTTGTGGGGTATCGTTGAAAAGCTCTTGATGAGTACTCTACAAATCAATAAATAGTTTCTTGATAGCTCTCATATGACGCGAGATTTTAATGTTTGAAAATAATAACACTTAAAAGAATTATTATAATATCATAATTTTGTCTTGTTTAGCGGCTTTGCTAATTTTATTCATTGCTGATCTTGCACACGGCCTCCCAGAATATTATATCCTATTCTTGTTGTCAAAACAAATGATTGTAGGCTCTTCCTCTTTACCGAATTCAGTTCTTATTACTGTAGGTTTACCATGCCAAGGCTAAAGAAGAAGAGTGCTATGCAGCGACAATAAATTAAACCCAAAGCACTTCGAAATCTACCTCCGCCTGTAGGCCTGCCTAAAGGGATTTTTTTCGGGAGAGGCTGTGATAAATCTAATACTATTATCACACACAATCATGTTGTTTCTTCACACTTTAGAATAACGATACTAACGATACTTCTCAATGATACTCAAACAAAGTAAACAGGTTTGTTCGTTGATGTGTACGTCACAGTACACAGTACAACATAATCTAAGTAAGGCAAATGCATTAAAGCTGTTAAGTCAAAGATAGACCTGAGATTTTAAGGCAAATGCCTATTTGGTTCCTTATGAAATAACATGAAAATGTTTTAATATGTGGACCTTTAATGATAAATCACTTACATTTATAGAGTTTTATAGTGCCCTAAAATGCCTATTTGGACCTTCAGAGCCTATTTTACTATTTTAGTGCCTAAAATGCCTATTTTCTACATTTAAAATAAAATTCAACTTCTGTAATTTTTACAATCTTATAATGGACATCCCTCAATGAAAAGCAGAACAGCAGAGGTGGGTTTTTCACAGAAACTTGATTATTCCAAACAATTGTCGCTAAAGGAATGCTGACTGACGGGGGAGGGGGAGGATTAAGGGGAAAGGACTACTGTGTCAAGTCACCAGTGAAAGAACATCTGTTTCAGTGAATATAGTTCGTGATGCCTAATTTTGGAGTTAATTCTGTTAAAAATAGGTATACCACGTTTCTTGCAGTAAAAAGACCATGTTACAGTTAAGTGTATATTGTAATATTTTAAAGTCTATTTTCTATCTATTTACACATTTTTAAAGCACATTTTAAGTGCCTATTTTTTCTTTTAAAAGTCTATTTACTTGTTTTAAAAGCCTATTTTAGGTGCCTAAAACTAATTTTTTTAGAGCCTAAAATCCCAGGTCTGACAAAAGTAAGTTTTCTTCCCTTCCCACTATTGGAAAATCTATCAAGCAACTCTCGATTTACCGCTGTAATCTACCCGAAAGGCAGTACTGCCAGCTTCATCAGCTGTTAGTAACTTGACATACCGTTTTGAGGGCTCTAGCCCCCTCAGCCCCCTCTGAATATGCCCCTGCCACACACTATTAAATGTTGTACATAGATTATGTATGAAATTCTTCAATAATCTACACAAAAATGCTTAAATTAAATTATGCACACGATTGAGAAAAAATATTATTAAAATAAATTCTACTATTTTAAAATATGTCAACTAACTCTGCGTTGGGTGAGGCAACCAATATTTTCGTGATGCGCAATAGGCTAGTAATTGTATCTTTTTCGGCTCCGCTTGCTGAATCATGGTTTTGGTAGCCGTCTCCTTATTCTGAACTAATATTTCTGATAATGAAAATATCGGAACGGGATTAACAGACCACGTGCTAAATCGACTACTGTTAAAGATTCTCATTCTACATATTTTTCTATCAATTAATCAATTAGAAAATATTTTAAGGTAATCCAAATACGTTTATTTCCAGGGAAAAAGAAAAAAATGGCGTTTCTGGACTTGCTGTTGCAGTGTTCAGAAAATGGGAAAATGCTGACAAATGAAGAAATCAGAGAAGAAGTGGACACGTTCATGTTTGAAGTGAGTTTAGCATTTATAATTCTGAGTATCTGTTTAGGCCTACTAAGTTTTTAGAATTAATATTGTAAAGCACCTTTATATATTGTGTTTTAGAACTTAATAGGAATACAGTCTTAATTAGACAGGGATGGTGTTATTAGAACTGTGAAATTTCACATTTTATTAATTTGTATAGCCTGGTAAGGAGCTGTATATAATGTGGCTTTATTTCATCTTCTGAACATACAAAGGACTTATGGTTACATTTCTTCTTTACCATATAGTTCATTGAAATTACAAATATAATACAAACCACACCTCAAGTCTAATCAGAATATAACGTAATAATGTATAAAAAAACAAACATAAGCCATATATTTTTATTATTACTATAGACCTACCATCACCTACATGAGTTTGAACGTGTCTCACTATTTAGTTCAACTTTGGCTAACCATTTATTTTTATTACAAAAATAATTTTCCCCATTAAAAATAGATAAACCTGCATTTTTTATTGTGAATAACTTCCTATATGCTACCTTTTCAATACGATAAAACTGGGATGTCGGTGTCAAGATAATAATCCCTGTTCGTTTCTCGGTATGTAAGACGAAATAATAATCATTTCTTACTATTTAAGACGAAATAATATCATAACAATGAAAACTGTTAGGAAAGTGTTGTTATTGTTGTTACATTAACAGCAACAATTTGACAGTAAAGTAAATATGTTTAATAGTGTTTGGAACATAATATAATAAATAAAAATAAACTGCAAGCTTCATTATTTTATCTCTGAATAAAATGTATGCTCCATAAAACTTTAACTATTTCAGTCAATTAGACCATGCATTTTCACATGCGACTTACTAATTACGTAGTTAGGTAAATAATAAATTAGATAGCGACGTATTTCATAGTCTTAAATATCATTTATTTAAAATAATGCTTGTCTGAGTCAAATTTTCAGCATGTTCAAGCAAAGAATACTAAATTAGACCTATGTATCAGGTTATATTTCCACCTAAGCACTAGTAGGGTTGAAAAGAATAGAAAAAGGTTGATAAGGAATCAAAATGCCCTAGAAAATTAATTGTATAGTTTTTAATATAATTCTAAAAAACCAGTTTATAAAAGTACGAAAGAATTGAAAAAAAAATTTTCTACGTACAGTATTGATTTGTATAAGTGTTAGAATTATATTAAAAACTATACAATTAATTTTCTAGGGCATTTTGATTCCTTATCAACCTTTTTCTATTCTTTTCAACCCTACTAGTGCTTAGGTGGAAATATAACCTGATACATATCTCATTAGCACTAGTTGAAAAATGAAATTTATTAATATAAATTATACCTACTAAAATAGTGCTATATTTTTCATAATAAAATTGTCTATTTCATAATTTTTCATTGTGCTGAAAACAATTACAATATTCTTGTTGTACTATTGGCAGTAATTTTAAGGAACATGCATACTGGTACTTTAAGGCAATTTTTAAAGAGCAGTAATTACATTATAGGCCTGATTCATTTTGTAAGTAATAAAGACTGTTAATGAATAGGATTTTTTCTCATTTCATTTTTCTCATTACAAATTTTTCAGGGGCATGATACTACAACAGCAGGTATTTCCTGGGCGCTAAGAATGCTAGGACTACATAAAAGTGTACAGGTAAGCCATTGTGCTACTCATGAAATCAAAAGTTCGAATAAGGTGTATTGCCTGGGAATTAATTGATTGTCGCAGATGTATTACATTGGAAAATACTGATAGACTGTATACAAGTCTAGAATTATTTGGACGAAATGTAGATTAATAGAGCCGAGAATGAAAGTATATATAATTGAATCCAATTACCGTTAATAGAGTTTCACAATTTATCATTGCAGGACATGAGGTATAATTATTTAAATGTCATTATGCTTGTACTTATTTCATTTCCTCTTCGACAATATGTTACAGTTCTCCAAATAACCATGTGATAGTAATCAGTTAAATGAAAACTGTCGTACATTTCCATGTGCTTATCCCTTTAAAAACATAGATTTCAATTCCCAAAACAATTTTTACAAACACAGCGACATTTCGACATAGGGTCAAGTCAGATGTCCAATACCCATTGCTGCTTATTCAGAGAGTGGGTTTCTTTTAAGGATTTTCTACTTGTGAAGCCGAGATTTGAATTAATTTTCACCAATCCCTTCCCATTAACGTTCTTATTCTTAGGAAGAGGGTTGTAACGTGCTGATCTCTCAGGAGAGTGACCACGGCATATATTTGTCTCTGAATTGACTTTATGATTGGTAACTTCCTATACAGGCAATGGCTCGTAGGTCTAAACGTACGGGAGGAATAGGATAGTGTACTGCTTATTATCCTGAATTTTCTAACGTGTAAAAATCTGTCATTTATATTAAGTACCGGTTGTCATATTAAGAATTACAAGCGTTTTAAATTAAATCCCCATTGACTTTCATGCCCAGGATTATTACACTCTAAAAATTAATTGACCTCGGCCATATTTCAACCCGCGATCTTCGGATATAAAGGCGCGCGAGCTACTTCTAAACCACCGATGCCGACAGTTTTTAACATTATGATTTTTAATTTCACATTTTCTTATAGTCCATTTTGTAAGGACTTGTGTATGGTTGATTTTAGATAATGATCAATATATAATTGTTTTCACATTGCAGGACAAGGTTTACGAAGAGCTCGAGAACATTTTTCAAGGCTCAGATCGACCGCCGACAATGAGAGATCTAAATGAGATGAAATATCTAGAAAGGGTAATCAAAGAAGTTCTGAGAAAATTTCCTAGTGTACCACTGATAGCAAGAGATCTTAAAGAAGATATTGAAATTGGTATGTATTTTTTCTACTTCTATTATTTCCACTTTCTTTATGATATTCGTGTTTCTGACTGACCACAGCTAACCCATATCGTTTGTAATAAATATTGAAATCCTGTATTTGTTAAAGATTAAATTTCTGTTCCTGCAGGGAAATTTTCGTTCATAATTGAGGGACTACTTATGCTTATTAACATTGACTCATTTGTTTTTGACCCTCTAATTACTATTTCACAGACAATTAAAATTAGAGTAGTGTCTTTAAGAAATAAGTTTCTTTGATAGCAGAAAACACTAAATACGTGTTCCTATTCATATAAGATTTTAAAAAAATAGCTTATTAAATACAGAAACAGGACATACAATGTAAAATCCATATTACTTCACATAAAATACTGTTTATATGTAAGTACATAACATTTCAATTATAATCATAAACGTGAACCCGAAAGAGAAATAACAATTTTATTACTTTGGCCTTTTAGAATTTCTCAATTGTATGTATAAGGTTGTAATGTACTACATATGTTTAAGATATAATAAACTCTAATGCATTAAAATAGTTGAACTATCAAATGAAGACAATTCTTCGTTATAAAGCTGAAGCGTTTTAAAAAGTTGTAAATAAGGCGGAAAATTGTTATACCCTTCAATTCTGACACTTGACCACTGGAAATATGAAATTAATCAAACTCAGTACATTATTTATACACATGCAACACCCATACATACAACTACATATTCACAATATTAGTAATTGTAATTTTGAACAGTGTCTTATTTTTCTTTGTTCGTCAATATGTGATTAAAGAAGAACAGAAAACTCCAAGAAAATAAAGAAAAGGCCTGGCATCAGCCGGCTTCTTTATAATATATTCTATTCTACTCTTAAAAGTTAAAACTATGTACATTCATTTGATACATACTTGGAAATAAAATGTTTCCTTCATTAACTTAGATTATTTTAAATGAATGAGTTATAAATGCAGATCAGTATGTACAAGAAGTAATTGTTGAACGTTATTAATCTGGATAAAGAACTGCAAGTTTTCCCAAAACATTATATTAAAATTAACAGCAACCTTTCTTCGAGGGTTACAATAGATTTTATTTTATTTTCAGATGGTTATCGCGTACCAGCTGGGACGAAAGTTGCTATTCTCATTGGCTTTACCCATCATCATCCAGAATACTACCCTAATGCTGAAGATTTCAATCCGGACAACTTCCTTCCAGAAAGAATTGCAAAAAGACATCCTTATGCCTACATCCCCTTTAGTGCAGGGCCTAGAAATTGCATAGGACAGAAATTCGCTATTCTGGAAGAGAAAATGGTGTTATCATATATCTTGCGAAATTATAAAGTAGAAGCTGTAGGGCCAGAGCCAGCTCCTATACCAGAACTTATATTACGACCAGATAAAGGTATTCATGTTACAATTACCAAACGGGAGGCCTCCATGGGACGAGGAGAAGCATAAAGAAATGGTAAAATGCTAAGTGAAATAAAAGCCATATGAATGGACAAATCTCTCGATCAGTTAGCATATTATGCAAAAGCCACGCAAAAACCACGTTGTGATTCTGTGATACAGTTGACAGAAAATTACAATCTGAGCTCAATAATCAATTGCCATGACAAGTGAAATATGAAGAAAAGAAAGTTACCTGAGCTTAGGGACAATGATAGAAATGCATATGAAAGTGGTATGTATGAATATCCCGCATATATACAAGAGCCTCAGAGAAAACTTTAAATGGTTCCTATATTTTGGAAAAATGACCATATTGCATTCATTCATGACTTACTACCAGAATAATTCAGGGAATTAAAAAAATAATCTTTGATATAGGGTAATGTTTCCATCTGGTTTTACCCTCTATATATAAATAGTTGAGCGAGCATGGGAATACAACCTTCAGTGTAATTTTTCGTTTTGCATAGCCTATTTTTATAACATACTAAATTATGCTACAAGTACCAGATGAAGATATAATAATAGTATTTCATACCACCGGTTCTCTTAAGAGTTTGTTGGAGAAAACAAGACTTAGTAGCCAACATGTTTTCTTAGTGTTATCCTTAATTACGCTTAGCTCCTACCTGACTTTTTGTTGCTTCACTATTCACGACCTGGGAGAATATAATATATTTCCAGACCTTTCAAGAACGACAGTATGATAGTACCATAATAATAAAAATAATGCATATCAGCTTTTTCATTTAAATTATATATTTCTTTAATCTTACATAGTAAAGTTCCCGGGCTTATTAAAAATTATGGAGAGGGCTCCTGTGACACAGACGAACATAAATAATTTGAGAAGGGATAACAAGCGTTCGGCGTAACAGCATTATTCGTAGCAGTTGTAAAGTTCATTTCTAAGGCAACCTGTACATTACTAAAGTTCTCCTATGGTTTTTAAATAAACACTCTGTCTTTAAACCTGGGCGGGGATTATTCTTTATTTATTTTTTACTTATATGGTATGGACCAGTCTGTCTTGATGCCAAAGCACATATTCAGTTTGACTAGCCTACGTAGTATATTGCACGCAGTCTTCGTGCTTGTCCTAACGTACGAAGCCAAAGGGTGGGCTCCCCACATCAGCTACTACGAGTCTACGAATTACAGTGCATTTATGTCTACCTGGCCCTGCACACGGAAATGCGCAGTAGCAAGGAAGAGTCTATATCGAAATATTGTCATTTTAAGGGGTGATGCTTTATTTGGTCGCCAGCCTTCAAAGCAATCACATCGAGCTAACTAAGGTATAAGGCTACGGCTGTCGTGACAGGTGGAAGGGGAAGATGGCTTGTATCTCTGAATTCAACTCCCACCTCTGAATGCCCTTCCTCTTTCACGCGTTCCACGAGTGCCAGGAAGAAAAAAAAATTACCAGGCGTGAATTATTGCAACTGCAGGAGAGCAGACGAAGTAGACTGGGTGCCGGAGCTGAGCTACTGGACTGACAGAACTACTCAAGAAACCTTCGAAGTATTCTCAGGACGACTCTTTGAAGAGAGATGTCAAGCAGAAGATTATCTCTCAAACCCCGTTCTGCAGTGTAAATAAACATTTTTATCCTACTCTTGGCATATGTAAATGTTCATTCCCTATCATTAAAATAAAAGAAAAATAAATTATGCAATGTCACAGGAAAATATATAAAACTCCATACATGAATGGCATCCTGTTCCTCTGTGGATGTGAGTATAGGCTAGAACCTCCGAGTAGAGGGGTCATTACCTTAGACTAATTTATTTTCCAATAGAGGACGCACATCGACTCGATGACCGGCTAGAGGAATATAAGGAATTGAGAGGACTGGAAAATGTGGTCCTGATGCTCTAATTTAGGCTTGGGATTCTTTGACGAGCAGTAAATTTACAACACATGACTCCATGGTTTAAGGGTCTCTTCCGACAGTCGCGGCGCCTGATTTTTCCTTGCAGGTGAGCCTTGAGTGTAGGTATTTGTAATCGAATTTATGTCTCTAATTTGATAAATAACTTAATTAAATTTGTGCCACCATGAGGTATGTTAAATATTTTACATTGTAATAATGATCGGAAATGCAATTTAAACATATTTATAGGAACTCTGGTCTAAGGAATTACTTCACTGGAACTGGACGTCAGTGCTAGTGTTAGCCTTTTCTAGATCCGAAATATCAAATGTTTCCATTTCAGTAACTTTGAAAAGGACACAATTCACACACATCTTAAAAACAAGACTTGACTTCGATTAAGTTCATTTTCTTTCTTTCATTTTAATTTTATGCTCTAATCTTTCATCATCAATTTTATATAAATCCCTTGGCGCCGCCCCTGGCCGGAGGACTTAGTGCCCAGAATTTTTACGTCCTGAAAACCCCATCGACCTTATCCAAGTTGTTGAATAAAATACTGAAATCAGATAATGGGTTTAATCATTGCTTACAGTGACATCTGCTTAGCAAGATATGAAATTGCTAGGGATAGTTTCAGCAGTCTGCACCAGATGTCGCACTCATACAGTCAGCATTGACGGGACTTGAAAACACGCAAGCAGTGCGGCTCACAACTTGAATTGTCAATTAATAAATAGGCCTAATAAAGTAATTAGGCCTCATTAAATAAATTTGCCTTTCTTGTAGGTTAGCTTTATTAAGCTTAATAATGCGATAATTTAATTTAGAAGATGAACAATTGCGTTCTGTTTTTTCTTCAGGTTTTTTAATTGCAAGACACATATTTAAGATGTTGGGCAGAATCTGAATGTTTGTGCAATGAACGATTGATATTCAGCAAGTCACAATATCCGTCAGAACTCCACACTGGTTTCTTTGCTCCCGTTATCAAACAGGACCAGCGAAACATAAACAATTGGGCCATTCAGTTGTAAAGCTGCTTAGGACATTACCAACTATCAAATTTTAATGAACAAACGCAAAAACACATCAATACCAATATTTCCATATACGAGGGTGGTCCAAAAAGTAAAAGCAAACTAACACACTCTTCTGGGATATGAATGGGCCGCTTTTGAAGCATTATAAGCAAAGGGGTGAAACAGTGAATATTGCCTGATCCAGTGCAATGTTGGAGAATGAGTTAAAGGCAGAAATAAAGAGCTATTGCTTAGGATTTTTGCATAGAGGAATTCTTATCCTTTACGACATCACCCACTCCCACACTACCCCTGCACTTTTTATGTTATTCGGAGATTGAGATGTCAGCCCTGATTTCGCTCCTCTGGATTACCATGTGATTGGACCCCTGATGAACGATTTGGAAGTGATGACAAGGTTAAAGAAGCATTCTTGGTTGCATACACAAACAATTTTCTTTTTCTGATGGAATAAAAAGTTGGTTCAATGATGTGAGACATGTATCAAAATGAAGGATGATTATGTTGAAAAATGACATCTTGTTTGTATCTGTAATTGAAATATATACTTCGCAAAAATTATGTTGCTGTTACTTTTTGAATCACCTCGTACATTAAGTAACTTTTTGCTAATAAGACCTCTAATTTGGATATTAGTTGCAAAAAAGTAATGATGATGATATAGCAAGCGAGACTGATACAACTACTTACGAGTACTAAAAGGTAACGATTACAATTATATTTCAAGAAGTAAATTACAAGTAAAAATTATTTTTTTAAAGTAACGATTACAAGTAAATGGGACCAAAAAAGGAATTGTTACATGTAATCCGTTTACTTTTACTCATCACAGCTGAACAACTGCGGGGCTACAAGGGGTTAAATTTAATGGTTGAAGCTCCAGCAGCCCACGTGGTTGGGAGAGATCCACTCTACCCAGTGGCGGCTATTCAGGGGAAGTAGGTGAAGTAGCACTTCACCAGTATTTTTCCTTTACAATACGTATATTTAAAGTTTATTTTCCATATCACGAATGTTGGTTTTTACTATAAATGTATCTGTATTTTTGAATTGCCCGCCAAACCACCACCTGGTGTCAAAGCTAGGAGACACTGAGATCCTGCAAGTGCTTCAAGTCGGCCGGCACTGGATAGCATTCCCTCCGTTGCATGGGTAGTCTGATCCACTAAAATGAGGATGGCAAGCAGCAGTTTTCTCGCTTATCCCACGTCCCCATACCGACGCGAACATATTACCCACGAAGCCGTCCCTCTTGTTCAGGCATTTTCTTCGCCAGTACCTCACACTGTCAGCTCGGAGAAACAGGTGGGCACGTTTGCACTTGAATACAGGGTTCATAAAGCACATATATTATCCATCACATCCTTGATGTTAATACGTTGAACACTACAAATATAATTGCACTGTAAATTGTTCTTCTAATCCCAATCCATTTGCCAGTTTATACTCCGAAGAGAACGTGGATCATGACGTTTCATTCCTACAATGCATATTTTTTTATAGGTAATCATACGACATGGAACATATTAATCACTGCACATTAATGCCTTGAAGTATCCAGTAACGAGCTGAAGTTTATCAGATAAAATTGCATCTTTCCGACCCTCGCAAGCATATTAACTTATAAGATAAACAACAGTCATTGGTCGATTGCTAAAAATTATTAGTCAATACCAAGTCCGCATCGCATGAATGGAATATTCTGAATAATCTGATTAGGAGAATAATAATTACGATAAACATAGATAGATTCGCGGCGGAGAAGCAGGATCGAATTTATCTCATGAAACTCATAATCTTGAGTGGGATTTATTAAGAGTATTCCATGAATAAAATGTATCAGATTTTATAAATAATAACTACATTCTTACCCGCAATGTTTAAAACCAAATCATCATTGTGCCAGCTGTCAGATCACGACGTAGCCCACCCCAATAATCGCCACTGCTAACGAGATAACAAATATCACAGTCAGTGGTAGGATGATACAGTTCTCGCTTAAGAAAATCTGTTACAGCAGAAATGATTGTAACAGAGGCAACTTTAACAATGGTGCAATCGCCGATAAAACGTTTGCTCTATTACGAGGCGTGTTTTTTAAGTAAGTGCCGATAAAAAAAATCTTACCTTCAACTAATACTAAGCGTACAGCGGTGAATAACGTATCAGTAGATAGACTTCTGATATAGCATATTCGCTACCCATCGTTGGCATAAACTCAAGCTGAGACAACTGAAAACGCTCACCCCACAATACCTTTTTATTTAGTGCCAGTACGGTACTTTATGAGAATGTATGCGGGACGGGAAAATATCTGTCCGTCTGTCTGTCAGTCCGTGTGTCTGTACGCGCGATAACTCAAAGACGTTTTATCGGATTATCATGAAATTTTGTATACGCATTTATAATGTCCATGGCAAGAAGCCTATTTGTTTTGGCCCACGTCGGTTGACTGGTACCGGCATAACGATTAATTAAAGGTCACATTTTTTATATACAGTATATAGGAAATCATGACTGTACTACAATGCCGCGTTCGTAATCATTGAGGGCCTTGACTCCAATGCAGTCACAAGTTTGTTTATTTCGTTGATCAAGTTGAAATGAGTAGTACAAGAATACTATTACAGTCAACCGTCGATATAATGCCCCTCGTTACAGTGCCACCCTCGCACTGTGCCAATAAATCCAAGTGAATGGATCTTCTCCCAGATAAAATGCATAAGAAACCTCGTTACTGTGCCAGTTCATTTAGTGCCAGTGAATATAAGACAATATTTTTACAAAAGATGGCTTGCAGTGATTTTTCTTTCAGTAACAGAGTTCTTTTATAACTGGTGTGAATGTTAAGAATATTACTTAACAAACAAGCTGTACTGTATTTCCAAGAAGTCAGTGTTTTGTAGTGCGGTGGAATGAGGAAGCTATGTTAAGAAGTCGGACAAACAGCCTGCGTGAGGGTGGAGCGAGTAGAAAGAGCCCTTCATACAATAAAACATTTCAAACTTTCACTTCCTTTAGTCCAGTGTCCATTCAGATCTAAACACTACACTACAGTTACTCAGTCACAGTAAATCACTTACATGGACCCACATGATTTTCAACCCCTTTGTGTACTGTAGCACTGGACATCTACTGTAATAAATTGATTTACTGTACAATATTTTATTTTGTGATAAAGTTCTTTATTTTCCTTTAATTTAATTTAATTTAATTTCGTAATACAGTACAGTAAATTAATACAGCACTGTATTATACAGTTTTTATTTATTTTTTAAATTTCGTTTTAGTGCAACCCTCGCTTAGTGCCACTAAATGTTAGAGAACGGATGGTGGCATTATATCGAGGGTTGACTGTATATACAGAAGGTATATTACTGTGAAATAATTAGGCCTACGTACATTAAGCGGAATCTTTGCCAGTGTTTCTTATATCAGTGTATACGAGTATGAATTAAGGTGAAGTATCAAACTTTAGACCTTTGTTCTTCCCTGCCTAGTGAATCGATCTGGAAAACTCGGAGATTCATTGCAAAAATAATTTATTTTCTGCATATCATAATTGCAATTATCACTCATTAAACAAAGCATTCTGGCACTTTGTTAAGCTCCAGATTGATTCATTAAGCAGGACTTACAGAAGAATAAAGGTCAAGTGTTTTTTATTTCTTATTTTTTTATTATCAGATTAGCATCGTCTAGCATCAGTATAACTATACAGATCTGTGATATCTTGACAATCGCACACTCACATAATAATACAAAAAAAGTCAAATTGACCGACTACGGAATTTGAATCAGGGAACTCCAGAATGCGAGTTCAAGACGTTTCCATCTCGGCCACCTCGCTCAGTTCAACAGTCTTGTTTGATAAGCATAATGTGAAGGAATAGGTTTTTTTTTTTTTTTTTTTTTGCCAAAGCTAAATGTCTTGCAACTTCCAAAGCCGTATTTGGACCCTCTAAAACAATATGTTGTCATGATAACTGATTTGCATTTTATAAATTCTTTCTAACATATTACCATGAAATAGGCACTAAATTGGGCTTTACCCCGGTACCGGTCAACCGATTTAGTCCAATATCAATAGGCTTCTTCCCATGGACATTATAAATGCGTATACCAAATTTCATGAAAATCTGATGAAGTGTATTTTAGTTATCGCTCGTACAGACACATGGACGGACGGACGGATAGACAGACGAACATACAAATTTCCTGTCCCCCACACAATCTTATAAAGTACCATTCTAGCACTTAATAAATCTCAAAAGGAATAAAGCATAATAGTATAACATTATGAAAACAACATAGACAGTGACTCAGCCAGAAAATAATTTCGGGGAGAGTCGAAAGCGCCTGGGAGTTTGAGGGGTTTCGGGGGTCCACGCCCGGAAAATGTATAAATATTGAACTAATAAAAATAACATTTTACGCTTTTTTAACACTGAAAAACTAGTTAGCAAATTTGTTTACTATACTCTAAGACATGCCAACTTAAACAAGAAATCGTTACCTAGGTTATAATACTTATTACTTTTTATTTAAAAAATTGAAATAATACATGGAACAGTGGAGATAATATGCCTTCATTTATATGTTCAGTAATTTATTATTAAATAAAATAATTAAATATTTGACAAAATGGACCCTAATAACTTAAATAGAATTTTAGGTTTTGATTTCTTCGGGGGGGGGGGGGTGGACCCCCTGGAACCCCCTTCCCTTCGCCAGTGGACGCAGCCAGAGAAATTTTAAAGTCGCTATTGGCCACTTAGGTCGCAGGTTTGCAGATCAGATGCCCTCCCTAGTTTCCAGTTTGCCAGCTGAAAGCTTTGCGAGCGTTGTGCCGGGTCAAGAACCGTGTGTGGTGAATGTCTTTGCTGGCAAATGCAGACTGCCCACTGATTACAAAGTGGTTGCAAGCCTACAGTGAAGAGTTCTGCTGATTAATCAATGCAGATCACCCATAACTGAGTTGTGATTTCCAAGTCCTGTCTAGAGAGGGGATAGGATTGGGCCAAGGTCTACTACAACTTGCTACATTGTAACACAACTGTGAGAAACTCAGTATAGTAGCGCGTGCAGATTTCAAGGTTGAACGCTTCCAAATTTTGTCCATAATAAAACTCTGTGAAGTTGAATAACATAGGAAACGAGATTCGAAAAAGTGAAGTAATAATTATATAGATGTGAAAGTCAAAATTGTGCAAAGTGTCTAACACAAGAACTCAAAACAAACATAAACATAACAAGGTAAGTTATGTTTCAGACATAACACAAGGCTAGATTGCTTCTGTCTTTTGGTAGTACGATAATTCACCTGCATGTTAATAGTTTAAATTTTAAAGTTTTATTCAATTACAATCCAATTACAATAACAATTAATAGATTTTTTCCATATTATTATTATTTTTTTTTATCAAAACTTCAAGAATGAGCACCTGGTCGTGGATGGGGGCAGTCCCGAAATGGATGTTAATACACCAAACAAAAATACAAACTAATCTAAATGAAAATATAATCAACACCCATCCACAACAAAAACATGAAGAAAATTGTAAAAAGAAGAAACATAAAACATAAATCTTTATATAATAAACTTCAATTTCCTAAAACATATGATGAAATAATGCTAATGAGAATCCTAAGATTTCATACTTTCATCTTACACTTATTATGAATAGTCAATTAATATAGCAATTGTTAGTTTTGTTTAGGCCTGTAGTCCATATTTATAAAGAATTCACATGGGACTTGAAAATTAGTGGCAAAATTCCTAAGACTTAAAACAATTGCTAAAAAATTGCAGTGAACAAGAGTACAATTCACGATTTTTGTAATGTGTTTGAATCAAGACTTGCTTATGGAATCTGCTTCTGGCGATCTTGTCCCCTGTTGACTGATTTATTTATAGTTCAGAAACGTATTTTACGGTGTATGTTTAAATTTTGGCCTGAACATACCTGCATAAATTATTTTAAGAAATATAGTATTTTAACGATATATAGTTTATATCTTTTAAGAATGTTTGAGTGTATTTATCTATATTAATAAAAGGAAGTGTCTGTCCTCCGTCTGTCTGTCTTCCGTCTGTCTGTCCGCGATGCCCAGCGAAATCTACTCAACGCAGAGATCTGAAATTTTATACATAGGCGGACTAAAGGGTCGGAATGTGCACCTCGAAGCCGGAATTTTAATTTTCGCTTTAGTTCGTGAGTTATGAGTGAAAAACGGGCAGAAAACGTGTATTTATTCCGTTTTCGAAGCATGAGTTTTCAGTAATACAAATCAATTACACTAGGCTTTGGCTATTTTTGTCAAACCTTCGACATAAAAGCATCGCGATCTCTTGAATGTTGTAGCTCACGCTGGTCGATTCATTTGTTTTTAATGTCAAGGCACGCAAACATAATGTGAAATTTTCAACCTACACCGAAAAGGATTATTATTATTATTATAGGGATAATCAATATTAGCTTAAATATGGTCAAACGTTGTTTGATTTGGACGAAACTCACTATACAGGGGTTTTCCGGGCCTAGGAACTCGAATCTGTGGTCGCTTTTACCAAGTGACGCTATCTAATCGTGATATGTAGTCCACATGATTTAGGTGTTAATATAATGATTAACTATTATGCTCTTAATTTTTAATTTTTGAAATAATTATCGCGGGCGAAGCCGCGGTGCTCATGCTAACTTAAAATAATAAAAGGACGTGTTTGTCTGTCTGTCCACGATGCCCAGCGAAATCTACTGAACGCAAGGATCTGAAATTTTAAACATTGATGGGCTGAAAGGTGGGCGAATGCGCATCGAAGCCGGGTTTTTAATTTTAGTTTTCGTTCGCGAGTTGTGAGTGAAAAACTGGCAGAAAACGTGATTTTAGCGCTGTCGAAGCATCAGATTTCAGTAATACATTTCAATGTCAAATCAATTGCAGTTGGCTTTGGCTATTTTTGTCATACTGTGGTAATAAAAGCATCGCGATCGCTAGAATGTTGTAAGCCCACGCTGGTCGATTCATTTGTTTAGAATGTCAAGGCCCGTAGACATATGAAATTTTCAACCTACACGGAAGAGGGGTAATCAACATAGACCTAAATATGGTTAAACATCGTTCGATTTGGACGAAACTCACTATACAGGGATTTTCTGGGCCAAGGAACTCGAATCTGAGATCGCTTTTACCAGGCGACGCTATCTAATCGTGACGTGTAGTCCACGTGATTTAGGTGTTAATGATTTAACTATTATGCTCTTAATTTTTAATTCTTGAAATAATTATCGCGGGCGATCGCTTGATTTTGTAAGTCCATCCTGGACGATTCATTTATTTAGAATATCAAGGCCCGAAGACATGAAATTTTCAACCTACACGGAAGAGGTATCATCAATATAGGCCTAAATATGGTCAAACATTGTTCGATTTGGACGAAACTGACTGTACAGGGGTATTCTGGGCCAAGGAACTCGAATCTGAGGTCGCTTTTACCAGGGGACGCTACCTAATCGTGGAATGCACTCCACGTGATTAAGGTGTTAACAATTATAATGATTTAACTATGCTCTTAATTTTTAGTTTTTAATTTTTGAAATAATTATCGCGGGGGAAGCCGCGGGCACATGCTGTTTGTCTGTCTGTCCACGATGCCCATCGAAATCTACTGAACGCAGAGATCTGAAATTTTAAAGAAAGATGGACTGAAAGGTGGGCGAATGCACCTCGAAGCCGAATTTTTAATTTTAGCTTTCGTTCGCGAGTTATGAGTGAAAAACTGGCAGAAAACGTGATTCGCGCTGTCGAAGCATCAGATTTCAGTAATACATTTCAATGTCAAATCAATTGCAGTTGGCTTTGGCTATTTTCGTCATACCGTATAAATAAAAGCATCGCGATCGCTTGAATGTTGTAAGCCCACGCTGGTCGATTCATTTGTTTAGAATTTTAAGGCCCGTAGACATATTAAATTTTCAACCAACACGGAAGAGGGATAATCAATATAGGCCTAAATACTGTATGGTGAAACATTGTTTGATTTGAACGAAACTATACCAGGGTTTTCTGGGCCAAGCAACTCGAATCTGAGGTCGCTTTTACCAGGCGACGCTATCTAATCGTGGTATGTAGTCCACGTGATTTAGGTGTTAATAATTATAATGATTTAACTATTATGCTCTTAATTTTTAATTTTTGAAATAATTGTCGCGGGCGAAGCCGCGGGCACATGCTAGTGTAAACATAAATGATCTTAATATCAATGGAGATTTTCATACTTAGAGTACTCGGAATAGAGACGCTCTGAATGTACCTTCTCATCGAATAAGTAAATTTAATAAATAATTTATGATGCTTGGCCTTAAACTGTATAATCGCCTGCTTGCTAGGATTAAACAAATTAATAATGTCAGGGGTTTTATTAAACATGTTAAGATTATTTTAAGTGATATCTGCCCATTTAACAGTAATTTTTTTTTTTACCAATGGGTAATTATGTATGATCTTATTTTGTGTGAAGAATGTTGCTTAGTGAACCTTGTAGGCGTATCGTCGTGGAGGTGTTTTCTTAACCGGCGATCATCATCCTTGACACTGTTAATATCTACAGTTTATTTTTTTTTTTTTTGCATTTCACAACAATAAGTTTATTTAACAACGAATGGAAATACAATAATCAAATAATCTGGTCGTCACAATAGTACATAAAATACAGCCATCCATATACGTCTTAAGATATTAAACAAAGTAAAAGATTTCTTCAAGAGCAAGATTTTTAGGGAAAGTGCCTATAATGCAAGCCGCATTTCCCCTTTGAATAGCAATACTGATTCTCTGCCTCAGGAAAGTCGTGGATCGAGAATCTCCGCTTTGAGCCTCAAGTTTCTTTCCTATATCTGAGATCAATGACTTAGCCTCAGCGCACCAAGGTCCCATGGTCTCAAAAGCGAAAGCTCCATCATACCTATGTGGCGGCCAGTGCTTGGGGCATTTATGACATTGTAAATCTACAATCATTTGTTAGAAATCTATTTTATAACACTTTGAAAAAGAGCAAAATAAGCTAATCTTACATAGTTGCCAGGGTATGTAGAGTTCTATATTTACTTAGAAATTTAAGGTAATGTGTTAATCAAGCAATGCTTTTATTAGCCTATTATGCCTTCTTCCATCCGCATCTTATATTAATGGAATAAAATAATGGGGTAATAGTGCTAGAGCTAAAAAAGTTTTATATCTCAAAAGAAAGCTGTAAGAGATATAATAATGCATTTATTGCAATCAATGTTCATAGTATGAAGAATGGAGCTTTGGTGGAATGATATATGGCACGGAAACAGGAGCATCCCGAGAAAATCTGCCACGACCCCATTTTGTCCACCACAAATTCCACATGGCTCCATCGAGATTCGATCCCAGTAAACGGCGAGCAGTCTAAACATTCAGCCATGGGGGGGGGGGGGGCGGCCTTGTAAGAGTTATAGTAGATGCTAAGAGCAGAGATAGATGTGTTAATTTTTGAAACAGTTAAGAATAATGACTTTATCTAGCCTTTACATATACTCAGTTACTTAGTTACTTATTAAGATCACATATACATAGGTACAATACTAGAACTCACTATAAACTAGTTTTGCCATCTTTTAGACTCAGAAAGTGTACAGAAAGCACCTATACATGAAACTTAAGTTTTTTTAAAATAAGTTACCTAATTCTGACACAAAAGTATCTCTTCCTAAATTAAAAATGTTCTTAAACCAGGATCATTAAGAAAAAAAATTATAATGTAGACGCTTTTCTTGCTTCGGATTCTTCTTATCCTAAATTAACCATTGATACCAAGGTATATTGCCCATGTAATATATTTTACACTTTTTTCTGTAAGAATGTATTATTTGTTTTCTGTAGCTTCTGTATCACGTTAAATGGATCTAACTTATATTAGTAGAAAGATCTACTTATTATTTTTATATGTATTTATTTGTTCTGTTATCTGTGTAAATTGATAATCTGGGTTCATATAAGTACAGTCTAGTAATGCCTAATCATCACCTATAAGCTAAACACACACATACATATATGTATATATATATATATATATATATACATATATATGTATATGTATATGTATATATAAGCTTATATATACATATATACATAATTTTAACTTTACTGCAATTTTTTATTTTAATCTAGTGACTAAGTCTAGTGTAAACAATTAATTACTGAATGACAAATAAATATTTTTAATATCTTGAATCTTGAATTTGTTTTCAGTTTCCGTTTATAAAACTGACATTGCCAAGAATTTGAAAGAGAAAAAACACTTCGCACACGAATTCTCAATTCCTTGAAGGTCGAGGCGGTGGTACAAGGTCTTTGATAACGAGTTTTCTCCATGACCATACAGATTTTTTTACTGGGTGTTATTGACAACATACTTTGGGAAATAATATTATGTAACTTGAGTAGTGATGAGCAAATGCAAGACCAAGACCAAGACCAAGGCGGTCTTGGTCTTGGTCTTGGTATTGCACTCTCAGTCTTGGTCTTGGTCTTGCATAGGTAACCCTGGTCTTGGTCTTGGTCTCGGTCTTGCATCAGTAGTCTTGGTCTTGGTCTCGGTCTTGCATACTCGGTCTTGGTCTTGTTGCAAGAGTCTTGCAGTTTTCTTTTACGCATCTTTCTGTGATCATTGGCGTTTACATGATTTAAAGTTACACCGATTACATGTGTGTTATTGCTTGCGAAAGTAACGAAAGCTAATTGCTTTTAGTTCCTTTGACCATGTAAACAGTAATGTGACGTCATGCTGTTTGCCGAAACGTCCATGGTGATATAGGCTAGAACAGTAAACTTTGAGTGTTCATTTAAATATTCTCTGTTATCCTATTGCAGAATTTTAAACTCAAAATCCAAGAGATGCTATACACTATTTGAGAGTGTAAAATTATGAATATTATATTGTAAAATTTCAAATTGAAAGGCTTCGGAGACAAGAAGTAAAATTAACAGGATGTGTATGAAATGTTTTAAAGATTTCCGCATAGGAGAGAGGTTCTATCTGACATGTTTAAAACTGTATAATATAGTAACAAAACATAACGGCATTGAAGCAGATGCTTTAGAAATTGTGCAAACTATAGGAAATCACACAATGTCCATTCGAAACCCAAACCATAGGCTGCAATAAATAATATTTCTCTTTGCATATACCCTAGTTCTAATTTATAACACATTGTGAACAGATCATTTCTGCACTTTAAAGATTTCCGCTACCCCCCATAAATTACTTTCTACTTGCTTTCAAGTTTCGGGCCTTCAACTAATTGGGTCATAATTAATCATAACTATTCTTCATGCAAGCAAATATTTCTAGACCAGCCATTTTCTACTTTTAGTATCTTTTCCCATTCCATATGCATCCTTAATATAAATCAGCAGCAATAACTAAAACATCGCCACTGTTGTGTCAATAACAAAATTGTAGTAGTAAAAAAGATTTTCAGTGGATGTCCTACCTATCATCAGCAAAATGTAGGCCTGTATAGCTACAGTACAATCAGATACGTAACTGTAAAGTAATAACTAGCAAATACCCGTCAAATAAGTTCCTGTTTTAATTAATCTACGGTTTAATTGTGTTTAATTGAATAATTATGAAGAATGCCGGGTGTATAACCTGATTTTTTTAGACTTCACTTTATTTTGAAATTTTCTGCAAGGAGAATGGAATGAGCTGAATAGCTGTGTTATATTTTGTTCAAGTAGACAGGAAAGATTCTAAAAGTGAGAGTAGGCTATGAATATTAATGTTAGGTGTAAAAAAGGATGTCATCGTTAATGAAATAGGGTACTGAACATGTTTTTAGGCGTTTTAAGTTACGGGGATACTGTTTAAAGTTTCAAATCCTCAGTCATAGGCCGCCCCATGGCTGAGAGGTTAGACCGCTCGCCCTCCACCGCATACACAACGTAGCTTTATAAAAAAAAAAAATCAAGTAGCAAGACTGCAAGAGTCTTGCAGCTTGGTCTTGTTCTTGCCAGAGTCTTGCAGGGTTGGTCTTGGTCTTGGTCTCGGTCTTGCTTGGTCGGTCTTGGTCTTGGTCTTGCTAACGCTGATGCGGTCTTGGTCTTGGTCTCGGTCTTGCATTTTCTCCAAGACCAAGACCAAGACTGCAAGACCAAGACTGGTCTCGCTCATCACTAAACTTGAGATAGTTAAGAAAAGAAGTCCCACTTAAAATTGTAAAATTGTGGCGCTTCATCCGAGTGAGGAATTTCAAAATGACTTCCATGATCGGCTGGGATGTACGGCTTGTAACCTAGATATTTTTTTTAATAATACTTTTAATCATAGGCCCTAATTGTAAAATTTGTTGGAGGTACTCACTCAGAGAAGGAAAAGTACATTCAAGCCTAATATAATTTACGCTGAAAGTCCTTCTTCGCTACAACAAATGATATTATTTTGATAAACACAATCACTCTGTTCATAGTCTGTTTAATCAATAATTGTTACAATATTAACAATACGATCACTTTTCTTGAGGATTAATAAACTCTTATTAAGTTGTGTCACAAAAGGAAGGCCTTTTTTCGACTTATGTTTTCATTGCAAATGTCTTGTGCGAATTTAATTTCTACCGATTAGTGATGAGCAAATGCAAGACCAAGACCAAGACCAAGGCGGTCTTGGTCTTGGTCTTGGTATTGCACTCTCAGTCTTGGTCTTGGTCTTGCATAGGTAACCCTGGTCTTGGTCTTGGTCTCGGTCTTGCATCAGTAGTCTTGGTCTTGGTCTCGGTCTTGCATACTCGGTCTTGGTCTTGTTGCAAGAGTCTTGCAGTTTTCTTTTACGCATCTTTCTGTGATCATTGGCGTTTACATGATTTAAAGTTACACCGATTACATGTGTGTTATTGCTTGCGAAAGTAACGAAAGCTAATTGCTTTTAGTTCCTTTGACCATGTAAACAGTAATGTGACGTCATGCTGTTTGCCGAAACGTCCATGGTGATATAGGCTAGAACAGTAAACTTTGAGTGTTCATTTAAATATTCTCTGTTATCCTATTGCAGAATTTTAAACTCAAAATCCAAGAGATGCTATACACTATTTGAGAGTGTAAAATTATGAATATTATATTGTAAAATTTCAAATTGAAAGGCTTCGGAGACAAGAAGTAAAATTAACAGGATGTGTATGAAATGTTTTAAAGATTTCCGCATAGGAGAGAGGTTCTATCTGACATGTTTAAAACTGTATAATATAGTAACAAAACATAACGGCATTGAAGCAGATGCTTTAGAAATTGTGCAAACTATAGGAAATCACACAATGTCCATTCGAAACCCAAACCATAGGCTGCAATAAATAATATTTCTCTTTGCATATACCCTAGTTCTAATTTATAACACATTGTGAACAGATCATTTCTGCACTTTAAAGATTTCCGCTACCCCCCATAAATTACTTTCTACTTGCTTTCAAGTTTCGGGCCTTCAACTAATTGGGTCATAATTAATCATAACTATTCTTCATGCAAGCAAATATTTCTAGACCAGCCATTTTCTACTTTTAGTATCTTTTCCCATTCCATATGCATCCTTAATATAAATCAGCAGCAATAACTAAAACATCGCCACTGTTGTGTCAATAACAAAATTGTAGTAGTAAAAAAGATTTTCAGTGGATGTCCTACCTATCATCAGCAAAATGTAGGCCTGTATAGCTACAGTACAATCAGATACGTAACTGTAAAGTAATAACTAGCAAATACCCGTCAAATAAGTTCCTGTTTTAATTAATCTACGGTTTAATTGTGTTTAATTGAATAATTATGAAGAATGCCGGGTGTATAACCTGATTTTTTTAGACTTCACTTTATTTTGAAATTTTCTGCAAGGAGAATGGAATGAGCTGAATAGCTGTGTTATATTTTGTTCAAGTAGACAGGAAAGATTCTAAAAGTGAGAGTAGGCTATGAATATTAATGTTAGGTGTAAAAAAGGATGTCATCGTTAATGAAATAGGGTACTGAACATGTTTTTAGGCGTTTTAAGTTACGGGGATACTGTTTAAAGTTTCAAATCCTCAGTCATAGGCCGCCCCATGGCTGAGAGGTTAGACCGCTCGCCCTCCACCGCATACACAACGTAGCTTTATAAAAAAAAAATCAAGTAGCAAGACTGCAAGAGTCTTGCAGCTTGGTCTTGTTCTTGCCAGAGTCTTGCAGGGTTGGTCTTGGTCTTGGTCTCGGTCTTGCTTGGTCGGTCTTGGTCTTGGTCTTGCTAACGCTGATGCGGTCTTGGTCTTGGTCTCGGTCTTGCATTTTCTCCAAGACCAAGACCAAGACTGCAAGACCAAGACTGGTCTCGCTCATCACTACTACCGATGAACTCATTTGCTATTTCACCCAAATGTAAATGCTTGGCTTCTTTTCTGTATGGATGAATGATTGCTAAATCAAAAACAGTCTGAAAATCTGTGATGTGGTGCAGCTTTGATCATGAAATGTCTAATAACGTGTTCCTGCGCGAAAGTAGCTTGTGCTTGTCAAAGTCATCTCCTGCCCCAGGGAAGTACGTATATAAATATTACTGGGGGTACTCGGCACCCCAAATAATTATTTTGAGGGTGCTAAAAATGCAAAGCACCCCGAAGTCCGGGCCTATGCCTCTAAGAATAATTATTTATAATTTTAACTAGATCAAAGACCAGCCTGTGCGTAGAATTGACAACTTTACCATTTCCATACGTCGACTGTTCTAAATCCAGAAGCCTCGACCTTCATAAATTAACCTACGGGTGCTCCCTATATGAAGGGAGCACTTTTTTTACTTCCATGATATGCGACTCCTGCCTCCAACCAGGTTGCATTTTCTGAGAGTGAGAGATCTAATGTCTAAGGTAGTAAGCAAATCCGGAATATATTTCATGTGGGGAGAGGGGTATGTGTCGGTATGAGACACTGAGGGAGCAAAGGGATAGAAATTCAAATTTAAAAAATTCCCCCACATAAAAGTTCGCCTCTTACATAATATAATTATTATGTATGACATTCTCTTCGTGTAAATTGGTTGTAAAAATGAAGAGAATGTCGTTACCATATCACATCGCACCCCCGAAGGATATATAACCCAAATAAAATCTGATTAATGCACTCTCATAACTTTCTTTAATTTAAGCATGGTCAACACATTTTCTCACTTCACATTCTGATACATAACAATAGGGCATATTGCAAACAGCGGGTATTCAGGGTAGGTGGCTTGTAAAAATGTCCTTCAGATATTAAAAAAATTCAAATAAAAGTCTTAGCTCTTAGTATAAACATCCCTTGTGTAAAATTTAAAGAAAATCGTAAGAGCTGTGTTCGAGAAAATCCCGACATTTCCAGAAGGTACCTAACCCAAATACAAAATTTCGTTTTCGTACAATTTTCCGTAACAAGAGGTCATATTGCAAAGAACGCGTATTCAGAGTGGATGGCTTATACCTACCCTTCAGAGATTTTTTCGAAAAAAAATGTTTCAAATAAACATTTTATCTTTTCGTATAAGCAACCCATGTGCTAAACTTAAAGAAATTTAAAGCCGTTTTCGAGAAAATGGCGAAAAACGAAAATTTCGTCATGTAATGTCCCCTCAAAAATAAGAGAAATTAGTCGCCAATTTTCTTGTCATATCCTCGGAAGGCACCTAGGCCAAATACAACATTTTGTTTTCATTAGATTTTCCTTTCTGGAGCTAGGCTGTTCACAGACGCACATCCACACAGACACACAGACATGTTTTCATAAATATTATTTTTTAATTTAGGGGAGCTCAAAACGTGTATTAAACGTACCTATAGTGCCTATGGTATGGACAGAAGAACTAAAAATTAATCGGAATATACATTTAAATTGGAAGCGATACCCGTCTCCAAGCAATTTTCACCAATCGCACTCAAAACACCGCGCGATCAGCAGCATTTCTCGACTTTACATTCGCTCTCGGTATGAGGTGGAGAGAGAGGAGGGAATTTTCAATTCCTGAGACCTAGATTTACTGTAAGAACGAATTCTCGTCTTCAATGTTAATCGTATAACATGTACTACTTATTAGAAGAAAGACGTGTAACGATCAGAAGAGTTTTGTTATTAGAAAAATAAGCGAATCAAAGAAAAAATATTATTTGGACTACTAAAACGAACATGAAAAGAACAGATTAAAAGTCTTTTAGACAAGTTATATCTCGTATTAGGCTACTTTTGTTACACATTTTGGTGATAGTCATAATTTCATTTAGGTATACTGTAGACCTCACTCACTCACTCACTCAATGGCAATAGACAATTCCTCAGCAAGCTAAAGGAATATTATCTATTTTATGGAACCCGAAGGTTCATTTCCGCGCTTACCTGAGTCCGCCATTCAACCCTATTCTGTGCTAACTCCATCCAATCATCCCTAGCAAATCCTACTTTCCTTAAATCCATTCTATGATTGTCCTCCCATCTACGTCTAGGTCTTCCGCGTGGTCTTTTTCCTTCGAGTCTCCCAGTCAATACGTTTGAGATATGTCTTTCCTCCCCCGTGCGTGCAACATGTCCAGCCCATTTCATCCTTCGCGATTTAATTACCCTTACTATATCCGGTGAAGCGTACAGGTCATGAAGCTCGTCGTTATGCAGTTTTCTCCAGTCCCCATTTTCATCTCTCTTGGGCCCAAATATTTTTCTAAGCGCCCTGTTTTCGAACACTCTCAGACTATGTTCTTCTCGATCAGTAAGCGGCCATGTCTCACATCCATATAACAGGCTACAACCGGCAGGATAATAGTCCTATAAAGCTTAATTTTTAGATTTCTGCACAGAACACGAGAAGATAAGAGTTTCTGAACTGCATAAAAACAAGCATTTCCTGATTTGAGTCGAGACTTAAGTGACTTAATTTCGGACTTAATATTATTTGTGTCTGTAATTATTGTTCCCAGATATTTGTATTCTTCCACTTGTTCGAACGATTTACCGGCTATTCTAATATTTTGTGGAACATTATTTTGGCGTTCCATGACCATCAAAATAATGCTCCACAAAATGGAGGCCTACAGGAATTAATAAAAGTGATGGATTGTACTATTGAAAATGTGCTATTCTGCATTTAGATTTGTCTATATTTTAGAACGGATTCATTAATAGAACCAAAATTATGGTTTCTAAAAGATTTTTTCATGTGTATTAAACGAAATCTGCTCTTACTACTATAGCTTTCTTAACCTCTCAAGAATAAAATATAACATTATAGACTGGGGCAGCTAACCAATTTCTGATAAATATTATTCTTGTCCTTCAAAAGCGAATAATACAATAATTTTAATGCTCTGATTCCCGTAAACCTTTATTCAGAGAGCATAAGATAGTCACACAGAAACCTATACAAAAATAATTCTATCATTCCAATAACACGGAATTGAACTCTTATTGACAGAACATCCTTTATCTATAATCCTATGTTTTCTTTGTACAGATGGTGCTCACCGTGGTGCTAACAATCGTGGCGATCGTCTTTCTCCTTTACGTACGCCACATTATTGTGGTGCAAAGGTTTACAAGAAAAGGGAAGCAACTCCCTTTTGCCAGAAAAAATTATCCAATTATTGGCCACGCTGCAGAATTAGCAGGAAATCGTAACCGTAAGTTTCTTTCTTCTTACTAGTTTTCTGGTATGGATTGTGAAGGGCATCTTACCAAACTGATAGCTTCTATACTAATAGTTATTCAAATAGAGATAATTAATTGAAAAGTTGCTCTCGAAATTTGTTGTTAAACTAGCCTGCAATTCTATGAGTGTAGTATCCTATAAGTTACAATTACAATAAGTTCATACATAACTATTTAAATGACAAAGAGATTACAATATATATTTTCAACGTGAAGTTTTAAGTAATCCTCTGCCTCTTATCATAACTTCCACACCCGTCCACGACAAGACTTAACACCATCAGTATCATCCCACCACACAGCTCTTTACTCCTCTTCGTTCACCATTTCCACAATTCGATTATGGAATAATTTTTTGCCCATGAATACCAGGTACTATCAAAATTTCACACAATTAAAATGCAGTTACACCCATTTCACTCTGTACAGGTTCAAGCTTGGCTTAGATATATCACCATAGGCCTAATACCAAAATCAAACTGACCTGATATTAACTTCCGTTCAAGACGATCCAGTGCCTGAAATAAAATTTAAAAAAAAAACATTAACATTCATATTTAGTTAATATATAAATCCAAGATAATAAATGCAGTCAATAACTATGTAATAATGACTTACAAGATTATCGATCTACAAAACTTTAGACTTCAACCAACTTACTGAACCTTGGAATTCTTGTCTTTAAGGCAAGGAATAGGTGAAATTTTCAGAATCTCCAACTTCTACATAATTGGTTAAAATTTAAGATGAATAGCGGGCTGGCATAAGTGAGGTCTAAATGACAAAATCAAACCAGTTAATGAAAGTTAAATGAATCAGTATCATAAGTAACAATAAAACAATTTATATTATTATTCTAATTATTCTATTATTTCTAAAGGACATTAATGTTTATAGTAAAATTTAAACACTGTACTATCATTTGTAAATCACTGTTATTAATATTGTTTAAATATTTCTGTATTCTTACCTGATTATTTTATGTATATGTACTAGGTACAGTCGCGATTATACTCACACGAGTCAAAGCGACTAAAAATAAATCATTTAAAAAAAATACCTTTGCAATGCCTTAACAACGTAACTGGGCCTTCAAAAGTAGGCCTATTGTACTAAAGATCAACATGAAACGGTTATTGCACTTAATGGATCCGTTTACGCCATTCACGAAAAAAGAAAAAGAAAGTCAATAAAGAAGACACTCCAGTGAAGCCCAGTAAATCTGTCATTATTAAAATTTAATCAAGCTTTTTACAGAAGGATTAGAGGAAGAGTTTTAGGAGTGAAGTAAAAGTAAAAGTATTTCCGCTTGAGTCAAGTATGCCGTGGCTGATCTCATGCCAGGGAGTCCCTCCATATTCTGTCTATGTGATCTTGAACTGTATTTTAAGGAAATCACCTGCAAATGGCCTGCTAGTTCAGTAGCTACTAGTGAGCAAATATAAGGAGAAAGAGATGAAAGAGAAAGAGTAAGGAAACAGAAAAGAGAAAGACAAAGGAATTAATGGCAAATACTAGAAGGAATGAAAAAAATAAAGTTAAAATAATTGTGCAGCATATCTTTAGATTAGATTTGTATTAGTCCATCGTAACATTTTCATGTTATGGGACACGTCAAAATAGTTACATTGAGAATACAACAATTAAAGATAAAAGTTACAATTTAACATAGTTATATAGAGGGTTTAAAAATGCAGTATTACAGGACTTAGAAACAATATAGAACCTTGACACATCATTTTAAAAATTGTATTACATGCTATAAGTTGTAAATTGCCAAAGTGCTGAGTATTTCTACCTTCGATGATAAAAACAAAAGGAATCTATAAACTGAAACGTTATTAACAATTTTAATAACAAAATAATTCCAGTAAAATCAATGGAATATTTAGTATTAATCGACTATAATTAATTGATAAGAAATATTAAATTAACTTTACGAGTAATAAAACACAAGATATTTTACTGTAATAATTCAACACCTTCCTAACATCCTACATGGGACTCTAAAGTTTTTCCATAAGTCATCAGTATGCTCTATACGAGGCCATGTTGGCCCATTCATTTCACACTGTCATACTATTTAATTGTTTACACACTATCAAATTATTTTCATAGATGCCACTGGTGTGCAATGTAATGCAAAGATAAATCCATCTAGTGGATTAAAACAATGGTACTGTGCAGTGTCCGTTTTGGGATACCGTCAGTTGTAACAGGTTCAAAAATTTAATAAATTTTTCAGAAATCATTCGGTGTAATAACCCGAAAAAAGCATAACTGAATTACTAATGTATTTATTCTGTGGAATAATATAAGCTTCTCTCCAATGAGCAGAAAAGAAGAGAGGTCCTCTTAACCACTATCAAACCTACAGAGATTGCTTTCCAGCAAAGAATTCTAGACCTTTAAGTTTACCTAAAGTGATCTAGAGGTAGCGTGCCCGAAGGCCGGCCACAGTCGATGGTTTTTTCAGGACGTAAAAATCCTGGGCACGGAGTCCTCCGGGAGGGACTTTAAGCTGGGGGGCCCGTGTCGTAGATCTACGGCACGTTAAAGAACTCCAAGCCTAAATTAGAGCCTCTGGACAAAATTTATCGGCCCTTTCACGTCCAAGTAGGGCCTACTACCTTAGTTTCCGGAGGGGAGTTGAGAGGCGATGGGCTTACTACCTGTCCCTCTGCTCCCTCTAGGAAAATAAGCGTAACAAAATTCACATAGGTACAGAAACCTCCACTTGGAGGCCCTTCGCCCCAACATGGGGGCACAAGATTAGAGAGAGAGAGAGAGAGAGAGAGAGAGAGAGAGAGAGAGAGAGAGATAGAGGTTTACCTAAGCTAGTGGCCTAGGGAATGGGGGTCCAGACCCTTCCCGAAATCAAAGCCTAAAATTCTAATTTTGTATTAGATTAGTTCTATAGTTATTTAAGTTCCATTTTGTCAAATATTTAAATATTTAATTGAATGATAAAATACTACATTTGTAAATGTGGGCCTATTATTTCCACTGTTCCATATGTTATTTAACTTTTCTTTTAAATAGTAATACGTGTTATAACTTAGGTAACGATTGCTTGTTTAAGTTGGCATGTCTTAGAGTATAGTAAACAAATTTGCTAACTAGTTTTTCAGCGCTAAAATAGCGTAAAATGTGATTTTCACTAGTTCAACACTTAAAAAAATTCCGGGGCGAACCCCCGGGCCCCCTTTCTGCGGGGGCATATACCCCCCAAAACCTCCGGCACTTTTGACCCTTCCCCAAATTATTTTCTGGCTACGCCACTGACCTCAGCTTCGAAAGGCGGATCATTTTATAGGATAAGCTAGTTTTTTTTTTTTTTTAACAAACCTTCAAAATGAAACACGCACTAGAAATTCCGTGATTTGACAATAACATGTCATTACGGCTCCTTGAGGTATCTTGCATAACACGCTAATTGGAAACACGAAGAGTGTTCGTTGTTTAAGACTAGGCCTAATTTATGTTATAGGACTTGTAAGCATTCAGCACTTTATACTCTCACTTATATTTTATGATTCAGATTATATTATAATTGAACAGAAATACAAAAGAAACATATATGAGTTTAATTAAAATATATGTTGTGTTATACAGTAGCTTAAGGGCGACATTATTTTTTATGAGTATCACAACTGTCAGAAACATGCATTATAATGCTGAAATCGTGAACAGTAGAGCCATATAGTTCGGCGGCTCTACTGGAATATATTCTGGCTTTACTTTTCACTTCGTAAGCGAAAGGCTCGCTCATAGCCAGCCAGACGTCTGAACTTGGTTTACTCGGGTAGCAAACCTGCTTCATCGCAAGGCGCAGGCTCCACTGTACAAAACATGTAACACAACTCGGGGGCCTATACACTAGGACAACGCTATTTGTATTGTGTGATGATTGCGATGTTCGACTTTGAGACATATTTGCTGCTCAATAAAACGATAAGATCTTTTGAGCAGAAGACATTTATTTTAATTTTCTCTCATTTCAAACAATTATTGACTGTAAGTTTAGGGCTATTGTAGAAGATCAGTAGAGTATGATGTAAGTATTTAATCAAAATTCTTAATTTCACACTCATTAAAAATAAAAATAAACTTTAGAAACTTTCATCGTAACTAATTATTTTCATTGACCGATGCGTGGTCTTGTGGTTAGCGTCGCTGACTGCAGATCCGTCGGCCCGGGTTCGATCCCTGGTACCTCCTCGGATTTTTCTGAGGTAGGGAGGTCAGGCAGGGGTGCACTCAGCTTCGGGATTCAAATTGAGGAGCTACTTGACAGAGAAGTAGCGCCTCCGGTCATAAAAACCACCATTAACGGCCGTGGGTGTCGGCATGCTGACCATATGCCCCCAATCCTGCCATCTTCCTGTGGAAGATGACGCAGCGGTCGGTTGATAGGCAAAATCCCTCCAGGGATGTAGCGCCACGGAGTTTAGTTTAGTTAATTATTTTCTTTGCCAAAATGTTTACATTTTTAAGGGCATACGTTGTATATCTTGAAAAATGAAAAGGGAACCCAAGGGATGCTCAGTATTTTTCCTAAGAAAAATAAATTTTAAATATGAACTTCACGAGCTGCAAAAACAAATTTAGTTTTGTTGAAATGTCTGAACTACACAACCATGCAAAATTTCGTTACAATACCTTGAGCTGTTCTCGAGTTATTATGTAAGTGCTTTATAGATTTGCTAGTTATGGAAAACAGACGACAAAAGTCTTAAATACTTCTTAAGCAGGTGACGTCATGGAACATTTATTGCCGTAACTAAAAAAGTGTGCGTGGAACGCCACGCGAAGGAAGTGAAACTTGTTTTTATTTTTATTTTTTCAATTTTTTATTATTGGATTTATTCAATTTTGCATTATTGGACTTTTTAATAATGGGTTTTCGGAATTTTTTAATTTTTGATTTTTTAATTTTGGATCTTTGAATGTTTAATTTTGGATTTTTTAAATTCTCGATCTTTGAATTTTTTATTTGATTTTTTTAAATTTTGAATTTTTTTTTTTTTAAATTTTGGATTTTATTATTTTTTAAATTTTGGATATTTTGATTTTTTAATTTTTAATTTTGTTTGTTAAATTTTGGTTTTTTGGATATTTTAAATTTTGATTCTTTTAATTTTTTAATTTTGTTTTTTATCTTGGATTTTTTAAATTTTGGATTTTTGAAATTTTTATTTTTGGGATTTTTTAATTTTAGATTATTGACTTTAATTTTGGATTTTTAGATTTTTTCAATTTTTTATTTTCGATTTTTTAATTTTGGATTTTTGGATTTTTTAAATTTTGGATTTTTGGTTGTTTTAATTTTTAATTTTTTTATTTTTTAATTTTGGATTTTTTAAATTTGGGTTTTTTAAAATTTTTTAATTTTGGATTTTTAGATTTTTTCAATTTTGAATTTTCTTTTTTTAATTTGTAATTTTTTTATTTTTAAATTTTAAATTTTGAAATTTTGAATTTTTATTTTTCAAATTTTGGATTTTTTATTTTTTTTATTTTTTAAATTTTGGATAAACTTACCTGGATTTTTAATTTGGGTTTATTATTTTTTAAATTTTGATATTTGGACTTTTAAATTTTGGATCTTTGATTTTTTAATTTTGGATTTTTTAAATTTTGGATCTTAGATTTTTTTATTGTTTGGATTTTTTAAGCGTGGTAATGGACCTCCGGGTTCCATAAAATAGATAATATACCTTTCAATTGCTTAGGAATTGTATATTGCCATTGAGCAAGTAAGTATTATTATTATTATTATTATTATTGTTGTTATTATTATTATTATTATTATTATTATTATTATTATTATTATTATTACTACCACCACTACCACCACTTCCACCACCACTGCCACCACTTCCACCACCACTACCACCACTTCCACCACCACTACCACCACTTCCACCACCACTACCACCACTTCCACCACCACTACCACCACTTCCACCACCAAGACCACCACGACCACCACTTCCACCACTACCACGACCACCACTTCCACCACCACCACGACCACCACCACGACCACCACGACCACCACGACCACCACCACGACCACCACCACTTCCACCACCACCACGATCACCACCACGACCACGACCACCACCACTTCCACCACCACCACCACGACCACGACCACGACCACCACCACCACCACCACCACCACCACCACCACCACCACCACCACCACCACCACCACCACCACTACTACTACTACTACTACTACTACTACTACTACTACTACTACTACTACTACTACTACTACTACTACTACTACTACTGCTGCTGCTACTGCTACTATTATTACTGCTACTGCTACTACTACTACTACTACTACTACTGCTGCTGCTGCTGCTGCTACTGCTACTACTATTACTGCTACTGCTACTACTACTGCTACTACTACTACTGCTACTACTACTGCTACTACTACTGCTGCTACTGCTACTACTACTAATACTACTGCTGCTGCTGCTACTACTACTACTACTACTACTACTACTACGACTACTACTACTACTACTATTCCCATTTGCAGGTCCTCGTACTAGTTCTGAAAAATTTCTTTTGATTACTCCTAATCATTTAGTTGATTGTTTTCAGTGCAGTCCGCTCCGAAACACCTTAGTAATTTCGTGACAGTTTTGAGTGTGACACTAATTTCGTGACGGTTTTAGCGTTACACAAGTTCCCGATTTACCCCTACCACCGCTAAAGAAGTTTCACTTCAAAAGTATAACACGTAGATTAATTATTCTTTCACCAAATTAAAGAGGAAAATATATATTATGAAGGTCAAACTAATTTAAAAATCTTTTTTTTTAACCCTCAAAGTTGTACCTTCCCCTTAATTGTGTTCAGAGTAGAAATAATACATGCTTTAACTAGTATAAAAATACTATATATACTAGTATAAATAATCAAAACATGCAAAAATGAGTAATGGTATTGGTCACAATGTATCAAGTTGATACACGAGTTCTAAATTGGTGTGACCAAACATGTTTGCATATTTTTAGTGAAATTAATAATTACTTGTGGGGTACGCCTTACTTGTTAGCTTAATGGTTGAGGCGCTGCGCTATAAACTGGAAGGTCGTGGGTACGATCCCCGATGAGGTCATTGGAGTTTTTTCAATTGTCCTATTCCTTCTGGTGGCACTATGGCCCTGGTGTCAACTCAGCCTCCAACAGAAATGAGTACCAGGAGCATTCCTGTGTGTAAAGGTGGTCGGCGCGTAAGGCTGACAACCCAACCACCTTCATGTCCCGATTTTCTAAAAATCTGGGAGCTTCAACCTCCTGGAACCCTCTGGGCCTTCATGGCCTATAATAGGGAACGCTTTACTTTTTAATGACTATTTGTATGATTTTCGTTGAAAATATTAAATGAAACCCTAAATGTATAGTCCATTTTCAACTAAAATGATCACATCACTTTCTACTGTTGCTACAAGTGTTCATAAAATTAAGAAAATTAATTCAAAACATAACTTACAAATCTCATCAATCTACTCTTTCCTTTGTTTAAGCCTTATAGCCATAGGCCATCTTCCTTTTTTTTTAAGCTAAAGGTAACACTTTGTGCAGACTGCAATCGTATGCTCTTCTATTGCCATAGTTTTCATCCTCTTCGTCATAGAATATTAAATTTTATACTTCTAAATCCTTTAAATTTTCTAAATTATGTACCCGCTTAGGCACCATATCATTAAGTCAAAATTACACAGATTAGTTGAATTGTCAAAAAACAGAGTTACAAATTATGTTGCAATGTATCGACCTGATGCAAGAAGCACCAAGGAACCTAACAGTAAAAGCAATTACTAGTCTATACTAGTCAGCAATATGAAAGAAATGAGGAAAGTATTGTAACAGAAATATCTCAACAATGAAAATTGAAAAATTCAAGGCACATAAAAGCGTGCTTGTATCAATATGATTCCCATGTGACCGATGGGGAGTTAATTTAATCATGTAGTTACTCTGTTACAGAATGAAATGAATTAGCAATAGCACTTACAGCTGGAGTAATGTAGGCTACTTGTACATAAGAACAAAAATCCTTGACATAGGCTAATATAAAATCAACAATAAGGTTGAACCATCTCTGGCATGTTGTTGCAATATTTTTCCAAAAATTTAGTTTTACATGCCTGTAAATCTACACATATTGGTACATATTAAACTTTTCTAGACATGTGACACACACTATAATTTTCAGTTCAATAATAAATAATTTGTATAACACTATAACACGAATGATTTATAATCAAAATTAAAGTATAGGTGCTTAAAGTACTGTGTGGGATATGCAGATCAAGTTGCAATTTAATTGACGAGAAGGACAATGTGCCCACAAATTATTTTAACACTGAATTCTGAGTCCTATTATTATGTACTAGCATGTGCCCGCGGCTTCGCCCGCGATAATTATTTCAAAAATTAAAAATTAAGAGCATAATAGTTAAATCATTATATTTATTAACACCTAAATCACGTGGACTACATACCACGATTAGATAGCGTCGCCTGGTAAAAGCGACCTCAGATTCGATTTCCTTGGCCCAGAATACCCCTGTACAGTGAGTTTCATCCAAATCGAACAATGTTTGACCATATTTAGGCCTATCCCTCTTCCGTGTAGGTTGAAAATTTCATATGTCTACGGGCCTTGACATTCTAAACAAATGAATCGACCAGCGTGGGCTTACAACAATCTAGCGATCGCGATGCATTTATTACCACGGTATGACAAAAATAGCCAAAGCTAACTGCAATTGATTTGACATTGAAATGTATTACTGAAATCTGATGCTTCGACAGCGCTAAAATCACGTTTTCTGTCAGTTTTTCACTCACAACTCGCGAACGAAAGCTAAAATTAAAAATCTGGCTTCGATGCGCATTCGCCCACCTTTCAGCCCATCTATGTTTAAAATTTCAGATCTCTGCGTTCAGTAGATTTCGCTGGGCATCGTGGACAGACAGACAAACACGTCCTTCTATTATTTTAAGATAGCATGTGCCCGCGGCTTCGCCCGCGATAATTATTTCAAAAATTAAAAATTAAGTGCATAATAGTTAAATCATATATTAACACCTAAATCATATTGACTATATATCACGATTAGATAGCGTCACCTGGTAAAAGCGACCTCAGATTCGAGTTCCTTGGCCCAGAAAACCCCTGTATAGTGAGTTTCGTCCAAATCGAACAACGTTTGACCATATTTAGGCTAATATTGATTATCCCTATAATAATAATAATAATAATAATAATAATAATAATAATAATAATAATAATAATAATAATAATAATAATAATAATAATAAAAAAAAATAATAATAATAATAATAATAATAATCCTCTTCGGTGTAGGTTGAAAATTTCATATTATGTTTGCGTGCCTTGACATTAAAAACAAATGAATCGCCCAGCGTGAGCTACAACATTCAAGAGATCGCGATGCTTTTATGTCGAAGGAATGACAAAAATAGCCAAAGCCTAGTGTAATTGATTTGTATTACTGAAAACTCATGCTTCGAAAACTCAATAAACACACGTTTTCTGCCCGTTTTTCACTCATAACTCTCGAAGGAAAGCGAAAATTAAAATTCCGGCTTCGAGGTGCACATTCCGACCCTTTAGTCCGCCTATGTATAAAATTTCAGATCTCTGCGTTGAGTAGGTTTCGCTGGGCATCGCGGACAGACAGACAGACAGACAGACGGAGGACAGACACTTCCTTTTATTAATATAGATCACTAGCATGTGCCCGCGGCTTCGCCCGCGATAGTTATTTCAAAAATTAAAAATCAAGAGCATAATTATCATTATACTAGCATGTGCCCGCGGCTTCGCCCGCGATAATTATTTCAAAAATTAAAAATTAAGAGCATAATAGTTAAATCATTATATTTATTAACACCTAAATCACGTGAATTACATACTACGATTAGATAGCGTCGCCTGGTAAAAGCAATCTCAGATTCGAGTTTCTTGGCCCAGAAAATCCCTGTATAGTGAGTTTCGTCCAAATCGAACGATGTTTAACCATATTTAGGTCTATGTTGATTATCCCTCTTCCGTGTAGGTTGAAAATTTCATATGTCTACGGGCCTTGACATTCTAAACAATTGAATCGACCAGCGTGGGCTTACAACATTCAAGCGATCGCGATGCTTTTATTTCCACGGTATGACAAAAATAGCCAAAGAAAACTGCAATTGATTTGACATTGAAATGTATTACTGAAATCTGATGCTTCGACAGCGCTAAAATCACGTTTTCTGCCAGTTTTTCACTCACAACTCGCGAACGAAAGCTAAAATTAAAAATCTGGATTCGATGCGCATTCGCCCACCTTTCAGCCCATCTATGTTTAACATTTCAGATCTCTGCGTTCAGTAGATTTCGCTGGGCATCGTGGACAGACAGACAAACACGTCTTTTTATTATTTTAAGATAGCATGTGCCCGCGGCTTCACCCGAGATAATTATTTCTAAAATTAAAAATGAAGAGCATAATAGTTAAATCATTATATTAACACCTAAATCATGTGGACTACATATCACGATTAGATAGCGTCACCTGGTAAAAGCGACCTCAGATTCGAGTTCCTTGGCCCAGAAAACCCCTGTATAGTGAGTTTCGTCCAAATGGAACAACGTTTGACCATATTTAGGCTAATATTGATTATCCCTATAATAATAATAATAATAATAATAATAATAATAATAATAATAATAATAATAATAAAGAAGAAAAAGTCATTGTGCTGCCTTTAATCATCTCCTCAGCAGGACTTGTACCGAAGACCCTAATGAAGAGACTGAAAGACTTGAAGATCACAGAGTACGTGAGGGATTGTATGCAAAAAGCGGTCATCTTGAGTACTACATCCATTGTCCGCAGTATACTAAACATTTCTGTTTAAATTTAACGGTGTCATCTTGCCAAAAGCCGATGACATCGTTTTAATACCTGTAAAAGCAGTGGAATGAATAAATAATAATAATAATAATTCGGTGTAGGATGAAAATTTCATATTATGTTTGCGTGCTTTGACATAAAAAACAAATGAATCGACCAGCGTGAGCTACAACATTCAAGAGATCGCGATGCTTTTATGTCGAAGGTGTGACAAAAATAGCCAAAGCCTAGTGTAATTGATTTGTTTTATTGAAAACTCATGCTTCGAAAACGAAATAAATACACGTTTTCTGCCCGTTTTTCACTAATAACTCACGAACGAAAGCGAAAATTAAAATTCCGGCTTCGAGGTGCACATTCCGACCCTTTAGTCCGCCTATGTATAAAATTTCAGATCTCTGCGTTGAGTAGATTTCGCTGGGCATCGCGGACAGACAGACGGAGGACAGACAGACAGACGGAGGACAGACACTTCCTTTTATTAATATAGATTATGTAACTTTATTTGGATCAGAAGTTATTCCATGGTGCTCATGGCCCTGCCATTTGCTTTAACCAAGTTTGCTTACCTGCTAAATGTTAGCTGCAGGCTTCCTTATAAGTTAATTTATTTATTTATTTATTTATTATTTTATCATATTTATACAAATACAAATAGAAATACGAATTTATACAAGTAAAATAAAAAATTTTCAAATTTCAAAAGTAACTACAACTACTATTTAAAAAGAGGAAAAGAAATATAGGCTATATCTTCACAAGAAGTATTAACATTTAGTAATACACCCGAATGAGCAAGACTGCTCGTGCTCAGGTGCAGTTTCAAAAATATCCAAGTGAAGAAAGAGGAGAGACAAAGAAATATGAGTGTATAATGTGATTAACTAAAAAAGAAAGTAAAAAAATATTAAACATAAATACATAAAAGGAGTGAAACAAAAATTACTTAAAAGCTTAACAATTACAAAAAATTCTTTACATATCTATTAAATTTAACAGTGGAGTATGCAGAGAGATCAGGATATTTTCTGATAAATCAGTTATAGAAGCGTGGTCCAAAATTAATGCTATGCTTTAATTCTGCCGATGTGAGACATTTGGGTTCTAATAGGAGTAAATTAGTATTTCGTCTAGTTTTGTAGACATGATCACTGGAAGACATGACATCGAAGATCACTAAATTACATAAAATTCATTCCTATTGTACCATGTTTAAAGAGAAGTCTTATAAATGTTTTCAATCTAATTTCTAGTTAAATCGCATGAATGTGCAATCTGTCAGATAAATATACGAGTAAAAGAGAAATTTATAAAATGGGAGATACAGTAGAGGCCCTAAAGTGTAATTTTGCATGGTCCCTAATTTCTCAATCAGGATAGTAGACTCAATATTGTTATACTATTGTTACTATTGTATATACCACTGCCTTCTAGGCTGTATTACCCGTGTATACACTGCCTGTCCTATACGGCTAATTTTGCATACGCAGCGACATTACAGATGCCAGCACCTTTCACACCCAGCTGCAATACCCTTTACATTACCGTATGCTGTGTTGCCCTCTGAAGTATAAATTCGGAAACTGAAATATGCTGGAATTTCTTGTTATCTGGGTGTGAACTGTGTCGCCTCTACTGGAGAAATTAAGCAATTTAACAATACTCTGAACTCCATGTTAAAATTAAGCATGGACAGGCAGTGTAATTCTCGAGACGACGGTGGTACAATACTGAAGTTAAGTTCTTACACTGTTATAATAATTTCTGTACTGACTGTACTATTTGCCAGTACTGAGTCATTCATAATGAAAAGTCAAATTTATGTTTGTTCTATGTGTTATGGCCTTCACAGACTTATAATAGACTAATGTTTGCACAGTTGATCTGTGAAGGTGAAGGTGATATTGTTTTGTATTAATCAACATAAATTAATAACACAAAATGAAACAAATTAAAATCCTGTTTTCATATAACTCAAAGAAACAAGTGTTCTATGCATAATTTAACACTGGCTCCCGGAGGATTTCTCACAACTCACTAAACTGCTGAGCTATAACCCAGAAGCTTATAATTATGCAGGAAAACATACAGCCCTGCCATGGATGTAAGGTAAAGTTTTGTTTGGGGGGAGGGGGGAGTCATTGTAATTTGTAAATTCAGCTCCATGCCTCTACACAAACATTTTTATATTGTGAATATTAATACACTATAAAATATAATCCATACAAAAAGACCAATCATACAAACCACTCTTCTTCATATATTGTATGGCACAATAATAAAACAGTAGAATACTACAAAACGTGCATTCAAAGATAAGTCGTCGATCACAATTCCAGATTTCTTTCTTACCTTTCCTCCTTCCTCTATAGGCTATATTTAAAGAGATTATGAAGATAGAATATTACTTGAGGAAGACTGATTACTGAATTAGTTTTTAATTTATACTTGACATCTTTTCTCTAGGTTTTCTAAAAACGATTAAGGAACTAATAGACCAGAGTCCTCCAATCTTCTGTATATTTGTGGGACCATTTCCAATGATCATACTGCATAAGCCCAGCCATTTGGAGGTAAGGAATATCATTTTGGAATCTACACTAGGTTTTATTTATGTTTCTCGATATTGTACGTACTGTATAGTATAAGCTATAGGCCTACTTGTTTTGTAGTGTCAATTTCAATTACAATTTACAATTACACGATTGTAACTGTCACGATGTTTATGAAAATAATTCAGTATGACATACTTGTAAATTTGGTCTATGGTGAAAACGTTAAATTCAGAAAATAATAATTTGGAAGAATAGTCAGGAGGCTTAGATAAACAAATCTTTATGGTGCGTTTTTGAAGACAAAGCAAAGGGCTGAGGATCGTTTTTGCAACTCCTGCCCACCCAATTATGCCATATTGAATAATAGAATAAATTAGGGCTAAATAAATCGTACGTAAAACATGAGCTGGTAAACATGAACGGAGAATAACGAATTTATAAATGACTTTACGTAGCCTATTGCATAAATATTCAATGTACTTGTCCCATCTTAAATGTCGATCAATTATGATGCCTAGATATTTCACTTGATTTGATTCACTTAAGGAGGGACAAGTGCAGCTATTAATACAGCAACCTGAATTGTGTATTTTTAAGCTTAAATTTTTACTTACTTTTAATTGTTGCATACCGGTAGCTGTTAAAGCGAAAGGAACTAGCGTAGTTTTCTCAACATTTAAGGAAAGTAAATTAAAATCCAGCCAAGATTTAACAAGATTTATACCTTTGTTGGCATTTTCGTAAGTTTCCAGGGCCGCCACATGGGGGGGGCTGCCGGACCCAGGGACCCGGGCCCGGGTCCCCAAGGGGCCCGCGGGATCCCGATGATGTGGTAAAATTTTATGGAAAACTGGAAAAGTTTGATAAAATTTTCTGTTAGACGAGAAACGTGAAGATAGCTCCACGGAGAAGGGAAGAGACGACTGTCTGAATGAGGATGGTCGGCGGTTGGTGAGGGGCCCGCGACCAATACATGGTCCTGGGCCCGACTCCGAGATGTGGCGGCCCTGTAAGTTTCACTCCATGAAGAACCACTAAAAATCACAACGGTGTCATCAGCATATGAGTAAATAGAGCCATTAAATATATTAAAATTAATCTTTAGTACTTCATTTATGTATATTAAAAACAATATGGGACCCAATACTGTACCTTGTGGTACACCGATATTTATTTTCCGGAAATCACTGAGATCATTATCTATTCTTGTAGCCTGAGTTCTATTACTTAAGTACGACCGAAATAAATTAAAAACATTTCCTCTAATGCCTAGAGCATGTAATTTTGTCAGAAGAATATTATGGTCTACAGTGTCAAATGCTTTTTGTAAATCTAAAAATATACCTAAACATTTGTTTCCAGTATCTAATTCATTTATGATTTTCGTTGTGACCGTAAAAATGGCATCATCTGTTGACAGGTTAGGACGAAAACCGAATTGATTGTTAGATAAAAGTTAATTATTATTTAAATAATTCATCAGCCTATTCTTTATACATTTTTATAAAATCTTTGAGATACTTGGTAGAAGGGAAATTGGCCTGTAGTTATTTAATTGGTTCTTATCCCCTGTCTTATGAATTGGTACGATTATAGCATTTTTTAAATCTGTTGGAAATATACCTTGCGAAAAACATAAATTAAAAATATGAGTCAGCGGTTTAGCTATGAAGTCAACAATTTTCTGTAGAGTTTTATTCGTAATACTATCTATACCAGGAGAAACACTAAGTTTTAATTTGTTAACAATATTAATTATCTCACTTTCGCTTATAGGATATAAAAACATTGATGAGGACACTTTATCTGGTAGAAAATTATTCAAGTTCGATGTCCTCTTTATTTTTTCGGCAATTGCAAGTCCCACCTTTGAAAAATAAGTATTAAATTCATTTGCCATTTTTTGCTTACATTTTAATACGACCCCATCATCACTTATAATTTCTTTTATGACTTTATTATTATTATTTGGTTCCGTGTCAGTAGCTTCATTGATGAGCTGCCAAAATTTTCTGGGATTGTTCATATTTTTATTAAATTGGTCTGCATAGTATCTAGCTTTCGTGTTTTTTATAACCAGAGTTAGCATATTTCTATAAACCTTGTAATTATTCGACAATTCTGTGTTAGATGGGATGCTTTTTAATTTTTTTGCCATTTTATCCACGGTTTTATTTTTCTGTATTTGGAAGGAGTGTTTCGGAAATTGTTAGAAGTATTTTTACATATATAGTTCTGTAATATGTTATAAAAATTATGAAAGCTTTCATCCGAATTTTGATTGTTAAGTACATTATTCCACGTTTCTTTTTTAATATCTAAGATAAAGTCATTATAATTCAAAATGCCATTTCTACGAGCTGAAAGTTTGTTAGATATATTAGGAGTAGGGAAGCTAGCATTAGTTTTCACAGCAAAAATCAGATTATGATCAGTGATTGAACTACTATAAATTCCAAAAGATAAATTCCAATGTTTGTTCAAGCTTTTAACCCTGCAGTGCTCGCGTGCTATTTTAGGACATAGAAGCTCGCGCGGCGTCTGAGAGACGCCGTTCGTTTTTTACGTTGTTTCTATTTTTTTTATGTTGTTTTGAGTGTTCGTTTTGTTTATTGAGGGTTGTCATAGTTTATTTAATATTATTGAACATGTTTTGTATACATTGCTTAGTTAAAAATATGTGTATTAAGTCAATTTATTGAAAATGAGCATTTAACTAATCATATTGGACACAAATCCATATTAGCAGATTATGACTTTAATTAATTAACAATAAAACAATGTTGTTAGGCATGTAACCATTTTTAAATAATTTTAAATTATTATTGTCCTAAGACTTTGTAGGCATAACAACTTTTACTACTAGTTACTGATCTCTTCTTATTCCGTTTAGAAACTTTGTCCCGCCCTACGAAATATTTAGGCCTATCACATTCACTATATTCATTATCATCATCAGCTTCTTGCTCAGTATCCGTAGACTCACTTCTAGACTCCGCAATGTCTTCTTTAGGATCACTATCGGAATCAAGTTCAACATCATCACCATTTTCTTCTTCTAGCAACTTTGCACTATCTTCCAATCATTTGGATCAGAAAGCCTAAAGATAAATAATTTCCATCATAAAAGATTGGTATTGTAGGTTTATGATCACTAGTTTCTGCAAGAAATTAGTTTTAAACCAGTAACTTACCTTGTAACAGTAAAGCTCGCGCGGCGTCTCACAGACGCCATCTACATTTTTACAACAATAACGACACTCCACTCTTGCTAGGCGAAAACTGGAGGGTTGCCGCTTGGATATGTTATTTAAAAGTAGTTGACCGAAAGGTAGATGGTAGGTCAGCACAATGGCCTCATAGGTATTCTAGATATGGTGAAATGAATCTGGTCTGGCGTCTGTCAGACGCCACGCGAGCACTGCAGGGTTAAAAAATATATGGTCTAAACAAGAATCAGTACCGTAATTTGTGGATGGCCTTGTAGTAGCATTTAAATATTTCAGAAACCCGAACTCGTGCAAAATATTCATGTATCTATGACCATTATTGTCCATTTTATTTTCTAGGATTTGAATATTAATGTCACCGACAATGACGTGACATTTTCTCTCTTTCGTAGCGGCAAGGTAACTCTCAAAACTGTCTAGGAAATCGCTTTCACAACAATTAGGAGATCTGTAGATTGCAGATAAAACTATATCAATATTATTGTAAGTAAGATTCAAATGCACAGAATTGCATTGAACAATGTCAACGTCTATCAATTTAACATCTATAGAATTTATAACATATACTACAAGGCCATCGCACTTATTGTAATTGTAATTAAATGCATTACTTTTTTTCATTCTACAGGTAATTATGGGAAGTGCTAAACACATAGACAAGCCACATCAGTACAAATTTCTTGAACCTTGGCTTGGAACTGGTCTCCTCACAAGTACAGGTAAATAGTCTTATCTCAGGTTCAGTAGTGACAGTTTTCTATGCTGGTGAAGCTTCTATCTGCATTATACAATGATAGCCAGTCAGATAGCTTCCTTTGTCAATATCATTTTGACTAGCTTGCAATATATTTCAATGGCCTTGTGAATAATATGAAAATTCAACATCATCCTTTGAGGAAAGTGCATGATTACACACACCACAGTCTGGAGATTCTCAGTTGAGATGTTACATAACAGTCTGCTGCAGGAGTATCCAAGGACACCCTCTTAGATTCTCCGTCCTTACCGGTACTGTAAATGTACTTAACTAGCAGAACTACACCATTTCAACCTCAATTTCGGAAAAAGTAATTTCAATTTCGGAAAAAGTAATTCCAATTTCGGAAAAAGTAATTTCAATTTCGGAAAAGGTAATCTCAATTTCGGAAAAAGTAACTTCAATTTCGGAAATACGAAGGCTATTTTTTAAAACATTCGATGGGGCATAAAATGAAAACCATAGTGAAAATCAAAACTGTTTTATTTGGAACATTTAGGTACACCTTCTAGCTACTTCTCTACATAATCTCGCTCCGATTGAGTCATTTGTCCTAGCGTGGTACCAACTTTACTATACCCGCTTCATAGCCCTCGTATTTCCGAAATTGAAGTTACTTTTTCCGAAATTAAAATTACCTTTTCCGAAATTGAAATTACTTTTTCCGAAATTGGAATTACTTTTTCCGAAATTGAAATTACCTTTTCCGAAATTGAGGTTGAAAAGGTGGAGTCAGAATTAATTTGCACAATCAATTCTTCAGTCTCTATTATGTAGTCCTTTGCATACAGCACGAAATTATCATTTACATCATATTCACTAATTTAAAATGGAAATTGCAATAGTGAAAATTTCTTTTAATATCTCCCTTATAATCTGTAAAGATGTTTGTTCCATGTGAAATTAAGTTATACATCATTGTGATACAAACTTCTGAACAAAATTATCAGATACCTAAACAATATATAGTTGGCCATGACTGTGTAGAGGTAGCATGCCCACCCCTACATCCGATGGTAGCAGGTTCATTCCACTGGAGGGACCATGTCATATATTTACAGCATGCTAAAGAACCCCAAGCCTAAATTAGAGCCTTTGGACAAAATTCCTCGGACCTTTAAAGTTCAAATAATTCAACCATGGGAAATACAAGGACGTATTAATACCACTAATAAACTATGTATTATCGCAAAATATAAAATTGGCATTTTGAGAATCTAACATGGTCCCTTTTATTCTATTGCTTTGATTACCACTACAGGGGGGCCTTCCTATTTGATTACTGAATTGGGCTACCATATTCTTTCTCTTTTCTGAAACTGTGTAATAATTTTAAAATATGTAGCCTACACAATAAAAATTATGGTATATTATCACAACAATAAGTTCCTTCTACTGAGCAAGGTGGCTGAGACAGTAAGACCACTGAGTTACATTTGGAAGTCCCAGATTTGAACTCCATGCCTAAAAAATATTTGACTTGGCTTTTTTCAACGTTATCACAAAAAAGTAATCTTCACAGGTAAATGGCATGACTGTATGCCACTATTTCATCTGATACGAGTACAATAAACATTAGAATTAAATATATCAGAATAAAATGAACACAAGCCATGATACGACAACAGAAACAGATGAATATCAGCAGTCATATGGCCTATTGGTACACTTTAAGATCTTACACAAGCAATAAGTTGTTAAAACATCTATATTAATAAAAGGAAGTGTCTGTCCTCCGTCTGTCTGTCCTCCGTCTGTCCGCGATGCCCAGCGAAATCTACTCAACGCAGAGATCTGAAATTTTATACATAGGCGGACTGAAGGGTCGGAAAATGCACCTCGAAGCCGGAATTTTAATTTTCGCTTTCGTTCGTGAGTTATGAATGAAAAATGAGCAAAAAACGTGCATTTTTTGGGTTTTCGAAGCATCAGTTTCAGTAATAAATTTCAATATCAAATCACTTACAGTTGGCTTTGGCTATTTTTGTCATCATACCTCATACCTTGGAAATAAAAGCAACGCGATCGCTTGATTTTGTTAGTCCATTCTAGACGATTCATTTGTTTAGAGTGTCAAGGCCCACAGACATATGACATTTTCAACCTACACGGAAGAAGGATAATCAACCCTAAATATGGTCAAACATTGTTCGATTTGAACGAAACTCACTATACAGGGGTTTTGTGGGCCAAGAAACTCGAATCTGAGGTCAATTTTACCAGGGGACGCTACCTAATCGTGGAATGCACTCCACGTGATTTAGGTGTTAATAAATATAATGATTTAACTATAATGCTCTTAATTTTTGAAATAATTATCGCGGGGGAAGCCGCGGGCACATGCGGGCACATGCTGTTTGTCTGTCTGTCCACGATGCTCATCGAAATCTACTGAACGCAGAGATCTGAAATTTTAAAGATAGATGGACTGAAAGGTGGGCGAATGCACCTCGGAGCCGAATTTTTTATTTTTTCTTTCGTTCGCGAGTTATGAGTGAAAAACTGGCAGAAAACGTGATTTTAGCGCTGTCGAAGCATCAGATTTCAGTAATACATTTCAATGTCAAATCAATTGCAGTTGGCTGTGGCTATTTTTGTCATACCGTGGAAATAAAAGCATCGCGATCGCTTGAATGTTGTAAGCCCACGCTGTTCGATTCATTTGTTTAGAGTGTCAAGGCCCACAGACATATGACATTTTCAACCAACACGGAAGAAGGATAATCAACCCTAAATATGGTCAAACATCGTTCGATTTGAACGAAACTCGCTATACAGGGGTTTTCTGGGCCAAGGAATTCGAATCTGAGGTCGCTTTTACCAAGTGACGCTACCTAATCGTGGAGTGCACTCCACGTGATTTACGTGTTAATAAATATGATTTAACTATTATGCTCTTAATTTTTTATTTTTTATTCTTGAAATAATTATCGCGGGCGAAGCCGCGGGCACATGCTAGTGTATAAATAAAGCTGAAAAAAAAGTTCCTTCTTTTGCACTGTTTAACAAAATGGTAAAAAGTATAAACCTAGAGAATTTTTTAATTATCCATTCTTCTGAAATTAAAATATTTAGACTTCATGTGGAAATGGTAAAAAAAATCCTAAACAAGATAGAGTGGAATGTCAGTTAACCGAACTAATTGGGACCGAGGGTCATTTGGATTTTTAATTTGTTCAGATTATTGAATATGTACAAAATAACACAGTGTAGTGTATTGTGTAGTGTAACATAACATTCAGACTACTCCTAAAGGAAACGGACATGTATAATGGAACTCATCCCTCAGTGTTCTGTTTTCCTTCTTTTGTTTTTTTCCCCTCTTTAGATTATTGTAAAAAAAAAGATACAGTGGAAATATTTGCGATAGTTTGTGTATAGCAAAGAAATAAAGGTAAATATAATTGGGAAAAAAACAACTAGGCCTATAAGATGCAACTTCGCATGAGACATATCCCGCCCGCCCCACCCCCCAATGAAGCAGTTCCTTTTATACCACGATCTAGCGAATTCTTCGAGGATGAACAGGCTGACAAACCGTTGGGTACAAGGCAAACCTGTGGGTACAAGGCACTTACTCTCGCATTTTTAATAATTGGTACAAGGGGCACTCTAGAATTTTTAATATTTGGTACAAGGGGCACTCTCGCAGTTTTAATATTTGATACAAGGGGCACTCTAGCATTTTTAATATTTGGTATGGTCGGGAGTGTCTGCGACAATATACTAGGATAGTTTGTCACCCTGCTTCGCTGAGAAACAAAATGTGAATATCGAGTGGGCGGAGCTTAAGTGCACCTTGTATTTGGCTTTCGCCATATAATTGGCGATATTATAATAACTCTAGATGTTGATGATGATGAAATGTTCGGCTCGGAGGCCGGTCCTGCCCTGGGACAGAGCCGTGGGGGGAGGCCCACGGCCCGACCGAGGGACACTATAATAATAATAATAATAATAATAATAATAATAATAATAATAATAATAATAATAATAATAATAACAATAATAATAATATTTTATTGTCATTAAGCTTACAAAAGAAGCAATAGACAAAGTCAATTTTACATACAATAAAAGTTAAAAAATCCCTTTAGGCAGGCCTACAGGCGGATGTAGATTTCGAAGTGCTTTTGGTTTAATTTATTGTCGCTGCATAGCACTCTTCTTCTCTAGCCTTGGCATGGCAAATCTGCAGTAATAAGAACTGAATTCGGTAAAGAGGAAGAGCCTACAATCATTCGTTTTGACAACAAGAATAGGATATAATATTCTGGGAGGCCGTGCACAAGATTAGCAATGAATAAAATTAGCAAAGCCGCTAAACAAGACAAAATTATGATATTATAATAATTCTTTTAAGTGTTATTATTTTCAAACATTAAAATCTCGCGTCATATCAGAGCTATCAAGAAACTATTTATTGATTTGTAGAGTACTCATCAAGAGCTTTTCAACGATACCCCACAAGACGTGGTTTCAAAAGTTTCGAATTTTCATCCCCCACCCCCACCCTCACTCGAACCCCCGAATCGTTGGTGAACTCCATAGGGAGTACTCTAATTTATTCAAACAAAGTTTCCCTCCATACTTCATAGGGGCCGAGATATAAATGTTTTAAAATTTCAACCCCCTCCCCCGACCACCCCCTTGGACCAATTTTGCCCATTAACGAACTTGTCCGAACTATTGGGCCTAGAAATAACATAATAAAATTTGGTTCAAATATCTTCAAAATTACGGCCGCTATCGTGTAAAGATATATATATATAAATATCACAAATTTTTTTTTTAACGGGCGGTGGTTTCGTACTTAGGGGAGCATGAAACTTAAAGATATGAAAGAATTTTTCGAAAATCATGACATGGTATCCATTGCAATAGGTAGATTTTTCTTCGAAATCTACCTAAAAATATTTACAAAACTCTTCTTTTGGGCAGTGGTTTCTTTCATGTTATTGTGAACTCTTGTTTCCTTTTTTGACTACTATAAGCTGTGATAATGTTGGACCATCTACTTCATTTGGTGAGCTTTCTGTACTCCTGACATACAATCTATGTGGGAAAGAATTTTCCAAAAGGGGATTAAATATACATATTGCTAGGACTCAAAGTTCCTCCCAAGATGATGTCTGAGTTTTGGACACACCAGCTGGCAATGAGCTCAATAGCACAAATCTTTCTGATCCTGGGAATAATGAACTTTGTCTTCCGATGCAAATATGTAAGTACTGTGGAAAGCATTTTAAATCAGTCAATATTCATATAAGCAAATCTCATCCTACTGAACACAGTCGGTCTATTGTTGGTACTTACCTCCAAGACTGTGCTGTATCTAAACATGAAATCTCAGGAAAACCAGATGAGCCATCAGATTCTATTACTACCACTGGGGAATCGTATATTGGAAAATTGATGTCATCATGGGAAGAGAAATTCAAAAAAATTATAATTGATCAAGATTGTGAGGCTCTCGACAATGCTACCAATGACTTTATGGAATTCCTGGTTTCATCATTTCAAAAACTGCCAGGACCTGAACACCCTGCTGTTAAGTATTTCAAGCCACGTAAGGAGGGTGAAGCTAACAAACTATATACGTATTCCGATACATCAAATCCAGTGAAACAGTCTAAAAGAGAGAAGGAACAGCTACGAGAAAAATATATGTATGATTTGGCTCAGTAAAATTTTTATAATCACCGAAAGAGAGTGGTTTGTCATGTAATGAAATCTGACATGCAGTCTTCTTGTACTGTGCTTTTACGCCAAGTTGAAGAATACTTCACGAATATTTTTGGCTCAAATAATAATATGACTCCTTTTGATCTTTCTTTGCATAATTCTACATCGGATTTGCCTGATTTGCTAGAGATTACTGCTAAAGAAGTTCACATAGCGTTGCTCAGATTAATTAGACACAGCTCCTGGACCTGACAGAGTCACAGTAAGAGTTCTGAGACACCTTAAAGCAGAAAAATGTATAACATTGCTAGGTTCAGCCATGCTTCTGTTGGGCTTTGCTGCTACAAAATTTCGGCAGGCTAGAACTGTCCTTATCCATAAGGGTGATGATTGTAAAGACTTAAAGAACTAGAGACCCATAACAATATCTTCTGTTATAAGAAGGATAATTGAGCGGGTTTTGGACAAAATATTTCGTAATTATCTCTCTCTTTCAAGCCATCAGAGAGGTTTCATATCCACACCAGGAACACACATTAACACATCCCTTGTAAACAGATTGAGGTTGGGTTTAATAAAACAAAACCTATCAGAATTAAGAAAGGTGTTCCTCAAGGTAGTCCTCTTTCACCCATAATTTTTAATATGGCAATTGATCACATACTGTAGGAACTAACTGATTATAAAGTATCAGAGGAATATGGATTTTCAGCAGATCCTAATTTGACCAAGCTTTCTTGTATTGCTTTGCTGATGATATAGTAGAATACTGATTTCAGCTGATAACAATGGTGTTCAATCTCTCTTCACTTTAGCTGAGAGTCTTTTTCTTTCAATGGGTCTAATATTGAATCCACTCAAGGGTAGATTAATATCCATAGATATCGCCACGTAAAATTACTACTACTATTATTACTACTATGAAAGTGTTAGATATCTTGGAGTGGACTTCAATGACAAAATTGTCTTTGATGAAGCTTCTGTCATTAAAAGCTTGCATTCAGAAATATCATGATTAGTTTATTCTAATTTGCTCAAGCCAGACCAAAAGATTTCTATCATCAATCAGTACATCTGGCCAAGTGTTATCTATCCTCTGCAGTGTGCTCCCATTAATAAATTACGAGATGGATTCTTAAATGATATAGGCCTAGACAAGATAATCAGGGGTGCAGCAAAAGCCATTATAGGGCTACCACATGATTGCCCTGATAGTATGTTATATGCACCGAAAAAGTTTCGAGGACTAAGCCTAATGAGAGCTACATGGGAAGCATTCATCCAACACCATAATATATGCAGGATTCTACTTAATATAAAAGATGAACATCTTCACTCTTTACGAGATCTGGAAACTGAAAGATCATCAGCACTTGCATCGCCTTCCTTCGAAATGTTGTCATGGCTCCGTCTAAAAGACCGAAGAAGATTTCACTGTCTTTGTCTCCTCTTCAAAATTCTTCATACTTCATCACCATCATATTTATCTAGCCGCTTCCCTAACCTGTCATCTCATCACACCCTAAATACACGATCAGAACATAGTCATGTACTCTCTATCCCTCTCCACCGCTCTTCATCCTATTCATCCTCATTCTCTGTATCAGTAGCTCGCCAATGGAATTCCATCCCCCGCACGGTCAGAGGCTGTCGAACTCTAGGTAAATTTCAGAGAGAAGTCAACATATTAATTCTAAACAATGTAATTTAGTTTTTTTTTTTTTTTTTTTTCTCATCGTAGTAACTAGAAATCTTAACTGGAGCTCTTTTTGATACCCTTGTAACTATACTTTTTGTCTTTAGTATTCGTTAGTATAATTTTAAATATCTTATGCTATAATCCTATTTTTTTTCTTTAATATTTTTATTTTTTGTAATTTAATGTTTTATAGCACTCTAAACATTGTAATAATTTATAAATTAATCTTAGATTTAAATTAGGCATATAACAAATTTGTAGAGTGTTTAGGCTTACATGATTTTAAAAGCTATGTTAGTGTTTTGTATTTAAGTATTGAGTATTAATTAATTATCTATAACATGTAGCCTATATGTATATCGTAATTGTAATGTAGTTTTTGACTGGTAGAGCGGAAGAGAAGGCCAAATGGCCTTAGCTCTGCCAGATTAAACAAAAAGAATAAAAAAGAAAGAATAGTCTTCAAAATTTTCTTCTATCACAACAGCAATATGCCAGATTCCGTTTTAAAGCCATGTGCAGTGGTTGGTGACTATTTTGACTTTTTCAAAAAATAAAGTGCAGAATATTGTACACCTGTAAAATTTCAGTATAACAAAATTTCACTATAACAAATTCATTTCTGAGGTCCCCTAAATTTCGTTATACTGGTATTTTACTGTAGCATGTTGTTCAGTGAAGTTAAAGAGGACATTGGCAACTGTGCATATTTTAAGGTAAATATTTATGTTTGTGCAGGTCTTTTTTCATTTAGAACACTTAAATGTCCTGCAATAGTTCAATAATTTTGTGCAAAATTTGATGTTGTGCAATCATTTTGACTGTGTATGTTGGTGATTGACAAGCTATGCAACTGTTGTGTAAAATCAAACCTGTTTGACATTTTTGTGCATCATATCATGAACGACTGAGATTTTAATATGTATTAAGCATTTGGCTTCATCATTAATAACAGCAATAACGGTTTACTATACTACCATCTCCATACTAACTTATGGATTAGAATTGATCTGGGAAAAGCTAAAACTTAAGGACTTTGAAAAATAGAAAATGTCCTCAAGTATGCACTGGGAGCAGGAAAGACAACATAAAAAAGAAGGGTCTATGAGCTCACGAAGGAGTCCTCCTATTCTTCTCTCTAACTGTGTAAATGTATATAATCATCCTTTAATTGTTATCACAAGGATCCATAAAACATAATTATAAGTAAATAAGTCAATAAAAAATATATAAAAGAAGGAGGTCGTTCAGACAAGTGACAGTTTGGATGGATGATGTTTGGCTTAATGAGGTTCTACTGTAGTAGCTAACATTTAAACTGTAACTTTTCCTTATGTATCTTCGCAATTTATACTAGTGTACACATTTTGATTGCAAAAAAAAGTATTAACCCATTATTAAAAAGAGGATCTGGGCTTGTAGGTCATGGTCCAGTTGACATAGGTGTGCCAAACCTTTTGTCCACAACTACACTGAGCCTGTTAACAGTCAGCCGCCGACCAGAAAGCTTTGCCCGAGACTCCACCACCACCGAGGATGTCCGCCGTAGTTGTGGACGAAACGTTTGGCACTCCAAAATCAACTGGACCATGGCCTACAAGCCCAGATAATGTTTTTAATATCGAATCCAGCCATGAGAGCCTACAATGTTTTATATTAAATATTTTCTTTGAGTAATCTATACTATTTTGTCCTCTGTCATGGGTGAGTCCACCCTTTCAGTAATGAAAAATCCCTTTCCTGTGTTCAGGGCTGGGTCTTTGTGTCTTCCTTAGGTTTAAGGGTTAGGTAGGGGATTAGTACACCCAGCAAATAAATCCGCTGTGCAATATAACCTTATGAGATCAACATGGGTCGGTCACGACCTGATGGAACTTCCACTTCCATTCTATTTTACTATTTCATGGTACTTGTACTGATTTTCTCCATTAATTTTATCGTCTAACTTTAATTTAATTTTGTGTTGGGGAACATACATTCTGAAGGTACATACTGGAAAGTCTGTCACAAGGATCTATGAAAAATAATACACCTATTAGGATCACCTCCAATTGGTTATGCACAATACTGTGAGCAAATATACTAATTTTAAAAGTATTAGGAAGAAAAATGGAAACAAAATTTAATAGTGATCCTAGCCCTGGAGCGGCCACCGATTCCTGGTGGGGGTTGCCGCTGTGCAAGATGGAGGTTTGATTTGCATTGTCAGTAGCCACCAACTTATTGCACCCTGGAATCAGCAAAAAGTGCAAACGTACCTTTTGCTAATTAGAAACAGATATAGATACATTCTCAAGCAAGGATGATTGGGACTCATGTGGAAAAATATTTTTGGGTTCTTAAAGTGTTTTTTTTACCTATTCTACTATAAATTTACCACCTTCAAAAATAAAAATAAAAAATAAAAACATGTATCAATACTTACTACAGTGTATTCTTGTGTCAACAGGTACAAAATGGCATACACATAGAAAGATGATCACACCGACTTTCCATTTTAAGATATTAGATCATTTTATTAAGGTGTTTGCAGAAAATAGCCAAATTATGGTACAAAGTTTAGAGAAAGAAGTGAATTCTGAAAGTTTCAACATCTACCCTTATGTCACTATGTGTGCATTGGATATCATATGTGGTATGTAAAATTTTAAAACCAATAGTATATAAAAGTGTATGAGTTCAGTTGTTTCCAACCATTTTTTCATGCTGAACATCCCTACTCAAAGAACTTTGTAATAGTTAACTGAACCGTCTCCAGTAACTAATAATAATAATAATTAATACTAGTAATACATTATTGCAGAAATTAAACATACATGCATACAATAGGCTTTGTCATGCATCATTGTATACAAAATGCTGTTCACATTAGAAGCAAGAAATTCCTTTACCACCTGTGTGGCCTTGTGGTTAGCATTGCTGGCTATGGATCTGCAGGCCGGGGTTCTATCCCCAGTAGCCTACTTCCTAGAATTTTTTTTGAGGAAGGGAAGTCTGGAACGGGGTGCACTTAGCCTCATGATACATACTGAAGAGCTACTTGATGAAGAAGTAGTGGCTCCGGTCATGGAAACCATCATTAACAACTGTGGGTGTTGGCATGCTAACCACTTGCCTCTATCCTGCCATCTGCCTATGGTAGGTGATGCAGTGGTCCGATGGCAGGCCTAATCCCTAAAATGGATTTGCACCATGGAGTTTAGTTTTAATATTTAGTTTACGTAATAAATAACCTTAACTTTCAGCTATATTTTATTGTGAGCTTAAACCTACTATAGAATAAGGTTCTCACATCAAGAGGTATTATTAAACAACTTACACTGAGTGTACTTACTTATAACTATTTACACTTTTACATAACCTAACCTAAGGTGTAACAATGTTCAGTGGCGTAGCAGGCTTAGGTGGTACCCGGTGCGGAAAATTTCTTGTCACCCCCCCCCCCAATTTAAATTATGAAAAGATGGAACAGTTCCAAGTGTTATTTTTTGGATAGTCAAAGGTAATTCCATGAGAGTTTAAGAGTTTATCGATAGATGCAGCTGCAACGAATTTATCTGATGTAACTCGTAAACTCAACGGATTATACAAAATTAGTAATAATTACTTTGTTATATAAAAACAAAACTAAGCTCCAAAATCATGGCATACTATGAATCAACCATCCATAAAGCGATTCGAGTTACCATGTTGTCGCCATGTTGTAACCAGTGCTTCCAATGGTGCAAATAAGACATAGTTAACCTAATTCAGCCAATTTTTTTAGGATTAAGGAGACATACATATCAAGCACATTTTGCTGTACATTGTACATTGTAACTTACTGTTAAACGACAAAAAATGCTATTATTATTATTATTATTATTATTATTATTATTAATCTAAAGTACGTTATAGACAGACTGATATACATTGTTTTCGTGAGCGGCAGATTCACGAATTTTGGGTATTACCATTAATTAATTAAGCGAACATCTTTTGTTTCACACATTTCTAGGCCGAAATACACTCCCGAAATTGTGCAAAGCTTTATTTTTGGAGTGATTTTTTTATATTTTTATATTTTGTTTTTCATGCGAAACTCGAATTTTGGAAGGTTGAAAAGGACAAAATTTTTTATTTATGTCAGGTACCTTTCAAAATGTGAACCGAAGATTGGAGAAGAGTTTTCTTTATTTTTACACAAAGAAAGTTTTTTTTTTCGAAAACGGCTCTAACGTTTTTCTTTAAATTTTGCCCGTGGGTTTCTTAGTCTATACTAAGAGCTAAAACTTTTATTTGAAACACTTTTTCGAAATAATTCTCTGAAGGGTAGTTATAAGTCACCCACTCTGAATACGCGCTCTTTGTAATACGGCCTCTTGCAACGGAAAATCGTACGAAAACAAAATTTTGTATTTGGGTTATGTACCTTTTGAGGATTAACACGAAGATTGGCGACGACTTTCTCTTATTTTTAAGGAGAGGCTTTTATTTGGGCAGGGGAAGTTATGTGAATTATACATCAGTTTTTTTTATAGGTTGATCCTAATAAATTTCATAAACAAGTAATGTAAGTATTTTACGGAACTGTATTCTTAATAATCTATTCTTAAATATGCGCACATACCAGTTCAATATCTAGATTGCCGGAGACTTCGGAGTCAACTGACATTCGAAGTTTATTTTCGTCAAAGTCATGACTGCCGCTGCGGGTAGAATTGGTTGCGGCTTGAGTGATATAAAACATCACCGATTGTTGAAGTCTCATTTAAATTAATAAAACTGCAGTGACAAGCATCGGCAGAAATAAACACCCCTCCCCCTAACCATAATAGTAGGCTATTGTTCCTATCAACACAGCGGCCAGTTCAGCCGCGTTTTATTACTTTTGTTGACTTCATTTAAAACTTAAAGAAGTTCCAATACGCATGTTGACTTGTAGATAGTTTGTTGTTAAGCTTATTTAATTGTTTTAAATAATATTATTATTTTCTTTAAATTCCCTTGAGCAATTTTTTACTTACAAAGATATATTTTTATTTTGTCACCCCCTCGGGTGATGGCACCCGGGGCGGCCCGCACCCCCCGCACCCCCCTTCCTACGCCACTGACAATGTTCGGTTTACTTATTGTACTATAATCATGAACTAAGGATCTATCATTGAAATTACTGATGTTCTGTTTAACAAAGATAAGATGTTGATGGTAGTCAGGGCCGTAGCAAAGTCCTTCTGCGCCCTTAGCGAGTTTGACAAATCTGCGCCCTCCAATACTGGGGTGATCTGAACCATTTTTTTTTTTTAATTCCTGTAAAATTGTTTATTATTTTAATATAAAAACACTGTTATTATCAAAGATAACCTAAACCTCAATTTGAAAATGAACTAAGTGTTGGACTTTCAAGGTACTAAAACCTTATTTTCAGACGATTAAACTATTTAAAAAATAATTAAATCATAAAATCTAGTATCAAAAGTAAATTACATAGTACATAACATAGGTAAAGTATTTTTTTTCGAATAGTTGAACCACTTTCATCTCAATAATAACGTAGTTTTTTTAATTTTTATTGTTGTAATATCTTTCCAAACTGTTCATGATCTATGTTATCATACTCTGTCAATAAGAATCGTGTTAATTAAAGAACGTTGCATGAATGCTTTTTGTTTGTAGACAATCGGCATAATATATAGATAGTTCACGTGCAGTAATTTTTAATAACCTGAAAGATTTCTTCCATTAACGTGGAATTTTTATTGCTTGATAAATTGCACCAGTCTAAAAAATGCAGGATTTTTCATGGTTAATTTAGCGCCCTCTTTGTACCTGCACCCTTGGCGGGGGCCCACCTCACCACCGCCTAGCTACGGCCCTGATGGTAGTGTCATGATATTAAGTTGTGGGAAGATTGTTCTGCATACTACAGCATTTTGAGGAACACCTCTGTTTACTCAGATGGCTTTCTTTTGGCATATAAAAGCTTGGCTTGAACATGAACTATTGTTCCAGAGCATTACCTCATACATTATGAATGAAAGAATGCGCAAAATCCTTAGGCCTATATGAATCACAATGTTTATATGAAGGATTGAAATTGATCTGAATCCAATCCCATTATAGTTAAAAGTCAATGAAACGAGTAAGCCTGTATTGTTAACTTGTGAAGTGTTGCCAAAATGTAATCATCAAAATATTGCCAAATTATTTAATGATGCAATGGGACTTCTGTGGTCCGATGGGGTGCAACACAGCAACATCTTCCTTCTTGTGATGGATGCAGCACCACACATATGCAAAGCTGCCACAATGTTACATTTCACGTGTCATGTGCATGCATTCCATCGCGTAGCAGAACTGGTTCGATCTAAATTTCCTAAAGTTGACACACTAATTTCGAATACAAAGAAAGTATTCTTAAAAGCTTACAACAGAATTGATAAATTCAGAGAACTGTTTCCTGAACTTCCACTCCCTCCTCAGCCAATTTTAACGAGGTGGGGAATCTGGATTGATGCTGTAGGCTACTATGCAAATAATTATGATTCTGTGAAACAAGTTCTCCAGCATTTTGATTCCCAAGATGCAGTTTTTGTAGAAACAGCAAAGCTATCATTTAGTGATTTAACAGTTAAAAATGATATTGCCTACATCAGGGGTGCCCGCAGGGGGGGGGGGTTAAGACGCAGACCGTGTCATTAAAATTTCTGGGGGGGGGAATATTATCGTTTTAAGAATTTTCAGGGGTGGGGGGGTGTTGAAAATTGTTGCAAAATTAGCGTCTGGTAAACAAATTTCCTAACTAGTTTTTCTGTGGTAAAATAGCATAAAATGTGATTTTCATTAGTTCAATATTTAAAAATTTTCTGGGGATGGACCCCCGACCCCCTTTTTTTGGGGGTATTCCAAACCCCCCGGCACTTTCGACCCTCCCCGCAATTATTTTATGGCTACGTCATTGTTGCACTTATTATATTATTATATTATTAATATAAAGTTACAAAGTGGCCCAAGAAGTTAAAGCAAAAAAAAAAAAATTTTTTAAATTCCCCCCCCCCTAGAAAATATCATATGGGCGCCCTTGTCGATAGCCAATCAGGTTGGGGGGGGTGAGCAATGAAGTTTGGGGGGTGAGTCATGAAGTTTGGGGGGGTGGGCACCCCTGCCTACATCCAGTGTAATTTTTCGCATTTGAGCACTGCTATTAAATCTTTGGAAACAACATCTTCAAAACTCTCATTCTGTAGTAACGTCTCTGGAGGGTCTACAAGGGCCAGTCGGAGTTGCAGTGAAGAATAAGCTCTCTTCCAGTTTGCAGAAAAACCCAGGTTTCAAGAAAATCAGTGCTATTAACCGAGTGCTAAATGAAGGCAGTACCGATGTATTGGAAATTGAGTACACTCCAGAAGAATTGTGCAAGTTTAATCTTACTTCATGTGAAGTAATGATCATTTACTTAGTATAAAGCCATGTAACGCAATAACAGGATGAGTTTTATATTTGACAATTTGAATCACATGTACCTTATAGTTATGGGGACTGTAATTTGAAAAATTATCAGCAATATGTAATTTTCAATCTTTGAGTTATTCAATTTACATCTCCAGATTATTATAGCTAGTTCTAGCATTGGATCCATAATATACCGAAGTATATATTAATACATGTGACTGTCTACTTTGCCTCATCCAACAACATACGGTATTTAAAGAAAAAGGAGAGAATCTGATATTGTAATATTACATATTTTTTGGTGTTTTAATAGTTTTATTACATATATAGAAATTTTAAAATACATCTAGGTATATGTACATATTTTACTGATTTTTAGTACATAACTATCTGGGCCCTGCTGATAACCATACCATATTTAGTATATAGATCTACCGTAAATAGAAAAATATAATTTTTTTAACTGAAACTCTATTCAGACATACTGATCAAATCCTTACTATTTCAACAGAATTTAACTTCTCTGTCCACAGAAACAGCTATGGGGATAAAAATCAATGCTCAGCAGCAGAAAGAGAATGATTATGTCAGCGTCGTTACCAGGTGAGGTTATGTTAGTAAGTAGGTCTAGCATACACTCAACAAATTCAAATAGGCAATATCATTACAAATCTTCAAATCAAATTTACAAATCAAAGTAGCGGGCAATGGTATAGTCCAAGTGTAGAGAACATGTTCACGCGATATGCACAATTGCATGGACGTTATCATGTTTTTTATGTTTTTCAGCAAAGCAGGATGACCAACTGTCCTCTTGTACACTGCTTATCAGTACCATCACAGCACACGACAATTTCATATGGATAGTCTAAATAATGCATAATACTATCCACATAGTTCAGCGTACAAAGCGGAGGCGGCAGCCTTAGAGGAGCACAAACGCATTTGTAGAATAATGGGCCATATTATATCTCCCACGAGGTTTGTCAACCTGCTTACTCACAATTCTAGCTGCTCTGGCAGAAAGACATCACAACTTTAACATCCAATCACAAGTTTCTTCATGATTCGAGGAAAGAAATACAGTGGAAATCAAAGCTACTTTACGCTAGATCGTGGTATAAAAGAAAGTGTATTAATTAGGGCAGGTGGGTTGGACCAAACATTTTGCCTAGACAACATCTTCTCTCCACAGAACTATCCATAACAAAATATGCGTGATATTGAGTGCCCTCTACATTTGGATTGCAATTATGATATGCAGAAAATAAATTATTTTTATAATCAATCTCCAAGTTAGCTCCCGATCGGTTCATTAAACAGGGCTTATGGAAGAACAAAGGTCTAAAGTTTGATGATTAACCTTAATTCATACTCGCATACACTGATATAAGAAAATCTTAAAATATGTCAACATTTCACAAAATGCTCTGGCAGAGAACTCTGCTAATGTACGTAGACCTAATTATTTCAATGTAATATATCATTTGTATATAACAGTATTCATGTAGTACTCATTTCAACTTGAACAACGAAACAAACAAACATCAGTCAAGATCCTCAATGATTAGCAAAGCGGCTTCGTAGTATAGTCATGATTTCCAATTTAAAACATGTGATCTTTAATTAGTCGTTACTCCAGTACAGGTCAACTGATTTGGTCCAAAATAAAATAGGCTTCTTGCCATGGACATTATATATACGTAAATCAAGTTTCATGAAAATCCGATAAAGCATATTTGAGTTATCATGCGTACAGACACATGGATGGACAGATAGATGGACAGACATCTTCCCGTCCCCATACAATCTCACAAAGTACCATTCTGGCACTTATTAACTAGACCTTGAATATCATTGGTGTTCAATGCCAGATATTGAAAAATCATTTAGTCCATTAGAGTATATGCAAGGAGTCTCTGTTTGTAAACAAGAGAAGAGAGAGGTATGGGTACTAAAATTATTGTATGAACAGAAATTTTGCTGACTAGCCATTGATAAGTCATAAACCCTTTCACTGATACAATACATCAGTATGCATTACTGCTGGTTGTGGTTTGATGCTATGATGCCAATAGAAGATAGAAATTTTCCACTAGAGTGATTCAATGCAAGTCAGCGTTTAGTGTGATCTGTTGTCTAAATCCTGACACCATAGTTCCCTGTTCTCTGCTTTGGTCTGAAACCTGTAGCTAAATACTACAGGTGATGTATTGGACCATTCATTGAAATTCGTTATAACCCTGCTGTGTTGTGATGACATGCAATCAACCCCAGAGTTGTGTAAATCAGTCTGAACTTCATGAAACACATGCTATGTTTGAGAGGGAATTGACAAAATATTTGCAATTGTTTGTCTGTTTATGACTACAAAATAAATTTTCAAATTAATTCAGCACTACCAGTTTGCACAGTGAATAGTATGTCAGCAGTGAAAGGGTTAAACATTACGAAAACAAGCAGTAGCAAGAAGATTTCTGAAGATATTGCACTGCTTAACCTGGATAGGTAGGGAACAATATGAGTAGGCCTACCAGTTTCTAGACTCGAGAAGAACATAAGACACTCATCTTTGCTATTTCACCTAATAAATAAATAAATAAATAAAATTAGCCTGTAACATCCCATTTAAGGACCAAGGCCTCCTGCGAGAGCAGGGATAGCTAGAGAAGCTCCTTGGGGGTGCTATTCCTAAGGAGGGTGCTAGGATGTCCCACAGTTTCTACATAGATCACTTCACAGATTCCACTTGTGAGCTCCTTCCACTCCTGACGGTCTCGTGCTCACCTCGACCATTGATCACCTGTCACTTTCTTGAATGCATCTGCCCATCTGGTTCCTTGCCTTCCTACGTTTCGTTTTCCGACTCTCGGATCCCACATGGTTGCTCTATAAGCCCATCTTGTACTGTCCATCCTTGCTACGTGTCCACCCCATTGCCATTTCAGTCTGACAGACCTGAGCGTAACTTTGTACATGCCTGTTTTCTTCCTTATCACTTCATTTCTTATTCTATCCTTTGTTGAGATGAACAAGATTTTTCGTTCCATTTTACGTTGGCATATCTGTAGTGCCTTCCTCTGCTTTGATGTTAGTGCCCAAGTCTGGTAGCCATACAACAGCACTGGTATTATGCATTTTTCTAGTACCTCTATCGTCAAGCTTAATTTCTGGAATTTGTCCGTTAGTATAAACTTCAAGCTCCAAAATTTCTTCCAAGCCTGGTTGATTCTTGTTTTCACTTCTTTTGTTATATTGTCCTTCACCTAACATCATAGGCTAATCATTAAAGTTCAATATCAGTTAAAACGAAAACAAGCCATGACAGAATAACAAATGAACAGATTCACAGCAATATTTCATGACGTACTGGTAAGCCCAATAGAAGTGGATACACATAATTGGTTACAGCACTTGAGTTGAATATTGTATTGAAATAATTATTATCGTCACAAGAAACATACATTAAGAGTTCAGTGATTTTTTTGTCACATAGTTATCAGCTCTTGTGTTAATATAACTGACTAGCTGATTAACCATCCTTCGTAACAGTGAAAAAGTATTTTGCACAGAAACATTGTGAGGAAGGAAATATTGTCTCGCTAGAGCATTGGACAATGTGTCTTACAGCATCTAATTGTAATCTTTGTTGCCAGCTTGATCAGACTCATTTTTTATTTTTTACTTTTTGACAGATTATATTACTCTGGCTTTTGATCAAACATTTGATATATATGCATTCACACAATAGGTGAAATATTGAAATGATACTACACAAATAAACAAATAACTGATTTGCATGAAGTTAGATGCAGACAAGTGTCATTCTCTAACTCCAGAAGAATATCTAGAACCCTGCAAAATACTATTTCACCTGTTCAAAGGACGGTGATCAGCTAATAGCATGATAAAAACAATACCGGTACTTAAGTTCTTAATATTGCGCTCACTTAAAGCAGAGTTTTCTTATCCTGGCTTAAAACTAAAGAGATATAAGAAGACATGAAACTTTTCATATAATATTAGTAGTGAGCAGTGGCATAGCTTGACATTGGGTTCGGGGTAAACTGGATTTTACAATATGAATTTATATCTATTCAAAAGATACACGAATTCCCAGTGTTTAAAATAATAAAATAATGTTAATATAATGCACATGGATTCGATTTCGTATATACCTATATAAGTATATTATTATTACTAGTACTACTATTACTACTATTACTAGTAGGCTAGTAGTAGTATTAGTATTAGTACCACAATCTTTATTAATTATTATCGAATTTTAGTGGATTTGGATTTTAAACTAAACTAAATTACATAGATTTAGAAAAATAAAGTATAAGATTCAATTTTAGAAAAACGCCTAAATCAAGCTTAGAAGTTGGTTTTTACCCTTTGGTTCATACGATAGAGTCGAAAACTGTGTTATCCATACCTATTATATTAAAACATGCTACACGGAAATAATCACAATTTTAAGATAAACTAACTCTGCACTCAGTCCAATGACCGATGAATGTAATGTTTATGTTACCGTATCCTTCCCTTTATTCAATCTATCGTCCGGCTTCATACTCGAGCGCTCTTCAAGAAAGCAGGTATCTGAAGAGACTAAATATGTCATCATTTCTTTCCTTCTTTCAATATTACTTAACTTGACATAATATTATCTCTACACAGTCAATTATTTAACAAGGTTATAAAGTCATGCGAGAGTTGTCAGGTATGGAATAAGCCATGAGAAAATAGTAATTTCTATGCTTAACTTAGAGAAAGTTGTGCGAGTGTTCTAAGAAGTGAAATAAGTTCGAGAAAATTGTAATTTCAGTGCTTAAATTAGACAAAATTACGTGACTATTCTAACAGGTGAAATAAGTCGCGAGAAAATAGTTATTTTAATTCTTATGGCACAAAGGTTCTGTGAGTAAGGCTACTCGCACTTGATGAAACTAGACTTGCGGAATCACTGCTTAGTCTCAGCTCGCTCGTCTTTACTGCCGCATCATGAGATTTTGAGGCTGCCTAAGCACGTGGCACCACAAATTGACGCTTTATGCGTTGGGATTGGGGAATGCAACGGCGAAAAATATTTTGATGATACGGCTAATGATTAATGGCTTGGTTGTTGCTGCCTTTATTTATTTGTTTATGAATCCACTATTTCCTTAAATTATTTAGGTAGACTCAGACTCAAAGTCTACCCTTACGCTACGCCACTGGTAGTGAGAGAGTACAAATGTGTTAATTAAGAATTCTTTGTGTTTTGTATGCATACGAAAAACATGTTATGAAAATAATTATTTATGGAAAAAAGCTGATTTTTATTTCATGTGCTGGTTGCAGAACCTCTGATGGAATGATGCACCGAATGTTAAGTCCATGGCTTCATAATGAGTTCATTTTTAATATCAGTCCTCCAGGAAGGAGGCAGGAAAAATACATCAAGCAGCTGCATGAATTCACAAATGAGGTAAATTATAACAAAGAAATGAAACAAAAGAAAAAATTACAACTGTGAATAGGTTATAATTTCAACAATACTGAGTCTATAGGGTACGTTGCAGTGAGAAGTAAAGCACAACCAAATGAACTGTAATATAGGTAAAGATGAAGTGATCCCTTGTATGACCCATGGAGACCCATAGGGTTTCCAGAAGGTTAAGGCTCCCAGATTGTGACATACGGCAGATGAACGTGACAAAGTTCTTGCCCTTGGCACCGGACGTTATTTTACCCCAAGGAATACTCCTGGTACTCATTTCTGTTAAACGCTGAGTTGACCCCAGGGTCCTAGTAAGCATTCAGCCAATTGAAAAATCTCAACGACCTCATCGGGAATAGAACCCACAACCTTCCGGTTTGTAGCACAGTGTCTTAACCTCTACACCACAGCGCAGTAATATAGGTAGATAGTACAGTACATGGAAATTATTTTTCAGTTTGCTGTAATAATCACAAAGTATTAATAAATGTAGGCAATAAATATATTTAAAAGAAAAAGTAAAATTATCCATATACAGGCAAAAGATATCCTCAGGGAGACCTTGTAAGGTTGCGGCTCCCAGATGTTTAGACATTCAGTTTATTTGGAAGGTGAAGGTTGCAAGGTAGTCAGCCGTATGCAACGACTTTATTTGCCCCCAGGATTGCTCTTGCTACTCATTTTTATTAAAGGCCATGGTGCTAACAAAAGGAAAAAGCCAATGGAAAAATCTTCATTGAGGATTCAAGCCATGACCTTCCAGTTTGTAGCACTTTGCCTCAACCAACTGTACCATGGCATACCCCCAATATATATATATTTAGGCCTTTTAAACTTACTGCTAATAAGTACCTTTTGTCATTCTTGAGTGATACTGTGCAAGATGTTAATCTTGCAGTAGAATGTCAGTTATTTGAAAAATCAATTACCCAGTACATTCATAAGTTTATTTATTCTTTTATTTATGTATTTATTTTTACTTATACGGCCTAATCCTTCTGGTGGCACTATGGCCTAGGGGTTGACTCAGACTCTAACAGAAGTGAGTACCAGGAGTATTCTGGTGATAAAAGCGGCCAGTGCGTAAGGCTGATAATCTTATCACCTCCACATGCCGAATGTCTAAAAATTCTGGGAGCCTCAACCTCCTGGAAACATCAGGGATCGCTTTACTTTACTTTATTTTACTTTACCATCCCATGAATGATACACTACCATGGTTTGAGAACCACCCTCCATCTTATCTGTTGGTGTTCTTTGCCCCAGAAAGGAAAGCGTGTCATCCTTTTTAAAGAATATATGCCATGTAATAAATGACTCAGTAAGCCAGAAGGATTGACGAGTAGTGAGTGAAAGGATTCAATTAAAATGACAGCGAATGTTTGTCCAGTTCGAGCTCTACCAGGCAGGTCCCAAGACGGTCACCATTGCCGTCATTGTGGTAGTGAGAAAGAAACTCTCGCTCACATCTTGACTGCTTGTCCTTATGGTGAAGTGTTGAGGAACAGTCGCCATCGCAAGATGCGAACATTAATTGCAAATGCCCTGCAAAAAAATCATCATCAAGTAGCTGAAGAGATCTGCGGCGTTTCTGAAGGTGGCTCTTCTAGAAGTATTGACATCATCGCCATTCCACCAGGCTCAACCAATGGATATATAATCAATCCTACAATCAGGTTTGAAACATGTAGCACCCAACCTGCAGAAGTTCATGCTGAAAAATGTCGTATCTACGAACCCACCATCGCATACTACAAAGGAAAATACTCCCTTTCTTCTCAATAAAATGAATAAAATATTGCATACACTGATGCTCCACTAAGTCAATATCTTATTCATTTTATTGATTCATTATGTTCCACTGTTTATTTTACTTCGTTTTTATTTATTTTATTTTCCTTTTCTTCTATTACCATCTTTGGGCTGATGGTGGGTGCAAGAGGGACAATTCCTTCACTCTTTGTGGATTTCTGCAGATTCTTCCATCTGAACAACAGTGTAATAAAAGAAGTGTCTCTGACAACCCTGAAAGGTTCCCTCTCTATACTCAGGAATCACTTATATTCCTGAGTAGGCCTACTGACATATAAATATTATTTTCTCTTCTATATTTATATTTATTTGTTATATATTTGTCTTCTAGTTTTTATTCTTGTTGTTTCATAAGCTTTCTTGATATAGGCCTTAGTGGTTAATGTTAGTTTTTCTTCATGTTTATTGTAAATGCTTATAAACACTTCTTTGTGGTGCAAATTATTTCTGTTTTCTATTACCCTTTGTCTTAGGGCAACCCTTAACTGAGGGAAGCTGAATGTAAATAACATTAAAAATAAATACTACCTAGGTATTTAGTTTCGTTTTTCTAACATTCATGATAACATTTTATTGATATTATTGTATATTATGCAGTGATTTAATATCAGTTAAAATTCTTGCTAAATTATCAGAAAACTCACTGCTTGATTTACTTATATTTGTAGTTATAGAATATAGATTGTAGATTAAGTTGTAGGTATAGATAAGCACGTTTCATATGGGGTATGCCATGACATAGTGGTTGAGGCACTGCACAACAAATCGAAAGATCACGGGTTTGATTCCTGATGAGATCAGTGGGATTTTTCCATTGGTCTAATCCTTCAGGTGGCACTATGGCCTTGGCATTGACTCAGCCTCTAGCAGAAATGATTACCAGGAGTATTCCTGGGGTAAAAGCAGCCGGTGCATAGGGTTGACAACCTTACCACCTTTCTGTGCCAATGTCTCAATCTGGGAGTTTCAACTTCCTGGAACCCTATGGGTCACCATGTCCCAAACTGGAATCACTTTACCTTTTTTACTTAATTTTTCACATTGTTATTTTCATGCTTTATTTAATTTTAGAGCTATTCATAGAAAAGGTTTTCTAGGTTCACAGGCTGTGTTCTAATGGGGTTGAATAGTTTCCATGTTTCTCTGATTATGAAACAATATTCCAATGCTGACTTGAATGTTTTTTTTAATTAATAATAAAGAAGCGTGTCTTCGAGCAAAAAAATGCTATTGACATTGTCTTAGTGTTAAATTAGGTTTCTATATCTACCTGTATATTTAAAAATTCGTCAACATTATAGAAGGCCCTCTGAGTTAGCCAAACAGAGATACAACTTCTTAATATTTTTCTATCGCATTGATAGATGCCGTTTGGAAACTTGTTTCCTATTTTTGTGGCCATTGCTGAGAAATTGCTTAATGTATTATTTAGCTTGCATCTAGGTGCCTCAAAGTGAATTTGATGTCTAAATTCATAAGTATGAGAGATAGTTCTGACTGGATTGGCAACCAAATTATCCTTTATGAAGAAAACAGCATTTAAGATATATAGACTAGTCAATGTCATTATTTTCTGATCTATAAGTAATAGTCTGCAATGAGTTCTGGGTGATGAATTTGTTAATATTCTCAAAGCTTTCTTTTGTAAAATAAATGCCTTTTGAGAATGACAGCTATTGCCCTATATCTGAAGGCTATATTGTAAAATATTTTGCAGGTATGCAAATATGTCCCTTTAACTTATGTAAGTGGAACGTGTTCTTTTAAGTTACAAAGAAGAAATAAAATACGTGATAACTTTCTGCAAATGAATTCAATGTGTTTATCCCAAGTAAGAGTGCTATCTATAACTATGCCAAGTATCTTAAAAAATTTAACGTGTTCCAGTACATTTTTTAAAGAAAATACGAATTCTGTCTTTGTGTCATTCAGTAAAAACCCATTCGCATTAAACCATTTCTTCGCTGTGTCTAAGAAAATCACAGTTCAAGTTCACTAAAATCCATATGACTATGCAAGAATGTGGTGTCATTAGCATATGCAATTGCCTAAGCAGGAATTATATAACAAATCATTAATCATTATTAAAAACAATACAGGTCATAGCACAGATCCTTGTCCTGATAACTAGCGATATAGATAGTAAGAATCAATTTAGCAAAAATTGCTTTGCTAGGGCCTGTTACACTGGTAATACTTGTATAAATAAATAAATATCATGCAAAAAAAATTCATAACCCAAATCAGTTGAAGAAAACATACTTTTGAGGTAGGTAGCGGAAAAATATTATTAAATAACAGCTTAACTATTGCATTATAATTATTTACTTGTTACAGGTGATACAAAAAAGGAAAGTGGCATTTGAAGAAATGAAAAACATACGTGACATTATTAATGAAGATGACTTGGGTGAGTACTTATATTCCCGTAGTATGCTGGTGATTAATGTCATTATTAGGGGGCGGATTTCTATGACATATCATATTTTTACCCTTTGCATTATTTCAGGTTTCCAACTAATCTAAACCCGATTCCAAGCATCCTGGTGAAAATGGAACGGCTTTTATTGTGCATATAACTGCATATTTAGGAAATTTTCAACTATTGCAGCATATTGCAGGTCATATTTTCGGCATATTTGTGTGCATATTAAAGAAATTTTGAAGTTTCATATCATATTTACTAAATTTTGCAATATACTGATACTTTTTGAGAATTTACAGATATTTTAAATATTTAACATTATATTTTAATAAAATGAATTGCAATGAAACTTAAAAAAATATATATACATAATGTGTAAGTGGTAAAGTCATATTTTAAATTTTATTGGTCATATTTTAATGTTTTTTTAGGTCATAAATGCATGCATAAATCCTATTTTTTAGGTCATAGAAATCTGCCCCCTAGTCATTATTATGGTGCAATTTTATCTAATATAAGAACATAAGAAGACAGGTTACTGAAAATTATAAACTGATCAATTGAAATTGAAAAATTATAAATTTGAGCATCTATGAATTTAAATCACTGATTTTTTACAGGAAGGAAAAAGAAACTGGCATTCCTAGATCTACTTCTGGAGAGTTCACAAAATGGCCATAGACTGACAGATGAAGAAATCAGGGAAGAAGTGGATACCTTCATGTTTGAGGTATGTTTTAGTGAATATCTAGAGAGGCCATTCTTATAAAATACAAAGGATAAACATATTTCAGTAAGACTGGAATTATCAGCCTGTCAGGACCTTTTCATACTGGGTCACTTGTGAGACAGTCACTGGTTTTTGCAGTGAACACACCTGGGTCACTGGTGACGGTCACTGCTAGTATTGCCAATACAGTCAACTCCCGTTTACCCGGGTGCGGATCAACCGGTTTGTGGATTAACCGTTGAGCTATTCCTTTAAAAAATCTTTTCAAAATATATTTTTTTTAATTTACTGTACGTAAGGAAAATGTGGTCAGAAAACAAAAGTGTGAACAGACTATTTCAGCAAAGTGAAAAAATTCATTGAAAGTGCCAAAACAAAACTGTTAATACAGTAGTCTTAGTGTTTTATTGTTGTGCTGAAACAGTTTGTGACCTCTGGTGGTGAATGAATCTAGCACTGCAAGACGTTTCCAAATAGGCCTATGTAAGTTTTAAATAATTTTTCAATTACAGTATGTTTAGGTATAATTTTGTTTTAGCTATGTTTTCGTTCATCCGTGAGGTGGCTACCACCCATTATCGGGAGTTGACTGTAGTAGCTACATGATAAAATAATTTGTAATCGCTTTCGACATCCCAAATGGCAGGTCGACATGTCTCCATGGCACTACATCCCTGAAGGGACTAGGCCTACCACCCGACCGCTGCATCGTCCACCATAGGCAGATTGCAGGATTGGGGGGCATGTGGTCAGCATGCCGACACCAATGGCTGTTAATGGTGGTGTCCATGACTGGAGCCGCTACTTCTCTATCAAGTAGCTCCTCAATTTGAATCACGAGGCTGAGTGCACCCCGTTCCAGACCTCCCTATCAAGCAAAATCCGAGGAAGTACCAGAGATCGAACCCAGGCCAATGGATCTGTAGTCAGTGACGCTAACCACAAGACCAAACCAGGGGTCAGGTCAACATTCCACTTCACTTATAAAATCTTCAGTATTAATCAAATCTAAACTCATGGCTGGATAACTAGTTTTGCTGAGCTCGATTATACAACTGAATTATGTATATACAACTTGCATTGTTGGCAATCATAAAATGCGGTGACCATCACTTGTGACCCAGTGTGAACGCTCCCATTTAAACCAATGCTTCTTCACCGGTGACCGGTCACAAGTGACCATTACAAGTGTTCAGAGTAGACATTGCAGCATCACTTGTGCTTGGGTGGGTCACCGCATTGACATACCACTTACTACTATTTACACACCAATATTCATATCAATAAACATAATAACACAAAAATCATTCTCTGACCACTTAAACTACGAGATATATAAAAATATTTATAACATAATCAGTAATTATTTCTAGAAAAAAAAATTTACAGGTACTCTTCCATCGGCAAAGTCAACTTCTTTCCCTTACTTTCAAGAAGAGTCTGATTGGAGAATGATTGGATAGGGCTTGGGAAGCTATGTTAAGTAGGGTTTTCATAGGAATGATAATTCTTTCACACTGGCGCGGTGTAGGCTAAGGTGGAAAGGTTGAGTCAGACTGAAAAATCCAATGCCATAGCCGGGATTTGAACCAGGATCTTCGGCTCTGCATGCCACTGCTCTACCATTGAGCTACCATCGCAATCCTGGCTAAGAAAAAACACTTTAAAAACTAACTCAATAGAAATGACTATGAAATAGCAGGCATAACTGTAAAGACTAACAATGATGATATAACCATTATAGGGGTATATAGATCACCCAACTCAAGTGTTGCCAACTTAATTTATCATATGGATGAAATGCTTATTAAAATTGAGAAAGATAGAAAAAAAATAGTTTTGCTGGGGGACTTTAACATTAATTTAGACCTTAATGATAACGACTATAAGAAATTATCTGACGTAATGTATTCATATAACCTAAAAGATACTGTTTCAACTCCAACCAGAGTAATAGCCACATCTAGAACAATAGATCATATAAGTACAAATACAGATGTTTGTAACTAATGGATACTTGTCAGACCATTTTGCCCAGTATATAGATGTGGGGGACATTAAGACAATAGAAAACACACAAGAGATGAAGGAATACCGGATTATGTCAGAAAGGAACCTAATAGAACTTAAACATTGTTTAGAAGGGGAATCATGGAAAGACATATATAATATAACAGATATTAATAATAAATGGGAGGCCTTCTATAAATTATTTAATGTACACTTCAACTAAGTTTATACCCATTGATGCGCAAAAAATTAGTAGGCCTACTGGTACTAAGCAAACACAGAAAATTAAATTGCCTCCAGAGGTACCGGTAACTTAATTGAACTTAAAGAACAAATTAAGGACATGTATTCCTGGTACCAGTATACCGGTTATGACTACTATAAAACTAAACTTAAAGAATTGTAAAAAGGACTATCAAACTGTTCCAAAGAACCTACAATCTCAGGATTACATGAAAAAACTGATAAATTCTAATAATATTACAAAAACTGCATAGGGAATAGTAAATAATGTAAGAAAAGCCAAACCAACCATAGAAAATATAGAATTAAATATATCAGGTGAACTAAAACAGAGCCCTGGTGAAGTTAGTAACCTTTTCAATGAATTCTTTTTAAATATTGCTGGGAAAATCCAAAATGATAATACAGTAAACCAAACAAGTAGCATCAGAGAAGTAGGAAATTCCATTTTCATTTATGACACAACATGTGATGAGGTAATAAGAATTATAAATAAATCAAAAATAAAAATTCAAGTGGATGAGATGACATAACCTCAACACTTCTGAAGACTTGCAGAGATGCATTAGTAGGACCATTACAGTGTTTTTCAGATGACAAGCCGTTTTGTCCTTCTCCTGCTTAGATACGCGGTCCAATCAGAGACGGCGAGACGGAGGTAAGACTCTTACTGCTAGCAGTGCTTTTTTAGCTCATACACATGATTGGCGGTGAAGGAAATGGCTTCTGATTTGAAAAAAAACTGTAGTATATCTCATTAATTATTCATCAATTCAAACACATTTTTTATTAAAAGTAATTACCGGTACGTACAGTGAAAATTATTACCAAATATGTCAAGACCTACTAACATCTGTGGTAGGAAAACTATTTGAAAAAGTAATACTTACTAGGCTAAACAAATTCTTTACTGTAAATAAAGTTATAAATTCTTGCCAGCATGGTTATTAATCTGGGCTATCAACAGTAACTGCAGCAATAAGCCTTATTCATTAAATAATTTGTAAATGTGACTAAAACAAGAAAGTAGTTAACTTGTATTTTGACCTAACAAAAGCATTTGATTATGTGTATTACTGGAAAAATTAGAAAAATATGGAATGAGAGGAGTTCCCAAGATGCTACTAGCATCATATCTCCAAGGTAGAATGCAGCATACTGAAATATACCACCGGGAAGATAAATATGTGGTTAAAGTAAAATCAAATAAAGGTATCGTCCGTTACAGTGTTCCACAAGGCTCTGTGTTTGGACCCCTACTTTTTTATATTATTGAATTTCCAAAAATACGGAACCCTATTTTACCAGATGGCATATTAGGGTTATAGATTAAACATATATTCAGAGTATAAAGTAATATATACATATTACAATTTTGCAAAAGCACTATTCATGAAACTTAAAACAACTTTGTTACTTTGCTTATTTAAGAAAAGACGATAGATCGGTTTAGTAAAGTCAAAATTTAGAAAATTTAAATATAATATTAACTGATTACGTTCATGTGTAAATAATGGTCAATGAAATAAGTGATGCCTAACAGATTGGCTTTCCTCTTTACATTTATAATTTGCAGAGGTAGAAATTTTAAATCTATGTAAGTATTCACCAAATTTCCCATGTCCTGTTAAGAATTGAGTCATAATAATTCGGAATCAAAAGTGTACAAGCTATTCTATCTTTCACTCATGGGAAAAACCAATCTTTTGTTGTGCTGCGGTAATTCGTTGCTTGCCAAATCCGATCCCATTGGCTATGCATATGTTCTCTTAATGAAGGATAGAGGGCATAATCTATAGGAAGTTTTAACATTTGAAGAAGCACCTAATTTAGCTAATTCACCTGCTTTCTCATTTCCTACATTTCCCATGTGACCTCGGGCCCAGGTTAAACAAATGAAGAGTGTAACCCAAATAGCTGCTAAGTGCCATTTTTGTAAAAAATTAGTTTTTGCATCAAAACCCATCTATATGTCATTGCCAATTGACCCAAGACACGGCTATGTGTCACAGTATTTAGTTTAGTTCAAACATTGTTCACAAGATGGAAGCTCTGCTATGTCCCTCAGGCATTTAGGAATACATTTTGTACTGTAACTCCTAAACAGCTTTTTGGCACTTAGCAGGTATTTGGGTTACACTCTTCAAATATGAATTGTGCTTGTATTTAGTGCATGTCTGATGTCTGTGGCTCGTGCATCCTTATTATATTTATCATCTACGGCTTATCAAGCCGATTGTGAGTCACTGTTTATGCAAGCACTATTGCTACTATCAATGCACCATTTCACAGCTTCTTTTATGGCAAACAATTCCGCTTGAAACACAGAACAGTGTGACGATAGTTTATACAAAGCAGAATAAGTCTCAGAAACACTATTATCATAAACCAAAAAAGCACATCCCACCATAACTTCTTGAGTTTCACAATCAATGTAATGTGACCCATCTGTATAAATGTAGTAAGAATGTTGATCTACAAGTTCAGAACACAATTGTATGAAACTGGTGTTATAATGTGCTGGATGGCCGAGTCAACTCCAATGCACCGGTGTTTGTAGTTTAAATGGGAGACAATATTGGGGATCTTTCGACCTCTCTTAATATTATTTATACTAGCCAAGAAGAAACCACCCAAATATAAGGGCTCTATGGCAGATATAATTTGGGCAGCATCAGTAGAAATTGTACTATAACCTCTTATCATTCGTAGAAGGAATCCTCTTTGTATTTGCTGTAATTTTTTCTGAGCCCATTTTTTATGTAAAATTTCTTCATAGGCAGCAACACAATATAAAAGCAGAGGCACAATTGATCCACGATAAATAATTTTCATTATGGAGTAATTAAATCACCTACTAGGTCTGGATGCCTTAGATAACTTAAGAAGAAGTTGACTGGCTTTGTTGGCAATGTGATTCAAATGTGATCGAAATGTTAGCTTTGTATCTAGTATTACACCCAGATAGCAAAAGCTGTCAACCATTTTAATGTTTTGTCTACTATGGGTCTGTAGTTGTTTGGGTCTGTTTTGTCCCTACTTTTTATAATCTATGTAAATAACAGAAATGCCCCAAATAACTGTAAAGTAAACTTTCTTCTTTACTATTTCAGTACAAACAATCTTACAACTAAGACAGGTAGACCATTAGACCAGGTAGACCGTTAAGGGCAGTCAGTCATAGGAGAGAGGTTCTATCTGGCTCTATGAATTGAACTCTGACGTAGCTTAGTTGGTAAGAGCATTGGCACGGATAGCCTAAGGTCCTGGGTTCTAGTCCCAGACTCAGAGCAATTTTTCTCTTATATAATATTATCAGGTATTACAGTATTGAGTTTGAACTGGAAAACCGTCTCCAGGAAAACAATTTTAATACCACAAATAATAGCACTGATATAGAAGAAAGAAATAGTCATCAATTTTTAGGAATATTAGTAGACAAGCATCTATCTTCGAAACTGCATGTAAATGAAGTCTGTAAAAAGGTAAGGAAGGGCATTTGTTAAGTACATGTCAGAATATGTTGGTGCTGCTACACTAAAAATGATTTATTATAGGCTAGTTTATCCTCATATCCTATATGGTATTGAAGTATGGGGGCATGTGACTATTTCACATTTATGTAGAATACTTATACTAGAGAAGCAGTGTCTTAGAATAATATATAAACTGGGAAGGTTAGACAGCTGCAGAGATATATACGTAATTAGGTACAGTTCTATAATAAATTACCAAACACCTTAAAACTGTGCACTGGGAAAAAATTTACACAAAAATTAAAAAGCTACCTTAGTGAAAAGGCACTTTACAGGACAGATGAACTCTAAATTAGATATAGGCCTAGGATAAGTAGTTTTATGATGTCTGTTAATTAATCTTGTATTTTGGTATGATCATAGTCTGTAATTAGATTAAAGTTTGACATGTCCAAAATCAATAGTAATTGATAAGTTACACTGGATGAAATAAAATTATTACTATTATTATATCCCGGTATGTGGAGGCGACAAGTGAACAACCTTATACCGAACTAAAGGAACAAACTTTAAGAACTGCAAAGTGACTGTACAAAGCACAGTTCGTGTGAAATAGCTCACCATGCGGACTTTACCTACCCGAGCTTCCCCTCTTGTAGGAGGCCCTAGCCCTTCATGGGACATAGAGGCTAAATTCATTCATTCATTCATTTATATGTGAGTTAGTTGGAGATTTAATATTGTATTGGCACAATGCCATTGTAGCTCAATGGCAGAGCAGTGGCATGCAGAGCCGAAGATCCAGGTTCAAATCCCAGCTATGGTATTGAATTTTCAGGCTGAGTCAAGCTTTCCAGGGTTTTCCATCACCTCACTCCATTAATTATTTAGTGGTAATCCCATTTTTAAAATAAAATTACAATAGCTTCCATAGCTGTCATTAAATCTCTGCTGTTTCCAACTTCATGTGTCCTTCCTTGCTCTTTGTGTTGGATGCTTGGTATCATCCTTTCAGGAACCAACAATTACATAATATTTGGTAAAAGCCAAAAAATCAGTAGAGGTCAGACCAGTTTAATGAACACGCAAGTTCGTAAATTCATCAGACTGACGAGTAATGGATTGTAGTGATTGAAGAATAAGATGCAACAATTTCCTGATTGTTTCACAAGTCCATTGGCTAATATAAAAACTCTTGATGAATATCTGTTTTATTCATCAATGACTTTACAAATGTGCTGATGAAAGTGCGATCACATAGATGAATCTATTGATGATTTTAAAACCTTACCATACACATACTCATAGTTTTCAAATGTATAGAAATTCTTGCTTCAGGCAAATTAAGTTCTTTGGGGAAGAACCACATTCACATTCACCAGAAAAAATGAGAGTTTATCGTAAAAAAATTAAGTCCATTTTAAAAATGTGACCAAAAAGTTTACCAGTATGCCAACCAAACCATTCCACATGCTTTTAAAAACTTTGGGCGATATGTATAAAAAGAAGCAATTACTTCTGAGGATTTACTCGTGAGCAGATGTGAGACTATATGCGAGAAGGAGCAATTTCTTGTTTCCCTATGCATAAGAAAGAAATTACTCTTATGAGAAGGTACTCTCTCATCAAAGAGTAATTCCTCTGTTTACTTTTCTCACGATGCAAAATAAGGAGGCACTGGTTTTTATTGCATAAACACAACGATTATCTTTTGTTTCATTTGTGCACTTGCATCAGCATCATGGCTGTGTCAGAAAACGATTCGCAAGCTACATTTGTGGAATTGCTGTGTGAATATCCAGTGATTTTCTGTAAATCTCAATTGCCTGAATGTAGGCAAAAGAAATCAGTAGCTCTACAAAAAGTTAAACAGAACTGTCAAAACATTCTTGGGACAAACTTGACTGAAAATCAGCTAATGAAAAAAATTTCAATATGAAGGCACGATTGAAGGCGAAAACAGACCTTAATAGAACGGGAAATAAAAAAAATTCAATTGAAATCTTGGGAGAAGAAGTTGTTTGACTTGCTTCAAGGAGATTCCAACCCTGCCGTGAGACAACTGGAAGGTTAGTGAAATTCATTCGTATTACATAAAGTGTGATTTATTGAATTTTTTTTTCAAAATTACTTAATGCAATATTTCCCAGTATACGTACATATGTTACTCATAATAAGAGCTGTTTCCACTCGTTCAATTGAAGCTAATAAATTAAACTAATTATAAACAATTTATTATATGTTTTAGGTGCAGAGACAGCTGGTGTGTATGGTTTATCACTTCAGTCTGAAAAGGATGAAATTGCTGTTAGCGGTGAAGATGGTGAGAGCACATCATTGGTGCCGAAACCTCCTACTAAGAAGAGGAAACATGTTATTGAGGAATCTGAAGAAACAAAGCATTTAAGTAATCAGGAACTTCAGCAGTTGTTGATGATTGAACATTTAAATGTTCTGGGTTTGAATAAAGAGAAGTTGTTGTATGAAAAGAATCAATGAGAGAATATAATATTAGATTTCATGGAATGAGATGACAGTCTTTCTGTATTCATTGGATTTATTTAAAATAAAAATGTAGGCCTATTAACAGTAGTTTTAATGCGTGATTGCTGGGTATACCTAATGCCTACATCCATGTATTACACCAGCTATAGCATTTCTTCTCTGTTGACCTCGTTCCCTAACGCGTCCTACTTCATCTGGAGGCATATGGTTGTTTTCGTCATCTTCCTGCAGGGGTTCAGGGAAATCTTCATCGTGGAGACGTTTAGCCACATTGTGCAGAATAAAGCAGCACAGAACAATGGAAGGAACCCTTTCTGTAGGCAGCCTTATTTTATTTTGGAGGATGTCCAGGTGTAATAGGATCTCTGTAAGGTGTCATTAACCATGGAGTTAATGCATATCCTGCATCACCAAGCAGTAGAGCGTTTGCTCGATTCTCTTTCATCACATCATAAATACCCGAGTTTTTCCAAATGCGTGAATCGTGCACTGATCCAGGCCATGAAATATCAACACTCGTAAATTCTTCTTTTGCGTTGCATGTAGCCTGCACATTGATACTGTGTTGTTGTTTTCGGTTTACATACTCCTCGGGATGTAGTCTTTTTATTAGTATATGCGTGCAGTCAATAGCACCAATTGCAGAAGGGAAAGTATAAATCTCTTGCCATTCGCTAATACAATCTTGAAGAGCAATTTCATTCTTAGGAAATTTTATCCATTGGTGTGCCTTATGTTTAACAGCGGCTGAAACAGAACTAAAATTTCTCAATACCGTGCTTTGATCCACGCCGATATCTTCTGCAACTCCTGTTTGAAAACCTGGATTCCCTAGATAACATAAAAAGATTTTCATCTTCTGTTCATTAGTAAGTGCACCACCTCGTGTTTCATTGCTAGCTTCTAGAAAATGTTGTGCCAACCAATCAACATTTTCTTTTTCAAATCGATAGGGAGATTTGAAATCATACCTATTAGAGTCCCTCCTGATTTTGTAAATCTTTCTTTGACGAATGAATAACTTACCAAATATTCTGCCATAATTCACCCTTTTATTACTTGCTAAGTGTCTTGAGTATCCTGTCGAGGTCACTTCAGTATTTACTAGTAATTACTCCACAGCGAGAAATCGTAAGAATGTTTATTCATACCGAAAATTGAGAAATTGCTCCGACGTGATTAATTACTCCCAGTAGGAGCAGTTACTCATGAATGAGCAGGAAGTAATATTTCCTTATGCATACGGAAGTCAGTAACCACTCCAAAATAGCAAGTAAAGAGTAATGAGTAATTATTATACATGCCTCCCTTTGACATTAGGAGAAAACCTTTGAAAGGTTTCTGCAGGTAAATCATTCTATTCTTGAGTCTCAGCATTTAAAAAAGAAAACTTTACAATATTTGTAATCTTGTCTTTATGGTCCTTACTATTCTTGTAATCTGGTTCATTAATTTTGCTTTTAAGTTCTTTAGATGCTGGTTGTTTCATGCACTAATAATATAAACATTTTATTCTATTTATTTTCCCCTCTGGATTCTAAAGATTCCGACTCTAGTGTTTTTAACATAGCCAAAATTCTGTCATTTTTTCATATAAAATCTTGCAGCTTTTCTCTTTACCATACCATTTCTGATTGTTATTAGACCATGTGATACAGATCCCATACAATAGTACTGGTTTTGTTATTCCTCAGGTTCGCGAGCGACCCCTGGTGATCCCTTAAGGAGATATTCACAGCGGATTTGTTACCGGGGTGCGCCAGTCCCCTGCCTACTTAAACCTAAGGACACACACACCCAGTCCTGAATCCGGGAAAGACATTTTTCACTACTGAAAAATCCCCGACCCGGCCGGGAATCGAACCTGGGCTGCCCAGTCGCAGTCGCGCTACCAACTCACCCACGGCGGCGAACCTAGTACTGGTAGCATATTCCAAATTTGGTCTCACCAATGATTTATGAGTTAAGTCTTGCTACATTTGTCCCTTGCTAATTACTATCCCCATATGTGTAGGCTATTCCAGTTTATTTCCTATTGAGAGTTATTCCTAAATAATTGCATGAATCTACTTTCATTATAATTTAACTTACATAGATAGGCGTATGTATTTTCTATATTATGGTATATTTAACATTGTTTTCTATTTTAATATGAATAATTAATTTCTTTCAGGGCCATGACACAACCACAGCAGGGATTTCCTGGACTCTCCAAATGCTGGGAAAACATCCAGATGTTCAGGTATGTTGTGTGCTGTCTGTGTGTGTGTGCATGCCATTCAAGAGTTATAGCACCTGCAAACTTAGGGATTGTACTATAACTGCCAGATAAACTTTTGTTTCAAATTTAAGTTATCGGCAGCTTAAACGTTTATCGAGAAACATTTTTTAAAGTATTTGGTAATTTTATTGTATTCAATACATTAACCTACAGTTTGCATTATGAAACAAGAAATAAAAGATATTGACAGTAGTTTCCAGGATTCCACCTTGGGTCTTCTATGTTATGTTGTGTGTCTGGCAGATAATTTGTAGAAATACACTAATGGTTTAGTTTTTAACATACCATGGAACATGGGTGATTAATCGAAGGCAGCTGTTTTGAATGGTTTGAATTCTTTGATTTGTGGAGATGATGCAACCCCAAATTGGACTGCTGCTGTGGGGTTAATTTAAAATTGTACAACCATTTTGAATCCTGATATGTAGCCTATGTAGACAGTTTAAAAATCTCTTGACATCACATCTTTTGAACATCATTTAATTGCTTTTCAGGGAGAATAGAAATTAAATTCTAAGTAGGCATCACATTTGTGGCTGCATAAAATTCTCAAGTACTAATTCTCCTGGGACTACTCATTCAGCCAACTATGGAGTAATTTTCTTAAAAATGCATAAAGATTAGAATGAGTTATCTGTTTTTTGTCCAAATGTTAATCATTTTTAAAAACATTTTTGAAAGCTTTAATAAAAAAAAATTATCCAGAGATTGTATAGCTTAGCCTTTCAAACAAACTATTTTCTTAAAAAGGCAAGATTACCAATAATCCAAAATATTTAACTATATGAACATTATAATAATAATTCCTTCATGGCAACCACATGGTTATCTTATGATGGATGGAGCAACAATGGAATGATATATGGCAGAGGAAACAGGAGTGCCCTGATGAAGCCTGCTCCAACACCATTTTGTCCTCCATAAATTCCACCGAGATTCAATCTCGGGTCCAAGCAGTGGAAGGCGAGCGTTCTAACACTCAGCCATGGGACAGCCCTCTATATTAACATTATAAATACCATCTATATTTAAGTTTATTTAAAACATTTTTAATACCATATGTTGATTCTAGATCTGAAGTTATTTGCTCTTCAATGATAGTTAACTTCATTTGGTGTACAAGTTGTAGGGTGGCCATCTGTTCAGAATTATGCCAAATGACCAGGTTTGGGCTCATAGTCTTCCATTTAGTATTAACTCATGCTAAATGCTAATTTATCCTCTTTCTTGAGGATGAACTACAGAAAAATATTTTTCTATGGCATTTTCAGCATGAAGAAAGAATATACATTGTCTGAAAATGACTGGATTATAGCAAATCTTCAAAAATTCCTCATAAGAATTCTTAGCCATGAACAATTCGTTTCTGCCCAACAGACGGCTTGTGGACACTGGTAGGGGAATAAAGGATTTAGGTTAAAAAATATAGCCTATATACATTTGAATCTGTTAGTTCTTGGTTACTAATTAAGAACTATGTGTGCTTGCTGTTTAAATTAGTAATTCATTTTGCGAATCTATGCTATTTTGTCTGACGAAAATTAAAGTTAGGGTAGAACTTGATGGTTGATCGTACAAGAAAAAGTAATAAATCTGGGGATTCAGTATTAAAGTAGGTTTTCACACAAAACGTTGTGCTCTATGTAAACATGTCCTCTAATTTCAGCTCTTGGATTTGGCCACCTTAGGCAATTAAACCCACTAGAATATGATCTCAATTAACAAAAGTTGCATTCACACCCATGTGTGAAGTGTGTGTGTATGTGCATGCATGTCTGTGTGTGGTATGAAAGCATTCAAACTATAATATAACTCATTTAACATTAACAATCTGTTTGAAAACATACTCTTATTGAATAAATTTATTTCCAGGAAAAAGTTTATGAAGAACTAGAGAACATTTTCCAAGGCTCTTATAGGCAGCCAACTATGAAAGATTTGAATGATATGAAATATATAGAAATGGTAATCAAAGAATCGCTACGTCTCTATCCTAGTGTGCCTATTATTGGCAGAGAGCTGAAAGAAGATGTAGAGATAGGTAAGTATATTGTGTCATATTCCCTACTCGCCAGAGACAGAACTAAGAATTTCTTAAGGGAATGTGAAAAGTGGCTTCATAGCATTTTGAAATCTGGCTCGAGGATAAATGGGCTCAAATGAAAGTTCATAATTTTTTCAAGAAAAAACCATTTTCATTTTAATATGGTAACCCTGGTGATATAAGACTGCATTAGATTTAGAAAAGAAAGAGGAATTTAGAAGAAACAAGTTACTAGTGAGGGAAGACAATGGCCTATAAGTAAATAAGAAGTTTATCAAACCATTCTGGAAGGCATTTTCACACCGACTGATTAAGATTACATGGCTTCTGCAATTACCGGTAGGCCTACTGTAAATAATGATACAAGGGCCTTATTGAAAGAAATTGCGATGCTCAAGTTCACAAGTTCTCACATAATGTCACTAGCTAGGCCTAAAAAAAAGGTTATAGTAGTTTCATGGTCCAATATTTCAGTTTAAAGGTTAAAGTTATATGAATCTACTGGTAACTTAACCCTAAATATCCATCACGATAAATGATGGTGATAAGATTTAAAGGAATTGATGAGAAAGACTGTAATTCACAAATAACCATATGTGAAAACCAATTTACACCATTTTTCATTTGTCTAAAATTGTACGGTACCTACAAATAAAATTTTAAAATCTGATTTGAAACACTCACATGATTTTCTCGACACTAAGAATGGATCTTATGATTTATTAGTTCAGAGCTCGGGCATAGAATGACTTCTACAACTAGTCATAGCCATTTCTGTTAGATGTTAGTCTGCCACAGGATGGAAGAGGGCACTAGAAGAATTAGTGAAACTGAAAAAAAATCCAATCATCTCGTCAAGAATTAAGTACTTGTTAGGGGTTAAGTGTCCATTAAGGTTGTATGATTGGGCGTATCCAAGCTTTTCCAGTATAAATTTGCAGTGACCAAACAAAAATATTGCTTTATGTGAGTTTATCGTTATATTGATTTTCATTATGCAGAGGTTTGACTGTATCACATATTAACAAAAGATAAAAATTTATGTTAAAGGATGTATGGTACAAAATCACATTTATTTTTAAATCCTAGTGAAAGATATATTAATCTGATGGTTTTATTTTTTGGTGATGATTTGATTATTGTCTATGGGAATTTGTAACACATTTGAGGAATGGTTATATGGAAATCTGATATTATTACTGAATCTTTGTGGAGACCAGAGTATAAAATAGATAATTCTAAAATACAAGCTTTCAAGGTGCTGAAATTAGATTTATATAATTTTCTTCTACCCTTTTGTAATAATCAACAGCTATGTACCTCTTCAATTCCAGATGGTGTAACTATTCCAGCAGGAATACAAATGCTCTTGGCGATTTACTATACCCATCGAGATCCAGAACACTACACAGAGCCAGAAGTCTTTAACCCAGACAACTTCTTGCCTGACAGAGTGACAGCCAGGCACCCTTATGCTTACGTTCCTTTCAGTGCAGGACCTAGAAACTGCATAGGACAAAAGTTTGCTCTCTTGGAAGAAAAGACGGTGCTTTCATACATCTTGCGCCACTACAAGCTCCGAGCCACGAAGGATACACCTATTGGTCTTCCAGAGCTTGTGTTACGACCAGAAAATGGCATTCATATGCAAATAATTAAGAGAGAAACTTCATTATAATTGTTTGTCTCAAAAAACTATACTGGTACCTTTGAGGAAATTTCCATAAAATTATATCTTCTGATACTAATAGTACCGGTAGTCAATTAAGGTGAGGAGTTTTGGAACATAAAGCATACTTATAAATATATTGGTCTGCCACCATGGGTGAGTTGGTAGTGTGTCTACCAACAACCTGGGTGGCCCGGGTTTGATTTCTGGCCCGGTAGAGAATTTTACAGAGATGTAAAGTTTCCTTCCTGGGTCAGGACTGGGTGTTGTATTCCATTCCATGAAAGGACCAGGCCACCCTACATGGTATCATCCGGCCTAGTGTCCTTCGGTCAGGCCGTGGGCCTCCCCCCAAGGCTCTATCCCAGGGCAGGACTGGCCTATGGGCCGAACACTTCATTATCATCATCATCATCATAAATATATTGATAAATGACATCTGCCTCCTGATTGATTATAGGCCTACAAATCTGTGACAAATACTTTGATTTTTTTAGTCTATGCCTCAAAATTAAAATCAATAGGAGCTTGTAACTTATATCCAAATATAATAATCACATCATTTTAGAGTTAGAACTTCCATCTGAATACAATATACTACCGGCAGAAAACTCGAGCCATTTATATTTTCTACAGAATTTTCGCCATTGGTATTTTTGTGCACTGTACTTCATTTAGTCATTTATTAATTTTTCGTTATATTTCAATGTAACAATGTTATAATGGATAGTTAATAATTTAAAATATCTACAAAATATATTAATTTTTTTTATAAATGTTTCTTTGGCTTTATGGCTACTCAGGTGTTGACTGCAAGATTTCTACCATTTGCCAATTCAACCTTCTGATTGGAGGTATTTCATAATTTTATTGATCAAGATCAACAGTACAACATAACTTAACACGATTTTTAAGACCATGGAACAGTCCTAAAACCTCCATCGATAAAACAAGTTCTGGGGAAGTTGTTAAATAATTTTATCCCACACCATTACTGATCTACCTTCTAAACTGACATATTAATTGAAGGTGAATTGTGAAAAACATTCTCCTTGTCTTCCCCACATTCTTTCACTCCATCAGAGGACCATAAACTAAACACTGATCTGTCTGTAAAATCATCAGTCCGTTGAAGCTGAGACCAGAAAAGCACTCCAAGAAATAAGACAAATTAACATAAGTGAGAGTTTTATAAGGAGGAATCTGGCCTGAAATCCAGAAGACTAGTTAAGCGTCCACATTTTATTGCTCCATGGATGTTCATGGATGTTCACTCATGTTAACTTGCCTTATTTCTTGGAGTCCTTTTCTGGTTTCATCTTCAATGGACTGATGATTTATCATAATGTATTGAGGACAATAAAGTGGTCATCACAAGCTCTAGTTGTTCATTTTCTACATAAATGTACCAAGTTTCTCCACAGTAATGAAGGTCTATAGCTTAATTTATTGTTATGTTACAAATATTTCCATAATATTATTAATGCAGTAGAACCCTGTTAGTTTTATGAAGTCTGTATTATGAAATCTTCTCAGCCTTGAAGAACTAGTAACTTATTAGATATTGATAAGATAGGATACTGACAAAGAGTCTACTAAAACATTTTATAGTAACCTGTTTATTTATTTATTTTATATCATCACTATTAAAAAAAAATTTATAATTATCTTAATGCCTTCCTATGTAACAGAGTAGGCCTAAGTGTTTTTCTACTTCTTCTCTTCAAGTAATCAAAACCATAGAATATGATATAAATCAATTTCTATTAGTATCTTTACATTTTAAAAATGTCATATGTACATAATATAATCTGTATTTAGATACATGTAGTTGTAGAAGAGTTGTCAATTATTAAAATACCATATGTACAAAAATATTTTCTCTTCTTTCAACATTCAATTTTCCAATCACCAAGTGGTACAGTAAATTATCTTGAAGAACAAATACTAAAATCTAAAAAAAAGATCTGTTATCTTATAAAAATTGTTATTTGAGTCCACAGGATATTGTATTGATAGCCTGTAATTTGAATTATGTAGTTGTAGAATCTTCTGTCAGCAATCAATCAAACAATATCTGTGCATTTTATGGAAATGCATTTTGATGCTAGTTTTGCATCATCTTCAGTCCATTAAGAAACAAGTTTTTTATGAACTTGTTTTTTCTGATGTGATCTGTGTGTGAGCAGGGGGACTACTTACTCTGTTACACAGGTTGGCATTAAGATAATTATAAATGTTTTTTAATAGTCATGATATAAAAAAAATAAAACAGGTTACTATAAAATGTTTTAGTAGACTCTTTGTCAGCATCCTATCTTATCAATATCTAATAAGTTACTAGTGCTTCAAGGCTGAGAAAATTTCTTAATTTTGTGAATATGGAATGACCTCAGTTGGCAGCCCTACATTTTGTAAATATGGAAGGACTTCAGTTGGCAGCCCTACACTCTGTTCTCCATCTTCTCCAGTGATTGACAAAGGGTACAGTTTACCCGAAAATTATCAAATTTTTTATGTATTATAAAATCTTCACTGTGCTCCTATCAACTCACAGGGACACCGAGGGAGACAGTCTCTCTAATGATTGGTAAGTTCTCTGGTACTCTTCTCTTTTACACTAGAATCATTTAATATAGACTTCATAATTATCAACACTAGATGTATTTAATGGAGATGATATTAATTTAATGATATTAATTTAAATGGATTTCAGTTGAAATTTGCTTAATTTAAATGGATATGTATGATACAGGATGAAATGGTGGGGATGATTCATGGTATGTAAATATCCAATTCGGCATTTGCCTTTACGACTGGGGAAACCATGAAAAAACCCCATGTCAAATTAGACGGCCCCGGGATTTGAACCAGGGACCTCTCGAATGCAAGTTCAAGACATTACCATCTTGGCCACCTCGCTTGGTAGGTTTGTTTTATCGTAGTCTTAAAAACATAACGTTATTCCTCAATTTACAATTTTACACATCGTCCTTAAACTTGAATATTACAAAATAATTTCGAAACCTAATAACCGTGTTGATATGTTCAGAAATGAAGTGTTTCCTCTTGTATTCCATTGTCTTTCAATTGATAAAGAGGTAACAAGATGTGAAGTCTTCGACTATAAACTATAAACTGTGTGTGTATGTGCCCACCCTTATCCCCGGAGTGCCAAGCAATTAAGCCTAAACCTCCGGTCAAACCAAATTTTGGTAACGATATGTGAAGTGTGTACGTCTATCGTGCTCTTATGTACATCCGTAGGGGATGCTGATGGTGTGACGTATTTGGGCTGTGTACTTGTGTCTTTGTGTTTTAGCGCCAGATTGACCTAAGTGTGGGTAGGTCTTATGTGGTATATTTTTGGAGTGTGTTTTTTTTGTATGACTTGTAGTTATGTATTCTAGAGATTTGACCAGTCCGGCATTCACCTTAGAACGAGGGAAACCCCTCAAAAATCTCGCTCGGACTGGAGTAGTGGCCAAATGACTGTCTACTTTGGTATTTTAAATTTATTATAGACTTTTCGAGAAGTGCTGTTTTGCAAAGGTTTGAAGTGCTGGGAAGGTGTCCAAAACGTGAGGTCTGGTACCCAGGTTTCCTCCTCTGCCCTAGTGGCTTCGTGTAGGAGTAGTCGAGCTTCTCGATATCGAGGACAAGTATACATCATATGATACATGGTGTCTGGTTCGCTATCCTCACAAGCGCATAGATCGTCATCTGTGAGATTGAAGCGGATTAAGTTAGTAGCAAAGTTGCCGTGGCCATTTAATACCAGTGGCCAGTGGTCCAATTTAATCCAGGGCATTTTAAGTCTAATTCTGATACTTGGGAAAAAGTCACTAGTGATGCTACTGTTTTGGGCAAGAACCCATTTTTGCTGCCAAATGTCTATTAACTGTGAGTGTATGCATTCATGTAGATGTGATCGATCTAAGCGCTCAAATTCCCTTGGTCCGATTTGAAGGGTACCTAATTGAAAATTAATTTGCTTCCGCACTTTATACCTGGCTATACTTTCCTCAAGCTATGACTGGTAGAGCTTTCATTCGAAACAGTGGAGTAGGCTTTAGTTATTCGCAAGAGAGAATGTTGCTGGGCAGATTTGAGTTTCTGGATGTGATGTGTGTTAAGTTTAATGGCCCACACGTTTGTAGCATATGAAACAATAGCAGACTAAAGTATAGGGTAGTTAGTGAATTTGTATCCCCACTGCTGTCCAGAAAGTCTGGCTAGGGCCTGAAATAGGTATTTAGCCGCAGCACTGATTCTTTGGATAAGAGTGGTAAATTTATTACCTTCTTGTAAGGTTATGCCTAAATACTTTGTTTCTCGAACATATGGGATCTTCTCCTATCCTCATGACTGAAGGATGATTTCCTATTTCCCCCTCGAGGAGCATTGAATTTGTTTTAGTTTTATAAATCTTTAGCTTTGCTTTGTGGCACCAAGTTTCCAGAATTGTTAGTGCCCTATTGGATTTGCATTCAAGATCTGTTCTGGACTCACCTTCAATAATAATTACAGCATCATCGGCGTAGGCTATGATGTCTGCGTCTTGAGTCTGTTCAAGTTGTCTGAAGGCTTCATCAAACACCAGGTTCCAGACCTTGGGGTCCAGTACTGAGCCTTGAGGACATCCATTGGTCGCAGCCTTTGTGAATGAATGAAGGTTATCCCTTAGCGTTATTCATCTGGACCGAAAGTAGTTACTGAGGACAATATATATGTTCTGTGAGTGCCAGACTTTTGACAACAGACCAATCCGAGTCACATTTATTCCAAGGCTGGTGTGGGAATTCGTAGTCGGCAAGTCTTCTAGCTAGCCACTCAAATGAAATGTTTCCATTTCCATCCCCATTTCACTGCTCACCTAGGCCCGATAGTTGTTCGTAGGCTAATGTGTTTGTTCGGATTTAAATTCAAACCAATAAGAAATTGTCTCACTCAGAACTGGTGTAGAACATAGATGATATGGAGATTCATTGCCAACTTTAAATGAAGAAATCACTAGAAGAAACCAGAAGCATAGGAAAGTTTCCGTGCATTCGACTGTGCATAAATAATTGTTTCATATTGTATTTTATATAACATCTTGTATTATAGGAGTTGAGGATTTTCCAATGAATTAAAATCAATTATGTGAATGTCATATCCATATTTATATAGGATTACTATTATTAGAATTACTATGTACAGCTCAAAATATAGGCCCAGTAATATAATTTTTTATGTAATTTACAGGTATTATAGAGAGGATAGTAGAATTAGTGAGAATCAGTCGAGACAATATGTTTGGGTCCAATGCCTCTCTTGGTGGTATACCATCCTCAAATTGTAGAGGTATAGGTGACTTAATGTTTTACCGGTGTTGAGGATTAATAATGGTTCCTCAGACTAATTATTATTATTATCATCATTGTTTTTATTCATCATCATTATTTATTATCTTCATCGTAATTGTTAATTTCAATTGTAATGTTTAAGCTTTTATGTAGGTTCCCAGTGAAAATTCTGAAGATGCAAACAAACATAAAAAATAGCCCACACATTATAAAAATTGTATTACTAATTTATTACTTGTTTTACAATGGAAGTATAAAACAATACATACTTTCACTAGAACTGTGCTGTCATTCTAGACAAGAGCAACCATTACATTTCATGTTGAAATAGTAGTTTCGGGGGAAAAAAACTACAAAGTCTAATCAATTTCTACACCCAAATATTACTAATAGTTTATTAAGTGCCAGTATGGTACTTTATGAGATAGTGTGGGGACTGGAAAATGTCTGTCCGTCCGTCCGTCCGTGTGTCTGTACGCGCGATAACTCAAATACGCTTAATTGGATTTTCATGAAACTTGGTATACGCATTTATAATGTTAATGGGAAGAAGTCTATTGATATTGGACCAAATCGATTGGCCGGTACCGGAATAATGCCCAATTTAGTGTCTTTTATGGTAATATAGCACAAAAGCGCGGATAACTCAAATACGCTTTATCGGATTTTCATGAAACTTGGTATACAAATTTATAACGTCCATGGGAAGAATCCTATTGATATTGGACCAAATCGGTTTACCGGTATCGGAGTAATGCCCAATTTAGTGTCTATTTTATGGTAATATATTATAAAGAATTTGACAAATGCAAATCGGTTATCCAGACAACATATGTTTTACACTGTTGATATACGGCTTTGGAATTTGCAATTACAGTTAGTCATGACATATTCACATGTTTATTTCGTTGATCAAGTTGAATACTGTTATAGTATACAGAAGATATATTACTGTGAAATAATTAGGCCTACGTACATTTAAGTGGAGTTCTTTGCCTGCGTATTTTGTGAAATGGTGAGATATTTCAAGAATGTCTTATATCAATGTATACGAGTTTGAATTAAAGTTAAGTTCTTCCGTAAGTCCTGCTTAATAAATCGAACTGCAGCTTAATTCGGAGATAGATAACAAAAATAACTTATTTTCTGCATATCATAATTGCAATTATCACTTATTAAACAAAAGCATTCTGGCACTTTGTTATATCAGTTTACCTGATTTTATTAAGTTATTACGTTTAGGTTGTATATTTGCGATTATTGGTAGCCTTAAATAAATCTGCAAATAAGCTGTGGCTGTATTTATCTAATAGCAATTAATTATTATAAACTTTCACTTTTTAGGTAATTATGCAACATAGGCCTACATATCGCTCGAGTACCCACTACCCCTATATTTATTAACGCTTGCACGCGAAACTAATCGATTAATAATTATAATGAAATAGCTTAAAATCCGGCTTTGGAGTGCATTCGGCTATTAGAAAGCGCCGCTGGGGACAAACGACATCAGATTCGAGTCCCATGGATCAGAAAACCCCTGCATAGTGAGTTCCGTCCAAATGGATAAATGTTTGCTCATTTGGGCCTACATTCATTACCCCTCTTCCCTCTATGTTGATGATTCAGGATGCCTGCGTGCCTTGACAATATAAACAAACGAATTGACCAGGGTGAGCTCACATATTCGAAGCGATTGATAATTCCATGCGAAATATTGAAAAAAACGCGATGGTTTTATTTCCAAGTGATGACAAAAAAGGTAAAGCCACCTGCAATTGATTTGACAATTGAAATGTATTAGCGAAAACTAATGCTTCGATAGCACAAAACTTTCATGTTTTCTGCCACTTTTCACTCATAACTCGAGAACGAAAGCGAAAATTAAAAATCCGGCTGCATTCGGCCACCCTTCAGTCCCTCTGAATTTAAAATTTCAGATCTCTGCGTGCAGTAAATTTCTTCTGAGCATCACGCACAGACAAACAGACAAACACTTCTTATTATTATTATAGATTGGTATTTCTGCTTTATAATTTCGGCAGTTCTATACTCCCATAATGAAATTCCACTCTCCAACTCTATCTTCTGCTGCATCTTTTAAATCCCCGCAGCTTCTTTTCGTCCTGATATCATCCATTATCTTAAATCTTCTTCTACCAAGTTTACCTGTTCCTTTTATTAAGTGCCAGAATGGTACTTTATGAGATTGTGTGCGAGACTGGAAAACGTATGTTCGTCTGAGTTGTGATTTCCAAGTCCTATCTCGAGAGGGGACAGGATTGGATCAAGGTCTACTACAACTTGCTACGTTGTAAAACGACGGTGAGAAACTCAGTATAGTGGCGCGTGCAGATTTCAAGATTGAACGCTTCCAAATTTGTCCGTAATAAAACTCTGTGAAGTTTAATAACATAGGAAACGAGATTCGAAAAAGTGAAGTAATAATTATACAGATGTGAAAGTCAAAATTTTGCAAAGTGTCTAACACAATAACTCAACACAAAAATAACACAAGGTAAGTTATTTTTCATACATAACACAAGGCGAGATTGGTTCTGTCTTTTGATAGTAAGATAACTCACCTGCATGATAATAGTTTAAATTTTAAAGTTTTATTCAATTACAATCCAATTACAATTACAATTAATAGTTTTTTACAAATTATATTTTTATCAAAACTTCAACGAGCTCCTGCTTGTGGATGGGGACAGTGCCGAAATGGATGTTAATACATTAAAAAAATACAAACTAATATCATCAACTCCCATCCACAACAGAAATATGAAGAAATTTTTAAATAGAAAAACATAAAAAATAAATCTTTATAATAATAACTCCCATCCACAACAGAAATATGAAAAAAAATTTAAGTAGCAAAAACATAAAAAATAAATCTTTATAATAATAAACTTCCATTTCCTAAAACGTAACTTATGATGAAATAATGTTAATGAGAATCCTAAAATTTCGTACTTTCATCCCACACTTATTATGAAAACTCAGTTAATGAAATAACAATTAATGTAGTCATTTTATAAAGATCGGCTGCGGTGGTCTAGAGGTAGCGTGCCCGCCTCTAGATCCGAAGGTCGCGTGATTAAACCCGGCCGCAGTCGATGGGTTTTTCAGGACGTAAAAATCCTGGGCACGGAGTCCCCCGGGAGAGACTTTAAGCTGGGTGGCCTGTGTCGTAGATTTACGGCACGTAAAAAAACTCCAAGCCTAAATTAGAGCCTCTGGACAAAATTTCACGTCCAAGTTTCCGGAGAGGCGTTAAGGAGTACCACCTGTCCCTCTGCCCTCTCTAGAAAAGTAACAAAATTCACATAGGTAAACAGAAACCTCCACTTGGAGGCCATTCGCCCCAACATGGGGGTGCATAGAATTCGAGAGAGAGCGAGAAATAAAGAAATCACACGTGACTTGAAAATTAGTGTCAAAATTCCTAAGACTTAAAAATAAGAGAAACTAGACGCCATTCTTCGTGTCAAATCCTCGGAAGGTACATGAGCCTAACACACAATTTTGTTTTCAAATTATTTTCCGTTCTGGACACACATCCACACAGACACACACACGAAAATATTATGTTTGGATTTAGGGGAACTCAAAACGTGTATTAAACGTACCCATAGTACCTATGGTATGGGCAGAGGAAGTAAAAATTATTCGGAATGTACTGTACATTGGAATTGGAAGCAGTACCCGTCTCCAAGCAATATTCAACGATCCCACTCGAAACACCGCGATCAGCAGCATGTCTCGACTTTCATTCGCTCTCAGTCTGAGGTATAACACATGTAGCTTACTTACTTGTTAGAAGAAAGACGTGTAACGATCAAACAAGTTTTGTTATTAGAAAAATAAGCGGATCAATTTTAGGGTGGCTAAGAAAATATATTACTTGGACTACTGAAACGAACAAGAAAAGAACAGATTAAAAGTGTTTTAGACAAGTTATATGAATCCTCTAGATCCAAAATCCCCTAAACGCCAAATTATATATTCTTACTTTTGTACATCACCAGTTTTGTATGGATGGCTTAAATTGGTTTATTTATATGTGAGGTTCGAAACCCCCTAAAGTACTATGTATGCCATGTAGAAAAACAGTTAAGTTCAAAAACCCCTCTATCCCATGCTTTAAACTTCAAAAACACCTGTACTTTTGTAACATATTTTGGTGATAATCATAATTTCATTTACGTATACTGTAGACCTATAGGAATTAATAAAAGTAATGGATTCTGCTATTGAAAATGTGCTATTTTGCATTTAGATTTTTCTATAGTTTTAGAACGGATTCATTAATAGAACCAAATTAATGATGAACCTACAAATGGTTTCTAAAGGATTTGTTCATGTATATTAAACGAAATCTGCTCTTACTACTATAGTTTTCTTAACGTCTCAAGAACAGAATATAACATTATAGATTGGGGCACCTAACCAATTTCTGGTAAATATCATTCTTGTCCTTCAAAAGCGAATAATACCATAATTTTAAAGCTCTGATTCCAGTAAACCATTATTCAGAGAGCATAAATAGTCACACAGAAACTTATTCAAAATTAATTCTATCATTCCAATAACACGGAATTGAACTCTTTTATTGACAAAACATCCTCTATCTATAATCCTATGTTTTCTTTGTACAGATGGTGCTTACCGTGGTGCTAACAATTGTGGTGATCTTCAGTCTACTTTACGTCCGCCACATTATTGTGGTGCAAAGGTTTACAAGAAAAGGGAAGCAACTCCCTTTTGCAAGAAAAAATTATCCAATTATTGGCCACGCTGCAGAATTAGCAGGAAATCGTAACCGTAAGTTTCTTTCTTCTTACTAGTTTTCTGGTATGGATTGTGAAGGGCATCTTATCAAACTGACAGCTTCTAAACTAATACAATTATTCAAATAGAGATGGTTAATTGAAAAGTTGCTCTCGTAAACGGTTGATAAGCTATTCTATTAGTGCAGTATTCTATAAGTTACATTTACAATAAATAAGTTCAAACATAACTATTTAAATGACAATATATATTTTCCACGTAAAATTTTAAATAATGTTCTGCCTCTCATCACAACTTCCACAACCATCCACGACATGACTTAACACTATCAGTATCATCCCATAGCACAGCTCTTTACTCTTCGTTCACCATTTCCAAAATTCAATTATGAAATAATTTTTGCCCATGAATGCCAGGTACTATCAAAATTTCATACAATTCAAATGGTAATGCAATTACATCCATTTCACTCTGTATAGGTTGAAGCTTGAATTATATCATTATAATATCAAAAGCACACTGACCTGATATTAAGATCTCTTCCAGACAATCCCCTCAATGCCTGAAATAGGATAAAAAAATCATTAACATTCGTATTTCGTTAATATATAAATCCAGGATAATAAATGCACTCAATAACTACACATTACTGACTTACAAGATTATGATTCATCGGTCTACAAAACTTTAGATTTCAATCAACTTACTGGACCTTGGAATTCTTGACTTTAAAGAGAGGAATAGGTGAAATATTCAGAATCTCCAACTTCTATCCAATTTGTTAAAAATTAAGCTGTATAGCGGGCTTGCATAAGTGAGGTCTAAATGGCAAAATCAAACCAGTTAATGAAAGTTAAATGTATCAGTATCCTAAGTAAAAATAAAATAATTTTATCTTTGCAATGCTTTAACAATGTAAACGGATCTTCAAATGTAGGCCGATTGTACTCGTACTAAAGCAGCAACATGAAACGGTTATTGCACTTAATGGATCCATTCACGAAAAAAGAAAAAGAAAGTTGATAAAGAAGACACTCCAGTGCAGCTCAGTAAATCGGTCATTATTAAAATTTAATCAAGCTTTTTACAGAAGGATTAGAGGAAGAGTTTTAGGAGTGGGTTAAGTAAATGTAATTTTGCTGTGGCTGATCTCATGCCAGGGAGTCCCTCCATATTCTATCTATGTGATCTTGAACTGTATTTTAGGGAAATCACCTGCAAATGGCCTGCTAGTTCAGTAGCTACTAGGGAGCAAATAGAAGGAGAAAAGATGAAAGAGAAAGAGTAAGGAAACAGAAAAGAGAAAGACAAAGGAATAATGGAAAATGCTAGAAGAAATAAGTCAAGAAGAAAATAAAGTTAAAATGATTGTGCAGCACGTCATTAGATTAGAATTGTATTAGTCCATCAGAAATAGTAGCACGTCAAAATAGTAACATTGAGAATACAACTATTAAAGAGAAATGTTACAATTTTACATGTAGTTTACTCAATTAGTTTTCAATTAATACTTGACATCTTTTCTCTAGGTTTTCTAAAAAAGATTAAGGAACTAATAGACCAGAGTCCTCCAATCTTCTGTATATTTGTGGGACCATTTCCAGTGATCATACTGCATAAGCCCAGCCATTTGGAGGTAAGGAATATCATTTTGGAATCTACACTAGGTTTTATTTATGTTTCTCGATATTGTAGGCCTACGTACTGTATAGTATAAGCTATAGGCCTACTTGTTTTGTAGTATCAATTTCAATTAAATACATGACTCTTTTCATTCTACAGGTAATTATGGGAAGTGCTAAACACATAGACAAGCCACATCAGTACAAATTTGTTGAACCTTGGCTTGGAACTGGTCTCCTCACAAGTACAGGTAAATAGTCTTATCTCAGGTTCAGTAGTGACAGTTTTCTATGCTGGTGAAGCTTCTATCTGCATTATACAATGTTAGCCAGTCAGATAGATTCCTCTGTCAATATCACTTTGACTAGCTTGCAATATATTTCAATGGCCTTATGAATAATATGAAAATTCAACATCATCCTTTGAGGAAAGTGCATGATTACACACACCACAGTCTGGAGATTCTCAGTTGAGATGTTACATAACAGTCTGCTGCAGAAGTATCCAAGGACACCCTCTTAGATTCTCCGTAGCTACCGGTATTGTAAATGTACTTAACTAGCAGAACTAGTCAGAATTAATTTGCACATTCAATTCTTCAGTCTCTATTATGTAATCTTTTGCATACAGCACGAAATTATCATTTACATCATATTTTCTAATTTAAAATGGAATTTGCAATAGTGAAAATTTCTTTTAATATCTCCCTTATAATCTGTAAAGATGTTTGTTCCATGTGAAATTAAGTTATACATCATTGTGATACAAACTTCTGAAAAAAATTATCAGATACCTAAACAATATATAATTGGCCATGACTGTGTAGAGGTAGCATGCCCACCCCTACATCCGATGGTAGCAGGTTCATTCCACTGGAGGGACCATGTCATATATTTACAGCATGCTAAAGAACCCCAAGCCTAAATTAGAGCCTTAAGACAAAATTCCTCGGACCTTTAAAGTTCAAATAATTCAACCATGGGGAATACAAGGACATATTAATAGGCCTACCACTAATAAACTATGTATTATCGCAAAAGATAAAATAGGCATTTTGAGAATCTAACATGGTCCCTTTTATTCTATTGCTTTGATTACCACTACAGGGGGGCCTTCCTATTTGATTACTGAATTGGGCTACCATATTCTTTCTCTTTTCTGAAACTGTGTAATAATTTTAAAATATGTAGCCTACACAATAAAAATTATGGTATAATAAGTTCCTTCTACTGAGAAAGGTGGCTGAGACAGTAAGACCACTGAGTTACATTTGGAAGTCCCAGATTTGAACTCCATGCCTAAAAAATATTTGACTTGGCTTTTTTCATCGTTATCACAAAAAAGTAACCTTCACAGGTAAATGGCATGAGTGTATGCCACTATTTCATCTGATACGAGTACATTAAACATTAGAATTAAATATATCAGAATAAAATGAACACAAGCCATGATACGACAACAGGAAAAGATGAATATCAGCAGTCATATGGCCTATTGGTACACTTTAAGATCTTACACAAGCAATAAGTTGTTAAAACATGTATAAATAAAGCTGAAAAAGAAGTTCCTTCTTTTGCACTGTTTAACAAAATGGTAAAAAGTATAAACCTAGAGTATGATTTAATTCTCCATTCTTCTGAAATGAAAATATTTAGACTTCATGTGGAAATGGTAAAAAAAAATCCTAAACAAGATAGAGTGGAATGTCAGTTAACCGAACTAATTGGGACCGAGGATCATTTGGATTTTTAATTTGTTCAGATTATTGAATATTTGCGATAGTTTGTGTATAGCAAAGAAATAAAGGTAAATATAATTGGGAAAAACAACTATAAGATGCAACTTCGCATGAGACATATCCCGCCCGGCCCACCCCCCAGTGAAGCAGTTCCTTTTATACCACGATCTAGCGAATTCTTCGAGGATGAACAGGCTGACAAACCGTTGGGTACAAGGCAAACATGTGGGTATAAGGCACTTACTCTCGCATTTTTAATAATTGGTACAAGGAGCACTCTAGAATTTTTAATATTTGGTACAAGGGGCACTCTCGCAGTTTTAATATTTGATACAAGGGGCACTCTCGCATTTTTAATATTTGGTACGGTCGGGAGTGTCTGCAACAATATACTAGGATACTTTGTCACCCTGCTTTGCTGAGAAACAAAATGTGAATATCGAGTGGGCGGAGCTTAAGTGCACCTTGTATTTGGCTTTCGCCATATGGCGAAATTATAATAACTCTAGATGATGATGATGATGAAATGTTCGGCTCGGAGGCCGGTCCTGCCCTGGGACAGAGCCATGGGGGGAGGCCCACGGCCCGACCGAGGGACACTATAATAATAATAATAATAATAATAATAATAATAATAATAATAATAATAATAATAATAATATTTTATTGTCATTAAGCTTACAAAACAAGCAATAGACAAAGTCAATTTTACATACAATAAAAGTTAAAAAATATTTACAAAACTCTTCTCTTGGGCAGTGGTTTCTTTCATGTTATTGTGAACTCTTGTTTCCTTTTTTGACTACTATGAGCTGTGATAATGTTGGACCATCTACTTCATTTGGTGAGCTTTCTGTACTCCTGACATGCAATCTATGTGGGAAAGAATTTTCCAAAAGGGGATTAAATATACATATTGCTAGGACTCAAAGTTCCTCCCAAGATGATGTCTCAGTTTTGGACACACCAGCTGGCAATGAGCTCAATAGCACAAATCTTTCTGATCCTGGGAATAATGAACTTTGTCTTCCGATGCAAATATGTAAGTACTGTGGAAAGCATTTTAAATCAGTCAATATTCATATAAGCAAATCTCATCCTACTGAACACAGTCGGTCTATTGTTGGTACTTACCTCCAAGACTGTGCTGTATCTAAACATGAAATCTCAGGAAAACCAGATGAGCCATCAGATTCTATTACTACCACTGGGGAATCGTATATTGGAAAATTGATGTCATCATGGGAAGAGAAATTCAAAAAAATTATAATTGATCAAGATTGTGAGGCTCTCGACAATGCTACCAATGACTTTATAGAATTCCTGGTTTCATCATCTCAAAACTACCAGGACCTGAACACCCTGCTGTTAAGTATTTCAAGCGACGTAAGGAAGGTAAAGCTAACAAACGATATACGTATTCCGATACATCAAATCCAGTGAAACGGTCTAAAAGAGAGAAGGAACAGCTACAAGAAAAATATATGTATGATTTGGCTCAGTACAATTTTTATAATCACTGAAAGAGAGTGGTTTGTCATGTAATGAAATCTGACATGCAGTCTTCTTGTACTGTGCTTTTATGCCAAGTTGAAGAATACTTCTCAAAAAACTGTGAAGCTCTTAAAGTTCAAAAAGACATTACTTCAAAGTATTGGGAAGCAAGAGCAAAAATGACTTTGGTGTCAAGTTGTGGGCATTAGATACATACATACATACATACATATTTTTGGCTCAAATAATAATATGACTCCTTTTGATCTTTCTTTGCATAATTCTACATCGGATTTGCCTGATTTGCTGGAGATTACTGCTAAAGAAGTTCACATAGCGTTGCTCAGAATTAAATTAGACACAGCTCCTGGACCTGACAGAGTCACAGTAAGAGTTTTGAGACACCATAAAGCAGAAAAATGTATAACATTGCTAGGTTCAGCCATGCTTCTGTTGGGCTTTGCTCCTACAAAATTTTGGCAGGCTAGAACTGTCCTTAACCATAAGGGTGAAGATTGTAAAGACCTAAAGAACTAGAGACCCATAACAATATTTTCTGTTATAAGAAGGATAATTGAGCGGGTTTTGGACAAAATATTTCGTAATTATCTCTCTCTTTCAAGCCATCAGAGAGGTTTCATATCCACACCAGGAACACACATTAACACATCCCTTGTAAACAGGTGTCTTCAAGTCTCAAGATCTAGAAAGTCAAGCTGCTCTATTGCCTTCCTTGATGTGAGTAAAGCCTACGACTCGGTTGGACATGAACACATTAAAAGGGTTTTAGGAAAATGTGAAATACCAGATAATTTGCGTAAGCTAATTATAAATCTAATTGTAGACAACGAAATACAGATTGAGGTTGGGTTTAATCAAACATAACCTATCAGAATTAAGAAAGGTGTTCCTCAAGGTAGTCCTCTTTCGCCCATAATTTTTAATATGTCAATTGATCACATACTGAAGGAACTGACTGATTATAAAGTATCAGAGGAATATGGATTTTCAGCAGATCCTAATTTGACCAAACTTTCTTGTATTGCTTTTGCTGATGATATAGTACTGATTTCAGCTGATAACAATGGTGTTCAATCTCTCTTCACTTTAGCTGAGAGTCTTTTTCTTTCAATGGGTCTAATATTGAATCCACTCAAGGGTAGATTAATATCCATAGAGAAAGGTATACTATCGCCACGTAAAATTACTACTATGAATGGTTGGAACATATGCTCTATTAAAGACCCTCATGAACATATTAGATATCTTGGAGTGGACTTCAATGACAAAATTGTCTTTGGTGAAGCTTCTGTCATTAAAAGCTTGCATTCAGATATATCACGATTGGTTGATTCTAATTTGCTCAAGCCAGACCAAAAGATTTCTATCATCAATCAGTACATCTGGCCAAGTCTTATCTATCCTCTGCAGTGTGCTCCCATTAATAAATTACGAGATGGATTCCTAAATGATATAGACAAGATAATCAGGGGTGCAGCAAAAGCCATTATAGGGCTACCACATGATTGCCCTGATAGTATGTTATATGCACCGAAAAAGTTTCGAGGACTAAGCCTAATGAGAGCTACATGGGAAGCATTCATCCAGCACCATAATATATGCAGGATTCTACTTAATATAAAAGATGAACATCTTCACTCTTTACGAGATCTGAAAACTGAAAGATCATCAGCACTTGCAAAATTAAAAATAAATGTGTCAGAAGCAAAAGACTGGTCATGTTGACTTGTGAGGAAAGAGCTTCGCAATCAAGCATTTGACACATGGTGCACGCTTACTCTTCGAGGCAAAGGGGTTAGACTCTATGCAGATGTTCCTAAGGCTAACTCCTGAGTAAGCGAAAGAAATGGATTGTCATCCTCAGAATGGATGAATGCATTAAAAATGTCGTGCAACATCACTGCAGTTCGTGTTGTGCCTGGCAGGTCTAGTACAACCCGCTATCGTTATCCTAATTGCAGCAAGATAGAAACATTAGGACATGTACTGGGATCCTGCCCCAAAAACGAACTTCTCATCACTACAAGGCATCACAAAGTGAGAACTGCTCTAGCCACTATTCTGAAGCAGATGAAATGGAATGTCTATGAAGAGGTTCATTGTATCTCGACAAATGGTTCAACTAGGAGAGCTGACATTGTAGTCATAAGTTGTGAAAATGGAAAAGCTTTGGTATTTGATCCTACCATAAGATTTGAAATTGATGTGAACCAGGCTTCTGCAGTTGACGAAGAGAAGAAATCAATTTACGAACCATGTCTTCCAGACCTTGCTCAACGTTATGGCACCGAGTTGAGTCATTGGTCAGTGACTGGTCTTTTGTTTGGTAGCAAAGGCACTTTACCGAAATTCACATGGAATTATCTTCTCTCCTTAGGAATATCCATGGAACTTGTGCGTACCATACTTGTGGGGATAATAAAGGACTCACTTTGTATCCTACACAGGCACCTGTATTCCACTTAAATAGAAGGTTATTAATACTCCTCCAACTCAGTTAAGCCGCTTAAATCAGTAAATCCTAATTGCATTCTTATGTTATTTATATTGTATATTGTTATTATTGTAATACAGAGGCATACAGTACCCGTATTCAGGACCCCTGTGATACCATTTTGGATACATAAAAATAAACAAAATGATTTACAAACAACTAAGAGTTAAAATATCAAAAGATAATTGATTTAGTACTACATTCGAAGAACTAATCTAGAGAATAAAATGGATGACCAACCAACCAGTCATATAGCCTATTTTTAAACTTGTCAGCTGGGTAATTAAGCACATTTATTAATAGCATATTATAACATTTCATTCCGACTACATGATAACTTTTAAGTGACTTAGATAGCCTATAAAAAGGTACATCAATAAGGTTTCTATTTCTTGTGTTGTGTGAATGTACGTCCTGTCTAAGTTGTTGACTTGGTTGATTAGTCCTATAGTGTACAATAACACATTGTATATGTATAAATTTACAACGGCCATAATTTTTAATTTAACAAACAAAGGCTTACAATGATCAAGTTTATGTGCACCAGTAATTATTCTAATAGCTCTCTTTTGGAGCAACAAAATCTCTTGAGCATGGCTACAATTACCCCATAGGAGGAAACCATAAGAAATTTTGTTATGAAAGAAAGCAAAATACGCTGATCTAATGTAAGTGTCTGCTATATATTTCAAATTCTTTAGCAAGTAGATCACCCTGGATAATCTAATAGTTAAATATTTAATGTGAGGTTCCCAAGAAAGCTTCTCATCTAGATAAATACCGGTACCTAAAAACTTAACACTATCTGAACTGGCAAACATCAATATGTCTCTTAGGCTAAATAACATTTACAGAGTCTTACTCCCATTCATCAAGAAACTGTTTGCTCTGAACCATTTTGTTGCTTGAGAGAGTACTCTCTGTCATGGGTTTTAATGTAAGTTATTAATGTAAGAACTGTTATTTATAAAAGTAGTGTCGTCAGCATATAACACTGTGTGTATTCACAAAACAAGGCAAATCATTAATCATGAGTAAGAAAAGCAATGGCCCTAGTACCAATCCCTATAGTACACCACACCTAATGCCAGCTACATTAGACCTGCTATTGTTTACACATACAACTGGTTTTCTATTTACTAAATACGATCTAAGAATACACAAGCTAGTATGATGGAACCCTAAAATACTCAATTTGTCTAACAACAACTCATGATTCACACAGTCAAAAGCTTTCCTCAGGTCACAGAAGGTAACCTGAGCATAACCATTCCCTTCACATATCTGGAAAACCTTCTTGATCAGGTAGTCAATAGCATTATTGGTAGACCTATTTTTTCTGAAACCAAAGTGCTCGTCACAGATAATCCTATTTTGATCTAGATGGTTACACAATTGATTATATATTATAGTCTCTAAGACCCTAGAGAAAATTGGAGTCAGAAAAATAGGACCATAACTGGAGGGAGATTTTTTATTGCCTTTCTTGTATACTGGCAAAAATATTCGTGAAAGCTGAAAAAAATGTTTCAAAGGTAACGTTGGCTGAGCAGTGTTCGATCCTACGAAATAAGTCAGCCCAATTAAAAGAATATAGAGATGTCCTAAATTTAAATAATTTGTTTTCATTTACTGGCCTTGTAAGTTAACATTGTCAGTTTCAAGAACTACAGAATCATGATCTGAGTGGGGAAAACAAATGGCATCATATAGTTGAGTTTTTGTATTTACATTAGTAAATATGTTGTCCAGTATAACAAAATAAAATTTTGCTTACATGCCTGTATATAACTTAGTTTTATTTTTTCCGGCGTATGCTGTATAATATTGCCTCAGGGAGAGATATTAATGCTGATTAGTGTTGAATGATGAATGGAAATAGCTTAAAGAAGAAATAATAATAATAATAGAAAACCTAGAGTGAAGTGCTAGATGACAGAAAGAAGAGAGAACTAGAAAAGTAAGATGGGCCAGCAAGGGTGAATCTTAATAACTATTTCAGTGGGGACTGTGATGTGATAGTGTAACAAGAAATCACAAATGATGGAATTGTTATAGACATTTTGAGTAATAGAAATCCATGTGATGATGAGGTTGAAGAGGAAGTTGTGCAACACTGTGTTCAACAGAGAGTATAAAGTGCTGAATGCTTACTAGTCCTATAACATAAATTAGGACTAGTCTTAAACAACGAACACTCTTCGTGTTTTCAATTAGCGTGTTATGCAAGATACCTCAAGGAGCCGTAATGACATGTTATTGTCAAATCACGGAATTTCTAGTGCGTGTTTCATTTTGAAGGTTTGTTATAAAAAAAAAATAGCTTATCCTATAAAATGATCCTCCATTCGAAGCTGAGGTCAGTGGCGTAGCCAGAAAATAATTTCGGGAAGGGTCAAAAGTGCCGGAGGTTTTGGGGGGTATATACACCCGCAGAAAGGGGGCCCTGGGAGGGACTTTAAGCTGGGGGGGCCCGTATCGTAGATTTACGGTGCGTAAAAGAACTCCAAGCTTAAATTAGAGCCTCTGGACAAAATTTATCATCCCTTTCACGTCCAAGTAGGGCCAACTACCTTAGTTTCCGGAGGGGGGTTGAGAGGCGATGGGCTTACCACCTGTCCCTCTGCCCCCTCTAGGAAAATAAGCGTAACAAAATTCACATAGGTACAGAAACTTCCACTTGGAGGCCCTTCGCCCCAACATGGGGGCACAAGATTAGAGAGAGAGAGAGAGAGAGAGAGAGAGAGAGAAAGAGAGAGAGAGAGAGAGGTTTACCTAAGCTAGTGGCCTAGGGAATGGCGGTCCAGACCCTTCCCGAAATCAAAGCCTAAAATTCTAATTTTGTATTAGATTAGTGCTGTAATTATTTAAGTTCCATTTTGTCAAATATTTAAATATTTAATTGAATGATAAAATACTACATTTGTAAATGTGGGCCTATTATTTCCACTGTTCCATATGTTATTTAACTTTTCTTTTAAATAGTAATACGTGTTATAACTTAGGTAACGATTGCTTGTTTAAGTTGGCATGTCTTAGAGTATAGTAAACAAATTTGCTAACTAGTTTTTCAGTGCTAAAATAGCGTAAAATGTGATTTTCACTAGTTCAATACTTAACTCAATAGATGAATAAACGCACAGTTTAGGACTCAATCTGAATTCAGCGAAATCACAGGCAATAGTTGTGGGACATCAGCGACTGAGAAATAAGCTGAATGAAATTAACCTTACGCCCATTAAAATCAATTATTCGGTAATTCCATATGGTGATTCGGTAAAAAATCTTGGTGTTCTGATAGACATAAATTTAACTTGGTAAAGCCTCATTAACGAAACGTGTAAAAAAGTAAACTCCTTAATTCATATGTTTAAAAGATTAAATATGCCCTTACCTACTGCTGTAAAAAAGACTCTAACACAAACCCTGGTCATGCCCCACTTCGATTACTGTGATATCCTGTGAGCTCTAACATATCCCAAAGGTTGCAACGTGTTCATAACATGTGCGTACAATTCATTTGTGATGTAGCTCTGTTCGATCATGTATCGCCTTCCTTCGAAATGTTGTCATGGCTCCGTCTGAATGACCGAAGAAGCTTTCATTGTCTTTGTCTCCTCTTCAAAATTCTTCATACTTCATCACCATCATATTTATCTAGCCGCTTCCCTAACCTGTCATCTCATCACACCCTAAATACACGATCAGAACATAGTCATGTACTCTCTATCCCTCTCCACCGCTCTTCATCCTATTCATCCTCATTCTCTGTATCAGTAGCTCGCCAATGGAATTCCATCCCCCGCACGGTCAGAGGCTGTCGAACTCTTGGTAAATTTCAGAGAGAAGTCAACATATTAATTCTAAACAATGTAATTTAGTTTTTTTTTTTTATTGTAGTAACTAGAAATCTTAACTGGAGCTCTTTTTGATACTTGTAACCTGTAGCCTAACTTCTTGTAACTATACTTTTTCTCTTTAGTATTCGTTAGTATAATTTTAAATATGTTATGCTATAATCCTATTTATTTTCTTTAATATTTTTATTTTTTGTAATTTAATGTTTTATAGCACTCTAAACATTAATAATTTATAAATTAATCTTAAATTTACATTAGGCATATAACAAACTTGTAGAGTGTTTAGGCTTAATGTTTTTAATAGCTATGTTAGTGTTTTGTATTTAAGTATTAAGTATTAATTAATTATCTATAACATGTATATGTATATCGTAATTGTAATGTAGTTTTTGACTGGTAGAGCGGAAGAGAAGGCCAAATGGCCTTAGCTCTGCCAGATTAAACAAAAAGAATAAAAAAGAAAGAATAGTCTTCAAAATTTTCTTCTATCACAACAGCAATATGCCAGATTCCGTTTTAAAGTCATGTGCAGTGGTTGGTGACTATTTTGACTTTTTCAAAAAATAAAGTGCAGAATATTGTACACCTGTAAAATTTCAGTAGGCCTATAACAAAATTTCACTATAACAAATTCACTTCTGAGGTCCCCTAAATTTCGCTATACTGGTACTTTACTGTAGCATGTTGTTCAGTGAAGTTAAAGAGGACATTGGCAACTGTGCATATTTTAAGGTAATTATTTATGTTTGTACAGGTCTTTTTTTCATTTAGAACACTTAAATGCCCTGCAATAGTTCAATAATTTTGTGCAAAATTTGATGTTGTGCAATCATTTTGACCGTGTATGTTGGTGATTGACAAGCTATGCAACTGTTGTGTAAAATTAAACCTGTTTGACATTTTTGTGCATCATATCATGAAAGAGTGAGATTTTAATATGTATTAAGCATTTGGCTTCATCATTAATAACAGCAATGACGGTTTACTATACTACCATCTCCATACTAACTTATGGATTAGAATTGATCTGGGAAAAGCTAAAACTTAAGGACTTTGAAAAATAGAAAATGTCCTCAAGTATGCACTGGGAGTAGGAAAGACAACACCAAAAAGAACGGTCTATGAGCTCACGAAGGAGTCCTCCTATTCTTCTCTCTAACTGTGTAAATGTATATAATCATCCTTTAATTGTTATCACAAGGATCCATAAAACATGTAAGTAAATATAAGTAAGTAAATAAGTAAATAAAAAATATATAAAAGAAGGAGGTCGTTCAGACAAGTGACAGTTTGGATGGATGATGTTTGGCTTAATGAGGTTCTACTGTAGTAGCTAACATTTAAACTGTAACTTTTCCTTATGTATCTTCCAAATTTATACTAGTGTACACATTTTGATTGCAAAAAGAAGTATTAACCCATTATTAAAAAGAGTATCTGGGCTTGTAGGTCATGGTCCAGTTGACATAGGTGTGCCAAACATTTTGTCCACAACTACACTGAGCCTGTTAACAGTCAGCCGCTGACCAGAAAGCTTTGCCCGAGACTCCACCACCACTGAGGATGTCCGCCGTAGTTGTGGACGAAACGTTTGGCACTCCAAAGTCAACTGGACCATGGCCTACAAGCCCAGATAATGTTTTTAATATAGAATCCGGCCATGAAAGCCTACAATGTTTTATATTAAATATTTTCTTTGAGTAATCTATACTATTTTGTCCTCTGTCATGGGTGAGTCCACCCTTTCAGTAATGGAAAATCCCTTTCCCGTGTTCAGGGCTGGGTCTTTGTGTCTTCCTTAGGTTTAAGGGCTAGGTAGGGGATTGGTACACCCCAGAAATAAATCCACTGTGCAATATAACATTATGGGATCAACATGGGTCGTTCACGACCTGATGGAACTTCCACTTCCATTCCATTTTACTATTTCATGGTACCTGTACTGATTTTCTCCATTAATTTTATCTGCTAATTTTAAATTAATTTTGTGTCTGGAAAGTCTGTCACAAGGATCTATGATTAGGATCACCGCCAATTGGCTATGCACAAAACTGTGAGCAAATATACTAATTTTAAAAGAATTAGGAAGAAAAATGGAAACAAAATTTAATAGTGATCCTTGCCCTGGATCGGCCACCGGTTCCTGGTAAAGTTGCCGCTGTGCAAAATAGTTTTGGTGATTTCAGTTTGATTTGCATTGACAGCAGCCACCAACTGATTGAACCCTGGAATCAGCAAAAAGTGCAAACGTACCTTTTGCTAATTAGAAACAGGTAAGATAGATACATTCTCAAGCAAGGATGATTGGGACTCATGTGGGGAAATATTTTTGGGTTCGTAAAGTGTTCTTTTTACCTATTCTACTATAAATTTACCACCTGCAAAAATAAAAATAAAAAATAAAAAAAAGTATCAATACTTACTACAGTGTATTCTTGTGTCAACAGGTACAAAATGGCATACACATAGAAAGATGATCACACCGACTTTCCATTTCAAGATATTAGATCATTTTATTAAGGTGTTTGCAGAAAATAGCCAAATTATGGTACAAAGACTAGAGAAAGAAGTGAATTCTGAAAGTTTCAACATCTACCCTTATGTCACTATGTGTGCATTGGACATCATATGTGGTATGTAAAATTTTAAAACCAATAGTATATAAAAATGTATGAGTTCAGTTGTTTCCAACCATTTTTTCATGCTGAACATCCCTACTCAAAGAACTTTGTAATAGTTAACTGAACCGTCTCCAGTAACTAATAATAATAATTAATACTAGTAATACATTATTGCAGAAATTAAACATACATGCATGCAATAGGCTTTGTCATGCATCATTGTATACAAAATGCTGTTCACATTAGAATCAAGAAATTCCTTTACCACCTGTGTGGCCTTGTGGTTAGCATTGCTGGCTACGGATCTGCAGGCCGGGGTTCTATCCCCAGTACTTCCAGAATTTTTTTTGAGGAAGGGAAGTCTGGAACAGGGTGCACTTAGCCTCATGATACAAACTGAAGAGCTATTTGATGAAGAAGTAGTGGCTCCGGTCATGGAAACCATCATTAATGGCTGTGGGTGTTGGCATGCTGACCACTTGCCTCTATCCTGCCATCTGCCTATGGTAGGTGATGCAGCAGTCCGATGGCAGGCCTGGTCCCTCAAATGGATTTGCACCATGGAGTTTAGTTTTAATATTTAGTTTACATAATAAATAACCTTAACTTTCAGCTATATTTTATTGTGAGCCTAAGGTTCTCACATCAAGAGGTATTATTAAACAACTTACACTGAGTGTACTTATTTATTACACTTTTACTTAACCTAACCTGAGGTGTAACAAGGTTCGGTTTACTTATTGTACTATAATCATGAACTAAACAAAGATAAGATGTTGATGGTAGTCAGGGCCGTAGCAAGGTCCTTCTGCGCCCTTGGCGAGTTTGACAAATCTGCGCCCTCCAATACTAGGGTGATCTGAACATTTTTTTTTTCTGTAAAATTGTTTATTATTTTAATATAAAAATACTGTTATTATCAAAGATAACCTAAACCTCAATTTGAAAATGAACTAAGTGTTGGACTTTCAAGGTACTAAAACCTTATTTTCAGACGATTAAACTATTTAAAAAATAATTAAATCATAAAATCTAGTATCAAAAGTAAATTACATAGTACATAACATAGGTAAAGTATTTTTTTTCGAATAGTTGAACCACTTTCATCTCAATAATAACGTAGTTTCTTTAATTTTTATTGTTGTAATATCTTTCCAAACTGTTCATGATCTATGTTATCATACTCTGTCAATAAGAATCGTCTTAATTAAAGAACGTTGCATGAATGCTTTTTGTTTGTAGACAATCGGCATAATATATAGATAGTTCACGTGCAGTAATTTCTAATAACCTGAAAGAATTTTCTTCCATTAACGTGGATTTTTATTGCTTGATAAATTGCACCAGTCTAAAAAATGCAGGATTTTTCATGGTTAATTTAGCGCCCTCTTTGTACCTGCACCCTTGGCGGGAGCCCACCTCACTACCGCCTAGCTACGGCCCTGATGGTAGTGTCATGATATTAAGTTGTGAAAAGATTGTTCTGCATACTACAGCATTTTGAGGAACACCTCTGTTTACTCAGATGGCTTTCTTTTGGCATATAAAAGCTTGGCTTGAACATGAACTATTGTTCCAGAGCATTACCTCATACATTATGAATGAAAGAATGCGCAAAATCCTTAGGCCTATATGAATTACCATGTTTATATGAAGGATTGAAATTGATCTGAATCCAATCCCATTATAGTTAAAAGTCAATGAAACGAGTAAGCCTGTTTTGTTAACTTGTGAAGTGTTGCCAAAATGTAATCATCAAAATATTGCCAAATTATTTAATGATGCAATGGGACTTCGGTGGTCCGATGGGGTGCAACACAGCAACATCTTCCTTCTTGCGATGGATGCAGCACCACACATATGCAAAGCTGCCACAATGTTACATTTCACGTGTCATGTGCATGCATTCCATCGCGTAGCAGAACTGGTTCGATCTAAATTTCCTAAAGTTGACACACTAATTTCAAATACCAAGAAAGTATTCTTAAAAGCTTACAACAGAATTGATAAATTCAAAGAACTGTTTCCTGAACTTCCACTTCCTCCGCAGCCAGTTTTAACGAGGTGGGGAAGCTGGATTGATGCTGTAGGCTACTTCGCAAACAATTATGATTCTGTGAAACAAGTTCTCCAGCATTTTGATTCCCATGTAGAAACAGAGCTATCATTTAGTGATTTAACACTTAAAAATGATATTGCCTACATCCAGTGTTATTTTTCGCATTTGTGCACTCCCATTAAATCTTTGGAAACACCATCTTCGAAACTCTCATTCTGTAGTAACATCTCTGGAGGGTCTACAAGGGCCAGTCAGAGCTGTAGTGAAGAATAAGCTCTCTTCCAGTTTGCAGAAAAACCCAGGTATCAAGAAAATCAGTGCAATTAACAGAGTGCTAAGTGAAGGCAGTACCAATGTATTGGAAATTGAGTACACTCCAGAAGATTTGTGCAAGTTTAAATATGCACCCATTACTTCATGTGAAGTTGAATGATCATTTACTCAGTATAAAGCCATGTTATGTGATAACAGGATGAGTTTTATATTTGACAATTTGAAGCACATGTTTGTACCTTATAGTTATGGGGACTGTAATTTGAAAAATTAACAGCAATATGTAATTTTCAATCTTTGAGTTATTCAACTTACATCTCCAGATTATTATAGCTAATCATATTTAAAGAAAAAGGAGAGAATCTGGTATTGAAATATTATGTATTTTTTGGTGTTTTAATGGTTTTATTACAAATTTAGAAATGTTAAAATACATCTAGGTAGGCCTATATGTAGGCCTACATATTTTACTGATTTTTAGTACATAACTATCCAGGCCCTGCTGATAATCATACCATATTTAGTATATAGATCTACCATAAATAGAAAAATATAATTTTTTTAACTGAAACTCTATTCAGACATACTGATCAGATCCTAACTATTTCAAACAGAATTTAACTTCTCTGTCCACAGAAACAGCTATGGGGATAAAAATCAATGCTCAGCAGCAGAAAGAGAATGATTATGTCAGCGTCGTTACCAGGTGAGGTTATGTTAGTAAGTAGGCCTAGCATACACTCAACAAATTCAAATAGGCAATATCATTACAAATCTTCAAATCAAATTTACAAATCAAAGTAGCAGGCAATGGTATAGTCCAAGTGTAGAGAACCCGTTCACGCGATATGCACAATTGCATGGACCTTGTCATGTTTTTTATGTTTTTCAGCAAAGCAGGATGACCAACTGTCCTCTTGTACACTGCTTATCAGTACCATCACAGCACACGACAATTTCGTATGGATAGTCTAAATAATTCATAATACTATCCACATAGTTCAGCATACAAAGCGGACGTGGCAGCCATAGAGGAGCACAAACGCATTTGTAGAATAATGGGCCATATTATATCTCCAACGAGGTTTGTCAACCTGCTTACTCACAATTCTAGCTGCTCTGGCAGAATGACATCACAACTTTAACATCCAATCACAAGTTTCTTCATGCTTCGAGGAAAGAAATACAGTGGAAATCAAGCTACTTTACTCTAGATCGTGGTATAAAAGAAAGTGTATTAATTAGGGCAAGAGGGTTGGACCAAACCTTTTGCCTAGACAACATCTCCTCTCCAGAGAACTATCCATAACAAAGTATGCGTGATATTGAGTGCCCTCTACATTTGGATTTTAAGTTAATACTTTTTAAATCATAATATCCATATAAATAATAAAATCAGGTAAACTGATATAACAAAGTGCCTGAATGATTTTGCTTAATCAGTGATGTTTGCAATTATGGTATGCAGAAAATAAATTATTTTTATAATCGACTCCGAGTTAGCTCCCGATCGATTCATTAAACAGGGCTTGTGGAAGAACAAAGGTCTAAAGTTTGATGATTAACCTTAATTCATACTCGCATACCCTGATATAAGAAAATCTTAAAATATGTCAACATTTCACAAAATGCTCTGGCAGAGAACTCTGCTAATGTATGTAGACCTAATTATTTCAATGTAATATATCATTTGTATATAACGGTATTCATGTAGTACTCATTTCAACTTGAACAACGAAACAAACAAACATCAGTCAAGACCCTCAATGATTAGCAAAGCAGCTTCGTAGTATAGTCATGATTTCCAATTTAAAACATGTGATCTTTAATTAGTCGTTACTCCAGTACAGGTCAACTGATTTGATCCAAAATAAAATAGGCTTCTTGCCATGGACATTATATATACGTAAATCAAGTTTCATGAAAATCCGATAAAGCATATTTGAGTTATCATGCGTACAGACACATGGATGGACAGATAGATGGACAGACATCTTCCCGTCCCCATACAATCTCACAAAGTACCATTCTGGCACTTATTAACTAGACCTTGAATATCATTGGTGATCAATGCCAGATATTGAAAAATCATTTAGTCCATTAGAGTATATGCAAGGAGTCTCTGTTTGTAAACAAGAGAAGAGAGAGGTATGGGTACTAAAATTATTGTATGAACAGAAATTTTGCTGACTAGCCATTGATAAGTCATAAACCCTTTCACTGATACAATGCAGGAGTATGCATTACTGCTGGTTGTGGTTTGATGCTACAATGCACCATTTTGTGTGCCAATAGATGATAGAAATTTTCCACGTGAGTGATTCAAAGCAAGTCAGCGTTTAGTGTCATCTGTTGTCTAAATCCTGACACCATAGTTCCCTGTTCTCTGCTTTGGTCTGAAACCTGTAGCTAAATACTACAGGTGATGTATCGGACCATTCATTGAAATTCGTTATAACCCTGCTGTGTTGTGATGACATACAATTAACCCCAGAGTTGTGTAAATCAGTCTAAACTTCAAGAAACACATGCTATGTTTTGGAGGGAATTGACAAACTATTTGCAATTGTTTGTCCGTTTATGACTACAAAATAAATTTTCAAATTAATTCAGCACTACCAGTTTGCACAGTGAATAGTATGTCAGCAGTGAAAGGGTTAAACATTACGAAAACAAGCACTAGCAAGAAGATTTCTGAAGATATTGCACTGCTTAACCTGCATAGGTAGGGAACAATATGAGTAGACCTACCAGTTTCTAGACTCGAGAAGAACATAAGACACTCATCTTTGCTATTTCACCTAATAAATAAATAAATAAAATTAGCCTGTAATATCCGATTTAAGGGCCAAGGCCTCCTGCGAGTGCAGGGATAGCTAGAGAAGCTCCTTAGGGGTACTATTCCTAAGGAGGGTGCTAGGATGTCCCACAGTTTCTACAAAGATCACTTCACTGATTCCACTTGTGAGCTCTTTCCACTCCTGACGGTCTCGTGCTCTCCTCGACCATTGATCGCCTGTCACTTTCTTGAACGCATCTGCCAACCTGCTACTTGCCTTCCTACGTTTCGTTTTCCGACTCTCGGGTCCCACATGGTTGCTCTATAAGCCCATCTTGTACTGTCCATCCTTGCTATGTGTCCACCCCATTGCCATTTCAGTCTGACAGACCTGAGCGTTACTTTGTACATGCCTGTTTTCTTCCTTATCACTTCATTTCTTATTCTATCCTTTGTTGAGATGAACAAGATTTTTCGTTCCATTTTACGTTGGCATATCTGTAGTGCCTTCCTCTGCTTTGATGTTAGTGCCCAAGTCTGGTAGCCATACAACAGCACTGGTATTACGCATTTTTCTAGTACCTCTATCTTCAAGCTTAATTTCTGGAATTTGTCCGTTAGTATAAACTTCAAACTCCAAAATTTCTTCCAAGTCTGGTTGATTCTTGTTTTCACTTCTTTTGCCATATTGTTCTTCACCTAACATCATAGGCTAATCATTAAAGTTCAATATCAGTTTAAACGAACACAAGCCATGACAGAATAACAAATGAACAGATGCACAGCAATATTTCATGAGGTACTGGTAAGCTCAATAGAAGTGGATACACATAATTGGTTACAGCACTTGAGTTGAATATTGTATTCAAATAATTATTATCGTCACAAGAAACATACATTAAGATTTCTGTGATTTTTTGTCACATAGTTATCAGCTCTTGTGTTATTATAACTGACTAGCTGATTAAGCATCCTTTGTACCAGTGAAAAAGTATTTTGCACAGTTTTTAGCCTTACCTGAGAAACATTGTGAGGAAGGAAATACTGTCTCGCTAGAGCATTGGACAATGTGTCTTACAGCATCTAATTGTAATCTTTGTTGCCAGCTTGATCAGACTCATTTTTTATTTTTTACTTTTTGACAGATTATATTACTCTGGCTTTTGATCAAACATTTGATATATATGCATTCACACAATAGGTGAAATATTGAAATGATACTACACAAATAAACAAATAAACTGATTTGCATGAAGTTAGATGCAGACAGGTGTCATTCTCTAACTCCAGAAGAATATCTAAAACCCTGCAAAATACTATTTCACCTGTACAAAGGACGGTAATCAGCTAATAGCATGATAAAAACAATACTTAAGTTCTTAATATTGCGCTCACTTAAAGCAGAGTTTTCTTATCCTGGCTTAAAACTAAAGAGATATAAGAAGACATGAAACTTTTCATATAATATTAGTAGTGAGCAGTGGCCTAGCTTGACATTGGGTTCTGGGTAAACTGGATTTTAAAATATGAATTTATACCTGTTCAAATGATACACGAATTCCCAGTGTTTAAAATAATAAAATAATGTTAATATAATGCAGATGGATTCGATTTCGTATATACCTATATAAGTATATTATTATTACTAGTACTATTATTATTACTATTACTAGTTGGCTAGTAGTAGTATTAGTATTAGTACCACAATCTTTATTAATTATTATCGAATTTTAGTGGATTTGGATTTTAAACTAAACTAAGTTACGTAGATTTAAAAAAATAAAGTATAAGATTCAATTTTAGAAAAACGCCTAAATCAAGCTTAGAAGTTGGTTTTTACCCTTTGGTTCATACGATAGAGTCGAGATGGTGTTATCCATACCTATTATATTAAAACGTGCAACACGGAAATAATCACAATTTTAAGATAAACTAACTCTGCACTCAGTCCAATGACTGATGAATGTAATGTTTATGTTACCGTATCCTTCCCTTTATTCAATCTATTGTCCGGCTTCATACTCGAGCGCTCTTCAAGAAAGCAGGTATCTGAAGAGACTAAATATGGCATCATTTCTTTCCTTCTTTAAATATTACTTAACTTGACATAATATTATCTCTACACAGTCAATTATTTAACAAGGTTATAAAGTCATGCGAGTGTTGTCAGGTATGGAATAAGCCACGAGAAAATAGTAATTTCTATGTTTAACTTAGAGAAAGTTGTGCGAGTGTTCTAAGAGGTGAAATAACTCGCGAGAAAATTGTAATTTCAGTGCTTAAATTAGACAAAATTACGTGACTATTCTAACAGGTGAAATAAGTCGCGAGAAAATAGTTAACGGTACTTTGTTGCTTAAGATACAGATCGTTGTGTGAGTTTCCCAAGAGGAAGAATATGACGAAAGAAAATGAAAAATAAATTATTAGGGTAAAGCAAGTCGTGTGAGAGCTTCCTGAGATGGAATAAGACATGAGAAAATAGTAATTTCAATGCTTCTGTTAGAGAAAGTGTGTGAGTCTTTAAAGAGCTGGAATAAGACGAGAGAAAATAGAAAAAAATAATTAGGAAAGAGTAAGTCGTGTGAGAGCTCCCTGAGATGGAAGAAGACGCGAGAAAATAGTTATTTTAATTCTTATGGCACAAAACGTTCTGTGAGTATTTCAAGAGGTAGAATAAGGCTAGAGAAAATAGCAACAATTTTATTACGGTAGAAAAAGTCACGTGAGAATTCCCAGAGATGGAGCGAGAAAACTGTAATTTTAACGTTTAAGGTAGAGAACATTGTGTTGTGTTTTCTAAGAGCTGGAATCAGACGAGATAAAATAGTAAGAATTTTATTAAGGTAGAGAAAGTCGCGTGATTATTTCAAGAGCGGCAGAACACATGCTGGGGGTTGTGAAATCCGTTTTCGTGAATTTAACATTCAAATTTGGCGGCGTGATGCAGGAGGTGACGTCACAGCCCAGTGCTGCGGAAGCAACTCTTCGCCGTTTTCGAAGAGACTAGCGTTCTCAAAAATATCTTCAGTTTCTTTGGTGGTGACTTTATGCCGCTCTTGCGAAACAAATTGGCATGTCTTCGCAACGAGTAAGTTAACGTTTAGTGGGAGAAGTCATATAACTCGCACTTGATGAAACGACTTGCGGAATCACTAGTCTCAGCTCGCTCGTCTTTACTGCCGCATCATGAGATTTTGAGGCTGCCTAAGCACGTGGCACCACAAATTGACGCTTTATGCGTTGGGATTGGGGAATGCAACGGCGAAAAATATTTTGATGACACGGCTAATGAGTTTATAATGATTAATGGCTTGGTTGTTGCTGCCTTTATTTATTTGTTTATGAATCCACTATTTCCTTACATTATTTAGGTAGACTCAGTCTCAAAGTCTACCCTTACGCTACGCCACTGGTAGTGAGAGAGTACAAATGTGTTAATTAAGAATTCTTTGTGTTTTGTATGCATACGAAAAACATGTTATGAAAATAATTATTTATGGAAAAAAGCTGATTTTTATTTCATGTGCTGGTTGCAGAACCTCAGATGGAATGATGCACCGAATGTTCAGTCCATGGCTTCATAATGAGTTCATTTTTAATATCAGTCCTCCAGGAAGGAGGCAGGCAAAATACATCAAGCAGCTGCATGAATTCACAAATGAGGTAAATTACAACAAAGAAATGAAACAAAAGAAAAAATTACAACTGTGAATAGGTTATAATTTCAACAATACTGAGTCTATAGGGTACGTTGCAGTGAGAAGTAAAGCACAATCAAGTGATCTGTAATATAGGTAAAGGTGAAGTGATCCCTTGTGTGACCCATGGAGACCCATAGGGTTTCCAGAAGGTTAGGGCTCCAAGACTGTAACATACGGCAGATGAACGTGGCAAAGTTCTTGCCCTTGGCACCGGACGTTATTTTACCCCAAGGAATACTCCTGGTACTCATTTCTGTTAGACGCTGAGTTGACCCCAGGGTCCTAGTAAGGATTCAGCCAATTGAAAAATCTCAACGACCTCATCGGGAATAGAACCCGGAACCTTCCGGTTTGTAGCGCAGTGTCTTAACCTCTACACCACGGCGTAGTAATATAGATAGTAAAGTACATGGAAATTATTTTTCAGTTTGCTGTAATAATCACAAAGTATTAATAAATGTAGGCAATAAATATATTTAAAAGAAAAAGTAAAATTATCCATATACAGGCAAAAGATATCCTCAGGGAGACCTTGTAAGGTTGCGGCTCCCAGATGTTTAGACATTCAGTTACTTGGAAGGTGAAGGTTGCAAGGTATTCAGTCATATGCAACGACTTTATTTGCCCCCAGGATTGCTCTTGCTACTCATTTTTATTAAAAGCCATGGTGCTAACAGAAGGAAAAAGACAATGGAAAAATCTTCATTGAGGATTCAAGCCATGACCTTCCAGTTTGTAGCACTTTCCCTCAACCAACTGTACCATGGCATTCCCCCAATATATATATTTAGGCCTTTTAAACTTACTGCCAATAAGTAGGCCTACCTTTTGTCATTCTTGAGTGATACTGTGCAAATTGTTAATCTTGCAGTAGAATGTCAGTTATTTGAAAAATCAATTTCCCAGTACATTCATAAGTTTATTTATTCTTTTATTTATGTATTTATTTTTACTTATAAGGCCTAATCCTTCTGGTGGCACTATGGCCTTGGGGTGACTCAGACTCTAACAGAAGTGAGTACCAGGAGTATTCTGGTGATAAAAGCGGCCAGTGCGTAAGGCTGATAATCTTATCACCTCCACATGCCGAATGTCTAAAAATTCTGGGAGCCTCAACCTCCTGGAACGATCAGGGATCACTTTACTTTACTTTACTTTACTTTACCATCCCATGAATGATACACTACCATGGCTTGAGAACCACCCTCCATCTTATCTGTTGGTGTTCTTTGCCCAAGAAAGGAAAGGGTGTCATCCTTTTTAAAGAATATACGCCATGTAATAAATGGCTCAGTAAGCCAGAAGGATTGACGAGTAGTGAGTGGAAGGATTAAATTAAGATGACAGCGAATGTTTGTCCAGTTCGAGCTCTACCAGGCAGGTCCCAAGATGGTCACCATTGCCGTCATTGTGGCAGTGAGAAAGAAACTAGCTCACATCTTGGGTGCTTGTCCTTATGGTGAAGTGTTGAGGAACAGTCGCCATCGCAAGATCCGAAAATTAATTGCAAAAAAATCATCATCAAGTAGCTGAAGAGATCTGCGGCGTTTCTGAAGGTGGCTCTTCTAGAAGTATTGACATCATCGCCATTCCACCAGGCTCAACCAATGGATATGTAATCAATCCTACAATCAGGTTTGAAACATGTAGCACCCAACCTGCAGAAGTTCATGCTGAAAAATGTCGTATCTACGAACCCACCATCGCATACTACAAAGGAAAATACTCCCTTTCTTCTCAATAAAATGAATAAAATATTGCATACACTGATGCTCCACTAAGTCAATATTTTATTCATTTTATTGATTCATTATGTTCCACTGTTTATTTTACTTCGTTTTTATTTATTTTATTTTCCCTTCCTTCTATTACTATCTTTGGGCTGATGGTGGGTGCAAGAGGGACAATTCCTTCACTCTTTGTGGATTTCTGCAGATTCTTCCATCTGAACAACAGTGTAATAAAAGAAGTGTCTCTGACAACCCTGAAAGGTTCCCTCTCTATACTCAGGAATCACTTATATTCCTGAGTACCGACATATAAATATTATTTTCTCTTCTATATTTATATTTATTTGTTATATATTTGTCTTCTAGTTTTTGTTCTTGCTGTTTCATAAGTTTTCTTGTTATAGGCCTTAGTGGTTAATGTTAGTTTTTCTTCATGTTTATTGTAAATGCTTGTAAACACTTCTTTGTGGTGCAAATTATTTCTTTTTTCTATTACGCTTTGTCTTAGGGCAACCCTTAACTGAGGGAAGCTGAATGTAAATAACATTAAAAATAAATACTACCTAGGTATTTAGTTTCGTTTTTCTAACATTCATGATAACATTTTATTGATATTATTGTATATTATGCAGTGATTTAATATCAGTTAAAATTCTTGTTAAATTATCAGAAAACTCACTGCTTGATTTACTTATATTTGTAGTTATAGAATATAGATTGTAGATTAAGTTGTAGGTATAGATAAGCACGTTTCATATAGGGTATGCCTTGGCATAGTGGTTGAGGCACTGCACAACAAATCGAAAGATCACGGGTTTGATTCCTGATGAGATCAGTGGGGTTTTTCCATTGGTCTAATCCTTCAGGTGGCACTATGGCCTTGGCATTGACTCAGCCTCTAGCAGAAATGAGTACCAGAGGAGTATTCCTGGGGTAAAAAGCAGCCGGTGCATAGGGTTGACAACCTTACCACCTTTCTGTGCCATCGTCTCAGTCTGGGAGTTTCAAATTCCTGGAACCCTATGGGTCACCATGTCCCAAACTGGAATCACTTTACCTTTTTTACTTAATTTTTCACATTGTTATTTTCATGCTTTATTTAATTTTAGAGCTATTCATAGAAAAGGTTTTCTAGGTTCACAGGCTGTGTTCTAATGGGTTTGAATAGTTTCTATGTTTCTCTGATTATGAAACAATATTCCAATGCTGACTGTGAATGTTTTTTTTTTAATGAATAATAAAGAAGCGTGTCTTCGAGCAAAAAAATTCTATTGACATTGTCTTAGTGTTAAATTAGGTTTCTATATCTACCTGTATATTTAAAAATTCGTCAACATTATACAAGGCCCTCTGAGTTAGCCAAACAGAGATACAACTTCTTAATATTTTTCTATCGCATTGATAGATGCCGTTTGGAAACTTGTTCCCTATTTTTGTGGCCATTGCTGAGAAATTGCTTAATGTTTTATTTAGCTTGCATTTAGGTGCCTCAAAGTGAATTTGATGTCTAAATTCATAAGTATGAGAGATAGTTCTGACTGGATTGGCAGCCAAATTATCCTTTATGAAGAAAACAGCATTTAAGATATATAGACTAGTCGAAGCTCAAAAATTAACATGGTCTACATACAATAAAAAATGTCTATCGATCCAAACAAAATTAAAACATTACTAGACGGTGGTTCAACCAGAGGTGACACATGGAAGCGAAACTCTTAAAATCACCCAGAAAAATAGAATAGACAAAATCCTGAAAGTAGAGAGAAGAATAGCTAGGACATGCATGAATATAAAATACCAAAAAGATGGACAGTGGCGGATAATACCAAATGAAATGGTATACAGAGAAGTAGAACCTATCACAGATACCTACTATACGGAAGAAAAGGATCTCTTTTTTTTGGTCACATTATGAGGACACCAGAAACTCGACTGACAAGAAAACTTATAGAGAAACTCTGGAATATGAAGCAACAAGTAGGATGGATTACTGAAATTAGAGAGGATATGACAGAATTAGAAATAACTTTGGATGACTTGAAAAACAAAACAGGAAATTCAGGGAGACTTAAAAATATTAAAATAAGATTTAAGTCAAAAATAGACAGACACCAGACAATAAAGAGGGTATTTACAGATGAAGAGCGACAGAGAAGATCGGAACGCATGAAAAACTACTGGGCAAATCGGAAAGGAAGACCGAGAAATGATTGACTGAAGTGGTCCAATGGGGCCGTAAAAGAAGAAGAAGAAGAAGAAGAAGAAGAAGAAGAAGAAGAAGACTAGTCAATGTCATTATTTTCTGATCTATAAGTAATAGTCTGCAATGAGTTCTGAGTGATGAATTTGTTAATATTCTCAAAGCTTTCTTTTGTAAAACAAATTTCTTTTGAGAATGACAGCTATTGCCCTATATCTGAAGGCTATATTGTAAAATGCAGGTATGCAAAATATGTCCCTTTAACTTATATACCTAAGTGGAACGTGTTCTTTTAAGTTACAAAGAAGAAATAAAATACGTGATAACTTTCTGCAAATGAATTCAATATGTTTATCCCAAGTAAGAGTGCTATCTACCGGTATAACTATGCCAAGTATCTTAAAAAATTTAACGTGTTCCAGTACATTTTTTAAAGAAAATACGAATTCTGTCTTTATGTCATTCAGTAAAAAGCCATTCGCATTAAACCATTTCTTCGCTGTGTCTAAGAAAATCACAGTAGTATGTTCAAGTTCACTAAAATCCATATGACTATGCAAGAATGTGGTGTCATTAGCATATGCAATTGCCTAAGCAGGAATTATATAACAAATCATTAATCATTATTAAAAACAATACAGGTCATAGCACAGATCCTTGTCCTGATAACTAGCGATTTAGATAGTAAGAATCAATTTAGCAAAAATTGCTTTGCTAGGGCCTGTTACACTGGTAATACTTGTATAAATAATTAAGTATCATGCAAAAAAATTTCATAACCCAAATCAGTTGAAGAATAACATACTTTTGAGGTAGGTAGCGAAAAAATATTATTAAATAACAGCTTAACTATTGGATTATAATTATTTACTTGTTACAGGTGATACAAAAAAGGAAAGTGGCATTTGAAGAAATGAAAAACATATGTGACATTATTAATGAAGATGACTTGGGTGAGTACTTATATTCCCGTAGTATGCTGGTGATTAATGTCATTATTATGGTGCAATTTTATCTAATATAAGAACATAAGAAGACAGGTTACTGAAAATTATAAACTGATCAATTGAAATTGAAAAATTATAAATTTGAGCATCTATGAATTTAAATCACTGATTTTTTACAGGAAGGAAAAAGAAACTGGCATTCCTAGATCTACTTCTGGAGAGTTCACAAAATGGCCATAGACTGACAGATGAAGAAATCAGGGAAGAAGTGGATACCTTCATGTTTGAGGTATGTTTTAGTGAATATCTACACCTTTTCAACCTCAATTTCGGAAAAAGTAATTTCAATTTCGGAAAAAGTAATTTCAATTTCTGAAAAAGTAATTTCTATTTCGGAAAAGGTGAATTTAAATTCGGAAAAGGTCATTTCAATTTCGGAAAAAGTAACTTCAATTTCGGAAATAGTAGTTTATTTTGGTACAATGTTCAAATAAACACATAGGCGTAACTTAAATGAATAGTTACATAGAGTTTAACACTTTCAGTTTCCCAGAGGCATATCGTCCATATGCATAGCAGCAGGATAATGTTTCTGCACATGGTTGACAGCGCGAAGACACATTTGAGGGGTGATAATCTGTATTGCAGAATCAACAGTCCTTTCCAAGTGTTGAAGTCTGAATTCTTTCTGAGTTAGTACACCAGCTGGATCCCTCCTCAATGGGATGTCTGTGGTCTCTCTGAGACGCTGCTTGATGGCTGACTTCATGGTACTCCAAATGTGTTCTATTGGATTCAGCATGCAACTGTAAGGGGCTAATCGACAAATTTCAACCCCCAGAAATTCCACGCCGGGAACGTCCCATGCTTCTTCTACAATACAGGTTGAAATTTGTTTCGTCGATGAAAATCAGGTGTTTTTGTTGGCCTACATATTCAAGAACTTTTTCTACGTATGCTCTTCTTTTCAACTTGTTCTCGACAGAATTTACTCCTTCAGGAAGGAGACATACTTGCTTATATGGAATTAAGCGTCCATCAAGAGATTTAGACACGGTCTGCTTCGATATTTTGATATGTCTTTTGTGTCTCAGACGTTCACAGATAACTTTTAAAGTAATCTGAGAATTTTCTTCAATTAATGCAATTATATAATCTATATCGTCAGCAGTCAAAATATAATGGCGCTTACCTCCTCACTCTTTTCGAGGGATACAACCTTTTCTCAGCCAGTCATGTGCAGTTTTATATTTAACACCATTAGCCGCAGCCACTAATTTCCAATCTCCACCATTTTCTGCTTCCTTCAAAATTCGGTCACGACACTCGTCTGTTACCTTTTGGTAATTACCTCTCTGGTGACGAATAGCCCCTGCTCTTCTTTCCATATTTCAGGAAAGAACTTGCCTTTAATTTGTGAAAGTAATCTTAAGTCGAATTACTTGTTTACTCGTAACCATTGGAAACAGTACCTTTCAATTATTTCAGAACTTAAAAAATACCAAGGCCCTCTTACATATACTGTACGTAATAATGTCATAGCCTAATTTTCATTTTTATGGCATGAAACAACTGAGAGCTACCGTAGAATTACGAGAAAATAAATGATTCGTTAATGCTGTACTGAAATAAAATTATGATTAAATTTCTAATCAAAGTTGAAAATTATTCCTGAAATATATATATTCTATGTAGACTGCAGATTTGCTTTGCTTTATTAATCATTAACTTAATTTATATATAAAACAGTATTCTGAAGTAAAGGACATTCCTCTGGGAAACTGAAGAGAGTGTTAAATTCTGTGTAGTTCATAAAATATTGTTATATTAGCAATCATTATCCTGTTAGGAAGATTTAATTTTAAAAACCATTAATTTAATTTAGGCCTCTGTGTTTATTTTAACACTGTTTCGAAATAAAGATTACTATTTCCGAAATTGAAATTACCTTTTCCGAAATTGAAGTTACTTTTTTCCGAAATTGAAATTATTTTTTCCGAAATTGAATTTACTTTTTCCGAAATTGAAATTACTTTTTCCGAAATTGAAATTACTTTTTCCGAACTTGAGGTTGAAAAGGTGTAGAGAGGCCATTCTTATAAAATACAAAGGATAAACATATTTCAGTAAGACTGGAATTATCAGCCTGTCAGGACCTTTTCATACTGGGTCACTTGTGAGTCAGTCACTGGTTTTTGCAGTGAACACACCTGGGTCACTTGTGACGGTCACTGCTAGTATTGTCAATACAGTCAACTCCCATTTACCCGGGTGCGGATCAACCGGTTTGTGGATTAACCGTTGAGCTATTAATTTAAAAAATCTTTTAAAAATATTTTTTTTTTAATTTACTGTACGTAAGGAAAATGTGGTCAGAAAACAAAAGTGTTAACAGACTATTTCAGCAAAGTGAAAAAATTCATTGAAAGTGCCAAAACCAAACTGTTAATACAGTAGTCTTAGTGTCTTATTGTTGTGCTGAAACAGTTTGTGACCTCTGGTGGTGAATGAATCTAGCACTGCAAGACGTTTCCAAATAGGCCTATGTAAGTTTTAAATAATTTTTCAATTACAGTATGTTTAGGTATAATTTTGTTTTAACCATGTTTTCGTTTATCCGTGAGGTGGCTACTACCCATTATCGGGAGTTGACTGTAGTAGCTACATGATAAAACAATTTGTAATCGCTTTTGACATCCCAAAATGGCAGGCCGACATTTCTCTATGGCACTACATCCCTGAAGGGACTAGGCCTACCACCCAACCGCTGCATCATCCACCATAGGCAGATGGCAGGATTGGGGGGCATGTGGTTAGCATGCCGACACCCATGGCTGTTAATGGTGGTTTCCATGACTGGAGCCGTTACTTCTCTATCAAGTAGCTCCTCAATTTGAATCACGAGGCTGAGAGCACCCCGTTCCAGACCTCCCTATCCGAGGAAGTACCAGAGATCGAACCCAGGCCAATGGATCTGTAGTCAGTGACGCTAACCACAAGACCAAACCAGCGGTCAGGTCAACATTCCACTTCACTTATAAAATCTTCAGTATTAATCAAATCTAAACTCATGGCTGGATAACTAGTTTCGCTGAGCTCGATTATACAACTGAATTATGTATATACAACTTGCATTGTTGGCAATCATAAAATGCAGTGACCATCACTTGTGACCCAGTGTGAACGCTCCCATTTAAACCAATGCTTCTTCACAAGTGACCATTACAAGCGTTCAGAGTAGACATTGCAGCATCACTTGTGCTTGGGTGGGTCACCGCATTGACATACCACTTACTACTATTTGCACACCAATATTCATATCAATAAACATAATAACACAAAAATCATTCTCTGACCGCTTAAAGTACGAGATATATAAAAATATTCATAACATAATCAGTAATTTTTTCTAGAAAAAAAATTTACAGGTACTCTTCCATCGGCAAAGTCAACTTCTCAAGTATTAATAGCCTTTTAAATAACGAAACAACGGGAATGTTTGCGCATCTATTCGATTTCATATAGGCCTATACCTATATAAAGCATTACTACCAGTGTTATTATTTACATTTTATATTCCTTCAACACTCCATCCTTTTCCCCGCCAAATAGCAAATACAATATTTATGGTTGTAACTACTAGTTAACCAATTAAATTTACTATGCCAAGATATGTTTGGTTATTTTCATGCAAGACAATGCCAAGCTCAGGAGTTGGTAATTTACCTTAATATCACACGTTTTTTCATAAGACAGAACCGAAAACGGGGTTTTTAATAAGTGATAAACTATATCGGTGGAATTGTCCATGCAACACTGAAAAATAATCAAACACACAGTTTAGGTTAGGAATAAAAATGTAATGTTTATGTTACCCCGGTTTCAAGCGAGCAGGTATCTGAGGGATGAGACTACGACACCAATAAATCTTTCTAGTCTCTGCGGTGGTGCCATATGTCGCTCTTGCGCAAGGAATTTGCCTGCCTTCTCTCAACAATGTAGGTTAACATTTAGTGGGAAAAGTCATAGCCTATAACTCGCAATTGAATGAGACTGTAACTTGGCTGACCACTATCCAGTCTCAACTCGCTTCCGCTGCCGCATCATGAGATTTCGAGCCTGCCTAAGCATGTGGCAACACAAGTTGATGCACAATAGCTTTAGGAAGTGGGGTATGCAGCGGGAAAAATATTTTACTGATAGTACTAATGGGTTTATACTGATTAATAATTTGGTAGACGATGCTTTTATTTCTTTATGATTCCACTTTTCATAGCAATTTATTTAGGTTGACTCAGTCTCAAAGTCTACCCTCACGCTACGCCACTGTTGGAGAAATATTGGACAGGGCTTGGGAAGCTAGGTTAAGTAGGGTTTTCATAGAAATGATAATTCTTTCACACTGGCCCTGTGTAGGCTAAGGTGGAAAGGTTGAGTCAGACTGAAAAATTCAATGCCATAGCCGGGATTTGAACCAGAATCTTCGGCTCTGCATGCCACTGCTCTACCATTGAGCTACCATCGCAATCCCGGCTTAAAAAAAAACACTTTCAAAACTAACTCAATAGAAATGACTACGAAATAGCAGGCATAACTGTAAAGACTAACAATGATAATATAACCATTATAGGGGTATATAGATCACCCAACTCAAGTGTTGCCAACTTTATTTATCATATGGATGAAATGCTTATTAAAATTGAGAAAGATAGAAAAAAAATAGTTTTGCTGGGGGACTTTAACATTAATTTAGACCTTATTGATAACGACTATAAGAAATTATCTGACGTAATGTATTCATATAACCTAAAAGATACTGTTTCAACTCCAACCAGAGTAATAGCACATCTAGAACAATAGATCATATAAGTACAAATATAGATGTTTGTAATTAATGGATACTTGTCAGACCATTTTGCCCAGTATATAGATGTGGGGGACATTAAGACAATAGAAAACACACAAGAGATGAAGGAATACCGGATTATGTCAGAAAGGAACCTAATAGAACTTAAACATTGTTTAGAAGGGGAATCATGGCAGGACATATTTAATATAACAGATATTAATAATAAATGGGAGGCCTTCTATAAATTATTTAAAGTAGGCCTACACTTCAACTAAGTTTATACCCATTGTTGTGCAAAAAATTAGTAGTCCCACTGGTACTAAGCAAACACAGAAAATTAAATTGCCTCCAAAGGTACGTAACTTAATTAAACTTAAAGAACAAATTAAGGACATGTATTCCTGGTACCAGAATACCAGTCATGACTACTATAAAACTAAACTTAAAGAATTGTAAAAAGGACTATCAAACTGCTCCAAAGAACCTAAAATCTCAGGATTACATGAAAAAACTGATAAATTCTAATAATATTACAAAAACTGCATGGGGAATAGTAAATAATGTAAGAAAAGCCAATGGTCAATGAAATAAGTGATGCCTAACAGATTGGCTTTCCTCTTTACATTTACAATTTGCAGAGGTAGAAATTTTAAATCTATGTAAGTATTCACCAAATTTCCCATGTCCTGTTAAGAATTGAGTCATAATAATCTGGAATCAAAAGTGTACAAGCTATCCTATCTTTCACTCACGGAAAAACAAATCTTTTGTTGTGCTGCGGTAATTTGTTGCTTGCCAAATCCGATCCCATTGGCTATGCATATGTTCTCTTAATGTTTTCTTAATGAAGGATAGAGGGCATAAACTATAGGAAGTTTTAACATTTGAAGAAGCACCTAACTTAGCTAATTCATCTGCTTTCTCATTTCCTACATTTCCCATGTGACCTCGGACCCAGGTTAAACAAATATGAATTGTGCTTGTATTTAGTGCATGTCTAATGTCTGTGGCTAGTGCATCCTTATTATATTTATCATCTACGGCTTGTCAAGTCGATTGTGAGTCACTGCTTATGCAAGCACTATTGCTACTATCAATGCACCATTTCACAGCTTCTTTTATAGCGAACAATTCCGCTTGAAACACAGAATAGTGTGACGATAGTTTATACAAAGCAGAATAAGTCTCAGAAACATTATTATCATAAACCAAAAAAGCACATCCCACCATAACTTCTTGAGTTACACAATCAATGTAACGTGACCCATCTGTATAAATGTAGTAAGAATGTTGTTCTACAAGTTCAGAGCACAATTGCATGAAACTGGTGTTATAATGTGCTGGATGGCCGAGTCAACTCCAATGCACCGGTGTTTGTAGTTTAAATGGGAGACAATATTGGGGATCTTTCGACCTCTCTTAATATTATTTATACTAGCCAAGAAGAGACCACTCAAATATAAGGGCTCAATGACATATATAATTTGGGCAGCATCAGTAGAAATTGTAGGCCTACTATAACCTCTTATCATTCGTAGAAGGAATCCTCTTTGTATTTGCTGTAATTTTTTCTGAGCCCATTTTTTATGTAAAATTTCTTCATAGGCAGCAACACAATATAAAAGCAGAGGCACAATTGCTCCACGATAAATAATTTTCATTATGGAGTAATTAAATCACCTACTAGGTCTGGATGCCTTAGATAACTTAAGAAGAAGTTGACTGGCTTTGTTGGCAATGTGATTCAAATGTGATCGAAATGTTAGCTTTGTATCTAGTATTACACCCAGATAGCAAAAGCTGTCAACCATTTTAATGTTTTGTCCATTCATTGCCTACTATGGGACTGTAGTTGTTTGGGTCTGTTTTGTCCCTACTTTTTATAATCTATGTAAATAACAGAAATGCCCCAAATAACTGTAAAGTAAACTTTCTTCTTGACTATTTCAGTACAAACAATCTTACAACTAAGACAGGTAGACCATTAGACCAGGTAGACCGTTAAGGGAAGTCAGTCATAGGAGAGAGGTTCTATCTGGCTCTATGAATTGAACTCTGACGTAGCTTAGTTGGTAAGAGCATTGGCACGGATAGCCTAAGGTCCTGGGTTCTAGTCCCAGACTCAGAGGAATTTTTCTCCTATAATATTATCAGGTATTACAATATTAAGTTTGAACTGGAAAACCGTCTTCAGGAAAACAATTTTAATACCACAATTAAAAGCACTGATATAGAAGAAAGAAATAGTCATCAATTTTTAGGAATATTAGTAGACAAGCATCTATCTTAGAAACTGAATGTAAATGAAGTCTGTAAAAAAGTAAGCAAGGGCATATATATTGTTAAGTACATGTCAGAATACGTTGGTGCTGCTACACTAAAAATGATTTATTATAGGCTAGTTTATCCTCATATCCTATATGGTATTGAAGTATGGAGGCATGTGACTATACACATTTATGTAGAATACTTATACTAGAGAAGCAGTGTCTTAGAATAATATGTAAACTGGGAAGGTTAGACAGCTGCAGAGATATATTTAGGAAGGAAAAAATACTAACAATAATGTCTTTATATGTATTGAGGGTAATTTTACTTATGAAATCAAAACCAGAATTAAACGTTGCCATAGATGAAATTCACCAGTAAGACACTCAATCAAACATAAATCTATACACAAAAAGATACAACACAAAATCATCAAACAGGGATCCATACGTAATTAGGTACAGTTCTATAATAAATTACCAAACACCTTAAAACTGTGCACTGGGAAAAATTTACACAAAAATTAAAAAAACTACCTTTGTGAAAAGGCACTTTACAGGATAGATGAACTCTAAATTAGATATAGGCCTAGGATAAGTAGTTTTATGATGTCTGTTAATTAATTAATCTTGTATTTTGGTATGATCATAGTCTGTAATTAGATTTAAGTTTGACATGTCCAAAATCAATAGTAATTGATAAGTTACACTGGATGAAATAAAATTATTACTATTATTATATCCCGGTATGTGGAGGCGACAAGTGAACAACCTTATACCGAACTAAAGGAACAAACTTTAAGAACTGCAAAGTGACTGTACAAAGCACAGTTCGTGTGAAATAGCTCACCATGCGGACTTTACCTACCCGAGCTTCCCCTCTTGTAGGAGGCCCTAGCCCTTCATGGGACATAGAGGCTAAATTCATTCATTCATTCATTCATATGTGAGTTAGTTGGAGATTTAATATTGTATTGGCACATTGCCATTGTAGCTCAATGGCAGAGCAGTGGCATGGTATTGAATTTTCAGGCTGAGTCAACCTTTCCAGGGTTTTCCATCACCCCACCCCATTAATTATTTAGTGGTAATCCCATTTTTAAAATAAAATTACAATAGCTTCCATAGCTGTCATTAAATCTCTGCTGTTTTGAAATTCACGTGTCCATCCTTGATCTTTGTGTTGGAAGTTTGGTATCTTCCTTTCAGGAACAACCAATGACATATGGTAAAATTTGAAAAAAACGTAGAAGACAGACCAATTTAATGAACACAGAAAGTTTGTAAATTCATCAGACTCACAAGTAATAGATTGTAGTGATTGAAGAATAAGATGTAAAAATTTTCCTCGTTGATTCATAAGTCTATTGGCTAATATAAAATCCATTGATGAATATGATTTATTCATCAATGACATTACAAATGTGCTGATGAAAGTGCGATCACATGGATGAATCTATTGATGATTTTAAAAACTTACCATATACATACTCATAGTTTTCAAATGTATAGAAATTCTTGCTTCAGGGCAAATTAAGTTCTTTGGGGAAGAACCACATTCACATTCACCAGTAGAAATGAGAGTTTATCGTAAAAAAATTAAGTCCATTTTAAAAATGTGACCAAAAAGTTTATCAGTATGCCAACCAGACCATACCACATGTTTTTAAAAACTTTGACATTAGGAGAAAACCTTTGAAAGGTTTCTCCAGGTAAATCATTCCATTCTTGAATCTCAGTATTTAAAAAAGGAAACTTTGCAATATTTGTAACCTTGTCTTTGTGGTCCTTCCTATTCTTGTAATCTGGCTCTTTAATTTTGCTTGGATGTTCTTTCCTTGCCGGTTGTTTCATGTAGCCATTGTACAATGGCAACATTTTATTCTATTTATTTTCCTTCTGGGTTCTAAAGATTCCTACTATAAACCAAGGTCACATATTTAAAATACACTTGTCTTAATTACAACAAAGAAATACAATGGATTGTTACAATAACAACAATTAAAATAAATACATTTCGTCAAGGGCTGAAGACTGCGGAAATGTTCCCATCACACTAGTGGCATTCCCCCTATGTATAGCAATGCTGATTCGTTACCTCAAATATTCACCAGCCCTAGGATCCCCTGTTGCAGTACCAAGTCTTCTACCTATCTCCGAAGTTAACTTATTGGCTTCTGCACACCAAGTACCAAGTGTCTCGACAGGAAACACAATGAAATGATACTGGTCAACTATGTGAGAGTACTTTTTTAACTATAATGTTTTTAACATAACCAAAATTCTGCATTTTTTTTCATATCAAATCTTGATCAAATCTTGCAGCTTTTCTCTTTACCATAACATTTCTGATTCTTATTAGATTAGATTAGATTAGATTTATTTGCCACAGACATTGTACAATGTATTAGCAATAACAATAAACACAAATGAGATAAAATATACAAGTACACATTTCACCAGATAATGTCATTGAAGTCCTTGACACTGTACAGGGTATTTGACAACAGGTTAGATTTAATTGACCTTTTAAATGGAACATATGATAACTCCTTAATTTTGTTTGGCAATGAATTAAATAGTCTGAGGGCAACATATTCAAAACTTTTCTGGGTGGTGCTGAATTTACATTTATTTATATATAAGTTTTCATTGTTTCTGGTAGAGTAGCTATGGATAGTAGAGCATTTATTATACAAGTGTGCATTCTTTTTTATATAGAGAAGACAGCTCAAAACAAACACTGATGGTAATGTAAGTACATTAAGTTCTGTAAAGAGTGGTTTGCAGGATGTTGTAGGCGATGCTCTAGAGATAATTCTTATTGCTCTTTTTTGCAAGATGAATATTTTGTTGGCATAAGGATGTCCTCCCCACAATAGGACTCCATAACTGAGATGGCTGTGTATATGGGCATGATACACTAGTAAGAGTGACTTAGCATCTATGTTATGAGTTAGTACTCTCAAAATAAATATACCTCTACTTATTTTCTTGGCAACATAGTCAATGTGAGAATTCCACTCCAAATTAGTTTGGATATATAATCCTAAAAATCTCACAGGATTCCTTAGTAGGCTATTGGAGCGTTGAAGATTAATTGTCAATTCAACAGTCTTACTAGCATTAAGACTCAGGTTATTAGCATCACACCATTTAGTAATGTCAGAAGAAGCATTGTCAATACAGATAGAGTCATTTCTGTCACATGATACAAGTGCTATATCATCAGCAAAAAGATAGGTAGTGAGACAGTTCTCCCGTACTGTAGAGGGAAGATCGTTAATATATATTATAAAAAGGACAGGACCCATGACAGAGCCTTGAGGTACCGGTACACCATACTCTACCAGCTTATAATCTGATACATTATCATTAAAGAGAACAGATTGATACCTATTACTCAAATATGAATGCATAAGTTCTAAGCTAGATTCGCTGAAACCATAATAAACAAGTTTATGAATTAATATGTCATGGGAAACTGTATCAAAAGCCTTGGATAGATAAAAAAAATGGCTTACAACATGATCACCCTTCTCGATGCCTTCAAAACATTTTTTAATAAATGCAAGTACAGCTTCAATAGTACTATGTCCCATTCTAAATCCATATTGTGAGGGTGTAAATATAGAGTTGCTTTCAAAATACATGGTTATTTGTTTGTTTAGTAATATTTCAAAGACCTTTGATAGCACTGGTATTATACTTATAGGCCTATAGTTTCCATAATCGGATTTACTCCCTTTCTTATGAACAGGGATAACTTTGACAACTTTAAAAGTATTGGGAAAGTACCCCTTCTCAATGCAGTTGTTAAATATATGGGTAACAGGTTCACAAATATACACAGATGCTAATTTCAAGATTTTAGAGTTTAAGCCATATATATCAAGACATGAACTATTACTTAAATTTAGTATGACAGAGTAAACATCTTCAACACTTACATGTTTAAATAGGAAACTGATCTGAGGCTTGGATAAGTTGGTCATGAGATTCATTGGATCTAAATCACTTGGTATGTTGTTGACAATGTCATGTACTTTTTCAATAAAATAAGAATTAAAATTTTCAGCGTCTAGGTCAATATTTGGAGTAGAACTCCTATCACTCTTGTTTATCAGATCATTAATAATTGACCAAGTAGACTTAGGTTTACTGATTGAACCATTGATTTTATTAGAATAATAATTTATCTTACTGGCCTTAAGGGCTTTTTTGTACTTTTTTTGTAATTCACTGTATCTATCTTTATATTGTTTCTTGCCATTGTGTATGTACATTTTGTAATACATAGTACATTCTTCTTTTAATTTATGGAGGTCATCATTGTACCACTCTTTGTTATTCCCTCTTTTTGGTCCAATACGTGATCGTACAAAAGGGAATGCTGCATCAGTGATCTTTGAGAAGATTGACAGAAAATAATCAACTTTATCACTTAGATTTGTTAAGCCATACAATGTTAACCAGCTGACTAAACTTAATAAATACATGAAATATGGTATATTAGATGCATTAAGTGATCTTTTAAATGTATATGCAGGGTTAGATGGCTGAGTTCTGCTGGGCTTTAGATTAGTGTTGAAGTGAATGGCATCATGGTCTGATAGAATTGTATGAACTACTTTGGCTAAGCATTTGTTGGTATCAATATTCGTAATAACATTGTCAATACAAGTACCTCCAGACCCATTGTTGTGAGGTCGAGTGGGTTCATCGATTAAATGCCTGACACCAAAGCTGTCGAAGCAATTATATATTTCTTTTACTTCGTTGCTATCAACGCAGAGGTCTATGTTAAAATCACCAGTTAAGACAATTTGTTTGTTCACACTGTGTTTGTAAACTAGGTTGAACAGATCACAAAATTGTCGGTGCCATGTTTACTGTGGTCAGGCATTCGGTAAAAGCACACACACAGGACATTAAATGAATTAAGCATAATAGCACAGGCTTCAAATTCAAACATAGAAGATAAAGTAGAGAGATCAAATTTAGAGACCTCAAGACCATTTTTAACATAGATAGCTGAACCACCATGCTGGCCACTTCTGTTCCGGCAAAAGAAAGACCATGTGATACAGATCCCATACACTAGTACCGGCAGCATATTCCAAATTTGGTCTCACCAATGATTTATAAGCTAAGTCTTGCTTAAATACCCCTTTAGGCCTTAAATACCATTAACGTTGCTACATTTGTCCCTTGCTAACTACTATCCCTATATGTGTATTCCAGTTCATTTCCTAATGAGAGTTATTCCTAAATTATACATGAATCTACTTTCATTATAATTAAACTTACATAGATACACGTATGGATTTTCTTTGTTATGGTTATATTTAACTTTTTTTTTTTTCTTATTTTTAATATGAAAAATAAATTTCTTTCAGGGCCATGACACAACCACAGCAGGGATTTCCTGGACTCTCCAAATGCTGGGAAAACATCCAGATGTTCAGGTACCGTATGTTGTGTGCTGTCTGTGTGTGTGTGTATGCCATTGAAGAGTTATAGCATCTGCAAACTTAGGGATTGTACTATGACTGCCAGATAAACTTTTATTTTAAATTTATCAGTAGCTTAAACGTTTATCAAGAAACATTTTTTATTAAGTATTTGGTAATTTTATTGTATTCAATACATTAACCTACAGTTTTCATTACGAAAGAAGAAATAAAAGATCTTGACACTAGTTTCCAGGATTCTACCTTGGGAGTTCTATGTCTGGTGGATAATTTGTAGAAATATGCTAATGGTTTAGTCTCTGACATACCATGGAACACTGTTGATTAATTGAAGGCAGCTGTTTTGTATGGTTTGAATTCTTTGATTTGTGGAGATGATGCAATCCCAAATTGGACAACTGCTGTGGGGTTTATATTAACCATTTTGGATACAGATATATATGTAGACAGTTTAAAAATATCTTGACCTTACATCTTTTGAACAAAATTTATTACTTCAGGGAAAATTGAAATTAAATTCCAAGTAGGTATTGGAGTAGGCCAACCATGGAGAAACTTGCTTAAAAATGCATAATGAGTTGTTTTTTTGTCCAAATGTTAAACATTTTAAAAAACATTTTTGATAGCTTTAATAAAAATATTTATTCAGAGATTGTATAGCTACTTCTACCACATCATAAAGGCAAGGTTACCAGTAATCCCAAACATTTAACTATTATGAACATTGTAATAATAATTCCTTTATGGCAACCAAATGGTCATATTGTGATAAATGGAACAACAGTGGAATGATATATGGCAGAGGAAACAGGAGTGCCCTGATGAATCCTGCTCCAACACCATTATGTCCTCCACAAATTCCAAATAGATTCACCGAGATTCAATCTTGGGTCCCAGCAGTGGAATGCGAGAGGTCTATCTACTCAGCCATGGAATGAACCCTTTACATTAACATTATGAAGATTACTTTATTTTTAAAAACTTACCAAGTGTTCATTTTGAATCTCAAGATATTTGCTCCTCAATTATAGCTAACTTTATTGTATGGTGGTCATATGTCCCGAATTATGCCAGATGATCATATTTGGGCTCATAGTCTTTTATTTAGTATTAACTCATGCTAAATGCTAATTTGTCCTCTTTTTTGAGGTTGAACTACAGAAAAATATTTTTCTATGGTATTTTCAGCATGAAGAAAGAATATCAATTGTCTGAAAATGACTAGATTAAAGCATTATATTGATCCAAATCATCAAAAATTCCTCAGAAGAATTCTTAGCCATGAACAATAATCATTTCTGCCCAACAGACAGCTTGTGGACACTGGTAGGGGAGTAAAGGACTTAGGTACAAAAAAGAATACATTTGAATCTGTTAGTTGTTGGTTAGCCTACTAATTAAGAACTATGGGTGCTTGCTGTTTAAATTTTACGAATCTATGCTATCTGTTTGATGGAAATTAAAGTTAGGGTAGAACTTGATGGTTGATCGTACAAAAACAAGTAATACTTCTGGGAATTCAATATTAAAGTAGGTTCTCACACAAAACGTTGTGCTCTATGTAAACATGTCTTTTAATTTCAGAACTTGGATGTGGCCACTTTAGGCAATTGCACCCACTAGAATTTGATCTCAATATTAGTTGCGCTTACACTTATGTGTGAAGTGTGAGTGTATGTGCATTTATGTATGCGTACGAAATCATTCAAACCATAATATAACTCATTTAAAATTAACAATCTGTTTGAAAACATACTCTTATTGAATTTATTTATTTCCAGGAAAAAGTTTATGAAGAACTAGAGAACATTTTTCAAGGTTCTGATAGGAAGCCAACCATGAAAGATTTGAATGATATGAAATATCTAGAAATGGTAATCAAAGAATCGCTACGTCTCTATCCTAGTGTGCCTATGATTGGCAGAGAGCTGAAAGAAGATGTAGAGATAGGTAAGTATATAGAGTCAACCATCAATATAAAGGCCCTCTTTATAATGCCACCCTCGCACTGTGCCAATAAATGCAAGTGAACGGATCTTCTCCCATATAAATGATAAAATACATAAGAAACCTCGTTACTGTGCCAATTCATTTAGTCTCAGTGAATACAAGACAAGATTTTTACAAAATATAGCTTGCAGTGATTTTTTCAGTTGCAGAATTTTCTTAAAACTAGCATGAATGTTAGGAAGATTAGTTAAGAAACACAATGTACTGTATTTCCAATAAGTGAGTGTTCCCTTGCCACTAACTGTAAATGTAGTGCGGTGGAATGAGGAATCTATATTAAGAAATCGGACAGACTGACAGTGTGAGGGTGGAGCAGGTAGAAAGAGCCTGTCATACAATGAGACATTCCAAACGTTCACTTCTTTTAGTCCAGTGTCCATTCAGCTGTTGAACACTACACTACAATTACTCAGTTATAGTTAATAAATTACAATGACCCACAAGATTTTCAAACCCTTTGTGTACTGTAGCACTGGATATCTACTGTAATAAATTGAGTTACTGTATAGTAGAGTACGGTGTTTTTTATTTTGTGCTGATGTTCTGTATTTGCCTTTTATTTAATTTTTCTTTCTTAATACAGTACAGTAAACTAATACAGCACTGTGTTATGCAATTTGTATTTTAAAAATTATAGGCTACTTTGTTTTAGTGCCACCTTTGCTTAGTGACACTAAATGTTAGAGAACGGATGGTGGCATTATATTGAGGGTTGACTGTAATGTCATATTCCCTTCTTGCGAGAGACAGAACTAAGAGTTTCTTAAGGAAATGTGAAAAGTGCCTTCATAGCATTTTGAAGATGGCTCAGGGACAAATGATCTCAAATCAAAGTTCATAATTTTTGCAATAAAAAACAATTTGCTAAATAACCCCCGGTTTTTCATTTTAACATGGTAACCCTAGTGATATATGACTGCATTACATTTAGAAAAGAAAGAGGAATTTTGAAGAAACGAGTTACTATTGGGGAAAAAAATGTCCTATAAGTAAACAAGACTTTATCAAACTATTCCAGAAGGCATTTTCACACCAGCAGATTAAGATTACATACCTTCTACATTACCGGTACTGTAATGATACAAGGGCCTTATTGAAAGATAATGAGATGCTAAAGTTCACAAGTTCTCACATAACATCACTAGCTAGGAATAAAAAAAGGTTACAGAAAAGTTTCATGGCCCAATATTTCAGTTTAAAGTGATATGAATCTACTGCTAACCCTACATATCCATTACGATAAATAATGGTGATAAAATTTAAAGGAACTGATGAGAAAGACTGTAATTCACAAATAACCATATGTGAAAACCAATTTACACCATTTTTCATTTGTCTCAAATTGTACATAAAATTTTTTAAATCCGATTTGAGACATTCACATGATTTTTTCGACACTAAGAATGAATCTTGTGATTTATTAGTTCAGAGCTTGGGCATAGTCATAGCCATTTCTGTTAGATGTTAGTCTGCCACAGGATGGAAGGGGGCACTAGAAGAATTATTAGTCAAACTGAAAAAATCCAATGATCTCGTCAAGAATTAAGTATTTGTTAGGGATTAAGCGTTGTGTCAAACTTTTCCAGTATAAATTTGTGGTGACCAAATGAAAATATGGCTATATGCAGGTTTATCGTTACATTGATCTTCATTATCAGAGGTTTGACTGTATCACATATTAAAAGAAGATACAAATTTATGTTAAAGGATGTATGGTACAAAATCACATTCATTTTTAAATCCTGGAGAAGGAAATCATATTAATCTGATGATTTTACTTCTTTGCGATGATTTGATTATTGTCTATGTGAATTTGTAACAGACCTGAGGAACGGTTATATGGAAATCTGATATTATAGTAACATACCGGTGTTATTATTGAATATTTGTGGAAACCAGAGTATAAAACAGATAATTCTAAAATACAAGCTTTCAAGGTACTGAAATTAGATTTATATAATTTTCTTCTACCCTTTTGTAATGATCAACAGCTATGTATCTCTTCAATTCCAGATGGTGTAACTATTCCAGCAGGAATACAATTGATCATGGTGATTTACTATACCCATCGAGATCCAGAACACTACACAGAGCCAGAAGTCTTTAACCCAGACAACTTCTTGCCTGACAGAGTGACAGCCAGGCACCCTTATGCATACATTCCTTTCAGTGCAGGACCTAGAAACTGCATAGGACAAAAGTTTGCTCTCTTGGAAGAAAAGACAGTGCTTTCATACATCTTGCACCACTACAAGCTCCGAGCCACGAAGGATACACCTATTGGTCTTCCAGAGCTTGTGTTACGACCAGAAAATGGCATACATATGCAAATAATTAAGAGAGATACTTCATTATAAGTGTTAATCTCAAAAAACTATAGGCCTACTGGTTCTTTTGAGGAAATTTCCATAAAATTATATCTTCTGATACTAATCAATTAAGGTGAGGAGTTTTGGAACATAAAACATGCTTATAAGTATATTGGTCTGCCACCGTGGGTGAGTTGATAGCATGACTGCCAACCATCTGGGTGGCCTGGGTTTGATTACCGGTCAGGCTGGGAATTTTACAGAGATGTAAAGTTTCCTTCCTGGGTCAGGACTGGGTGTTGTGTTCCCATTCCCATCCCATGAAAGGACCTTTCCACCCTACGTGGTATCATCCGGCCTAGGGTCCCTCTGTCCTATGGGCCGAACTACTCATAATCATCACAAATATGTCTATTTTGATCAATGAAATCAGCCTCTTGATTGATTATACCAATCTGAGACAAATACTTTCATTTTAGAGACAGAACTTCTATCTGAACACAATATACTACCAGCAGAAAACTCGAGCCATCTATATTTTCTACAGAATTTTCGTCATTGGTAATTTTATGCACTGCACTTCATGTAGTCATTCATTAATTGTACGTTATATTTCAATGTAATAATGGATAGTTAATAATGTAAAATATCTGAAAAATATATTAATTCCTTTTATAAATGTTTCTTTTGTTTTATGGGTACTCAGGAGGTGCTAATAGTGGGTATTGCCACACCGTTGACTTCAAGATTTCTACCATTTGCCAATTCAACCTTCTGATTTAAGGTATTTCATAATTTTTTTTTTTTTTTTTTTTATCAAGATCAACAGTACAACATAACATGATTTTTAAGACCATTGAGCAGTCCAAAAACCTCCATCGATGAAAACAAGTTGTTAAGTAATTTACCCCACATTGTTACTGATCTACCTTCTAAACTGACATATTAATTGAAGGTAAATTGTGAAAACATTCTCCTTGTCTTCCCCACATTATTTCACTATATTTAGGGGACCATAAACTGAGCACGTACGGTTTGCAGATGATATTGTAGTAATTGCGGAATCATCAAAGGACTTAGAACAAATGATAGGTGATTTAGATACAGTGAGCAGAGAAACAGGCCTGACCATGAACCCAGTGAAAACTAAAATAATGACTAACGACATGGAAGAACAAATAAATCTAAGAGGAGAGGAAATAGAATATGTACAGGAATACATTTATCTAGGTCAGAACATATCATTTCACAACAGCGCAGAGAAGGAAGTGAAAAGAAGAATTGGTCAGGCCTGGAAGAAATTCTGGAGCTTGAAATTCTTTCTAATGGACAAGTTCCAAAAGACCAAACTGAAGGCCGAAATGCTAGAAAAATGAATATTACCAGTGATGCTATATGGATGCCAAACCTGGGCCATGACAACAAGGCACAAACAAATGCTCCAAACATGCCAGTGAAAGATGGAACGGAAAATCCTGCAAATTTCAATAAAGGATAGGATAAGAAACGAAGAGATTAGAAGGAGAACAGGAATGAGCGACATCGTTTGCAAGGCAGAACAACTCAAATGGAGATGGGGAGGCCATGTGACAAGAATGAATGTTGGAAGGCAAAGAACCAGATGGTTAGACACACTACGAGATAGGGCAGGAGCTCAATGGTCAAGGAGAGCAAGAGATCGCAAAGGTTGGAAAGAGCTAGGGAAGCTCCTAGTGAAGTGAAACAAGTGAAGAAAACTGTAGTACAATGCTCAAGTTCAGTGTTAATCAGTCCAACACAGGCAAAAAACGCAGAACAAGGTCAATCAGACCAAGACATAGATATAGAAAGAAAAGTGCACGGTCAGGGCAAGGTAGCTGACTCCTTAGGCCTAGCTCCCCTAAGTGAGTTCTATTTCTTGAGCAATCCCTGCTAGAAAGCAGGAGGCCTTAGCCCTCAAGGGATGTCAAAGGCTAATTTCATTCATTCAATTTCATTCATTTCATTCATTCATTCATTCATTCAAACTGAAAACTGATCTGTCTGTAAAATCATCAGTCCATTGAAGCTGAGATCAGAAAAGCAGTCCAAGAAATAAGACAGGTTAACATGAGTGCGAGTCTTATAAGGAGGAATCTGGCCTGAAATCTGAAGAGTAGTTAAACGTCCACAATTTATTGCTCCATGGATGTTCATACACATGTCGGTCAAGATTGAACATAACGGAAGTTGGAACCCAAGGTCTTGTAGACAAACGAGAAGAAACTTGTGACGTCACGACCGTTCCCTCCACCCCGCAAAGACCTCGCCAAGGAACATCAAAGTGAAGCAACCTTACCGTCTACAAACCTTGAATGCAATCTATTAGTTAATCATCAGTCAGAATGACAGAAAACATGTTTTGACGATCCTCTGTGCAAAACAGAGGTGTAAACACATGATTTACAAAATATATTGTTATAAAATATAAAGAAGATTAAACGGATGGTAATAGTTAATAGTCTATGAGTTTCTTCAAATCTTCTGTGTCAACTTTCAGATCCTCAGAATTTATTCATTATTTTAATCACTTTTACACAGAATAAATTTGTTTTGTTTTGTATATATATATATATATTTTTCTTATAATCTGTGCAGTCTCTATTCTATTACTTTGTAAATTCTGCCTATGATGTACTTTTGACTGTCCCTTTATGCGAGCCATATGTGCTCTTTGGGACCTTTAAGAAATAAATAAATAAATAAATAAAACTTAACAAGAAGTAGTATTCTCATTATCTACAACAGAAGGTCAAGTTTCCAATATGTTCATCAAATGGATAAGATTCACTTATGTAGGCTTACTGTTGCTAGAAACAGAAAGTTTGCCCAGCAGGAAATTCGACTATTTGTTCTCTTTCAAATTATGATCCAAAATTACTTCTTAAAAATCATTTGATAAATACAACTTACTTAATTTATTAACTTCATAAAAAATTATCACTTTCTGTTAGGTTATTCAAATACACATTTTATTCTAATACATTTCACATTTATTATAATTTGTATAATAAAATTATGAATATTTTATTTAAAAGGAATATGTAAGTTATTTCATTACAAACATTAAAACAAATGGTAAAATTGAAACCCTTGCAAAACTAATTTATTCTTACAGGCATTGGTGGTTCTTGTAAACTGATTATTTTTAAGAATATTTATTATAAAGAAGACATTTGTCAAAGCATAGGCTATATTTTTCTTTGTACACTGGCTATTGACACCGGCTATTTTTCCCCTCTAAATAAAAAAAGCCAACTATAAATATATTAAATACAACTCACTTTTATAACACACTGGCATTAAAACACGATATTAGAACTGGAATTACCGATCCACGTAGATATTTTAACTCGAACCGAACAGGACATAGTATTTTGAATTATTAGCATGAGAGAATCCAGTATGACAGTAACAATTCCCTGCCAGTCATAATTCTGAAATATATGTAATGTAACTCTTAAAACAAAGTATGAACCTATGTTAGAGATGGGCTACTTCTTAAAAAAATGAGCGTTAAAAATATTAAGCATTTAGATCTACAGTTATAATCACAAGGAGACCAAATTCATACTGTATTATTTATACATTCCAGCTTCTTTCAGATTACGTTGATTTGATGAAAAGAACATCCTATTACTAATATGTTACCCTATTCAAATACCATACTATTGTTGTATTTGTTTTCCAGACAAAAAATTAAAGACAGCTATAATTCTGGAGCATTTATTATTCATAAGCTTTATAGGATATTTAGAAGCAAGCAAACATAACCTAAATTATTTCTAAAATATTAATGGTAATAGAAACAAAATATTTACACATTTATATTAAAGTTCTTTACTTTATATTTATTTCACAAAGGTGACATCTGCCTGACACTTCAGGTGTCCATAAAGATCCAGAATACAATATAGCCTACATACATGATAAATTCTTAACAAATATTTAGCATGATTTTTAAGCTAATTGTATCTTACCTAAGAAAACAAATATTTTAAACAGTAAAACAATGGAACATGAAAAATCAATACTGGCAATACAAATGATTATGTAAAATACATAGAGAGTCCTTCAAAATGCGTACGGAGATATCCTCTATCTCTCTCCACAAGAGGCCCACACATTTCAAATAATCGCTCGTATATTTAAAACAGCTTCCACGAGCTCTGAAAAGAAGACCCTTCACCTCCCATGCATTTTCAGGAATATTATAACCCTCACTAAGGTGAGTGATGCATGATCGGTAAATGGCTTATTTTTCATAGCTAACTTCTTTAGCCTGTTCTAGGTGGTGTTCCATTCGAATTGTTGGATCTAAAATGAGGCCTTTTCCATCTTTCCTGTTAATAGGGGCATTCCATGAAAAACAGGACATATTATGATTTTTTATTTATTTTTTCCTTCAAGTAAAATTGGTGTAACATGTGACCTAAAACCCTCAGCTAACTATAATCACAAAGGGATTTTTTAGTTTTTAATTTTAAAGTGTGGTATACTTGAAATTAAGAATGTCTGAATCGGCTGTTTTCCATGTGACTGAAGTTGCATTGATTTCGGAGTCTCTCAGTTCATTGAATTACATTGTTGTGAAGACTTTTCCTGTCACAGGTGATAAGTGAGTATGTATTTGAAATATTTTTGGTTGTTACAGCTACATAAAATATGTTAAGCACTTGATAATTAAGCCAATTACAATAATTAACCTATGTGTCCCACACGTGACTCAAAACAGGTTATATTTTGTTCTACACAAGAAATATGTTCTTGACAAGAATTTTGGGTAACTTTCTTTCTCACTTGGTAGTCAAAGAATGCTTGACAAAATTTTTAACAAGTTTCTATTGACAGTATCAGAAATATAATAATTTTTAATGTTGTCCCACACGTGACCATCAGATATGGAATATTATTAAAATTTAACTTTTATTACATCTGCAGTGAAAATTAGACTTCCTGTTGCATAGATTATTCTTTTTTGGTAGCAGAAATGGATGAGCCAAAGATATCAGCCAGTGTAGCAAAGATGAATAAGATGAGAGAAAGGTAAAAAACTCAAAATCCTAACTATGAAAAGGAAGAAAATTAAAGAATTGCAGATTTGAAACAACGGAAGAGGAATGCTATGAATGAGAAAGAAAAGGAGGATCTTAGGAGGTATGAGAGGAACAGGAAGAGATTACAGAGGGCAAAGAAAAAGCAAGAAAAATCAAATGTTTGTAATGACTCGGAGCCACAAGAACGTTCTTGTCCTTATTCTTGCAAGACAACATTATCTAAAGCTGTTAGGTGGAAAAATTTTTGTGATCAGTGTTAAGACGGAAAACTAATGCCTTGCCCTAGCCAACCAGAACATAAGGTGGTTTGGAAACCATGGGAAAAGGAGAGTGAAGGAAGGTTACAACTTTCTGTAAAAGAAACGTGCTTGGGTGAACTTTTTGAATTGGTTATTGCTGACCTGCCTAAAATGGTGGAACACATCAACACAAAATGAATTCAGCAGAAAGAATTTTAATGTGACAAAAATTCAGAAAGTACATGCATACTACAAGTAGACTTTGCAATGTCATTCAGCTGCGAGTATCAGAACGAAATACAAAGTGCACTTTGGTCACATGCAAAAGGACTTTTATTTACTGCATCAGTTTTGTACAAAGGGGAATGTAAATCCTACCTAATTTGTTCAGACTGTCAATGTAAGAGCAAATACACTGTGTTTGTGTTAATTGACTTTCTGTATGAGGAAATAATTCGATCGGGTGGGGATCAGCCAAGATCAGAAGTAATATGGAGTAATGGGCCATCATCAGAATTTAAAAATAAGTTCATGGTGAAGTTAGCAATACCCACATGTTTTATGTGGCAGAGGATCCCATACTAAGTGTTATTTCTTCGCAAAAGCCATGGGAAAATGTAGTTGCAATTCCTGGCATAAAAAGCTTCCATGTAATTTTATGCAAAAACTTAGTAATTACATATAAGACAAATACATTGGCTTACAGAAAGTCATATCAGTTCAAACAGACCAACCTCTGAAGAAGTGCAGGTAGAAAGCCTTACTAGTGGGCAGTGGGTTCTTGTGACTATGAAGGAACACGATAACCTGGAATAATAGTGCAGTTGCACGCTTTTGACAAAATTGAAGTCTCTGTGATGATACAGGCTGGAATTTCAAGTCATTCAAGTGGCCTGAACGACCTGACTCCATCTGCTACAGCCTTCAAGAGATTGTTAAGAAACTCTCACCTCCAGAGGTTGTGAATAATAGGAGTTTTTAGTTTTCAGAGTGTTTTTTAAATGCAGTAATCTGTTTCTTGGACCATCTACAGATCACTAACATATTGAAATTTAGTTGACGTCCTACTTGTGGGATCATATTTTGTTTTGTTAAAAAGCATGTATAAGAAGAGCATTTTATTGTCACTATCTGTTTTGTTTACTCCTACTAGTGTAAAATTCCCACACGTGACCCGTGCTGTCCCACACGTGACCAAAAATAAAAATTCATAGAAGCTCATCAGTTTAAGCTTTTAAACTATAAATAGGTGAAAGTGTAGAATTTACTGCAAGGATTCCAGAAAAAAAATTGCATATTTAAAATATTAGCAGATGAGCTGAAGTTCTTACCAGAACTCAACACTTCATTATGTTAGGAAAATGCACATGTCCCGCACGTGACCATCATGTTTCCTGCTTTAGCTAACTGCATGAAGAAGACAAAAGAACTCTTCTTTGCTGAAAATTCAGTCATTGTTAGTACTTTCTAAAAGTGTTGTTGGAATTTCAATAAAAAAATTCGATAGCCATTTTATTTGGCGATAAGTAGATTAAAAATTAGTACAAATGTCCCACACATGACCATGGAATGCCCCAATAGCTATTATATCAGCTCTATGGTGACTGCCATCCTCAGACAAGCAATGAACTTCCTCATAAACTTCCCACTTTGCTTTTTGAAGGGCTGTTGATATTGAGGAGCGCACATGGTGATGGCGGGTGTTACGAAGTAACTCTCCCTTTGAGCAGTATCCTAAAACATAACCGAGCATATCAACCTCTTCACAACCAGGTTGCCTACAGGTCATTGTTTGCTGACTTCTCCCAGGCACTGATCTTACTGCCGAAATGTTACATGACATGTTTTTAGCATTGGTCCACTCAGAACAGGATAAGGTCTTTCTATTATTTATCCAAGCATTTGTTTTTGGATTTTCCTTATAAATCTCAACCCCTTTTCCCTTATGAGGTAATTTACACCATGAGTCAAAAGACTGTAACTGCAACTGTTTACGCAGCCATCTCCCAGATTTAGACAAAGTTTCATCAGTACAAAGAATGTTCAGTTGAGCTAGGGAATCTTTCTTCTCTTCTTGAAAATCCCAATACAAAAGAAGATGATCCTTCTTGTACACATAAAAGCTTTTGGGCTATATTAAAATTCTTAATGTAAGCTTCCCACTCAGCCCTAATCAATCCCAATCCTCAAAACTTCCGCAATGCATAAAGCAGCGGTTCCCAAACTTCTTTGTCCTGGGACCCACCTTCATCTAGAATTTTTTTTGCAACCCACTACTACATAACGATAACCAATATAGGCTATACAAAATTTCTTTTCGCAACCCACTACTACATAACGATAACCAATATAGGCTATATAAATAAAGTACAGCACATGTTTTTCATATGCTTTTCAATAGTTTTACTGTGTTCAAATGCCTTATATTCCTTATATTGAATACAAGTTTAATTTTTCCCACTTTTTTTGCGACCCACCAAAATTGCTCCCACGACCCACCACAAGTTTAATTTTTCCCACTCTTTTCGCGACCCACCGAAATTTCTCCTGCGACCCACCAGTGGGTCGCAACCCATAGTTTGGGAACCACTGGCATAAAGCATATCATTAGGGCAGTCATGAGGTAGCCCAATGATTTCTTTAACAGATGTTCTGATTATTTTATCAACATCTTTCAAAAACGATTTAGACATCTTGTCCACTGCTGTACTGCTGTACTCTAGACTTGGCCATAGGCCTATATATTGGTTGATAATGTTCATCTTTTGATCTGCCTTAAGCAAGTTGGAAGCTGATATTAAACTTAAATCTTTTTCTAGACTTTTAACAATTTTATGCTTGTCTAAACGGATTTCATCACAGAAGTTCACACCAAGATATTTAATGGTTTCATCTTCTTTCAAGTGAGCTAACACATCTGTACCAAGTTTATGTTCACAGAAGTCAATGAGTTTGCCATATCTTATGTTTATACTTTTACATTTTAAAGGGTTAACCTTCAATCCAAGAGCTGCTAGTTTATAAACAGCCAAATCCAAAAGGTACTGAGCAGATGTTTCATTCTTTGCGACCAAAACAATGTCATCAGCAAAGGCCATGCCAGAGACATTTTGAACCTCTGGTGAAAGTTGAAATCCATACAACTGGGCAACCTCACTGTCTGATATTTCTTTCACTATGTCATCAATTGCCAAATTAAACAAAACAGGAGAAATGGGAGAACCCTGAGCAATACCTTTATGCAATTGCATAGGGGATGTTTTATTAATGTCACATTCCACTTGAATGCAGTTTCCTTCAATGAGAATGAGAACTAATGACCTCAAATTATTTGAGTCATATTATTATATTAACCAACCGCTGGAACAGAGTGTTTGAAAATACATTAAACGCAAGTGTACCAATATAAACTTTCTTTGTATGCGAAATCCAATAATTGTGTTGTACAGAATTATATAAACGGAGGTTTATTTTGTCAAAAAAGGCAAAACCACCTGCAATTTATTTGACAATTGAAATGTATTAGCGAAAATTAATGCTTCGATAGCGCAAAAATTTCAAGTTTTGTAACACTTTTCACTCATAACTTGAGAACGAAAGCGAAAATTAAAAATCTGGCTGCACTCCATCCTTTCGAGTCCACCTATATTTAAAATTTCAAATCTCTATGTGCAGTAAATTAATCTGGGCATCACGCACAGACAAACAGACAAACAATCACTTCTTCTTATTATTATTATAGATTGGTATTTCTGCCTTATAATTTCGGCAATTCTATACTCCCATGGTGAAATTACACTCTCCAACTCTTATCTTCTGCTGCATCTTTTAAATCCCTGCAGCTTCTTTTCGTCCTGATATCATCCAGTATCTGAAATCTTCTTCTACAAGTTTACCTGTTCCTTTTATTAAGTGCCAGAATGGTACTTTATGAGATTGTGTGCAAGACTGGAAAATGTCTGTTTGTCTGTCTGTCCGTCCGTCTGTATGCACGGTAACTTGAATAAGTTTTATCGGATTTTCAGGAAACTTGATAGCCTATACGCATTTATAAGGTCCATGGCAAGAAGCCTATTTATTTCGGACCAAATCGGTTGACCGGTACCGGAGTAACGACTAATTATAGGTCACATGCTTTTTAAATGGGAAATCATGACTATACTACAATCCGGCTATACTTAATCATTGAGCGCTTTGATTCCGACGCAGTCAGATGTTTGTTTATTTCGTTGATGAAGTTTAAACGAGTATTACATGAATATTGTTATATGCAGAAGGTATATTACTGTGAAATAATTTTGTCTACGTACATTAAACGGAGTTCTTTGCCAGAGCATTTTGTGAAGTGTTGACATATTTTAAGAATTTCTTATATCAGTGTATACGAGTATGAATTAAGGTTAAGTATCAATCTTTAGACCTTGATGAATCTATCTGGAGCTTAACTCCGAGACAGATTACAAAAATAACTTATTTTCTGCATATCGTAATTGCAATTATCACTGATTAAACAAAAGCATTCTGGCACTTTGTTATATCAGTTTACCTGATTTTATTATAAATCTTTATTATAAAGCTATTTGACGCATTGCACCCGATATTTATTTACTCCATTATTGATTTACAAATATGAATTATATCGATAGCCTCTCTATTATAATAATTATTTGTCAAAGCCCAGTAAAATGCAACTGCCAAAGCCCTATGTGAACACTGCAAACAATAATGTTGTCAAGAGAACTGAATTACATGTGTCGAATTCAGTGTAATATTTTAATAAAGCATTTAGGCCCCCAATATTCTTTCTACAAGCCACGTTGAGGATTTCAATAACTTTAAACCTTCTCCGGACAACGTGGAATATTTTGCAAAAAAACTCACGTAAATCGGTCCAGTAGTTTTTTAGTCTATAAAGAACACACATACTTACATTAACTTTCATACCGTGTAGGCCTATATATATATATATATATATATATATATATATTTCAATTAATAATGTTTAAATTCGTGCGTGAAAGTTCGGGCTGCGATCTTTCATGATGTATATTTTTATACCGGCATTAGGCCTAAATGAATAAATCTCAAAATGAATAAAACAATAGTTTAACACTATGAACACGACATAGACTCACTAACATTACAGTCGGCCTCGGTGGCGCAGTTAGTATCACGCTGACTTTTTGTGCCATACCATATGTGTTCATAAATGTGACAAGTCCGATTTACTGGGAAGTAAAAGTACTTCTGCGGAACAAAATTCCAGCACACCGGCGACTGTCACAGGCCTATGTTGCAGTACATCCCTGTCGTTAAATAACCATATACCAACCAACATTACGAGTGACGCAGCCAGTAGCGTAGCCATAAAATAATTTCGGGAGGGACGAAAGTAAGGGGGATATGGGGGTACGGAATACTCCCCAAGAGGTGAGGTACGGGGGTCCATCCCCGGAAAATTGCTAAATATTGAACTGATAAAAATCACATTTTACGCTACTTTAGCAATGAAAAACTACCAAATATAATCTAAGACTAATTCAAGAAATCGTTACCTAAGTTATAATATTTATTACAGTACTATTTATTTTTTAAAATTAAATAAAGCATCGAACAGTGGCCTATATTTACTAATTCGGTGTCGCGGTGGCTCATGCTTAGCGCGTGGGCCTGGCATGCTAGCGGTCCCGGGTTCAATCCCCGGGCCTGGCGGGCGTGTCATTCGTGGTGGACGAAGCCGTGACCTTTGGGGGTTTTTCTCGGGGATCCTCCCGTTTCCCCCTCTCATTCCACCAACACTCTCCATTTCATCTTCAAACTCCCTCTCATAATCATCCCGTTTCCTTTCCCGGTTTCCGGTATACCCTCGCCCCCAGCACCTGCTGTGGGCCTCTCCCGTCCTCCCCGTGGCTTGTGGTCCTGAAGTTGCTGGCTGGTGTGCTGCCAACCTGGGGGCTCTGTAAGAGGTACCGAGGCAGTGGCACACGTGGCATGGTAGAGGTATCTGCTGGATGTAGGGGAGTTCCGTGGGGGCTCGCGGTGGGGTCTGTTGTCGAGGGACCGTTGGGCTTGCAAATCATTCCATTCCGGAGGTTGGCACAATGAGCCGCAAGGCTGAAGTGCTTAGGGTAGTCCCAACCCGCCTTCCCCCTTCAGGGGCCAAAATACAAATACAATACTAATTCGGTATTTTATTATTGAATAAAATAATTAAATATTTGACAAAATGGAGTTTAAATCACTTAAATATAATTTTAGGTTTTGATTTCGGGGGGAGGGGGGTCCGGACCCACTGGACCTCCCCCACCCCTTCCCTACTCTACTGGACGCAGCCAGTGAAAGTTTAAGTCGCTAATGGCCAATTCAGTCGCAGGTTTGCAGATCAGATGCCCTCCCTAGTTTCCAGTTTGCCAGCTGAAAGCTTTGCGAGCGTTTGCTTGCCGGGTCAAGGACCGTGTGTGGTGAATATCTTTGCTGGCAAATGCAGACTGCCCACTGCTTACAAAGTGGATGTATAGTGAAGAGTTCTGCTGATTAATCAATGCAGATCATCCATAAAATGAGTTGTGATTTCCAAGTCCTATCTCGAGAGGGGACAGGATTGGATCAAGGTCTACTACAACTTGCTACGTTGTAAAACGACGGTGAGAAACTCAGTATAGTGGCGCGTGCAGATTTCAAGATTGAACGCTTCCAAATTTGTCCGTAATAAAACTGTGAAATATAATAACATAGGATACGAGATTCGAAAAAGTGAAGTAATAATTATACAGATGTGAAAGTCAAAATTGTGCAAAGTCTCTAACACAAGAACTCAACACAAACATAAACAAAACAAGGTAAGTTATGTTTCAGACATAACACAAGGCAAGATTGGATCTGTCTTTTGATAGTATAACTCACCTGCATGTTAATACTTTAAATTTTAAAGTTTTATTCAATTACACTCCAATTACAATTACAATGAATAGTTTTTTTCCAAATTATATTTTTATCAAAACTTCAAGAATGAGCACCTGTTCATGGATGGGGGCAGTGCCGAAATGGATGTTCATTAATAAAAAAATTAATACAAACTACCATCCACAACAGAAATATGAAGAAAATTTGAAATAGAAAAAACATAAAAAATAAATATTTATAATAATAAACTTCAATTTCCTAAAACGTATGATGAAATAATCCTAATGAGAATCCTAAGATTTCGTACTTTCATCCCACTCTTATTATGGATATTCAGTTAATGAAATAACAATCAATGTAGCAATTATTAGTCTTGTTTAGGCTTATAGCCTATATTTATAAAGAATTCACACGTGACTTCAAAATTAGTGTCAAAATTCCTAAGACTTAAAACTTACTACAAAATTCCAGTGAAAAAGAGTACAATTCACGATTTTTTGTAATGTGATATGTATAATTCTTTATTCGCCTGCGAATGTGGGCGTGATTATCGTCATGGAGGTGGTTTCTTTACCGGCGATCATCGTCCTTGACATCGTTGATAGCCACAGTTTATAGTTGGTCATGCCGAACAATTGAAAAGAAGGCTGGAACATGATATTGCCTACAATACCAAATTTGTTGGAAGACTAACACTGTTTTTTTTCCCCCAACATACAGCAATTTTATGCCATGTCTTTTCTTTTGAAAAACTATCCTTATAGCCATATGTGCTCATGTCATAAAGGGCTTTGATACAAAATCAATTAGGATTATATTCTCATGTATTCAGAAGATAGATAGACCTTAGTAGTGGCCAGTACTTGGGACATTTATGACATTGTAAATCTACAATCAGTTGTTGAAAATCTAGTTTACAACACTTTGAAAAAGAGCAAAATAAGCTGATCTTACATAGTTGCCATTGTCAGATTATGTAGAGTTCTTTATTTACTTAGAAAGTTAAGGTCATGTGTTAATCCAGCAACGCTGCTATTAGCTTATTAAGTTATTATGTCTTCTTCCATCCGCATCTTATAATGGAATTAAATAATGGGGTAATAGTAATGGAGCTAATTATGGTTTTATACAGGGTGTTAATAAATAACACCGAAATATTCTACCTGTATATAGAGACAAGCAACTTTTATTAGGAGAATTTTGCTCTATGACGTAAAATGTGTATGCTACAGGGCATTGAAGTAATTATAATTTGGTAGTCATAAATCAATAATTACGCGAAATAGGGTTAAAATGTTCATTAAATTGATTTCATGCCTTTCTAGTGATCAATAAAAACCTGACTCTTAATCACTCGCCAACAGCTGTATCATAATTTAGTGTTTCCATAATCTGCAAAATTTACAGACTAATCACATGACTGGTCGCCACTGCATTAGTCTTTTTTTTTTTTATTCATAACTACTCACTACAGTGTTAACAACGAAGTTCCTTTATTTTACATTCTTTTCTAATGTTAGAAGTCAGTGGCGACCATGCCCTGGGAGATTTCAGGCAGTAACAGGAAAAATTGAATCCATAGAGCAAAAATCTTCTAATAAAAGTTGCTTGTCTATGTCCCCTCTATACACTGGTAAAATATTTCGGTGTTATTCATTAACACTCTGTATATCAAAAGAAAGCTGTAAGAGTTCATAGTATGATGAATGGAACTTTGGTGGAATGATATATGGCAGAGAAAAAAGGAGCACCCCGAGAAAACCTGCACTGACCCAATCTTGTCCACCGAGCACTGCTAAACAGCTGACAGACAATCAAATACAAGTAATACAACGTAATACAGCCCAGTTCTAACAATTTTCGACTTTAAGTGATCTGTCTCAAGTCGCAGGTTGTTTAAATCAGACTGTAAATCTAGATCCACCGTCATACGAACCCGGGTCCCAGCGATAACAGGCGAGCAGTCTAACCACTCAGCCAAGGGAACGGCCTTTAAGAATTATAGTGGATGCTAAGAGCTAAGATAGAAGTGTTAATTTTTTAACAATTAAAATTAATGACCTCACCTAGCCTTTACACATACTCAAACTTAATCTTGGTCAAAGAAAATATAAGTTACTTAATTACTCATTAAGTTCACATATACATAGGTACAATACTAGAACTCACTATAAACTACTTTTGCCATCTTTTAGACTCCGAGAGTGTACAGAAAGTCATCTATACACGCAACTTAAGTTTTATTTTTTAATAAGTTACCTAATTCTGACCAATTCTGACCTAATTCTCTTAAAATATGAGAAAGTTGCCACCAATATTCTTGTCACATCCCCAGAAGGGACCTAACCCAATTACAATATTTTGTTCTCGTACGATTTTCCGTTAAAAGAGGCCGTATTACATAAAGCGCGAGCATTCAGTGAATGGCGTATAACTAACCTTCAGAGATTTTTTTCGGAAAAATATTTCAAATAAACGATTTATTTCTTGGTGTAAGCAACCCAAGAAAATCGTTAAAGCCGTTTTCGAGAAAATCGCGAAAAAAGAAATTTTCTTCATGTAATGTCCTCTTAAAATAAGAGAAACTAGTCGCCAATCCTCGTGTCAAATCCTCGGAAGGTACCTGAGCCTAATACAAAATTTTGTTTTCATATGATGTTCCGTTCTGGAGCTAGGCTGTTCACAGACGCACATCCACACAGACACACTCACATACATGTTTCCGAAAATATTATTTTTGAATTTAGGGGAGCTCAAAACGTGTATTAAACGTACCAATAGTACCTATGGTAAGGGCAGAGGTAGTAAAAATTATTCGGAATGTACTGTAGATTGAAATTGGAAGCGGTACCCGTCTCCAAGCAATTTTCAAAGATCCCACTCGAAACACCGCGATCAGCAGCATGTCTCGACTTTTCATTCGCTCTCGGTGTGAGGTGAGGGAATTTTCAATTCCTCAGACCTAGGCCTACTGTAAGAAACCAAGAACGTATTCTCGTCTTCAATGTTAGTCGTATAACATGTAGCCTACTTACTTGTTATAAGAAAGATGTGTAACGTTCGAACAAGTTTTGTTATTAGAAAAATAAGCGGATCAATTTTAGGGTGGCAAAGAAAAAATATTAGTTGGACTACTAAAACGAACAAGAAAAGAACAGATTAAAAGTGTTTTAGACAAGTTAATTTATATGAATCCTCTAGATTCAAAATCCCCTAAACCCCAAATTATATTTTCTTACTTTTGTACATCACCAGATTTGTATGGATGGCTTAAATTGGTTTATTTATACTCGTATGTGAGGTTCAAAACCCTAATAGTGCCATGTTGAAAATCAGAGTTAAGTTCAAAAACCCCTCTATCCCACTGTTTTAAACTTCAAAAACACCTCTACTTTTCTAACATATTTTGGTGATAATCATAATTTAATTTACATAAACTATAGACCAATAGGAATTAATAAAAGTGATGGATTCTACTATTGAAAATGTGCTATTCCGCATTTAGATTTTCTATATTTTAGAACGGATTCATTAATAGAGCCAAAATGATGAACCTACAACTGGTTTCTAAAAGATTTTTTCATGTGTATTAAACGAAATCTCCTCTTACTACTGTAGTTTTCTTAACATCTGAAGAACAGAATATAACATTATAGATCGGGACAGCTAACCAATTTCTGGTAAATATAATTCTTGTCCTTCAAAAGCGAATAATACCATAATTTTAAAGCTCTGATTCCTGTAAACCGTTATTCAGAGAGCATAAATAGTCACACAGAAACTTATTCAAAATTAATTCTATTATTCAAATATCACACGGAATTGAACTGTTTTATTGACAAAACATCCTTTATCTTTTATCCTATGTTTTCTTTGTGCAGATGGTGCTCACCGTGGTGCTAACAATTGTGGCGATCGTCTTTCTACTTTACGTCCGCCACATTATTGTGGTGCAAAGGTTTACAAGAAAAGGAAAGCAACTCCCTTTTGCAAGAAAAAATTATCCAATTATTGGTCACGCTGCAGAATTAGCAGGAAATCGTAACCGTAAGTTTCTTTCTTCTTACTAGTTTTCTGGTACAGATTGTGACAGCTTCTAAACTAATACAATTATACAAACAGAGATAATTATTGAAAAGTTGCTCTCGTAAACGGTTGATAAGCTATTCTATTAGTGCAGTATTCTATAAGTTACATTAATTACAATAAATGATTTCAAACATAACTATTTAAATGACAAAGAGATGACAGTATATATTTTCCACTTAAAAATTTAATTACCGTATGTTACGGACCATAAGACGCACCTTGATTTTAGGATAGAATTTTAAAGGAAACGAAATTTAATGCGATTCTAAACGACAAATTTTAAAGGGAATAATATACTTAATTGCATAAATATATTATAACCTTGTACAATGGAATCAGTTTAAATCACTTATAATTCAAAAGCCTGCGTTGTACGAAAATCTCTTTTGTACAGGTGGCATCGCCTAAATTCTAACTACCGAACTTATTTCTCATTGGAGACTGAAAATACTTTTAGGTCATTGCCTTCATTTAAACCATATATGGGCAACGCCCGGCCCGCGGGCCGCATGTGGCCCGCCTTGACTTTTGCTCCACCCCACGGAACATTTTAAAATCGCGCTCGAAGAAGTAAATATTTTCGGTTCTCGCTAACTAGAGAGTGACGGGGGGAAACAAAAGCCTGAACTATGAGGGTGTTTCTTCCGATCAGCGTTAGAAAAATGCTGCAATAGGCCTAAATCAGAGTATCGAACCAGACTTAGGCCTACAGATGAACATTTTGAAAACACTCTGCGCTTGTGTATTAGTGGGATTGATGCCAACATTGATTATCTTGTTTCTCAAGTTCAAGCTCAAGCTTCCCATTAATTTCTGCTGATTGTAAGTAAATACCTAATCAGTTCGATATTGTTATCACTCATGTAACTTAAGCATTATACTTTATACATATAAAAAACAGTATCATGATTATTTCTTCACAACTACCTATTATCTACGGCCCGCGACTTCATAAATATCGTAAAGTTTAGCCCGCATCTTTCCAAAGGTTGCCCATACCTGATTTAAACCACCCGACGGAGACAACTCCTTTCGTATAAAAGAACTCAACATTCCTTTCTTTTCGCATTGTATACCTGGCGTCCAGCTACACTCATTTTACGATTGTGACAAGTGCACTAATGTACAGTCTGGGCGAAAATTTCTAACTATCTTAACGTTTATAACACCTTGTTTATAACTATGGTATTGTGGCAATATTTACAACATTTTAAACTTATGGTGTACTTCGGACCATTAGACGCACCCAACTTTCAAGGCTCTGTTTTCAAAGTAAAAAATCCCTTTAGGCAGGCCTACAGGCGGAGGTAGATTTCGAAGTGCTTTTGGTTTAATTTATTGTCGCTGCATAGCACTCTTCTTCTTTAGCCTTGGCATGGCAAACCTGCAGTAAAGAGGAAGAGCCTACAATCAATTGTTTTGACAACAATAATAGGATATAATATTCTGGGAGGCCGTGCGCAAGATCAGCAATGAATAAAATTAGCAAAGCCGCTAAACAAGACAAAATTATGATATTATAATAATTCTTTCAAGTGTTATTATTTTCAAACATTAAAATCTCGCGTCATATGAGAGCTATCAAGAAACTATTTATTGATTTGTAGAGTACTCATCAAGAGCTTTTCAACGATACCCCACAAGACGTGGTTTCAAAAGTTTCGAATTTTCATCCCCCACCCCCACCCCCACCCTCACTCGAACCCCCGAATCGTTGGTGTCACTGTGAACTCCATAGGGAGTACTCTAATTTATTCAAACAAAGTTTCCCTCTATACTTCATAGGGGCCGAGATATACATTTTTAAAAATTTCAACCCCCTCCCCCGACCACCCCCTTGGGCCAATTTTGCTCATTAACGAACTTGTCCGAACTATTGGGCCTAGAAATAACATATTAAAATTTGGTTCAAATATCTTCAAAATTACGGCCGCTATCGTGTAAAGATATATATATATAAATATATATATATATATATATATAAATATATATATATATAAATATATATATAAATATATAAATATCACAAATTTTTTTTTTGAACGGGCGGTGGTTTCGTACTTAGGGGAGCATGAAACGTAAAGATATGAAAGAATTTTTCGAAAATCATGACATGGTATCCATTGCAATAGGTAGATTTTTCTTCGAAATCTACCTAAAAAGTGCGTCCTATGGTCCGTAATATACGGTAACTTCCACGACATGACTTAACACTATCAGTATCATCCCACAGCACAGCTCTTTACTCTTCTTCACCATTTCCAAAATTTAATTATGGAATAATTTTTGCCATGAATGCCAGGTAATTTCAAAATTTCACACAATTCAAATGGTAATGCAATTACACCCATTTCACTCTGCATAGGTTCACGCTTGAATTATATCACCATAATATCAAAAGCACACTGACCTGAGTTGTAAGTTGTCTTCCAGACGATCCCCTCAATGCCTGAAATAAGATAAAAAAATCATTAACATTCGTATTTTGTTAATATATAAATCCAGGATAATGAAAGCACTCAATAACTACACATTACTGACTTACAAGATTATGATTCATCGGTCTACAAAACTTTAGATTTCAATCAACTTACTGGACCTTGGAATTCTTGACTTTAAAGAGAGGAATAGGTGAAATTTTCAGAATCTCCAACTTCTATCCAATTTGTTAAAAATTAAGCTGTATATCAGGCTTGCATAAGTGAGGTCTAAATGGCAAAATCAAACCAGTTAATGAAAGTTAAATGTATCAGTATCCTAAGTAAAAATAAAATAATTTTACCTTTGCAATGCTTTAACAATGTAAACGGATCTTCAAATGTAGGCCGATTGTACTCGTACTAAAGCAGCAACATGAAACGGTTATTGCACTTAATGGATCCATTCACGCCATTCACGAAAAAAGAAAAAGAAAGTTGATAAAGAAGACACTCCAGTGCAGCTCAGTAAATCGGTCATTATTAAAATTTAATCAAGCTTTTTACAGAAGGATTAGAGGAAGAGTTTTAGGAGTGGGTTAAGTAAATGTAATTATGCTGTGACTGATCTCATGCCAGGGAGTCCCTCCATATTCTGTCTATGTGATCTTGAACTGTATTTTAGAGAAGTCACCTCCAAATGGCCTTCTAGTTCAGTAGCTACTAGGGAGCAAATAGAAGGAGAAAAAATGAAAGAGAAAGAGTAAGGAAACAGAAAAGAGAAAGACAAAGGAATAATGGAAAATGCTAGAAGAAATAAGTGAAGAACAAAATAAAGTTAAAATGATTGTGCAGCATGTCATTAGATTGGATTTGTATTAGTCCATCAGAACATGTTCATGTTATGGGACACGTCAAAATAGTAACATTGAAAATACAACTATTAAAGAGAAATGTTACAATTTTACATAGTTTACTCAATTAGTTTTCAATTAATACTTGACATCTTTTCTCTAGGTGTGCTAAAAAAAATAAAGGAACTAATTGATCAGAGTCCTCCAATCTTCTGTGTATTTGTGGGACCATTTCCAATGATCATACTGCATAAACCTAGCCATTTGGAGGTAAGGAATATCATTATGGTATCTATATTAGGTTTTATTTATGTTTCTCGATATTGTATGTACTGGGTAGTATAAGCTATAGGCCTACTTCTTTTGTAGTGTCAATTTCAATTAAATGCATTACTTTTTTTTCTTTCTACAGGTAATTATGGGAAGTGCTAAACACATAGACAAGCCACACCAGTACAAATTTGTTGAACCTTGGCTTGGAACTGGACTCCTCACAAGTACAGGTAAATAGTCTTATCTCAGGTGCAGTAGTAACAGTTTTCTATCCTGGTCAGGGCTGCCACATGGGGGGGGGGGCTGCCGGACCCTGGGACCAGGGCCCGCTGAATCCCGGTGATGTGGTATAATTTTATGGAAACCTGGAATATTTTGATAAAATTTTTGTTACACGAGTAACGAGAAGGAAGCTCCATGGAGAAGGGAAAAGACAACTTAATAAGGATGGTCGGCGGTCGGAGAGGGGCCCGCGACCAGTACATGGTCCTGGGCCCGACCCCGAGATGTGGCGGCTCTGATGCTGGTGAAGCTTCTATCTGCATTATACAATGATAGCCAGTCAGATAGATTCCTCTGTCAATATCACTTTGACTAACTTGCAGTATATTTCAATGGTCTTGTGAATAACTTGACAATTCAACATCATCCTTTGAGGAAAGTGCACGATTACACACACCACAGTCTAGATAATTTCAGTTGAGATGTTACATAACAGTCTGCTGCAGAAGTATCCAATGACACCCTCATAGATTCTCCGTCCTTACCGGTACTGTAAATGTACTTAACTACCAGAACTAGTCAGAATTAATTTGCACAATCAATTCTTCAGTCTCTATTATGTAGTCTGTCGCATACAGCATGAAATTATCATTTACATCATATTTATTAACTTCAAATGGAATTTGCAACAGTGAAAATTTCTTTTATTATCTCCCTTATAATCTGTAAAGATGTTTCATGTGAAATGAAGTTATACATCATTGTGATACAAACTTCTGTAAAAAAAGTATCAGATACCTAAACAATGTATAGTTGGCCACAGTTGTACAAGTTCCTTCTTTTACATTGTTCAACCAAATGGTAAAAATTATAAACCTAGATTATTTTTCAATTCTCCATTCTTCTGAAATTAAAATATTTAGACTTCATGTGGAAATGGTAAAAAAAATAGTACCTTAACAAGATACGGTGGAATGTCAGTTATCCAAACTAATTGGGACCGTGGGTCATTCGGAATGTTAATTTGTTCAGATTATTGAATATGTACAAAATAACACACCAAAACTTGAAAAAAAAAGTATAATAATAGAAGTGAATATCTGATTTCTTCCTACACCAATTCCAAACTTCGTACCTTTCTTAAACCAAACATAACTACTGTTCTCCAAAGCAAAGAACTTCCCTGTGAGGAATGCAAGGAATGTGACCGTTGCGTGTGCAAGCATGCCGGCGACCAATAAGAATCTGTCTAGCCACCTGTGATGGTACCCCTTACCTCCTCCTTCTCCACCGGAGCAATATATCGCCTCTTGCCCCTCTAATCAGCAGTGCACCCCACAGGGAAGTACTCTGCTTTGGACTACTATATGCTTTTCATTCTTCAGACAATAGATGGCTTCACTTTGAAATCAACAACAAATGTGAAATGGTCAATTTGCTGAGGGTTTAGATACACTAGAAGGCCTTAATCATTTCAAAGACATTCACTCATCAGTAGTATGAATAACTTCAAAACATTAGCAAAAGGAACACATGTTTTGTCAGAAAGCTATACAGCATTAGCCTGAGATCAGGACTGAAAACCATACAAGAATTATACCCATCCATCAGAACTAGTTGCTACTGTAATTTGTGCTGACTCTCAACAGTTTGATATGTGATACGACAGTAGCTTCTCTGTAATGATGTACAATGATACATTCATTGCAAGTTGGCTTTCCTGAGGATGGGTGCTGAGCATATTAGTTGTATAGAGGGGTGACTTCAAGCTTTAATTATATCCAAGTTCAAACTGAAAGACATATAATACTATCATATTTTACCCTGATATCTTCAACTCAATTTAAGTCTGCAAGGCTCTAGTATCACTATATTTAGGGTAACAATACGTCCCGTCTTGACTGGAACAGACATTTTATTAGGTGTGTCCCAGGCATCCTGTCGTTACTCCAAAATAAATGCAATTGTCCCATTTGATAAAAATCTATGAACATACGAACAAGCTTGAGAATAGAACATATATGTAAAGTTACATCTGTAGACCTTATTAGATTTCATAGTTAGATACTTTATAAGCCTGAAATATGTTGATTGGAATTTTAAATGTAGCATATTGTTCGGTGAAGTTAAAGAGGATATTGGCAACTATGCACATTTTATAGAAAATGTTTATGTTTGTGCAACTCTTTTTTTTTAATTTAGAACACTTAAGTGTCCTGCAAAAGTTCAATAATTTTGTGCAAAATTTGATGTCGTGCAATCATTTTCACCGTGTATGTTGGTGATTGACATGTTGTGCCACTTTTGTGTAAAATCAAACATGTTTGACATTTTTGTGCATCATATCATGAACGACTGAGATTTTAATATGTATTAAGCATTAGGCTTCATCAGTAATAACAGCAATGATGGTTTACTATACTACCATCTCCATACTAACTTATGGATTAGAATTGATCTGGGAAAAGCTAAAACTTAAGGACTTTGAAAAATAGAAAATGTCCTCAAGTATGCACTGGGAGTAGGAAAGACAACACCAACAAGAAGTGTCTATGAGCTCACCAAGGAGTCTTCCTATGCTTCTCTCTAACTGTGTAAATGTATTATAATCATCATTAAATTGTTATCACAAGGATACATAAAAATAAGTAAATAAAAAATATATAAAAGCAGGAGGTCGTTCAGACAAGTGACGGTTTGGATGGATGACGTTCGGCTTATTGAGGTTCTACTCTAGTAGCTAACATTTAAACTGTAACTTTTTTTATGTATTTCCCAGTTTATACTAGTGTACACATTTTGATTGCAAAAAAGTTTTAACCCATTATTAAAAAGATTATCTGAGCTTGTAGTCCAGTTGACATTGGTGTGCCAAACGTTTCGTCCACAACTACACTGAGCCTGTTAACAGCCAGCCGCCGACCAGAACACTTTGCCCAAGACTCCACCACCACTGAAGATGTCCGCCTAGTTGTCGAAAAAACGTTTGGCACATCAATGTAAACTGTATCATGGCCTACAAACCCAGATAACACAGAGCAACAGCCATTTTTTTACCTTAGAATTTATACCTATTCTTGGGCATATTTAGGTCGCTGATGCCAAATGTGCAATAGAAGCAATAAGAAGAAAAACTGTCAAAATGAACAAAGAAAATTGTATCATCAACTTCAATTGGATTAAAGTCCACACATAAAACCAGGGAAACGAACTTCCAGACCAGCTGGCCAAGGATGCGGCATCAGACAACGATCTAAAAGAATGTTACAAGAAGATACTGAAAAGTGTAATATCCAGTGAAGTGAGAGCTCTTAGTGTTACCATCTGGCAAAACGAGTGAGACAAATCAACCAAAGGAGTGATAACAAAACTTTCATCCCAACAATAGCAGAGAGACTAAAATACAAAATAAATTTAACCCCTAATGTAACTGCAATGATAACTGATCACGGCAAAACTAGAGCTTACCTACACAGATTTAACACTATAGATAACCCCACATGTCCTTGCAACAGTAGACCACCTATTATATGACTGAAAATTAATCGAAACAGAAAGAGACTCACTAATTGCAGCAGTAATAAAGACTGAAAACTGGCCCAACAAAAAAGAAGATCTATTAAAAATATACTTCAAGTTCTTTACTAAATTCACAAACAGTTTACCACATACATACATACACATACATATAGACACATATATACTTTCCAAACATAGTTATATGACATTTTCCGCCAACATGTTATGAAAAAAAAAAAAACATTAATGAAGGAGTTAGCTGAGGAAACAATACTACGCAGCATTTTTTCATCTTTTCAGTTTTCGTCATTTCTGACGAAAGGTAATAGGACCAGTGTTAGCTTAAATTAATACTTATTAAATTCCCTACATCTTTCATGCTCTTGACTTTTCTGTAGGACATGCCATTTCACCGGTATCTAATTCAAAACATGAAGAAAACCTAAAGTTTTCACTTTTTGGAAAAAAGGTCAATGTTTGAAAAGCAGTGTCTCGGTAACTATATAATGTACAAAAAAGATTTTGATCTCAGTTTTTAGAAAATTTAATTTACTTCAAAAACGCTATGAAAGGTTTTTTCCAACAAACGCATAGTTTAGGATATATTGTCAAAAAACCTAAAAAGTCCGAAAAAATCGGGGTTTTTCGACTGCCGTTCAGCGAGCACAGGTTTCTGCAAATCTGGATTTGTAGTCCCAGTAATGGTCCAAAACACCTCTACAAAAATAATTAATACTCCATTTAATGTAAGTCCGGATGTAACATTTGACTGGGCTACAAGGAAGATTGGGATTCGACTGGGGAAATATTTTTGGGTTCTTAAAGGGTTCTTTTTACCTATTCTACTATAACTTTACCACCTGTAAAATTAATATAAAAAAATAATACTGCTTTGGGTTCTTAAAGGGTTCTTTTTACCTATTCTACTATAACTTTACCACCTGTAAAATTAATATAAAAAATAATACTGCTACAGTGTATTCTTGTGTCAACAGGTAGAAAATGGTATAAACATAGGAAGATGATCACACCGACTTTCCATTTCAAGATATTAGATCATTTTATTAAGGTGTTTGCAGAAAATAGCCAAATTATGGTACAAAGGCTAGAGAAAGAATTGAATTCTGAAAGTTTCAACATCTACCCTTATGTCACTATGTGGGCACTGGATGTAATATGTGGTATGTAAAATTTTAAAACCAATAGAATATAAAAAAGTGTAAGTTCAGTTGTTTCCATCCATTTTTTCATGCTGAACAGCCCTACTCAAAGAATTTTGTAATAGTTAACTGAACCATCTCCAGTAACTAATAATAATAATACTAGTAATGCATTATTGTAGAAATTAAACACACATGCATGCAATAGGCTTTGTCATGCATCATTGTTTACAAAATGCTGTTCACATTAGAATTAAGAAATTCTTTTATCACCTGTGTAGTCTTGTGGTTAGTGTTGATGGCTACAGATCTGCAGGCCAGGGTTCTATCCCTGGTACCTCCTTGAATTTTTTTGAGGAAGGAAGGTCTGGAACAGGGTGCACTCAGCCTCATGATACAAACTGAGGAGCTACTTGAAGAAGAATTAGCGGCTCCGGTCATGGAAACCATCATTAACGGCTGTTGGTGTTGGCATGCTGACCGCTTGCCTCCATCCTGTCATCTGCCTATGGTAGGTGATGCAGCGGTTGGATGGTAGGCCTGGTCCCTTAAAGGGATTTAGTGCAATGAAGTTTAGTTTTAATTTTTAGTTTACATAATATATAGCCTTAACTTTCAGCTATATTTTATTGTGAGTTTAAACCTACTATAGCCTAAGGTTCTCACAAGAAGAGGTAAAATATTAAAAGACTTACTTACACTGAGTGTAGGCCTACTTATTTTTATTTATTTCACTTTTACTTAACCTAATCTGAGGTGTAACAAGGTTCTATTTATTTATTGTACTATAGCCTAATCATGAACTAAGGATCTATCATTGTAATTATTGATGTTCTGTTTAACAAAGATAAGATGTTGACGGTAGTGTCATGATATTAAGTTGTGGGAAGATTGTTCTGCATACTTCAGCATATTGAGGAACATCGTTGTTTACTTGGATGGCTTTCTTTTGGCATATAAAAGCTTGGCTCTGACATGAACTATTGCTCCAGAGCATAGGCGTAGCGAGGGGGGGGTTTTGGGGGTTTGAACCCCCCCCCATTGAATAAAAAATGGAAAATTGTATAATTTTTTAAGTCTGCCCATAAATTGCTTAATACAAGTATAAAGCGTGGGAAGCTTAAAACTCGTTATTTTGCGTCTTAATTTTTAAAATTTTCCGGGGAAGGACCCCCGGAAGCTTAAAACTTGTTATTTTGCATCTTAATTTTTAAAATTTTCCGTGGGAGAACCCCCGGAAGCTTAAAACTCGTTATTTTGCATCTTAATTTTTAAAATTTTCCGGGGGAGGGCCCCCGGACCCCCCTCTCCTTCCATACTCGCCAGACCCCGCGGAAGTTATAACCCCTCCCATATGGTCGGCCTGGCTACGCCTATGCTCCAGAGCATTACCCCATACATTATGAATGAAAGAATACATAATAAACTGATACTAAAAAAGTTTGGTTAGTACGTGTAGGCCTACATATTTTTAGTTTCCTTAAGAGATAAAGGCCATATGACATGAGAGTTTTCTGCACAGACTTTCTATAAGCACATCCCAGGTTAATTTGTTATCTATATGCAGTACTTTTTTCTTGAAAAAGTTTACTGGTATTCTGTCATCAGCAAAATCCTTAGCCCTATATGAATTACCACGTTTGTATGAAGTATTGAAATTGATCAGAATCCAATCCCATGCTCACTATATTCCCTGTTTACATGGAAAGTTCTAGGAGTCTATTAAGATGTTTAAGCACTGTCAGTTAATTTGGTTATGTGTCGCTATTTGTGTGGCTAGCCTGTTTAAATAATCACCATATTTATTCCAGGATTTAAAGACATTGTGTTATACCGGTATTCATAATTTCTGGTCACCAAGTTTTTTCTTATTAAATTGGCAGATCTGTTGACAGAACAAATGAATGGTTGTTCAATTGTATGTTTGCATACCAGGATGAAAAGGAATTTGATCTGAATCTGATCCATTCCTCCATTTCCAATCTCAGTATCAGAAACAGATTCAGATCAATCTGAATCCTGCATGTAAATGTACTGTAGTTCCAGGTTTCAATAACACAAGACATTATCAGAAATCATTATATCTGATTATAGGGTTATTCAGTGCTTTTTTCTGGGGGTATGCAGGAGTATGAATACCCCTTAAATACCCCTTAAAGATTTTTCCAGTTTCATTTAAGAGAAAATAATTAATTTCCACAGTTTTGAAATCTGGAGAGTAATGAAAGTGATTATACGCGCATCGTTTTAATTAAAATAGGTATTTTAGTGTTACGTATGTTATCTCTACTACGAGTTTCGAGAAGTGAGGCCTGATTTTAGCACTGCAATCGGGAAAACAAGCAAACGCTACAGTACCACTGCAATGGTAATCAAGACTATGTAGCCAATGTCACTGATTGAACATTAGTGTTTGTTGTATTCCATTCCTTTTGGCTTCAAATTGTGTTTATTTGCATTATTGTTGCTGCACAAGTAATTCTTTCTCTGGCTATTCTACAGTTGTTTATCATATTATTAAGGTATATATAAAATGGAAACATACAGAAATAAATAATTTCCTTCTTACTGTAAGTTTTGCTTCATTTCAAATTTTTGATAGTTACAATGTTATTTTGTAATTTATTGTTGCTTTAAAATTTTGAATTACAAGTGTTAAAAGGCATCAAAGTTTGTTAGTGCTTAAGGCATCTGAATAGTTACAATGTTATTTTGTAATTTATTGTTGCTTTAAAATTTTGAATTACAAGTGTTAAAAGGCATCAAAGTTTGTTAGTGCTTAAGGCATCTGAATGTCTGCCTTTGTGAGCAGTCTATTTTACAACTTCACCAATTTTGACACTGATTATCTCAGTAACTGTTAAAGTTACAACAAAAATGAGTAAAACATATTTTATTGCAGGCATTATAGGTCCTAATGTTCTTCAAATTAATACAGGTACCAGTAACATTTCACAGAAACGTAGCTAGTTTTTTAGATAATTATGAAAAACTGAAAATGGGACCTGAAATCCAAGATAAGCTCCCCCACCATCGAGAACTTTTAGTAAGTTTGACAGAAAGCCCTCATGTACAAACATACCAATTTTCAAACAATCTGTTTTAATGTTGTTGTTGGTTTTTTTTGGTTTTTTTTTTCCCCACCCCGTTTAGGGTTTGCTTTTGGTCTTTTAGGCTCTTTTCACACCTGGGTCACTTGTGACGGTCATTGCTGATATTGCCAGTAGTAACTACATGATAACACAATTTGTAATCACTTTTGACATCCCAAATGGCAGGTTGACATTCCACCTCACTTATAAAATCTTCAGTATTAATCAAATCTAAACACATGGCTGGATAACTAGTTTCGCTGAGCTCAATTATACAACTGAATTATGTATATACAACTTGCATTGTTGGCAATCATAAATGCAGAAACCGAGCGGTGACCGTCACAAGTGACCCAGTGTGAATGCTATTTTCTAAACGATTTTAAATATTAAAAGGATTATTGCTAGCAATGCTTTGTTACAGGGAGCCTTTTGTTGGCTGGGAGCACAGGCATCATTATTTCCCTCATAGCGTACTCTGCTTTCAGTACAACACATTCAGAGTATTGGTACTGTACAGTAAAGACAGTTTGAGAGGGGACCAAGTCAACCATAACGAATTCAGACATGACAAGTAGAAGAGTTTCCTGCTATTGTTAAGGATCGAAACTGTGTCATATAAGTTTATAGCTGATAATGATAACCGTACCAATTCAGCTACACCAAGATCTAAATAGGAAAATATTATTCTTTTAACTGGTAGCCCTACTCTATTCAGTCATATTGATCAGTTCCTAATTATTTCAACAGAATTTAACTTCTCTGTCCACAGAAACAGCTATGGGGATAAAAATTAATGCTCAGCAGCAGAAAGAGAATGATTATGTCAGCATCGTTACCAGGTGAGGCTATGTTAGCAAGTAGGCCTAGCATACACACAACAATTTCAAGTAGGCAATAACATTAATAAATAAAATAATAAAATAAGCCCATTGGCATCTCTTTAGGGCAAGGGCCTCTTACCGATCGTAGGGCTGGCTCAGGTTTGCTCGCTCGGTGAGCCGGTCCATGCGAGCTCAAGTGTTGCATTTGATAGATATCATCACTTATCACTGGTCACTGTTCACTTTGGGTTTGTTATGTCTTTCATTGTGCTTCTCCACTTTATTCTGTCTCTAGCTGTCCTGCTCCATGTTGCGCCTAGTGTTCTCGTGAAGTTGTCAGACCATCTTCGCCTTGGACGTCCTCTGCTCCTTTTCCCTATTCGGGGGTCCCACATTGTTGTGACATACGCCCATCTGTCCTGGTGGAGTCTTGCTGCATGACCTCCCCACTTCCACTTCAGTGACCAAGCCTGACTCGCCACATCCTGCATTTCCGTCTTCCTTCTGAGTTCTTCATTAGTCACTCTATCGCACAACATGATGTTGAGGATCCGCCTTTCCATCTTCCATTGACATTTCTGTAGTAGTTCTGTCTCTCTTTGTGTATATGCCCATGTCTGGCATCGGTAGATTAGCACTGGTATGACGCAACTTTCTAGTATTTCTATTTTTGTCTTCCGCTTGAGAGATCTGTCTTGAAATATAAACTCCAGACCCCAGAATTTACCCCATGCCATGGCCACTCTTCTTCTAGTTTCCTTCTCTCCTCTCTTTGTCAATGATATTGCCTGACCTAGGTAGGTATATTCGTCGGTGTAATCAATTGTTGTTCCATTCAATGTTATTGCTGCTTGGCCTGAAAGTGACATTAACTTAGTTTTTCCGGGGTTCATTTTTAGTCCCACTTGTTCGCTTTTCCCGCTTAAGCCTTTCAGCATGTATTCCATCTCTTTCCCAGTTTTTGCGAATAACACAATGTCGTCTGCGAAGCGTAAGTTTGTGAGTCTTTTCCCGTTTATGTTTAAGCCATATCTTTTCTTTTCCCAATCCAGTTTTCTGAAAACTTGTTCTAACAGGCATATGAACAATTTTGGTGAGATCGGGTCACCTTGTTTAACGCCTCTTTCTACCTTGAATGGCGTGCCTTCTATCTCTGTTCTAATTTTGGCGGTGCTGTTTGTGTATAATTTTCCTATAAATCTTGTGTACTTGTTATCTACGCCTATAGCTTTCAAGGAGCTCAAAACACTCGTGTGTTCCACTGTATCAAATGCTTTTCTGTAGTCCACAAAAGCAATGTGTATCTGTATGTTGTATTCTTCTGCTTTTTCTAGGATTTGATTCACTGATTGGAGGTTATCAATTGTACTGTAGTTAGCGCGAAATCCAGCTTGTTCCAGAGGTTGGTTTTCATCAAAGATTTTAGTAAGCCTTTTGGTGAGAATCTTAGTGAATACTTTATACAAATTAGATAATAAACTGATGGGCCGATAGTTGTTCAGGTCGTCCCTGTTTCCTTTCTTATGCAGCAGAATTACTGTTACAAATCTTCAAATGAAATCTACAAATCAAAGTGTGTAGTCCAAGTGACCCATTCACACGATATGCTCAGTTGCATGGATGTTGTCATGTTTTTTTTTTTTTTTTTTTTTTTTCGGCAAAGAAGGATGACCAACTGTCCTCCTTGTACACTGCTTATCAGTACCATCACAGCACGTATGGATAGGGCTATATTATACCTCCTACGAAGTTTGTCAACCTGATTACCCACAATTCTAGCTGCTCCGGCAGAATGATATCACAACTTTAACATCCAATCATGAGTTTCTTCATGATTCAAGAACAGAAATATGGTGGAACTCAAGCTACTTTTCATTAGATCGTGGTATAAAAGAAAGTGTATTAATTAGGGCAGGTGGGTTGGACCAAATCTTTTGCCTAGATAACTTCTCCTCTCCACAGAACTATCTACAACAAAATATGGGTGATATTGAGTGTTTTAAAATATGAGTCCTCTACATTTGGATTTTACCACTTTTTTAATCATAATATCCATACAAATAATAAAATCAGGTAAACTGATATAAAAAAGTGCCAGAAAGATTTTGTTCAATCAGTGATAATTGGAATTATGATATGCAGAAAATAAATTATTTTTGTAATTGATCTCCGAGTTAGCTCCAGATCAATTCATTAAACAGGGCTTGCAGAAGAACAAAGGTCTAAAGTTTGATGCTTAACCTTAATTCATACTCTTATACACTGATAGAAGAAATTCTTAAAATATATCACCATTTCATAAAATGCACTGGCAGAGAACTCTGCTTAATATACGTAGGCCTAATTATTTCACATTAATGTACCTTCTGTAAATAACAGTATTCATGTAGTACCGGTACTCATTTCAACTTGAACAACGAAGTAAGCAAACATCCGACTGCATTAGAGTTAAGGCCCTCAATGATTAGAAAAGCTGCTTTGTAGAATAGTCATGATTTCCAATTTAAAAAGCATGTGACCTTTAATTATTCGTTACTCCGGTACCGGTCAACCAATCTGGTTCAAAATAAACAGGCTTCTTGCCATGGACATTATATATGTTTAAACCAAGTTTCATGAAAATCCAATAAAGAGTGTCTGAGTTATCACGCGTACAGACACATGGACGGACAGACATTTTCCCATCCCTTTACAATCTCATAAAGTATCATTCTGACTTTTAATAACTGGACCTTGAATATCATTGGTGTTTGAATGCTAGATATTGAAAAATCATCAAGTCCATAAGAGTATATGGAAGGAGTCCCTCTTGTTTGTAAACAAGAGAAGAGAGTGGTATGGGTACTAAAATGATTGTACTGTCGTCCAAAGCAAAGATCTTCTTTGTTTGGTATGCGAGGAATGTGATTTTGCACGCACAAGCAAGCCGGCAACCAATAAGATTCTGTCTAGCCACCTGTGATGGTACCCATCACCTCCTCTTCCACCACCGAAGCGATATACCTCCTCTCGCCCCTCTAAACAGCAGTGCACCCCGCCGGGAAGTTCTTTGCTTTGGACTACAGTATGTAGGCCTACGAATAGAAATTTTGAGCACTAGCCATTGATAAGTCATTAACCCTTTCACTGCTACAGCTGTTTATATGCAGCAGCATACATTACTGCCGGTTGTGCTTTGATGCTATGATGCATCACTTTGTGTGGTAATAGACAATAGAAGTTTTCAACATGAGTGTCATATGTTGTCTAATTCCTGACACCATAGTTCCCTGTTCTCTGGTTTGGTCTGAAACCTATAGCTAAATATTACAGGCAGGGCCGTAGCAAGGTTCTTGTGCGCCCTTGGCGAGTTTGACAAATCTGCGCCCTCTAGTACTGGGAGTCTGAACATTTTTTTTTAATTTCTGTAAAATTGTTTATTATTTTAACATAAAAACACTGTCATTATCAAAGAAAACCAAAATCTCAATTTGAAAATGAACTAGGCCTAAGTGTTGGAATTTCAAGGTACTAAAACCTTATTTTCAGACGAACTACTTAAAAAAGAATTAAATAATAAAATCTAGTATAAAAAGTAAATTACATAATCGGCCTGAGGCCTACTAAAATGTTTAACACATTAATATACTGGTAGGTAAAAGTTTTTTTTTTTTTTTTCCGAATAGTTGAACCACTTTTATCTCAATAATTACGTACATTTCAATTTTTATTGCCGTTATATCTTTCCATACTGTTCATGATTTATGTTATCATACTCTGTCAATAAAAAACGTGTTAATTAAAGAACGTAGCATGACTACTTTTTGTTTGTAGACAATTGGCATAATACTACAAATAGTTCACGTGCAGTCATTTTTAATAACCTGAAAGATTTCTTCCACTAACGTGGAATTTTTATTGCTTGATAAATTGCACCAGTTTAAAAAAAGCCAGGAATTTTCATAATTAATTTTGAGCCCTCTTTGTACCTGCGCCCTTGGCGGGGCCCACCTCGCCACCGCCTAGCTACGGCCCTGATTACAGGTGATGTATTGCACCATTCATTGAAATTCATTATAACCCTGCTATGTTGTGATGACATGCAATCAACCCCAGGGTTGTGTAAATCAGTCTAATCTTCAAGAAACATGCGCTATGCTCCTTTTTTGGAAAGAATTGACAAACTATTTGCAATTGTTTGTCCGTTTATGACTACAAAAGAAATTTTCAAATTACTTCAGCACTACCAGTTTGCACAGTGAATAATATGTCAGCAGTGGAAGGGTTAAAGATTACAAAAACAAGCAGTAGCAAGAAGATTTTTGAAGATATTGCACTGCTTAACATGGTTAGGTTGGAAGCAGTTTGAGTATTAGTACTAATCCACAAGAGATCTCATTTTAGAGAGATGCTAGGAATTCAATTTATTACTCTAACTGTTTAATAACTTATATATGACACTCACTACCGGTATTTTGGTCATGTTAATTTATATTGTTGGAGTGCTTTCCACCCCATGTGGCAGTCATGTTCAACAAATGACTTCTGTGTTGCTCAGAATATACAGATAGACACCTAAATGCAGACATCCTAATATGCAACACTTCTTTTGAAATTCAAACAAATAACGAAAAATATATGTGTCATTTTTCTGAGGATAAGTACACTTCTTGCTTGTATGTTTAAACCTGGCCCAGTAAAAACCCTCTCAATACAAAAACTACTACACTCACAGTGCTTAAATTTTGCATAAACGTAGTTTTTATACTTGAGAAGAATATAGGACTATAGTCGTACACTCATCTTTGCTATTTCATCTAATATCATAGCCTTATCATCAAAGTTCAATGTCAGTTAAAACAAACAAAGAATAACAAATTAACAGAAGCACAGCAATATTTCACAACCTACTGGTATGCCCAACAGAAGTGGATATGCATCATTGTTTATAGCACTTGACTTAAATATTGTATTGAAATAATTATTATCGTCACAAGAAACGTACATTAAGAGTTATGTGAATTTTTTGTCACATAGTTATCAGCTCTTCTGTTTTTAAAGCTGACTAGCTGGTTAAGCATCCTTCGTACCAGTAAAAAAATATTTTGCACGATTTGTAAGTTAGCCTTACCTGAGAAACATTGTGAGAAAGGAAGTAGAGTCTCGCTAGAGCATTGGGCAATGTGTCTTACAGCATCTAATTGCAATCTTTTTTGCCAGCTTGATCAAACTCATTTTTTTCTTTTGCACAGACTATATAACTCTGGCTTTTGATCAAACATTTGATATATATGCATTCACACAACAGGTGAATTATTGAAATACGAGTAATAGCCTACTACTCAAATGAACAAATAAACTGATTTGCATGGAGTTAGATGCAGACAGGTGTCATTCTCTAACTCCAGAAGAATGTCTAAAACCCTGCAAAATAATATTTCACCTGTACAAAGGATGGTAACCAGCTAATAGTATAATAAAAACAATACTTAAGTTCTTAATATTGCTCTCACTTAAAGCAGAGTTTTCTTATCCTGGTTTGAAACTAAAGAAATATAAGAAGACATGAAACTTTTCATACAATATTAGTAGTGAGAGAGGATAAATGTGTTAATAAAGAATTTTTTGTGTTTCCTATGCATACAAAAACATTATGGAAGAAAGCTGATTTTAATTTTATTTGCTGGTTGCAGAACCTCAGATGGAATGACACACCGAATGTTAAGTCCATGGCTTCATAATGAGTTCATTTTTAATATCAGTCCTCCAGGAAGGAGACAGGCAAAAGACATCAAGCAGCTGCATAAATACACAAATGAGGTAAATTACAACAAGGAAATGATACAAAAGAAAAAATTACAACTGTGAATAGGTTATAATTTCAAATATACTGAGTCTGAAGGGTAGGTTGCAGTGAGAAGTAAAGCACAATCAAGTAAACTGTAATACAGGTAGTACATGGAAATTATTTTTTCAGTTTGCTGTAATAATCATAAAGTATTAATAAATGTAGGTAATAAATACACGGTTATTCAAAAAGATGGACCCAATTTAATTAATTTGTATTTCACGAAATACAAATTGGATATTAACATTCTACATACCATATGAAAGAGGAAGTTCCAAAGTTTTGTTTTCCATCGCTTGGACGGTGATTGTCGCGTGAATGTTGCGTAAATGGCTGCTCGCACCAATAGGCAGGCATTTCTTGTCACTATTAATAGTGAGTAAGATGGCTACTATGCAGCATAAGGTTTTGTGCGTTCTTGGGTTTGCAATAAGTGAATCGGCAGTTTCAGTGCAGCGGGCGTTTTGGTCGGCAATTCGGCATTGAACCACCAACTAGGAAAAGCATAAGCCGTTGGTTTAAGCAATTAAAACAAACTGGATATCTCTGCAAAGGAAAAAAAGGTCTCCTGATAACTAGAGGTAGAGATAGTAAGAATCAATTTAACATAAACTGTATAAATAAATAATTTCATAATCTAAATCAGTTCAAGAATGACATACTTTTGAGGCAGGTAGCGGAAAATGACAGCTTAACTATTGCATTATAATTATTTACTTGTTACAGGTGATACAAAAAAGGAAAGTGGCATTTGAAGAAACGAAAAACATAGGTGACATTAGTAATGAAGACGACTTGGGTGTGTATTTATATTCAAAGAGAATTTTCCGTAGTATGTAGGTGATTAATGTCATTATTATGGTGGAATTTTAGGTGGAATTTTATCTAATAATAACATAAGAAGACAGGTTACTGAAAATTGATAAATTGAAATTGAAAAATTACAAATTTGAGCAACTATGAATTTTAATCACTGCTTTTTGACAGGAAGGAAAAAGAAACTGGCATTCCTAGATCTACTTCTGGAGAGTTCACAAAATGGCAATAGACTGACAGATGAAGAAATCAGGGAAGAAGTGGATACCTTCATGTTTGTGGTATGTTTTAGTGAATGTCTAGGAGACCATTCTTATAAAAACAAAGGATAAACATATTTATCTAAGACTGGAATTATCAGCCTGTCAGGGCCTTTTCACACTGGGTCACTTGTGACAGTCACCGGTTTTTGCAGTGAACACACCTGGGTCACTTGTGATGGTCTTGGCTAGTATTGTCAATAGTAGCTACATGATAAAACAATTTGTAATCGCTTTTGACATTCCAAATGGCAGGTGGACTTTCGACTTCACTTATAAAATCTTCAGTTTTAATTAAATCTAAACTCATGGCTGGAAAACTAGATTCGCTGAGCTCGATTATATAACTGAATTATGTATATACAACCTGCATTGTTGGCAGTCATAAAATGCAATGACCGTCACTTGTGACCCAGTGTGAGCGCTCCCATTTAAACCAATGCTTCTTCACCGGTGACTGGTCACAAGTGTTCAGACTAGACACTGCAGTGTCACTTGTGTTTGGGTGGGTCACCGCGGTGACCCAGTGTGATTGCTCCCATTTAACATAATAACACAAAAATCAATCTCTGACCGCTCAAAACTACGAGACATATAAAAATATTTATAACATAATCAGTGCTTTTTTCGAGAAAAAAAAATTACTGGTATTCTTTCAACGGCAAAATCAACTTCTTTCCCTTGCATTCAAGAAGGGTCTGATTGGAGAAATATTGGAATGGGCTTGGGAAGCTATGGTTTTATATCGGAATGATATTCTTTTACACTGACCATGTGAAGGCTAAGGTGGAAAGGTTGAGTCAGATTGAAAAATTCAATGCCATAGCTGAGATTTGAACCAGGATCTTTGGCTTTGCATGCCACTGCCCTACCATTCGAAGATTTCTGCAGGTAAATCATTCCATTCTTGAATCTCTGTATTTAAGAAAGAAAACTTCGTAGTATTTGTAATCATGTATTTGTGGTCTTTCCTATTGTTGTAATCTGGTTCTTTAATTTTGCTGTGAAGTTCTTTCCATGCTGGTTGTTTCATATACCCTATGTTGAAACTGCAAAGTTGAACACAATGTGTTTTAATATGACAAAAGACTTGACAATATAAGTTACAGACGAACAATATTCTGCATGAGCCAATACACCATGATCTACCAACTGAGAATAAACGAGCGACTGGTGTGGCCGCCAAGAGCTCACAGTACTACACTTCAAATCACACACACTTTTTGACACGATACCTGACATTCAAACACCGCCAAATACTCCCACTCCCACCTCAAGACCAACGCAACACCCACACCACCTAGGTGTACAACACAGGCACCCACCAGTAGCAGTTCGAAAACCGCTGATGATGCACTAAAATAGTGCGAAACGGCCGTCCGGATTACCAAAGGTAAATCTAAGTTTGCTTGTCAAGTGAAAATTTAACAACTAACATTTTATTGTATTTATTTCCTCTCTGGATTCTAAAAATTCCTACTCTAGTGTTTTTAACATAGCCAAAATGCTGTCTTTTTCATATCAAATCTTGCAGGTTTTCTCTATAACATACCATTTCTGACTGTTATTAGACCATGTGATACACTAGTTGTGAAGTTTAGTGAATGAATATTGACCAGACTTTTAGTAAAACATAAACTTTATTCGAACAGACAAGAAGGAATCACAACAATATACAGGTACGTTATCAGTCATGTCATAACATAACTGATAGCAGGGGGTCATGGAGCTATGACAAAGTTGATCCTCCATACTCTTAGCATATTCCAAATTTGGTCTCACCAATGATTTATAAGCTTGCTCTTAAGTTGTTACCTCTTTATACCTTAAATACCAATAGTGTTGGTACATTTGTCCCTTGTTAATTACTATCCCTATATGTGTATTCCAGTTTATTTCCTATTGAGATTTAATCCTAAATAATGCATGAATCTATTTTCACTCTAATTTGACTTACATATGTATTTTCTTTATTATGGTTACATTTAACTTTGTTTTCTTTTTATTAATGTGAATAAAATCAGGAAAACTGATGTTACAAAGTGTCAGTATACTTTTGTTTAATCAGTTATAATTGCAATTGTCATATGCAGAATATCAGTTCTTTAAAAATTTATTTCCAAGTTAAGCTCCAGATTAATTCATTAAGCAGGGCTTACAGTCTAGTTTTTAAAAAAAATCAGATTAAAATCCTCCAGCATCAGCTGAACTATACAGATTTGTGATATCTTGACATTGACATACTCACATAAAAATTAAAAAATGTCAAATTGGCCAGTTTCGGGATTTGAAACAGGGACCTCTAGAATGTGAGTCCAAGACGTTACCAACTCGGCCACCTCACTCAACCTACTATTGATAAGAATATGTGAAGGAATAGCGTTATTTGTCATAGCTAATTGCAATATTGCAATTTTCAAAGCCTTATATCATCACAGTAAAACAATATGTTGTCACGATAACTGATTTTCATTTCATAATTCTTTCTAATATATTACCATAAAATAGGCACTAAATTGGGCATTACTCCGGTACTGGCCAACTAATTTGGTACAATATCAATAGGCTTCTTTCCATGGACGTTATAAATGTGTATACCAAGTTATTTGAAAATCTGATAAAGCATATTTGAGTTAAGTTATCACGCGTATAGACACATGGTTGGACGAATGGACAGACAGACGTTTACCCGGCCTCCACACAATCTCATAAAGTACCATACTGGCACCTAATAATAAATTTCTTTCAGGGCCATGACACAACCACAGCAGGGATTTCCTGGACTCTCCAAATGCTGGGAAAACATCCAGATGTTCAGGTATGTTGTGTGCTGTCAGTGTGTGTGCATGCCATTGAAGAGTTGTAGCATCTGCAAGCTTAGGGATTGTACTATGACTGCCAGATAAAACATTTGTTTTAAATTTATTGGCAGCTTAAATGTTTATCAAGAAACATTTTTTTTTTTAAGTATTTGGTAATTTTATCGTATTCAGTATGTTAACGTACAGTTTGCATTATGAAAGAAGAAATAAAAAATCTTGACAATAATTTCCAGTGGGTCTTCTATGTAGTGAGTCTGGCGGATTATTTGTAGAAATACGCTAATGGTTTAGTCTCTGACATACCATGGAACACTGGTGATTAATCGAAGGCAGCTGTATTGAATGGTTTGAATTCTTTGATTTGTGGAGATGATGCAACCAAACATTGGACAACTTCTGTGGGGTTTATGTTAAACTATACAACCATTTTGAATACAGATATGTATGTAAACAGTTTAAAAATCTCTTGACATCACATCTCTTGAACATAATTTACTTTTCAGGGAAAACTGAAATTAAATTCCAAGTAGGTATTGGAGTAGGCCAACCATGGAGTAACTTTTTTAAAAATGCAGAAAGATTAGAATGGGTTGTTATTTTGTCCAAATGTTAAACATTTTTAAAAACATTTTTGGAAACTTTAATAAAAAGATTTATTCAAAGATTGTAGCTACCTCAATCTTTCAAAAAACCATATTCTACCACCTCATAAAGACAAGATTACCAGCAATCCCAAATATTTAACTATATGAACATTATAATAATAAATCCTTTATGGCAACCAAATGGTCATATTGTAATGAATGGAACAACAGTTGAATGATATATGGCAGAGGAAACACAAGTGCCCTGATGAAACCTGCTCCAACACCATTTTGTCAACCACAAATTCCTCATAGATCCACCGAGATTCAATCTTGGGTCCCAGCAGTGGAAGGCGAGCGGTCTAACTACTCAGCCATGGAACGGCCCTTTGTATTAACATTATAAAGATTACTTTATTTAAAACATTTTAATTACCATGTGTTATTTTGGATCTCAAGATATTTGCTCTGCAATGATAGCTAACTTTATTATAGGGTGGCCATATGTATAGAATTATGCCAGATGACCATATTTGGTCTCATAGTCTTCCATTTAGTACTAACTCATGCTAAATACTAATTCGTCCTCTTTTTGAGGTTGAACTACAGAAAAAATATTTTTCTATGGAATTTTCAGCAAGAAGAAAGAATATAAATTGTCTGAAAATGACTAGATTAAAGCATTATAATACTCCAAATCTTGAAAATTCCTCAGAAAAATTCTTAGTCAGGAACAATTCATTTCTGCCCAACAGACAGCTTGTGGACACTGGTAGGGGAGTAAAGGACTTAGGCAGGGGTGCCCACAGGGGGGGGGGGGGGTTAAGACGCAGAAATTTCTGGGGGGGGCAAAATATTAGCGTTTTATGAATTTTCTGGGGGGGTTGAAAATTGTTGCAAAATTAGTGTTTTATATGCTAAAATTAAAAACTGCCTAGCTAACTAGTTTTTGAGTGCTAAATAGCGTAAAATGTGATTTTCATTAGTTCCATATTTAAAAATTTCCCGGTTGTGAACCCCCCACTTAGACAGGCCTAATAATTTCTTATTTACATTGGCATGTCTTAGAGAGTATGGTAAACAAATTTCCTAACTAGTTTTTCTGTGCTAAAATAGCATAAAATGTGATGGACCCCCGACCCCCCGGCACTTTTGACCCTCCGCTCAATTATTTTCTGGTTACGTCATTGTTGCACTTATTATATTATTAATATAATGTTACAAAGTGGCCCAAGAAGTTAAAGAGAAAAAAAATTAATTAATTAAAAAAATTGCCCCACTAGAAAATATTATATGGGCGCCCTTGTCGACAGCCAATTAGGTTGGGGGGGGGTGAGCAATGAAGTTGGGGGGGGGGGTGAGTCATGAAGTTTGGGGGGGATGGGCACCCCTGACTTAGGTATAAAAAAGAATACATTTGAATATGTTAGTTGTTGGTTACTAATTAAGAACTATGTGTGCTTGCTGTTTAAATTTTACGAACCTATACTATTTTGTCGGATGGAAATTAAATTTAGGGTAGAACTTGAGGGTTGATTGTACAAGAAAAAGGAATAGGTCTGGGGTTTCAGTATTAAAGTAGGTTCTCACACAAAAGTTGTGCTCTATGTAAATATGTCTTCTAATTTCAGAACTTGGATGTGGCCACTTTAGGCAATTGCACCCACTAGAATATGATCTCAATGAACATTTGTTGCAATCACACTCATGTGCGAAGTGTGAAATATGAAAGCATTCAAACCATAATATAACTCATTTAAAATTAACAATCTGTTTGAAAACATACTCTTATTGAATAAATTTGTTTCCAGGAAAAAGTTTATGAAGAACTAGAGAACATTTTCCAAGGTTCTGATAGGCAGCCAACCATGAAAGATTTGAATGATATGAAATATCTAGAAATGGTAATCAAAGAATCGCTACGTCTCTATCCTAGTGTTCCTGTGATTGGCAGAGAGCTAAAAGAAGATGTAGAGATAGGTAAGTATATACAGTCAACCCTCGATATAATGCCCCTCTTTATAGTGCCACCCTCACACTATGCCAATAAATGCAAGTGAACGGATCGTCTCCCATATAAAATACATAAGAAACCTCGTTACTGTGCCAATTCATTTAGTGTCAGTGAATACAAGACAAGATTTTTACAAAATATATCTTCCAGTGATTTTTTCAGTTGCAGAATTTTCTTGAAACTAGCGTGAATGTTAGGAAGATTAGTTAAGAAACACAATGTACTGTATTTCTAAGAAGTGAGGGTTCCCCTGCCACTAACTGTAAATGTAGTGCGGTGGAATGAGGAAGCTATGTTAAGGAATCGGACAACCAGCCTGCGTGAGGGTGGAGAAGGTAAAAAGTCCCGTCATACAATGAGACATTCCAAACGTTCACTTCTTTTAGTCCAGTGTCCATTCAGCTGTTGAACACTACACTACAATTACTCAGTTATAGTTAATAAATTACATGGACCCACAAGATTTTCAACCCCTTTGTGTACTGTAGCACTGGATAACTACTGTAATAAATGGAGTTACTGTACAGGGTATTTTATTTTGTGCTGATATTCTGTATTTGCCTTTTATTTAATTTTTCTTTCTTAACACAGTAGGCCCTACAGTAAATTAATACAGCACTGTATTATGCAATTTTTATTTTAAAAATTACATTTCGTTTTAGTGCCACCCTTGCTTAGTGCCACTAAATGTTAGAGAACGGATGGTGGCATTATATCGAGGGTTGACTGTAATGTCGTATTCCCTACTTGCGAGAGACAGAACTAAGAGTTTCTTAAGGAAATGTGAAAAGTGGCTTCATAGCATTTTGAAAGCTGGCTCAAGGACAAATGTGCTCAAAGGAAAGTTCATAATTTTTGCAAGAAAAAACCATTTGTGAATTCATTTTAATATGGTGACCCTAGTGATATACGACTGCATTAGATTTAGAAAAGAAAGAGGAATTTTGAAGAAACGAGTTACTAGTGGGGGATGACAATGGCCTATATGTAAACAAGACCATATCAAACTATTCCGAGAGGAATTTTCACACTGGCAGATAAAGATTACATGGCTCCTGCAATTACCAGTACTGTAAATAATGAAACAAGGGCCTTATTAAAAGATATTGAGATGCTCAAATTCACAAGTTCTCACATAATGTCACAAGCTAGACCTAGAAAAAAGTTATAGTTCAGTTTCATGGTAAAATATTTCAGTTTAAAGGTTAAAGTGATATGAATCTACTGGTAACCCTACATATCCATCATGATAAATGATGGTGATAAGATTTAAAGGAACTGATGAGAAAGATTGTAATTCACAAATAACCATATGTGAAAACCAATTTACACCATTTTTCATTTGTCTAAAATTGTACATAAAATTTTTTAAATCCGATTTGAAACATTCACATAATTTTTTCGACACTAAGAATGGATCTTGTGATATATTAGTTCAGAGCTCGGGTATAGAATGACTTCTGCAACTAGTCATAGCCATTTCTGTTATATTTTAGTCTGCCACAGGATGGAAAGGGGCACCAGAAGAATTAGTCAAATTGAAAAATATCCAATGATTTCATCAAGAATTAAGTAAGAATTTGTTGGGGGTTAAGCGTCCATTAAGGTTTTATCCAACTTTTTCAGTTTAAATTTGCAGTGACCAAACGAAAATATTGCTAAATGCAGGTTTATCATTATATTGATCTTCATTATGCAGAGGTTTGACTGTATCACGTATTAATAGAAGATAAAAATTTATGTTAGAGGATGTATGGTACAAAATCACATTCATTTTTAAATCCTGGAGAAAGAAATCATATTAATCTGATGGTTTTACTTCTTTGTGATGATTTGATTATTGTCTATGGGAATTTGTAACACATTTGAGGAATGGTTATATGGAAATCTGATATTATAATAACATACCGTTGTTATTACTGAATCTTTGTGGAGACCAGAGTATAAAAGAGATAAATCTAAAATACAAGCTTTCCAGGTGCTGAAATTAGATGTATACAATTTTCTTATGCACTTTTGTATTCATCAACAGCTATGTATCTCTTCAATTCCAGATGGTGTAACTATTCCAGCAGGAATACAATTGCTTATGGTGATTTACTATACCCATCGAGATCCAGAACACTACACGGAGCCAGAAGTATTTAACCCAGACAACTTCTTGCCTGACAGAGTGATAGCCAGGCACCCTTATGCTTACGTTCCTTTCAGTGCAGGACCTAGAAACTGCATAGGACAAAAGTTTGCTCTCTTGGAAGAAAAGACGGTGCTTTCATACATCTTGCGCCACTACAAGCTCCGAGCCACGAATGATACACCTATTGGTCTTCCAGAGCTTGTGTTACGACCAGAAAATGGCATACATATGCAAATAATTAAGAGAGAAAGATAGATATATAAGCATTCATGAGCCACAGATTATTGTCTCTGTTGGATACTAAATGAGAATATTATAGGAGAAACTTCATTATAATTGTTAGTCCCAAAAAACTATACTGGTACCTTTGAGGAAATTTCCATAAAATTATATCTTCTGATACTAGTAGTACCGGTAATCAATTAAGGTGAGGAGTTTTGGAACATAAAACATACTTATAAACACATTGGTCAGCCGCCATGGGTGAGTTGGTAGCATTACTGCCAGCCACCTGTGTGGCCCGGGTTTGATTCCTGGCCAGTTTGAATTTTACAGAGATGTAAAGTTTCCTTCCTGGGTCAGGACTGGGTGTTTTATTCCCATCCCATGAAAGAACCAGGCCACCCTACATGGTATCATCCGGCCTAGGTCCCTCAGTCGGGCCCTGGGCCTTTCCCCAAGGCTCTGTCCCAGGGCAGGACCAACCTAGGGGCCGAACTCATCATCATCTTAAATATATTGATAAATGAAATTACCCTCTTGATTGATTATACCAATCTGAGACAAATACTTTCATTTTCTTATCTATGCCTCAAAATTAAAATCGATAGGAGTTTGTAACTTATATCCAAATATAGTAATCACATCATTTTAGAGTCAGAACTTCCATCTGAACACAATATACAACCGGCAGAAAATTTGAGTCATTTATATTTTCTACAGAATTTTCGTCATTGGTAATTTTGTGCACTGCACTTCATTTAGTCATTTAATGCAACAATGTAACAATGTAACAATGCAATGTAACGTTTACTTAAACGAACCCCGCAACATCCAAGAACTAAAAGAGTTCATTTGTGTAGAAATCACTAATATCGAGGAAGAAATGTTGGGAAGAGCAATGCAGAATTTCGAAGTACGGTTACAAGACTGTATACAGAAAGAAGGTCGTCACATGACGGACGTTATTTTTTGGAGGTAATTCTGAAATAGTCAACAGAAACTGCATTATATAAGCTACATTTCTGTGCAATTAAATTTTGTTTAACTTGAAAATCTTCTGAGTTATGGTTATTTGAAAAACGTCCGTTTCCTCTGCCGCACCCTTTATATATTATTACATTGTTACATTGTTGCATTAAATGACTAAATGAAGTGCAGTGCACAAAATTACCAATGACGAAAATTCTGTAGAAAATATAAATGACTCGAATTTTCTGCCGGTTGTATATTGTGTTCAGATGGAAGTTCTGACTCTAAAATGATGTGATTACTATATTTGGATATAAGTTACAAACTCCTATCGATTTTAATTTTGAGGCATAGATAAGAAAATGAAAGTATTTGTCTCAGATTGGTACAATCAATCAAGAGGCTAATTTCATTTATCAATATATTTAAGATGATGATGAGTTCGGCCCCTAGGTTGGTCCTGCCCTGGGACAGAGCCTATATAGGCCTATATATATATAAGATAAAAGGTGCGCACACATGTGCATTATTCATTCTTTAGCATAGTTCACCAATGATTTTGTCCTTTTGGCACACACTAGTATATGATAACGCTCGCACTGTTCAGTACACAGAGTACACACACATTCATTGTTGGGATCATGGATTTTCCTGTTCTTACACACTTTGCTGTGAAATCCATGCACCGCCAATCTGGTTATGACATGTCTCAGCTCTTGATTAGGGTTTTTCCAGGAATGTGTCGTCATGGCTTCAGTTAGGTAAAATTCCTCCCATATGTTGTTCTGTTTCTCCCTTCTGATTCGTAGCACCTCCTTCACGGCAGTCGTCTTCGGCAGCAGAAGTTTCCACATCAAATCCTCTAGTAAGAAAGTCTCTCTGGCCAACACGTATACTAATCGGGATGGGGTATACTTGGAGAGACCCATGGTTCTTTTAAGGAATCTAGCTTTTATACTCTCAATGTTTTGCAGTTGTTTTACTGTAAGATGTTCCCATATTACTTCCAATCCATATGTTAGTGCTGGTACCACTTTTGCTTTGAACAATCTGAGGGTTGTATTTAGTGACAATAGTTGTAAATTGTTGATTTCTGATTGCTCCAATTATTCTGTCCTGCAAATGCATTCCAAACGATTTTCCTGTTAATTGGATAGTGACACCCAGATACTTATAACAGTTTCTCTTTTTCAGTGGTATTCCTTTGCAGTAAATTGTATCTCCCTCGGCTGGTCTCCCTCCTTTTCTGAACACAACTGCTTTACTGTGGTAAAGTATTTATTCTGACATCAACTCCTGAACAGCAACAATGTGCTGCCTAGAGTGTTTTGTGATAATAATGCATATTTGGAATGGTTTATGGTTGTGTATTCATATCTATGTGTTTTTTGTAAAGTGTGCTGTTTTATTATGTACAATTATTAGGTATGTTTACTTCATAACATGTAATACAGTACTGTCAACAACATTTTCAATTATGTAAAACATTGTCTTTCTATCAGGTTTTTACTAAATAAAAGCGTTCCTCTAACAATCTAAACTTTTTTGTGTTCCAACCATGCTCCCGGTCCCATTGGATTCCAAGTAGCGAGGTTCTGTGTCACCACACTTATGATAAACAATATAAATATATCTGAATTATATATTCATGTTTAATGTGTGCATGGGTCCAGTGTTCTACCGTCTCAGATGGATTCCCATCATAAGCTATTAATTGACATCCTTCTGTTCTTTTTCTATATACAATTATATATATCACGATTATAGCTTACACCATAAGTAGCATAACTGTTCGGGTTAAAGGGGGCAGAAAATAGTATTTGTACTAGTAATTATGGTTACGTCTATGATAAATGAAATAATAAAGGCTGCTGGTCCCTGCAGAATGGCAACAGCACAATGCCAGATTGCTCTTCCCGGGCAAATGACATGTCTGCCACTAATGTGAAAGCAAACTCACCATGTGAGAAATACACTTATGTTGTGTTGGCATATTTTATGGTGTATGGGGTCCACATATGAATATCTGATTTGAACAAAAACTGCCAAATTTATTTTTAAAATTTGAAGGGAAAATTCATTCTTTACTATTTCCTCTGTTGACAATGAAATAAAATTAGAATAATTTGGATAATACTTGTCAAGTAAAGCACAGTTAAAGTGAGTGATTAATGAGTGAAAATCTACACGCCAAAGAGAGAGAAGTTTGGGAAAGTGAAGGCAGATGTATCAAAGAGAGAGAGAGGGCTGTGAACAAGAAAAGAAATTGCTAGGATTTTGAAATCAAGTACCGGTATCGCAAGGGTCATCCAGAAAGTAAGCAAAGTTCTGATCCGCAATAAAGAAAACAAAAACATAAATTTACACCATTAATAGAAATAATTGACAATCAACAGTTCCGTGGCCTTCCCTACTGTACAGACACACATCACGAACTCCTGATATGACCTCGCAGCTAAAAGGAGTATAAACACAGCTGAATTTAAAAAGAAAAAATCAATGAGTAAGAAATATTTATTGCAATATTTACAGAGATTCAGTGGCTACTTCTCAAGTTTAGGCATTTATCTTAGAGGTGTACCAACAACTGTATGCCAGTGTCATAGGACTCTGCCACCAATGTCCAGAGTCACGAAATCAGTCTGCATAGTAGAGTTTTTCATTACATACCCAGCCGACTTCAATGGAATAAACCATTAAGTCGGTGTCTCTTTATGTTAATTGATCTGACCAATTCAGTCTTGGTTTCCGGTTTCCAAAACACAAGCAATGTTGCAGTATTCTCTCATTGTTATAACTGACCTCAGTTCTACCTTCGCTTTATTCAATTTGTGTTATTGTTTACTGTAACTAGATCTTGCAACCCTGCGTTTCGCTCCATGTGGAGTAGACGAATTGCTGTTATAGCTGTCACAGGACATCCTTTGACTTTGATTGGCTGAGGTAACTAGCTGATTGGTGCTGTAAAAATAAAGAGCATGGGTTGAGCTGTCGGCAAACTTCTCCTCCTAACAAAAGTCGCCTGACCCGGCTTGGACTATACCTAAGCATCGTCGTGGAAACGTTTTTCTGCCAGAAATCGTTTCAAGAGACAGATGAGATGGAAGTCACTTGTCGCAAGGTCAGGGCTATAGGGTGTATGTTCGAAGATCTCCTTTCCAAACTGAAACAACTGATTCCTTGTGGTGTTGGCTGTATGGGGCCGTGCATTGTCGTTCAAAAGCATAATGCAGTTGGCAGGAGACAATATCAGTACAACCATTTTCTACTAGCACTGTTCAAAAACTACAGTACTGGCGTCACAAGACTGAAACTGCATTGCAGCATTCCCACATCCCCTCTCTACTGCTACACATGCGCAAGTATGACCAACTACTCGTGTCATCTGTAGATGTGATCGGAACTTATTCTCTGGATGACCCTCATATCTTATTTTGATATCGTCAAAATTACATATCATAATTATTTTGTATTGGCTATATGAAGAAGACTATTTTACCATGAACTGAAATGTACCCTATTACAACAATATGATGATGATTATGGAGTATAATAATAATAATAATAATAATAATAATAATAATAAAACAATAATAATAACAGTAATAACCAGGGCCTGGATTCTGATGACCTAAAATTGTTTGAAAAATGACCTACAAAATGACCCTAAATTTTAAACAAAATTACTTAATAATTATAAAAAATGACCTAAAAACTGATATTTTTTATAAAAAATTATTATTGTACACACAAAGTTATAGACTAGTTTGAACATAATTAGAAAAACTGTAAATAACTTTAATGTTGTGAATGTTCTTTTCTCACGGAAATTTATTCTGGCACTGAGGCATTGGTGAGTCAAAATTTAGCATTTTCTTTTGTGGTCTGCCGGATTATATTGTTGTTTTTTGAGGGTAAATAGTAGTTTGCACTCTGAAATCCAACCAGGTGGCAGACTGGTGCCAAGTCAATCTAATAACAATAGCAATATAAAACAAAATTTTGGCGTTTCTTTGATTCTCATTTCCGACTGAGACATGACAACACTTTAACGCCGAATTTTTATTTCTTGCTTTAAACAAACAACACTTCAAAGACAGCACCGCTAGCGACGGAAAAAAAATTAATACACTCAATGTAAATACATGAAAATTAGTGATGAGCGAGACCAGTCTTGGTCTTGCAGTCTTGGTCTTGGTCTTGCAGAAAATGCAAGACCAAGGCCAAGACCAAGACCGCATCTGCGTTAGCAAGACCAAGACCAAGACCGAGTGTGCAAGACCAAGACCAAGACCGAGACCAAGTCTGCAAGACTCGGGCAAGACCAAGACCGAACTGCAAGACTCTTGCAGTCTTGCTATATTTAAAATGTTTTAAATGCTCGATTGTGTACGCAGCAAGCCAGCAACCACTACTGAAAGGTGCCGTTACCGTTACCGGTAGAGGTGGGAAAATAAGCTGTTTCTAGATAAAGGTTGTAGCCGAAACTGTTACGCGCACATAACAGTTTTATGAAACGGTTGCAAAAGACCGGTTTCACTTGCATTTTTGTTGGAACTGTTTCGGCTAGGCTGGCAAGGACGAGAGGGGGAGCAGCCGAGACTAAAGACTTGGGGCCCCGGCCCGGCCGACTAGGTTTTATTTTTTACTTTCTAATTTACTCTAAAATTAAATGTTTTATAAGTCAACAAACAGCTTAAGCTATGTTTTATGTGTTTATTTTGTATCTGCATTGTCCTGTCGCATAACGGTGACACGGAATTAATCAGGTAATCTGAAACGGATTATTCTTGGAGAAAAATTATTTTTTTTAAAGTAGAAGCAGAAATCCTTTTGGACTCAACAGTAGGCCTCACTAACGTTCGGCATTTAAAATAATAATTTTCAAATGATTAATTTTGATACATAGAATACATATAAAATTGGTACAAATCTCTGCAAAATTATACCCGGGATTCCTAGGAAATTCATGACCTCTTATAGCATTGACGTTTTTGGAGATATCTTTGCTAGACAACTGAATTATAATAGTATTATTGATACTTTTGCAAAGTAAAAAGCTAAGAAAGCTATTTTTTAAGACGGTGGATTCTTAAGACATTCTTTTAATAATTACTTTGTAGTATAGCCTATTACATGTCTCAGTAACAATAACATTTTTCCTTTTGAATACTTTATTAGCTCAACCTTTGTCTGATATCGGCATAAGATAGACTGTGCCATAATATAATAAAAAATCAGGTAAACTGATACAAAAAAGTGCCAGATGTAGTTAATTGGTCTTTTTTTTCAGAAACTATATAGTTTTAGACCGAACTCTTGAGAAAGTTCGTTAAACACATGTGAAGGAATAAGTGGGATAACAACAGAACGAATGCCTCACATCTAAAGCAAGATGTGATATAATAAATTTACAAACATCTGACTGCATTGTGGTGAAGGCCCTCAGTGATTAGCTAAGCGGCTTTGTAGTATAGTGATGATTTGCCATTTAATAAGCATGTGGCCGTTAATTAGTCGTTACTCCGGTACCGGTCAAGCGATTTGGTACAAAATTAATAGGCTTCTTTCTATGGACGTTATAAATATGTATATCAAATTTCATGAAAATCCGATAAAGCGTATTTGAGTTATCGCGCATACAGGCACACGGACAGACTGACGGAGAGACACGGACGGACAGCCATTTTCCCGTCCCCCACATGATCTCAGAAAGTACCATTCTGGTACTTAATAAGAGTTCTTATGTCATTGTGTCAAGTTTTATTGTCAATCGTATATGTTTATCTTATCTTCAGTTTATGTTGTTCAAAACAAGCAAATTTTTCATAGTGATTAAACATAGTTGGGTACCGATATATAATTTAAATGTTATTTATAGTTGAAAAGTAAGACACTAGTTGTACAGTGATTAGTTTTTATGATTATTGATAGCATTTTGCCAAAACACGTATTATTACCTCTGTGTGTACAACTGAAAAGCTTTTAAACATACATGGTTTTATTTTTTGTAAAATATGACTAACTTTTTAGTGATTAACAAAAATATCATATGTCTTCAAGTAATAGGATACTTACATACCATTACATACATTATATAATAATTATGTAATATTTTTATACAATCTTTTTGCTGCATACTTTGGGTTTCAGTGGTGAAATTAATATTTGACGGGGCCCGGGAAATTTTTTACTGAGGTCCTTTGCTTTCTCTCCACGGCCCTGCAGAGAACTTGTTTTAAACTACTTCTTGGGGTAGGAACAATACATTCCTCCCTCATAGTAAGAAATAGCAAAGAGGAAAATTGTCTCCAAGGACAATTGTAAATCACATACCTTCATTTGAAAGATATGCTACGCCGACCCTTGAGAAATTTATGACATGGTGTAATGCCGACACTAAAGTCTGTTTGTTGTAAGTTGGCACGGATCAGAAAATTGAGACAGAAGATGTTTGGCAGAAGTCAGTAATTGAACAGAAATAGATAGAAACATACTATTATGAAAGGTTACTCACTCCACGAATTTGTATAATCAGGACTTAACATAAACACCATTTACAGTAAGAAGCCGCCACGTCTCTTTCCTAAACGACAACAAGACTGCTTAAACACATCTGGCGATTATTTAAACCTCGAAATTCTGGTTTTCCCCCATTTTTTCTATACACCCTACTCCAACCAGTGGGATAGTGGAGTGAGTAACTAACTTTTGGCTACCTGCTGAATAGTGGCAGGGTAGTTTTATGACTTCAGTGCCAACATAACCCACACAGCCCATAGTCCTTTGCGGTCTTTCTAATTACATTAACTTGGAAAAACTGTTAAAATGTTTTCTCACATTGATACAAGCATAATAATGAATCTTCTTGATTAGTACTTTAAATGAAATTACTTAATAAAAAAGTTAAATACATTGAAATTCTTAACCAATACCTAAATTAATGTTTACATGTAACAGAAAAAGAACAAGTCACTATAAGGAAATAAAATGCAAAGTAAAAATCCAACACGTTTTAAATGCATTCGGTACTGTTAATACCTTTTTAAGTTTTACCCAAAAAATATATATTACGTTTCAAATGACATTGTACTTAATTTTTTGGACATAACTTGTTATTGTTAATATTTATATATAAGAAATTTCAGACACCGGTCGACGGATAGTTTTAATGCTTGTATAAAATCAACTGCTCCACCTATTCCCAATTAAACATTTTTTAAATTCTAAAATATGCATATCAATGGCAATAAAACAGCAAAATTTGATAGGTATAGACCAACAATTTTTTATGAATTTAAAATAGACAAGAGGCAAGGCAATAGGCAGGAGGCAAGGACGTGGGTCCGGACCGCACCCCCCCCCCCCACCCAAATATGAGATTTTTAAAGTATTAGTTAAAAAAATATTTTTTTGTATCACTTAGGAAGAGAAGATGTCAGTAATTTCTGGTTCATCAGTTTAGGACCCCCGGGAAACTGATTTCTAAATATATACTTGACCAGGACATTAAATGGGCCTTGCTGTGTGGGTGGCTTAATCCTACTATACTGTAGTCTGAACTCTTCAAATTTTAAAATAAGAACGGGACACAAACCATTTTAATGGTATATCCATTTACAGTCATTTTATAAAATTGATCTCTTATATGTAAAGTAACGCCACACAGACCTTGTTTTGTTACGGTTACTCGTTTTTGTTTCATGTTGAAACACTACGTTACAACAATCAACAACACAACGAAACGATAGCTGTTTCTACTTTCTAAGGAATGAAAACGTGTAACTCGTCTGTGCGACTGCTTGCAAGTTGAAAGGAAGGTATTTTGCTAATCACTTGCAGGGGTTGCAGCCAGTAGAAACGCAACAGCGAAAATAAATAGACTTCTTCCTATGGATGTTGTAAGTGCGTATACCAAGTTTCATGAAAATCCAATAAAGCGCATTTGAGTTATCGCGAGTACAGACACATGGACAGACAGACAGACGGACAGACATTTTCCCGTCCCCCACACAAATTTCATAAAGTACCATTCTGTCACTTAATAACTAATGGCTAAAGATGAAATAGCTTTCAGTTGTTTTGTTACTGTTTTCACGGTTCAAGCAACTAAAAGCAATTAGCTTTCGTTACTTTCGCAAGCAATAACACACATGTAATCGGTGTAACTGTAAATCACGTAAACGCCATCAATCACAGTAAGATGCGTAAAAGAAAAATGCAAGACTCTTGCAACAAGACCAAGACCGAGTATGCAAGACCGAGACCAAGACCAAGACCGAGTATGCAAGACCAAGACCAAGACCAAGACCAGGGTTACCGATGCGAGACCAAGACCAAGACTGAGTGTGCGAGACCAAGACCAAGACCAAGACCGCCTTAGTCTTGGTCTTGGTCTTGCATTTGCTCATCACTAATGAAAATGACCTAATAAGGAAGCAAATGACACGAAAATGACATAATAATGATCTAAAATTGAAATAAATGCCCTAAAAATATAAGATTGCATAAAATGCAAAAATGACTTAATAAAAATGTATTTCTATAATCTAGAGGCCATGATTAGGATTCATCTACAAGTTGGCAATGTCTATGCAGCATCAATAAAAAGATGACATGTTATTAGAATCCGGGCCCTGGTAATGACTAATAATTTAAATAGAAATGGAAGAATGCAATTCTTGCCGTCACGGTGGCTCCTGCTTAGCGCATGGAGCTGGCATCCAAGCGGTTCAAATCCCGAGGCAGGGGTCGTGTCATTCGTGAGGGACGAAGCCGTGACTTTGGGGTTTTTTCTCAGGGATCCTCCCGCATCCCACGGATCCTCCCGTTTCCCCCGGATCCACCCGTTTTCCTTTTTCATTAATTCCACCAATACTCTCCACTTCACCTTCCTTTCCCCCTCATTATCATCCCGTTCCCCTTTACTAGTTTTCGGGCCAGCTTCTGCTGCAGACTCTGCTATGGACCTCCGCCGCCCTGCCCCGTTGCTGGTGGTCCGAGAGTTGCGGGTAGTGCGCCGTGTCTTTGGGGCTCCTGATTAGAGAGACCCAGGGTAAGTGGCGCACTTGAGTGTGTGTAAAGGGGGGACCCGGGAGGAACGGTGCACATGGAATGGTATTTGGTACTTGTTGGCTGTAGGGGAGCTCCGTGGGGGCTCGTGGTGGAGTCTGTTGACAGCGGGACCTTGGGACATGGGCATCATTCCGTCTCCTAGTCTCCTAGGGGGTGTACAATGGGCCCACTTATGCGGCCTACGTGCGCGAGTCCGTCAGGACTCAGCCCCTGAGCCGATAAGATCATATAAATGACTCCCAACCCTTTTTTGGTCACCTCACGGCACAGCCTTTTTTGTTGATTGTAGCCGCGGAATACTACAGTATTTTTCAAATGAGAAGCGATTTCCTTCACCGCCAATCACGTGTACGACCTAACGAAGTTCCGCTAGCAGTTAAGAGTCTACCCTCCGTATCGCCGTCTCTGATTGGACCGCGTAAGCAGGTGAAGGATAAACCTGCAAAACACTTTAACGTAAAGTTGGCAAGAACATCCACAACTAGAGAAGCATTTTCATCTACCTACCGTAGTAGGTGGGTTTTTTGTGGCACTGATTAACATAAAAAACACGTAACGTGACAGACTTCTCTCAGTTGTTCAAGAAATGCATGTGTGTTGGTCATCAATTCCAGCACGAATTGAACTATTGTGTTAAAAGGACAAGCTCAAAGTTCTCATTAAATTATTGATAGTGACCATCCCTAGAAAATAAATATGTTTAGGCCTGTGGAATATTTTTCTTGTTTCTTTCCTTCGCAATAATAATATTTTTATTTATTTTTCAACTTCATTGTCACATTATCTCGAAAGTTCGCGGCACACACGCCGAATCTCGCGGCACACAGGTTGAGAGCCACTATAGTGACTACAGCAATACTGTGTAGTGGCGTGAATGATGATGGGAGGTCAGTTTTTTAGTTGATAACCTTGCAGATGCATGGATTCATGATTCAAAGAATTGTGCAGCAGACAGTACAGTGTTGACTGTGGATAGATCAACTAGAAGTCTCACGAGAAGTAAGTAGTAGGGCCTAAATATTTACTGTACTGTCATTTCTCTCTCTCTCTTTCTTAGTCCCCCTTTTCTATTCTTCTTTAATAAGAAGAGGAACAAAAGAGCTTGATTAGCTCATATTGATTATCTGTTCTCTACATCCCCTATGCTGGGGCAAAGGGCCTCCAAGTGGAGGTTTCCATAATGATTAGTCTTAAATTAAAACATGCAGTTTAAGGCAGTAATCATATTACAGTGTAAGAAGAATGTCTTACGAGGCTATAACCTAATAGCTAGGCGTAATGACAAGTGAAAACTGTTAGAAATCGTGAGTAGTCGGCATTCTTCGTTGAATCACGCCAGTGACATGGTCATCGGCATAGAAGTGTGTTTACTTTAAATGGTTCCCATGATTGTTTGCGATGGGCAGAAACAAGTTTGCTGTGAAGAGTTGACGGCGAGATTACTACTGGAACAGAGGCAACAATGGCGCGAAAATAGGCCTATTGCTAAAACTTACTTTTGGACATCACCAGACTACAGTAATACTTTTTTCCCTCACATATACGTTTTATAGTAGGCTACTATAAAATATTTTTCGTGAAAAATCTAAATTTATACAGGCTTATCACTAGAGAAAATGCACCATACATAGAAGCCTAAAAGGTATTTTCCGAGTGATATTTAGAGATGTTCGTCTGTAATGCCAGTTGCGGGTAAACGATGTATGGTAGTAATCATAATTAGCTTTACTTTTTATGGTTTAGATCAGCGATTCCCAAACTTTTTTGTCCTGGGACTCACCTTCACCTAGATTTTTTTTTTCGCGACCCACTACTACATAACGATAACTAGGGGGCGGATTTCTATGACATGTCATATTTCCTCCCTTTGCATTATTTCAGGTTTCCGACTAATTTAAACTGGATTACAAGCATCCTGGTGAAAATGGAACGGCTTTTATTGTGCATATAACTGCATATTTAGGAAATGTTCAACTATTGTAGCATATTTAGTATGAATATGCACATTTCGGTCATATTTTTGGCATATTTGTGTGCATATTAAAAAAATTTGAAGTTACATATCATATTTTGTAAATTTTGCATTATACTGATACTTTCTGAGAATTTACAGATATTTTAAGTAATTAACATTATATTTTAATAACATGAATTGTAAAGAAACTTTAAAAAATTTACATAATGTGTAAGTGGTAAAGTCATATTTTAAATTTTATTGGTCATATTTTAATGTTTTTTAGGTCATAAATGCATGCATATGTCCTATTTTTAGGTCATAGAAATCCGCCCCCTAACGATAACCAATATAGGCTATATATATTTTTTTTTTCGCGACCAACTACTACATAACGATATCCAATATAGCCTCTATAAAAAAAATTTCGCGACCAAATACTACATAACGATAACCAATATAGCCTCTATAAAAAAAATTTCGCGACCCACTACTACACAATGATAACCAATGTAGGCTATATAAAATACTGCACATATTTTTCATATGCCTTCCAATAGTTTTATTGTGTTCAAATGCCTCATATTCGTTATACTGAAAACAAGTTTAATTTTTCCCGCCCCTTTCGCGACCCACCGAAATTACTCCCGCGACCCATAGTTTGGGAACCACTGGTTTAGATTATGAACTTTGTACGACTCTTTTTGGGCTCATAGAATTTGTTTCTATAACTGAAATATTAACGATAGTGTTCATGAAAATGTTTCTTAAAATTTCTATTATTAAAGTTGGCTGTGACGATTTCAATAGAAATATATAAATTTCGAGATTTCTGATCGTAAATAATGTAACACATAACACATAATAACTGACTTAGAGGGTAATTTACATAGATAAGAGTGAAATAAATTTAGAACAAATCCTCGAGTGCTTAAACCTGAAGATTTACTAATAATAATCAAGGTACGCCTTAGGACAAAAAGGCGGCAATGACCTCTGTTATGCATTTAAGAACAGATATACAGTACTACGGTACTTAGACATTCTCGCTTCGACATTGGGTTATGTCGCGGACTATATGGTCCACGTAATAATTTTTGCAAGTTTATTTAATTTTAACGAAACTGCCAACTTCTTTAAAAACCGCAAAGTGATATTGTATTTCTTATTATTTGCTCTAGGGATGGGAATAAAGTACTCCCTCTGGATATATATATATATATATATATATATATATATATACATACATATACACACATAAAGTACACTATCATGTATTAAATTATGAATCCTTGTGGATATTGGAATATCCTCTATAATTCATTGTTGAATATAGAATACACAGGCCACACGAAAACAACAGCATTTGCAGACGATTTTTTGCTCATTGTACAAGGAGAATCAATTAGAGAAGCAGAGAATTTCACCAATATAGAAATACAAAAAATATCCAACTGGGCGGCAAATAACAAAATGTGTTTTAACGAACAGAAAACTAAAGCTACGCTATTGACTCGAAGAAAACGCAGAGAAGATAAAGAAATAAAAATTTACCTTAACAACTCAGCACTTGAACAGGTTAATTCTATAGCCTAAAGTACTTAGGTATCACATTTGACAACAAACTAACATTTAAAGAGCATATTAATTACGTAACTGAAAAATATAGAAAACTGATATTTGCTTTGGCCAAGTCAGCAAGACTTAATGGGGGTCTGAAAAGCGAGGTATTAAAATAAGTTAATATATAAAGGTGCAATTTTACCACTTTTTCAATGTGGTACACAGCTTTAGAGAAGATGGCCAATAGGAACAAATTACTTAGAGTTCAAAGATTAATCAACGTAAGAATAGCGAAGGCCTATCGTACTGTCTCAAACGAAGCATTGTGTGTGATTACGGGCCTAGGTCCTGTCACCATTAAAATAGAGGAATCTGTCAACTATTTTGATTACCTAAGGCAGCAAGAAAAATCCAAGATATCACATTGACAGAGATACGGAGCTAAAGCACTGGCCTCATCCGGCAGATTTAGTGCAAATTAGCACAGGAAATGACTGTTCTCTAGGTGAATTGCAGATTTACACCGATGGAAGTAAGAGTGAACACGGTGTGGGATCAGAAGTGGCCATTTTCACAGAAGGAACTCTAACACACACGTCAAGATACAAACTAAATCCAAAATGCAGCAATAATCAGACAGAACAATATTGGCGATACTAAAGGCACCAACGAAAATTGAATCTATCCAAACCACTATCAAAAAAGTATCCATCCACGAAGATAACAAAATAACACTGGACTCTCTTAAGAACTCACGAAACCACACATATCTTATTGATGAAATTAGGAGAAAAGTTACGCTCTTGGAATCTGAAGGAAACTGGAAGATCAATTGGATAAAAGCGCATGCAGGAATCAAGGGAATGAGTTAGCTAATCAACTCGCAAAGGAAGCGGCATCAAGTGCAGATATCCTACAAAGTTACAAGATACCTTAAAAGTACAATAGCGACGATAGTAGCAGAAGAGACTATAAGAAAATGGTAATGTGAATGGGAACAAACACCGAAAGGAACTGTGACTAAATCCTATCTCCCAACGATTCAATATCGTCAAAAAACTAAAATAATAATTACACCTAATCTTACTGCCTTCTTCACAGAACATGGAAAGATAAGGAAGTATCTTCACCACTTCAAAATTATAGACAACCAGATGTGTCCATGTGTCCATGTCCGCGAAACATTTGCTATTTCGATGCCGACTGTTAAATAATGAAAGATAATAATGATAGCAGCGGCGCTGAAAACAGAAAAATGGCCTATAAGTGAACAACAGTTAATAATGAAGTATACCAATGTTAAATTCTGTAACAGAATTCCTTTCGACAAACTCTAAATATACAATAGCAGAAAAACACTTTAGTTATTAGGAAAAAAAATTCAAAACAGTATTATAGTATCAGTAGTAATTTCACTAGATCCTGTGAATAATATGATCATTCTTTTATATAGGTTAAATTCATCTTTAACTGTAAAGTCAATACAAAACAATATTGTAACACTTATGTATAACCTTACTATGAATAAATATGTGCAAATAGTATTACCTATGGTATTGGCACATGCAGTTATAACGATAAAAAAAATTAATCCTTGTGGTCACGCTCATTAGAATCTTCTCCTACGTGTACAAAATTGTGGGCGTATACAGATATACAGTAGTGAAACATTTAAATGCTAAGTTCTAATATTTCTTAGGCTTTCCAACACCCCCAAAAATTCTACTTTGTAAGTTGGAATACTAAGTTATATAAGCAAATGTCCTTCGTGAAGATCATGCTGCAAGGTAATAAGTATTACTATAATTGCTATGTTTTCGTGCCGAACTGATTTACTGCATGTGTAAACAGTTTTCTACCAGCCATTTGTCTCTACATTATTATAATACTATTAAAAGTTATTATTTTTTAACCTTAAATCACTTTCCACACAAAGTTTATTCCTGCACTTGTTTTTTAATTAAACACTCTTTCCTTAAATTGAAAACAAGTTTAATTTTTCCCGCCCTTTTTGCGACCCACCGAAATTGCTCCCGCGACCCATAGTTTGGGAACCACTGGTATAATAGATCCTAGATATTTAAATAATAATATTAATAATAATAATAATAATAATAATAATAATAATAATAAAGATTTTAATATTTTAATTCGTGCTGTTGAAGTAAGTTCCTCAGCATCCCTGCTGGTCCAGTGTAGTGGGGTGCAATGTTCCGAGATGTGTGGGGGATAACAGGACACGAGCCTATGACACAGATATTTCATTTTTTTTTAATTAATGAGATTTGTGAAACTGTTGTTTTTTATTTACAAGAGATTCAATATCAGGATTGTAGCCATGGTATTTAAATTTTACTTACTTCATAGCATCAAGGTTACCACGTGAGATATCTATTAAAGAAATGAGGATTTAGGCTATTGTTTTAAGAAATGCCCAAAAAATATTGACAACATGATCTGATTTAGGCTAGCGATTTTATAAGGGATGGAATACTCAAATGCAGGTTTATTGCTTCATACTTTTTCGGAGTACCATGCTGAAGATATTTAATTATCTTTATCTTTACCGAATCTATTACAATCGGTCAGTTTTAAACTCCGACTCTCGGGTACGCTACAACTGAGCGATCAAGAAGATAATCCTCTAGTTTTCACAGTCCTCTTGAAGACAAAATTACTGTCAAGTTGTAAACAGCGATAGACCTAATGTAATTCTGATGAATTCAACAGATCACACCAATTCAAGTATGCATCATATGAACGCGTGTAAAAGTCATGAAGTAAAAAAACCATAAATCGAGGTTTTGGGCGCTACGTAAATTTTGTTACGCTTATTTTCCGAGAGAAAGCATAAGGAAAAGTGGTAAACCCATCATATTCAACAACCCCCAGAGGAAACTAACGTGGCCTATTTGGACGTGAAGGCGTAGAGGCCTAATTTAGGCTTGGAATTCTTTAACGTGCCGTAAGTCTACCACACGGGTCTCTCCCGGAGGACTCCGTGCCCAGGATTTTTACGTCCCAAAAAATCCATCGATCTTAGGATCTCGAGGCGAGTCGACTTTAAATTACGTAAGAACCATCAATTTTATTAACTAATTGATGTATTAACTATAAAAATATAAATAAATCCTTATGAGATTCTCTAATAAAATCTGAATAAATCGTAACCTAATTAAATGGTTAGCCCATAGTTAGTAAAATAATATAAACATTTCGTGAAACTATTTTTTTCGTCGATATGGTAGCGTGTCCAATTAAGAATAAAAATCTGTCGTTATTTCACTTCCACCTGCACATTTAGATTTTCTTGATCTTTGATTTCTTGTGTGTATTTCGTTTACGTAACGTACAGTATGACGAGGAAGAAAAGTAGCAGAACTAGTCCAATAAACAACACATAGGCTATAACTTATAGCAATTATTACAAGAATGTTGATCATCAACTTGTTATGTAATACAAATTGACAAAAAAGTTGCAAACTGTAACTTACAGAGTAAACAGGATTCCGGTGTAGTATCTTGGGTTCTGGGCGGTGAATTGAGTGTCTTGTGTATTTTCAGAGATGGATCTGTTAACAGTGTTGTTAGTGATGCTGTCATGTGTAGTATTGTACTATTCACAGCGATTGCTTGAACTATGGAGATTCCTGAAGAAGGCTAAGCAATTGCCAACAAAAGATCCTCTTCCAGTGCTTGGACATGCCTTATGGTTTGCTGTACCGCACAATCGTAAGTAAATTCATTTCAGTGATGAAACCAAGAAAACGTTATTAAATCAATCATCCAGGAATTAATCCCGGAAAGTTCAGTCCATTTTACAAAATGTTCGAGAGAGCTAAAAGTTGTGACAAGAAATTCTCTCATAATTTTTACTTCCTAGTTGTACGATCATCTTGTACGATCCGCCTAAAAAAAAATAAGATAGGCCTATGCCTACTATAATCATACAATTATTTTTTTTCCTTAAAGGGCAAGTTTTACCCTGACCTGACCTATAAGCTGAAATACAATATTCGAGTGCCATGCCTGCTACTTCAGCTCAAGTTTTCTAATGCAACAAAAATATCGTTTATTCGTTTCTTTTTCAATTCAGTTTTGTTATATTCCTTTGAGCATCGAAGCCATACCAGAATTTCAAGATCTATGTGTGTATATCTGTGCTGTGTACCAGTCGGCTATGCAACTACTGATGTACAACCGTTTTCTATTGTTAATGTGTTTATGACGTCTGTTAAATTTTAATTGATATTAATTTTAATTAATATGATATATTATTCAAGATGAAATAGCGGGAATGACTCATAGTAAGTAGCGAATTCAGAACTTGCCAGGAAAACCATGAAAAAACCAGTGTTAAATTGGGCGGCCACAGGGTTCAATGGCGGAGATGATTCATGGTATGTAAATATCCAATTCGGTATTTGCCTTTACGACTGTGGAAACCATGAAAAAAAAACATGTCAAATTGGCCGGCCCCGGGATTTGAACCTGCGGCCTCTCGAATGCGGCCACCTCGCTCGGTAGGTTTGTTTGCCCGTAGTCTTGAAAACATAACATTATTCCTCAATTTACAATTTTACACATCTTCCTTAAACTTGAATGTTACAAAATAAATTCGAAACCTCATAACCGTGTTGTTATGTTCGGAAATGAAGTCTTTGCTGTTGTATTCCATTGTCTTTAATTGATAAAGAGGTAAATTAACAAGATGCGAGTTCTTCGACTATAAACTAGAAGACACTGTCAGATTTTTGTACTGATATAAAATTCAAACGTTTCCAAGAGACCTGTTGATTGACCGCCTGCGTGGTCTCGTGGCTAGCGCTCCGGCTACAGACCCGCAGGCCCGGGTTCGATCCTCGTTATCTCTTCGGATTTTTGTCTGATGTAGGGAGGTTTGGAAAGGGGCGCACTTTGCCTCATGATGCAAACTTGATTAAGAAGTAGCGGCTCCAGTCGTGGTAACCGTCACTAACGACCCTGGGTGTCGGCATGCTGACCACATGCCCCCAATCCTGCCATCTGCCTATGAGGGCTTCGCACTCGCGAATCTATGGATAAACTAGTATCTGTCTTGGATTACCTATGATGATTTCCTTACGTCATCCTATTTCCTCTTATCCTCATACAAAAATGCCCATAGGCCTACTTCTCAGTTCAATGCCTCTATAGGGTACAGTCGAGTGCACGGAATCTTTCCAATATAATACGAAGTGATTTATGTTGGTAAGGGAATACATATCCGGCTCCACCAGGCCCACTCTCCACCCATGCGCATATCCTTTTTCGCGTTGGCGGACACGCAGCAGAGGCTAACCTTAATGTTTGCCTTATTCCCCTCACTCCTGAACCTGAAACCGACCTGTGTGCATAGGTTAATGTTTGAGTGCCAGACTTTTGACAACAGACCAATATGAGTCAGATTCATTCCAAGGCTGGAGTGGGAATTCGTAGTTATAAAATTCATTTTGAGTGAATATATATAGCTCCATTCATTACGTGGTTTATTAAAATTTTGGGCTCATTAAATAAAATATATGTAGGCCTACATATAATTTGGCCATGTGTTTATTTTCATTGGATTCTAAATTATTAAATGAATCAATATGTATCTTGATTATTCACAAGTATATTGTATAATATTGTAGTAATGGGATTTTCTACGTCTTCTAGCCACTCAAATGGAATGTTTCCGTTTCCATCCACATTTCACCACACCTAGGCCTGAGCGTTGTTCATAGGCTAATGCGTTTGTTCGGATTTGAATTCAAACCAATAAGAGATTGTCACACCCAGGGCTGGTGTGGAACACAGATGTGACGGAGATTCATTGCCAACTTTATGAAATGAAACACTAGAAGAAACCAGATACATCGGAAAGTTTCCGTCCACTCGACTGTACATAAATATTTATGTTTCATATTATAATTTATGTGACATCTTGTATTATAATCGTTAAAAGTTTTCCACTGAATTAAAATCAATTATGTGAATGTCATATCCGTATTTACATACTATTATTAGAATTACTATGTAGAACTCAAAATATACTAATATAATTTTTATGTAATTTACAGGTATTATAGAGAGTATAGTAGAATTAGTGAGAATCAGTCCTACATTACCGACAATATGGTTGGGTCCAGTGCCTCTCCTGGTGGTATACCATCCTCAACATGTAGAGGTATATGTGACTTAATGTTTTGCCGATGTTGAGAATTATTAATGGTTCCTCGGACTAATTATTATTATCATGATTGTTCTTATTCATCATCATTATTTATCATCTTCATCGTAATTATTATGTAATTATTATGTAATTGTAATGTTTAAGATTTGATGTAGGTTCTCAATGAAAATTTTGAAGATGCAAACAAACAGAAAAAGTAGCCTACACATTAGAAAAAATGTATTACTAATTTATTACTTGTTTTACAATGGAAGTATAAAACAATACATACTTTAACTACAACTGTGCTGTCATTCTAGACAAGAATAATCATTACATTTCATGTAGAAATCGTAGTTTCTGAAAAAAAACTACAAAGGCTATTCAATTTCTACACCCAAATATTACTAATAGTTTATTAAGTTATGGTATTTAGATTGTATATTTGCAATTATTGGCAGCCTTAAATAAATCTGCAAACAAGCTGTGGCTGTATTTATCTGATATCAATTAATTATTATAAACTATCATTTTTTACTTAATTATGCAACATACATATCGCTCAACTACCCACTTACACGCGAAACTAAACGATTAATAGTAATTATAATGAAACAGCTAAAAATCCGGCTTTGGAGTGCATTCGACTATTAAAAAGACCCGCCCGGAAAAAACGACCTCAAATTCCAATTCCATGGCCCAGAAAACCCCTGCATAGTGAGTTTTGTCCAAATTGATTAATGTTTGCTCATTTAGGCCTACTTTCATTATCCCTCTTCCCACTATGTTGAAGATTTCAGATGCCTGCGTGCCTTGACAATATACGAATTGACCAGGGTGAGCTCACATATTCGAAGCGATTGATAATTTCATGCGACATATTGAAAAAAGTGATGTTTTTATTTCCAAGTTATGACAAAAAAAAGGCAAAGACACCTGCAATTGATTTGACAATTGAAATGTATTAGCGAAAACTAATGCTTCAATAGCGTAAAAATTTCATGTTTTCTGCCATTTTTCACTCATAACTCGCGAACGAAAGCGAAAATTAAAAATCCGACTGCGTTCGGCTACCCTTCAGTCCACCTACTGTATATTTAAAATTTCAGATCTCGGCGTGCAGTAAATTTTATTTCTTTGGGCATCGCGCACAGACAAACAGACTGACCAACACTTCTTCTTCTTATTATTATTATTATTATAGATTGGTATTTCTGCCTTATAATTTCGGTAATTCTATACTCCCATGGTGAAATTCCATTCTCCAACGCTTTCTATCTTCTATTACAATTACAATTACAATTTATTGTTTCAAATTACACGAAAAATATACATAAAAAGTTGATACACCACCCGAAGAAGCAGAGCTTGTGTTCGGGGGTGGTTCAGTTCTATATATGAGAAAAACTTATACTAAATAATTACTTAAAACAACACAAAATTTGGAGAAGTATGACAGAATATTATGTATAAAAGGTTAGAACATGTTCTTTTTACAATACAAATTACAATTTATTGTTTCAAATAACACGAAAAATATACATAAAAAGTTGATACACCACCCGAAGAAGCAGAGCTTGTGTTCGGGGGTGGTTCAGTTCTATATATGAGAAAAACTTATACTAAATAATTACTTAAAACAATACAAAATTTGGAGAAGTATGACAGAATATTATGTATAAAAGGTTAGAACATGTTCTTTTTACAATACAAAGGTACAAGGTAATACAATATTAATACATAACAATTTATTTGTTCAAATTTTAGTAAAAAACAAAGAAATTAAGTTCTATCAAAATTTTAAATTTTAATATGAAAAATGTTATAACAGCAATAGTAAAAAACAGAAGTAATAATTATATAAATTTTCTAATTTTAGACCTAAATTGTTTGTTGTTTAAGCTATTTAGATAAGGATGGTTGGTAATAAATGAATTGAATAATCTTGGGCGAAAACTTGAACAGTGCTTAGCTCCAGCACTTGTAACATTTTTCGGTTCAAGTAATAAATTAAATTGATTCCTTCGCGTGTTATATACGTGAGATTCTGACTTGTAATTGTCACGATGTTTATGAAAATAATTCAGTATGACATACTTGTAAATTTGGTCTATGGTGAAAACGTTAAATTCAGAAAATAATAATTTGGAAGAATTGTCAGGAGGCTTAGATAAACAAATCTTTGGGCATCTGCTGCATCTTTTCAATCCCAGCAGTTTCTTTTCGTCTTGATATCATCTAATATCTCAAATCTTCTTCTACCAAGTTTTCTTGTTCCTTTCCTGGTACTTTATGAGATTGTGTGCGGGACGGAAAGTGTTTGTCTGTCCGTCGTGTCTGTACGCGCGATAACTCAAATACGCTTTATCGAATTTTCAAGAAACTTGGTATACGAATTTATAATGTCCATGGCAAGAAGACTGTTGATTTTGGACGAAATCGGTTGACCGGTACCGGAGTAACGACTATTTAAAGGTCGTATGCTTTTTAAATGGGAAATCATGACTATACTGCAATGCCGCGTCGTTTAATCATTGAGGGCCTTGATTCCAACGCAGTCAGATATTTGTTTAATTCGTTGATCAAGTTGAAATGGGTACTACATGAATACTGTTTTGTACAGAAGGTATATTACTGTAAAATAATTAGGCCTACGTACATTAAGCGTAGTTCTTTGCCTGTGCATTTTGTGAAATGTTGACATATTTTAAGAATTTCTTATATCAGTGTATATGAGTATGAATTAAGGTTAAGTATCAAACTTTAGACCTTTGTTCTTCCGTAAGCCCAGCTTAATGAATCGATCTGGAGCTTAACTCATAGATCGATTACAAAAATAATTTATTTTCTGCATATCATAATTGCAATTATCACTGATTAAACAAAAGCATTCTGGCACTTTGTTACATCAGTGTACCTGATTTTATTTTTTTCCTTCGATTAGCCTACATTCATCAGAAATCCTCTTTTTCCCAGGTGTGTCCTAATCAGTTAGCTTTTTTTTTTTTTAATTTGACCGTTGGCATCTCATGGTCCAATATATGGATTATTAATTTATAATTTAAATTGAATGAAGAGAATGAAGTATTAATACTAAAATAATATCACAAAGTGAATTAAAACATGAAAAACCTTTCAAACTAGAATTCTAGAGAAGAAATATTAAAATGTAGTTAGCATAAACTAAAATTTTTAGACCCTACTCTCCACATTTTGGGGACACAATGTAGTAGTAACTATTTCACAGATGTCCTGTACATGCACAATGTGATACAATTTTGTGCCTTTTACCATGACCCCTTTTGCTAAATTATCGTTTATTCAATTTTATTTTTCTATCTTTAAGCCTACCTATGTAATATTCTTCCAAATTGTCAGGAATGTTCTCTTCGTCACAAGGTGAACTTATAAGTCCAGTTGACTTTCCTCAACATTGTCACTTTCAACTTCAGAAAGCTCCCCAATGACGTATCATTGCGAAACAATTCCGCCAATTTCTTCATCGGCTTTCTCTAAAATGAATTATTAAATGAATAGAAACATATCATGTTACGTTTAGAAAGCCAGATAAAAAATAAACTATGTCAGAAACACAAGAAACACCCTAAAGTAATATATGAGAATATTATTATTATTATTATTATTATTATTATTATTATTATTATATGGGCTACTATTCTCCTACAATGTTTTAATTCAGAGACAACAAGTTCAATAGAGACAGTAATCTGTGGTTCATGAATATATATTTCCAATTCTAAAGTAATATGTATGCATAAGGAAAGAAATCTACATAGTTGCTCACTAATCTAAGAGATATCACTTTGCAAGTTCAGTGAAACATTAGCCTAACACTCGCATCGGGTCAAAACTGATATGGTTGAATTTGACACCAACAATGACTTTCACAACACAGTTTCAAATTACAGAAGAAATTACATATTGCTGCCAATCTTCAAATCACCTCACATCAAAGAATATAGAGAAAAGAAGAAACGCTTGGGTCATAATGACCCAACGCGATTACTTATGGGTTAAAATTAAGGAGAGATAATTCAATTTAAGATTAAACCTCCTAAAACCACTATAATTAATAGATCAATTAATATACCTGTTGTTGTGCATTCCTGATAATAACTTAAATAAAAAACTTTGTTTCATTTACATTTCGGATGCTGTTATAAATATCTACTTCCACTAGATGGGACAGTGGCAATCGATTAGTTCTTAACTAGGTGAATTGATACAGGTTATAATTAATTTATACGAAATATTGTAAATTATTAATTCTACATTCTTTTACGAAAATAATCATTATTATATTAATAACAGTTTATCCTATATATTTTCAGGTAATTCTTGGTAGTTCCAAGCATATTGATAAGATGTTCCAGTATAAATTTATGGAGCCGTGGCTGGGAACAGGCTTACTTACTAGTAAAGGTAATGTACTCTCGGTAAATACACCCTAAATAAACTCGACCAAGGTCAGTGAATCTTCGGGAAGGACACGTGCCTAATATTCTCTGAAGATCCACTGGGTTTGGTAGACTTATATGGCTAGTACTTGTAAACTTGTAAAGCATCTAAATATTCTGAGAATAGGTAGGTGTATTAAATGTTATATTATTGCTAGGGACCGTACTTTTTGGTAACAGCGATAAACGCGAAATTTTACAAAACATCTTTCCTTAGCTATATTCACCTTTATGGGTGTTTATAATATCGCTATTAAGCTAATTATATCGACGAAATTTCGGAAATTTATTAGATTTGACAAAATGTGTAAATAAGCGCGAAATATGCCCTCTGCAGACAAATATTGACAGATGTATACCAAAATATTATTTTAAAAATTTGTAACTGCTACTGATTGCAATTCCTCTTTAATTTTTTAGTAGCTTGCTCTCTTTTTATGCTGGCTCCAGCCGAAAAGCTACAGATACTTATGATCGATTACAGGAATGATTGATGCCGTATTAAACAGATTCCACATTTCATGAATTGTTGTCGACGCTTCTATTTGAAAATTATCTTTATTAACAGAAACTTCCCTTATTAAAGGTTGCCGTGATTCAAACAACAGAACTTAGGTTAAATTGAAATGTCCAAAATTTAAAAGTCCTACTTAAGGCCTATTGTAACTAATTAACAACCTATGTTTTATTTTTCAACACTAAAACTATTTTTTTTTCATTTCAAATAGTTATATAATAATTTTAGTTGTATTTCACATCGCTATATTTAGATTAGGCATTGTTTTATTAAATAAAGGTAAACTTTTTCAATGTCAAATGTGGTACCTTATAAAATAATTTATTTCACGAACTATCCCTCGAAATAGAAGAATTTAAATCCAAAATCATCTTTATTTCACCAGAAAATCAGGTTCTTAATTATTGTACAAGGACACCGGCCAATGATGGCCCAGAATTTTTTTCCTGCAGGTAGACTGGAAGAATGTAAAAGTGGGCCAAGGGTGTATGTATTTGTACTGAAATTTATTGTCTTTAAATCGAAAAGTAATTTAATTAGATTTGTGTCATCCTAACTTATAGTGACTATTTTGTATATAAAATAGTCGGATAATAAAATAACTCTGTTCTCTGATATTCCTTGAATTCAAGTTCTTTCCCAGCAGCTATACTGCCTTCAAATGTTTTTAAGTAGGACGCATTACTGCCTTCTCTGTTTTCGAAACATCACTTCGCTGTCATAGCTCTATTCGATTACTTTTTAAAAGTAAACAGATCTCACAAGTTTTAAAGAACAATAAATTACACCAGTATATTACATATTCACCCAGACCCCATCTTGGCGTCGCACATGGGACCAGTATGTTGGCAGCTGGAAAATAATGATAAGTTACTTTATTTCTATTATATTATAATGATTGCACGTACAGGACTAAAAACTTTCCATATTCTACATTATTTTTAAAATATATTTTTATGACTTCAGCATAAAATTAATGTATGGAATTGCTTTATTAAATGAATAATTGATTTCGAAAACTCCATGTTAACAGCATCCTTCACTCATATAGAAACTTCTTGACTAAATTCTTAATAACAATTTTTAAAAATAATTCAAATTTCTACCATTACATAAAAAGTAAAGTACCACATAAAAATTACAATTATAGTGTTGTACATTCCACAATATAATATAATAAGTTAGAATAGAATAGAATTAAACATCAAGTCAACCTGACAAATATCTTTTGCAAGGATTGTGTTAAGAATAGATCACTTCTATTCTTAACACAATCCTTGCAAAAGTTCAGTTCTTCTGTGCTGCATCCAGATTCTCAAATGTGTGCATTTCGGCACATATGATGCGCCATCTTCAGTTCTGAACGAGGAATCACCAAGATAATCCTCACTATCTCCTAATATAATGACTCAATATTGTGACACCATTGATTTAATGTGTTTTTATATATGATGTTATGTTTTATCGTATCAATGCTCAAGTGTGTGCGATATGGACGCAGATAAGTTTTAGTTAAGGGTATTAGGTATTTTTTAAGGGATAAGTATTTTTTGGGACAATCGATTATTCATATATTGGATAAAACATTATAATAATAATACTCGTATAACTCATATATCTACATTTTATTATAATGAACCATTTATTTGAGGAAGCACAAACCTATGGTGTCAAGTTGTTCAATGCTTTAATATTGTACGGCTGCAAACGCTCTTTCAAGACCCGGTAATATAACCTAGATTTTGAACAGCCTTGGAAGTTGCGCTTTCACATTTACACAACAGTGGCGGTCGACGGTGATTGCAGGGTCACTGGTGTCAAACACCATAGTTGTTGCTTACCTGTTTCTTTCATCCATGCTTTTTTCATTGAAACCAAGCGAAAACTTAGCTATAATTTCTCGTCAAGCATTCGTTTTCACCGCTTTATTCCTATAGCCATTGCTTTTGGCATCCCAAATAGCAGGCGGACTTTCTACTTCACTTGTAAAATCTTCTGTGTTCATCAAATCAAACGACTAAGGGGACTAAGTTATATTATATCTAAATGGAAATGAGTTTAACCAAGTATATAAACATAAGAAAATGAGAGATTTTGTTGGTTGTTGAGTGAATGTGAGCCTTAGCCACTACAGTCATATAAAAAGTTTATTTCAATGCTTATTTGATTAAAAAATAAATTTAGAGCCACTCTTTTAAGAGAGCCCTAACAAATAGATTTAATATCTTGTAGGGAATATATCTGCGCATCAACTATATATTTACAAAATTGAGAGAGTGGCCAAGCATAAACAAGATAGCCAGTATAGGCTACTCGAGTCACATAAACACTCAAAATGTTTATCATTCTCTTGAGAAGTTTGTGTATCTAATGAACCAAATGTACCCCACTCACCTGCATTCAGCTTAAGGAATATTAAGAATTTGAAATATGTCAGTTTTGAACCTCAGATTTATAATGACGTAATATCCTACTGTACATTCAATTTATAAAGACATAATGGGGCTGTAGATACTCAAATTTGGGGATCTTCTAGCTTATCTACTTATTTGGTAAACTCAAGCAGCAATATGACTAAAATCCTACAATCTCACTCATATCCATGTACTATAATATCTCAAATTTCCTTAAAAGAGTCTTACTTTTTAAGTAATATTTATTAAAATAATATTTTCGCATTTTAAGTGTTTGATGGTGTAAGAATGTTTTAGCACATAGATGAATATCATAAAATCTCATTTATATGAATGCAAACAAGTACGTCAAAATGGGCTGACTGAGGTATTAATTACTGTATACGTTTATTTTGTAGGAACTAAGTGGCATAAACACAGGAAGATGATAACTCCAACATTTCACTTCAAAATCTTGGAAAATTTCATAGAAGTGTTTGCAGAAAAAAGTCAGATATTAGTTAAGAAACTGGAAAAAGAAGTTTCATCTGAGTCATTTGATGTATTTCCTTACATTTCTATGTGCGCTCTGGACATAATATGTGGTAAGTGAATTTTGGGTATAAAATTGCTTATTGAAAATTTATTTATTGACGTTTTCAATGCTACTGACGTATAAATGCGTCAGTTAGAAAATTGTATAAAAGCAGAAATATAAGATTAATAAGTAATATTTTATTGTAAAATGTAATATTTTATTGTACAATTTTCATTGGCATTTATGAATGAATATCACACAAACCAGCTATTTTACTAAAATTGTCCCTATTGATTTTAAACCTAGCGTACACTGACGATTTCACATGATGATTGCATATAAATCTATATATATATTTCTCAAAGGGTTAATGAACATCCTTTCAAAGTTTCATGCTCTGTAATAGTCGTGCTTGGCACGATTAGGCCTATCAATTAGCCAATAATTATTTATAATGAAAGCATATTATTGATGTAGATCAGTGGAAAACAGAAATTATAATAGACCCTACCATTCCTATATGAATAAAAATAAATAATAAAGCTTAGCAACATGAAAAAAATGTTACATTGATTATTTAGCTCACGAATAAATATGTATCTATGGAGTACATAATATATCAACTGCACAAAAGGAAAAAAATAAGATAGGAAAATAATGCATAATTATAATGATGAAGTTTTTTAATCCCTTATAGCAATAAATACAATATTAATAAGACTGTATTATTAGTTATACCAAGGAGGTTAAGCTAAAAGTTAATCTACAAGCTAAAACAGCTGTTGAAAAGTCACACCAAGCGCGACTATCGCCGATGGCGAAACGATCGACATATTACAATACATCGATTGTCCCGCCGTAGGCTATTTCACTCACAATGACACAAACAGCGATGTGTTATTCATTCCCGTGGCTTTAATATTCATTACATTCTTAAGTCTATGAGTATTCGCTAAAATAGTCTCGATAATTTAAATGACCTATGAAAAACATTAGCCATTTTAACAAGCAAGCAAAAAAAGTTAAATGAAAGATGTGTATCTGATAGATGCACATCTTTCATTTGGAGCTAGTTCAAGATAGGCTTCATTTAAACTGATATTCCGGATAGCCTGTGAAATAATAATAATAATAATAATAATAATAATAATAATAATAATAATAATAATAATAATAGTAATAATAATGATAAGAAGAAGATCAATTAACATTTCCATGCAATGCTTCATTTTATATTCATTCACTTTCATGACTGTCAATAAAAAATTGAGACTCTCAAAACCTTTTAATTCTCGACACATCTGGAGATCTAAAGGTTGAAATGTGCATTCCCTTCATCCGTTCGACTTCTACCGAAATTACAATATTATTATGGAAGCAAAGCAGGGGGAAATTAACTCTAAAATAATATATGAGGGTAGCTTCACTTCACTTTAGGCTACCTCATTTCTTTATTTGAATGGTAAGACCTTTCAGCATCAGGAGCACACAAATTCAATATTCATGCTCTTACTAGACTTTATCCTCATTTATTTTCATTTCTAGAAACTGCCATGGGAGTGAAAATCAATGCACAAGGTCAAGAAGAAGTTTCTGACTACGTGAGTCAGCTATTGAAGTAAGTTCTCTTCGGTCTTGGTGATTATTATATGAAAATTTTTATCTAAGAGCACAAAAGTAATTAAATAAGGTATCAAATGTTTATTTCTTTATAGGGCTGCTGATACCATATTCCACAGAATACTTTTGCCATGGTATTTCACAGAATTTCCTTTCTGTTTCACCCCAGCAGGAAGGCAGTTTAAAAAATCGACTAAAATTTTACATCAATTTACAAACGAAGTAAGTCTAAATAAAAAGTAAATTAAGGTTCCGGCGTGCCTGTTTATTGACTTTTTTTCGCAAAATGCTTAAATTGTTTTTATTTTCTGGTAAAATGTCATCATTTGTGTGATTTTCAGCTTTCGTGCCTACTTTCGTGCACACTCCATTTATTTTGTACCTTTCTTAACTTTTACACTTTCCATTTGATTACACATATTATACATTATCTATCCTTCAAACATCCGACTGCCAGTATATTCATGGGTTTATATACCGCTTCAATTATTTATTACGACGAGAAGGGCTAAACTGCATATAAACATAATCTACGAACACTGAAAATTGCTATAATCTAATTATAATAATATAATCTATGTGAAAATTTTTAAATTTTTTATAAGTTGTGAAAATAAATTATTAATGTGCTAAACGAAGTTTTTTCTCCATAGGTAATCCAAGAAAGGAAGCAATCATATAAGTTATCAAGCTCAAAAGAGCTTAAGACTGATGAGAACGATTTGGGTAAGTTGGTCAACGAATTCGGATACATTCCATTGTAAGGGTTTGCTTCATGTAGGTTATAGTAAAATTCTCTTATACACAGGCGTTAAGAAAAAGCTGACTTTTCTGGATCTTTTGCTGGAGAACTCACAAGATGGATATCAACTAACAGATGAGGAAATCAGAGAAGAAGTTGACACCTTCATGTTTGAGGTAAGTTCCACAAATTATTTCAGAAATATAAACGATTGAAGAGTGTAACCAATAAACCTGCCAAGTACAAAAAAGTTGATTGGATATTAAAGATAAAAAATGCATTCCATATTATATAGATATGCATATTAAATTAGAATAATGCTTACAGTCTTAGGAAGATAACCTTCATTGCCCTTTTTTTAGTTAATTTGGTGATTTTAAATAAGAAATATTTAGTGTTAAAGTAATATAAGTTTAGATAGCTAAGTATCTGTATTTTTTCACCTAATGACAGCTAAGCACCATACACAATTTCAGTCTCACACAAAAATCACCCTTGGTTTGCACTATATAAGTTCCCATAAAATGAAGTGAATTTTTCTATCTAAAATTGTTATAATTCATGACAGGTCTTCTTTCTTCTTCTTACTTGGCACTCACTTTTCTTTTATTCTTTCCAGAATTACATTTCTGCTGTCAGAACCCTTCAATAACTTCTTTAGATATAAAGTTTCATCTCATTCCCAGATGTTTTGTATTCTTACCCACTAATTCTGAGTTTTTTCTGGATATCTAATTTGTATCCACATCCTTTCTTCATTTTCCCCTTCTTCAGCTATTAAAGGCATAGTTACATAATTTCTTTTCTCTATTTCGCTGATCAGCTGTAGGCACTTTTCTGACTTGTGGGTAAAATAGTGCGGGACATAATATAATTGCTTCCGTCGTGTGATAGAACCACACTTGAACTAAGCACATGGCTGGTTGTAGCACATGGCTGTTTTTGGTGAATTGGCAGTGGTACTTGGTTATTTTTATTTGAAAAACAAGTTTTTGGAGAAAAAATTACACTTAGCAGGATTTTGGGTTACATTCTTCAATCATATTCTTTATCTTCTCTCTTCTCTCACTAAATGCACAATACTAGTCCAGAGTTCTTTCATATTGACATCTATTAATCACACAGTAAAAACAATGTATATATTTAAATTTAACAATACACAACTCTACTGACAAATTTTCGATACATCGAATTGTAAATATCCATTTTTAAGAGAAGGTAATGCAGTGAAATATTTGGCCATCTTTATTGGTCAGCACCGTGTAACCCATCTCTGTAACAGGCTACACAGAAGAATTCTTTGTCGTTGTATGCCCATCACTGTTCTACGTTCCGTTTATCAAGCTCTTTATCAATCCCTTATCCAATAAGACATTCTCACCTGGGCGGTTTAGCGAAAACTACTCTGGAACCCCTTTGCCTTTTGGAGAAGAGAATAGTAAAATTGGTTTAAAAACATTCCGTATTGATTACTTAACTAATATAATATAACGCAATACAACGTTTCCAAAATTGACTTACTTTACAAATGTTTCTTATTAAAATATTATATTTATTATATGTATTATATTATGTTTTTAGGCACAAATGCAGGCAAGTTTAAAAATTCTTCAGGAGTGTAAAAGAAATTTCTCACTAACCATTTGCAGAGTATGTTTTAAAACCTCTGTTTGTTTGTTCCACAAATATTCGAGACATTTCTCCGAAACCTGATGAGTTGTATCCATATACTTTTTTTAATTCACATTTTCAGCTGTCGTGTTCATAAAGAATTAAACAACGAAAATATTGTTGATGCAGATTTACAATCCAAGATGTCTTCCATTGGACTAAATTTTGAGAAATGTATAGCTTTTAGATAGTCCAAACCATAGCATTAACTGTTTTAAATTTATTAAACGTATTTTACTATTTATTAGTAGGGTGTTATGGCATGTAAAACGTAAGTTTCCAGGGGTATGCAATAAATATAAAGCATTGACGTAAAAAATAACCTAAATGCCTTAAATTATTCTTTATTTTGTGCGATCTCCCAAAAGGAAAGACGATTTCAAGTCAGGAAGTTAACAAAGCGTTTTTGTGCTTGTTATTGGCCGTTGAGGAATCACGGGTCCAGACGTACCGTATTTTTGCCTAATGTTGTTAATTCAATTATTGTTACTGTTGTTAATGCACCTAAGAATTATTTATCTCCCTTAGTAATATTATAATTAGGAATTTTTTCACTATAAAGAAGAAAAACGAACAGATTGTAGTAGTAATTGATGGGTTTATTCATTGAATTAAAGTAATGAACTTATCACATTCACTTCCCAACTAGAAAGGAATTTGAACAATAATCCTGTATGTTCTAAACATGAGATTAAACTGTAAAGTCTGTACACTTATGAACTACTATTGAAACATGACATTCCATATAAGTTCTGTATTAAGTAAAAAAAGAAAAAGGAAAGTGCTCCCTACATAAACCTCAGAAGTGTAGGGTTCTTGTTGATTTAAGTTTTTGGATTTGAGAAAATCGGCACATTAAGCCATTATTAAAAGTGGTATAATAGTTTCATTCAAAAATAGAGTGAAAAAGCGCTGCTTATGTTCAATTGGCAATTGCAAAAGATCCAGAAAAGTCAGCTTTTTCCTAAAGATTTCAGAAATTTATGAACCTAATATATTCATGATTCTTCTTGATCCCTTCATTTAAATTTATAACTTCAACTTAATTATAATTACAGGGTCACGACACCACAAGTGCAGCGATAGTGTGGGCTCTGCAAATGATGGGTTTACATCCTGATGTTCAGGTACTGTGTGTTTCAGTACTCAAATGAATTAGAATTACCTACTTTTAATTCAATCACTCAAATACTAAAATTTGTATAACAATTTCATATTTCTCATAAAAAGCTAATATTATTAATTACAAATTATAATTTATATTGCAGGAAAATGTTTACCAAGAAATGGAATCCATATTTCAAGGATCGGACAGATTTCCAACTATGAAGGACCTCAGTGAAATGAAATATCTGGAAAGAGTCATCAAGGAGACCCTAAGACTTTTCCCTAGTGTTCCGTTTATCGGAAGACAAATTAATGAGGATATAGTAATCGGTACGCTTAGCCTCTTTAAAGGAAGAATTAATGTGGTTTTATTCTTATGGATTTATTTCTAGACTAAGCTACAGTTTGCTACAGACATTACTAAATATTAGCGCCAGTTGTATAATATTCCTTTCTGTCTATAAATAAGGCTAATAATAATAAAAATAATAATAATGATAATGATGATAATAGTATTATATTACATATTGAATTAATAATAATTGAAATGGTAATGTAATGATAATGATAAAAATATGATGATGATAATGATAATAATGATAGTGATAATAATGATAGTGATAACAACAACAATAATAATAATAATCATAATATTAATAATAATAATAATAATAATAATAATAATAATAATAATAATAATAATAATAATAAAGAAATAATAATCATGTTTTGCCCTTCTCTGTTTCAGATGGCCTTACTATTCCAGCGGGGATGAATGTTGCAGTCGCTATTTACAATACACATCGCATTGAGAAATATTTTCCAAATCCAGAAACCTTCAATCCTGACAATTTCCTGCCAGAAAGGATAGTAGACAGGCATCCATATTGCTACGTCCCCTTCAGTGCTGGCCCAAGAAACTGTATAGGGCAGAGATTCGCTCTCCTCGAGGAGAAAGTAGTGTTATCAAATTTCGTGCGACACTACAAATTCAAGGCAACCAGGGAAACGCCATTGGGCGTCCCTGAACTGATTCTGAGGCCAGATAATGGTATACATCTTAAAATTATACCTAGGCATGAAAAGAGCTAAAACTCTACTAATAAAATTACGACAGACAACTGCGTAACATTTCTTTGCCACTACTTCGCAATAGGCCTATTTTTTAATTAACAGCCAAGATACGAGGTATGTTACAGTGTCGTGTAGCTTATACCTATGCATAATATATATGGAATTTTCTCTCAAACATCTTTCGAAGAAAGCATATTCATTATTATGGGCCTATAAATGTTTAGATTTATATTCAATTGAAAATTATTTATGGTCCTATTCTTTCCACTATGATTTTATTAAAAAATAATATAATACAAACAATAATACTTATTTACAATAATTTAGATTTAGCTTGTGTTATCTTATATTCAGCTCTCTAGCATGTTGCAATAACATTGAACCAATTCACCGCTACTGACAAATAGATTTGTTATTACTTATAATTTATTTATTTATTTTTATGTAATTACTTATTTTAAAACTCCAAGATTTTTATCTAAATGTTATGATTATAATTTATAGAAACCAGACCTTTTAGTAAAAATTTTCTCATTGATTTGCAGTTTAAAATCCACTGGCATTTTCATTTGAGGAATGCTTATACCATTAAATGTATAAATGTTTAAATTCAGTTCAGAAAGAGTTACGGGACTCCAGTAAATTTAGGACAATCCCTTTTTGGTATAATCAAACTTCTTAAATTTAATTTAGAGCCCCTAGTTATCGCTTCCAAGGAAACAAAACAGACTTTGGAAGACTTTCTCTAAAATATATATTTGCTCTATAACAAAACAGTCCGCAATAAAACTATGTAAAGATCTCGCACGAAATCTGTGCCGATGAGACCGTTACTCTCTAGAGAGAGACATGCTATTGTGCGAGAGAGAGAGAGAGAGAGAGAGAGAGAGAGAGAGAGAGAGAGAGGTAGCTTGGCCTTTACAAATAGAAAGGGAGGTACTGTTGTGCGAGAGAGATAGTTAGCAGGCCAATCGACGCAACAGTCCCCATGAAAACGTAATGCAATGACTTAGGCAATCGGCACAGATATCGTGCGGGAACTTTACGTATCAAGGGCATAAACCTCTGGCAAAAGCTCTCTTGTGTATAAAAATTTTCATTCACTCTTCTTCCAGCAATAACTTCTATCGCCATGAGCAACATGCCAAATGATGACAGTGTATATGTGAGTCCGTATGGATAAGCGTGCATGTGTAATTTTTAGATATGTTATGAAAAAACCTTACTTTCTCTAAATGAATAAATAAAGATTCCTTTCTGCTATGACTATTGTTTTTAATTGTCTGTATTGTAAGGTGAGTTCAATAAATTGAGTGATTTGAATAAATTAACGTTCAAATTTCGATGTTTCTGAAAAGCAAGATGATGCATAGTATGTAATAATTTGAAATTTGAAGCACTATGTGTACTAAACGCTTTACAAATAACACAAATTACAGAATGGTTTCTATTTTTTACAGAAATGCAAAAAACAATCACTATACCATAAAACATTCCCAACAATACCCTATCTTTGTTTCATATGCATTGCACCAAGATTTCTTAAAGGCGTAATTTTTTTTTCTGAGAAGATAAAAGTGCTTACTGCTTACAGTTGAACTAGCTTAATATACCCGGTATTATCCTTGTTTTCTTCTTTGCTTTTACGGCCAAGTAAACCAGATTGTAGATCTTATGGAGGGTTTTCTATTTTGAACCCTTAGAGTGGTTTTGAGTCGTTTTGAGGAAAACGCCATAAGTTATATCAGCACAAAATGGCAGAAATGTGTTTTGGTGCATTTTGAAAACTTCGATTTCCAACCCTTTGCCTCTAGGCTATATACGTCTGTTTAGTGATTGAAATAAGAAGAAACGTAGTGTTATGTTCCCATTAAAGAAATCCCCTGAAAATAAAATCTAATGTTCCCTCGTTTCCTACACCATGACTTAGGGTGGCGTGCACCATCCAGGAGTAAATCTTACTAAAGTAGTAAATTTAAGACGGAGACCTGGAGTATACAAGAACCAGTACACCTGTCTCACTCTTAAGTCATACTAATGTATGTGCTAGAGTGAGACAGACAAACCGGTTTTTCTTACGTAAGGTTCCCTTCCTAAATTTACTACTTTAGTGCTACTCTTTTAGTAACTTACTCTTTTAGTTGGTGTTGGAGAGCTCAATTGATAGTTACTTCTTTAGTTGTTACTAAAGTAGTAAGCTATTTTTACTAAAGAAGTAGTCGAATTCTGCGCAGAACAGAGCAGAAACGTTAGTGCAGCGCAGCAGAACACGTGCATTTCAATTGCCAGTATTATTCAAGTGCCAGATAATGAAAAGGAAAGGTTCGCTGAAACAATGAATATGAATTTGGGTTGTTCTAAATATTACTAATGACAATCTTCATGTTTTAAAATAGGTCTAATAGTCATGTTTTATTCATTACTAATTTTATTTCCTTCAATTGAGTATTTTCAGTTTAGTGGCCTACGTATGGGTACTGTGATTACAATTTTTGTGCAAACTATTTCTGTATTATAATGCAAACAATTGGAATTTCCAGTTGATTTTCATAATTGATTCACTGTCAATATTATAATTATTTTTCTCATAATAATAATAAATGAATTATTAATACTTATTGACTGTTTAACAATATTAATAAGAAGTATTACACGAAATCATGAAAAAGGGGGGATAAAAAGGATAACAAAACTAATAAGGGGCATTATGTTTCTGTCCTTTTTCAAATGCACAGAACATTTACTTAAAAAATATTACCTTAAAAAAATAATAATATTACAACTGAGAAATGTAATATTTAAACAAAAAATGGCGGTACAATATTTCGCAAGCTATGAACTCCAATAATAATTATGTAGATGGTTGTGTGTTTAAAAATAATTTCAGTGACTACTTCTCTAGATCCTGTGCAGCTTCAACCTCCGGGCCCCTCCTTAAAATTTTCTTTCGGCACTCATGTTGGCATTTTTTTCTATATAGTTTATAATGCTTCTCACTTTCCTGTCCACAGGGTTAATTAAAATAGTTAGCAGCATACTATAGACCTGCAGCATCTGCTATAGTTTATTCCCAAACATGAAAGTCTCGTCTCACTCCTCCATTCGAGACTTGGGGAGTCTTTAAGGAATGGTTTTACAATGTGTCCCCTTCTCAATGTACGCTAATCCCAGAGTCAGTCAAATTTTCTTCCGATGTGGCCTGTTTGGACATTTTTACACCTGGGTTAGAAAAAAGGACATATTATTCATTAACACTGCGGGTGCAACTATTGAACTTTTAGCTCTTATAATTATTATTATAATCTGGCATTCGCAATGTTGTGCTTTAAGTTAAACTATAGAAGTGTAATGTAATAAAATTAATTTACAATAATTACATTAAATCGTTTAACAATGAGAATCACCTATTGTTCAGTAATTCTATGGTTAAGTAGCAGGGGGAAGTGTTTTCTGGGTAGCTCCAAGAACGGAGGCTTTCATGTATTGGAATGTACTATACCTCGCCGATATCTGTATCCATATGATTAGCTTGAAATACATCGTCGTTTTCTGACCCAAAGTTAGGGAGAACTGCAACATCTAAAGGCCGATCCAGCTAGGAAGATATTTAAGAGCACATGAGCTCCTTGTACCGTGCAATGCAAACGTCCCTTCCACTCACTCTTCCCCTCACCTTTGGTGGACGTCTTCCTAGTTGGATCACTCTCCGCAATGATATTTCCACATTTGACTGGCTGAAATCACATGGATGTAGTGAGAATCTGACATCGTTTCTTCCAAACGCCAAAATTTCATGTAAGGATTTATGAGCTTAATTATTTACGTTATTAAATGCCCTACTAGGTATGGTTCGCTTAATATTTATTAAATCACCTGCCACAACTCTCATTTTTGGTATACAACCTTCTTCATCTCAATAACTTATCCTCAGTTTGAACTATGTAATCCATTTAATGTGATATGTAACTCATAACTCACGCAAATGCCACAGAACAAACTTACTCCACAACTTTACTCCACCTCCTGAGTAGGAGTAAATATTGGCCTTATTTACTCCACAACTTACTACGTTAGTAACGTACTCCGTGTTGGTGCTCTCCACCACTTGTGGAGTAAGTTCATTTACTCTGGGAGTAAATAAAATTTTTACTTCTTTAGTACATTCCTCTATGTTGAAAGCCGCCGAGTTTAGTTTACTCCTGGTTGGTGCACGCCATCCTTACTAAAAGAGTACGGTTACTAAAAGAGTAGCTTACTAAAGTAGTTAGAACTAAAGAAGTAAGGCTTACTAAAAGAGTAAATGGCATGAGTTTGGTGCACGCCACCCTTAGGGGCTGAGATCAAGTAGGAAGAGAGGGAGAGAGGAGAAAGGTGGAGTGGAAAGAGATGGAATCTGTATATTTAGACTCTTCTTCCACCTAAATCACGTACAAAATATTCTATTGCTCTTACAGGACTTTAATTTTCTAATTCCTTTGTACCCATTTACGTGCCCCAGTTATTTCCCAAGTATAATGGTGGTTAATAGCGGGAAAGGGGAGGACAAACCAGTATCATGTTCACATTAAATATTTTCGTTAAAAAATCCCTAACTATGATTAATGTAGGCTACACTAATCCCCCTAGGTTCAGAACGTCTCATGATGAACTAAAACTAAACTAAATTAAAGTAATCTCCGTGGCACTATACCCCTGAAGGGTCTAGACCTGCCACCCGACCACTGTGTCATTTATCATAGGCAGATGGCAGGTTTGGGGGTCATGTGGTCAGCATTCCGACATACATGGCGGTAAATGGTGGTTTTCGGGACTGGGGCAGCTACTTCTCTATCAAGTAGCTCCTAAGTTTATATCACGAGGCTGAGTGTACTCAATTCCAGACCTCCTTAAATCCGAAGAAGTACCGGGGATCAGTATCCGGGTCTGTAGCCATCAACGCTGGTCTTATGGATTAAAACTTGGAGAAAACACAATCAAAATTTTTCATAATTTTCTTTCCCGAATCTCCAGGATATCGTATTTTAGTAGTTTTAAGATAAATTAAATCCGCAAAAATCCCAATACAGTGAACGCCGCTTAATGCAATCGCGGATAATGTTATTATTCGGGCAATGTTATCACTTTTTTAAGTCCCGTACGGATTAATACTGATATATTGAAAAAATGCTGTTCATTGTGATCAAAGATTCGGTTTATGTTATCACATTTTCAGTTTTTCGGCTTTATTTCCAAGTACTGTAGGCTACGTCATTCAAAATTTCGTTTTCAAGGGTTTCGTTTCTATCTCAACCGTAGTGTGTTGTCCTGGCAATTCTGTTCCCAGCTCACAGGATAAGAAGTTCGAGGGGGTGGCATTACTAACTTTCTCTTTTAAGCAATAAAACATGTTTCACCCCACAGAAGGTGCAGCTTTTAATTTATGACGATAACAGTGTTGACGTGCAGTGAAGGCTAGTGTAAAATGAAAAGACTTGAACAGACAGGCGTTAAATGTTTTGCTACGCGGTTTTCACCACAGATCAATATAGGCTTCCAAAAACACTCATAACTTGCAACTGAGTATGGAGTATTGGTTAATAGACTCCTAAAGGAAAGTAAAAACAATTAAAAACGTTGTTGTTGAAATAATTGTTGCTTGCAGTCTATAGCTGTATTAGCCTATGCGTAGTTCAATGATTCACAGTTAGGTATTATTCTGTGAATAATTAATTTTAATTCTGTTTTGTACTTATTATATTATATGTGAATAAATAACCTCCATTTAATTCCTTCGGCTATTGTTATCAATCGGTTAATATTATCAGATTGGCTGCGTCCCGAGGTGATCACAGTAAGCGGGGTGCACTGTAATATGATTTTATTTCCTTAGGGAAACTTTTTCTACCCTTGAGTCCTATGATTCCCGTTTACGAACAAAAATTGGGGAGAACAAATCAGTTTCATAGGTCTTCTGCGCACCTCTTAAAAACATCGTATGTCAGATTTCATCAAAATCACCTGACTTCGAATTATCCATCCCTACGCCCCTAAATATCCGTTTTTACTCGTAGATTAAGTCCAGGGTTCATATTTCAGTGCTAAGTTCTTCTTTTATCTTTTTTTAACAGAAGCCTTGGTTATTATTTTGAACCCGTCAAATCAACAATCAAAATATGAAAATAAAATCCAATGAACATGGCTGCAAATTAAATCAATACAGAATTTCCATCTTGCGCACACATTGGATCCCTGAAGGTCTACATTACAGTAAAATGTAAATATTAATTTAAAAGACTCTACACGAAATTGTTAAAGTGCCTATATGAGAGCTTATTTTCCAGTGGTTGGTCTCCATTGAAGCCTTTGAATCATCGAGTCATCTCCTTCCTGTACTATTCAAAGTTAATTATTATCGCGTTTTATAAAGACTATACACTTTTATAATGTCTATTTTGTTCATCTGCCTTCAAAACTAATTAAATAAGCATATGTTGATTCAATTAGTTTTGAATGCAGACGAACAAAATAGACATTATTTGCCTCCTTGTGTTCCCTAAAGAACTTTTTTTTTGCCATTTGTTTGGCATCCCCCCCCCCCCAGACGCCGATGTTACTTTCAAATTTTGGAATGCCTTTTTAACTACCTATCTAGACTTTTTGGTGCCCAACGTCCGCTCTACAACAATGAAAATTTATGATATTCCTGAATGTCGTCATCCCGCAAAAGATAATTATTAATTTTAGGATCCATGTGCATGAGACTTTTTTCTCTCTTTGTTCACTACTACCAAGCGAACTATAGAACGTTTGTATTTTATGATTATTTAAAAAAATATTTTGTTTAATCTCTTAGACTGCTAGAAATATTGTTACAGACATTTATAATTAAATAATTATTAATATCAGCAGCAGATTTGATGAAGACACATCTTCTATATTGTTCATTATTTATTTTGATCAGAATCTTGCAATACATAACACTATTACCAGGTGAAATTAACATAAAGACTTCCGAAGGGCAGCCACTGAGAGTTCTACAAGGAGTCTACTTCGAATGAAATAAGGTAGTATGGAAATTTGTTAAATATTATTTCATTTCTGTGCAACAATATCTTATACCAAGATTTGTGTACATTTTGTATCCGTACATAGTTTTGTCTAGTTAAGAGGGAAGTTGTTTGTTAACTTCCAAGGAGCTGGAAATCCGTTTTCATACAATATTTTATTATTTTTGTTTCCTAGCAATAAATAACGAAATAATTTTACCCATTAATACATTTAAATACCAATTCCTGAAAATTTACATGAAAGAAAAGAGCAATTTAGAGATAATTTATAAGTTTCTTTGTCAAATAAATGTGAGAAAAAGTCAAATACCACTAGAACTTCTCACTCTACAGGAGTGCGGAGATGCCTTAAAGTTTTTTTTTTAAAGTTGTAGTGCTGAAGCATATTATTACCTTCACTTAACAGACTTACCCTAAAAAAACTTATACTATAAAAAACTGAGTCGGTAAGAATCTTTAGGTTAAACAAACTTGTATTTTAAATAAAAGACTACACTTTCACCTATGGAGGTTTTGTCGAAAGAGAAGTTTCTGCCATCTAGTGAAAGATGAAGGAAACTTAACTTCGAGATTCGGTAGCTCTAAAGATAACCAACTCTGGAGAAATAAACTAGGCAAAAGATTTAATATTACCAGTTTTCTTAACTACATACTGTATGTACATACATATACACCCTTTTAAAAATGAAGACAAATTAATAAATAGTCTATGGTTTCTCCTGTGCTGAATTCGTAACCTCTCGCCTTCTTTTCCTTGTAAAAATATTTCTCTGCCCCATAGTGAAATCATCAATTGAAAGGAATTGCAATCATAGAGTATTGTATGAAATGGTACGGCGCACCCCCAATAAAATCAAGAACCATGCAGATTAAGCAACCAAAATAAGTTGTAAAAATAGGTTAAACAAACACATTTAAGTGCACATTTAAGTTACTGTGATTCATTTGAAACTGAACTGTAAAGTCGATGGCCTAAATTGTGGAGTGGTAAGAGACATTTTGTGTGATACTGTGATGTCACCAGGTCAACAATTTGTTATTATATTATTGTCTAGGCCAGGGGTGCTCAAACGGTCGATCGCGATCGACAAGTCTTGTCGATCGCGAGTGCTTTTTGAGTAGATCTCGAGAAGAAAAAAAATTTTAATAAGTAGGTAGGTAACTAATAAAATAACACTGCTTGCGGCAAAAGGTGGCTTTATCAAAGGAACGCGCGGCACTTGTCAAAGAAAAGCCGCGTTGTTTCTAGACTAGACAGTGGAGTCTAGTCTAGAAACAACGAGAGACAGTACAGTCTAGTTTCGGGCGGCGCGTTTGACGGGAACATTCGAGACTTTCGTTCACGCCGATATAAATGTTGCGCCTGCAGGAATTGGAGTCATTCTGAATTGTAACTTGATGGCGATACTACGTCGATAAGTACAAAGTTTATTATTAAATAGTGGAAAATGAGTGCAGTGAAGAAATCTAAAACGTATCATTTTAATAAGGATTGGGAGGAAGAATTTTTCTTTTGTATGGTGAAGGATAAGTGCATTTGTGTTATTTGTCGTGCGTCAGTTGCAATACCTAAGCGTGGTAACTTAGAGAGGCATCATAAAACGGTTCATAAAAACTATGAAAAGGATTTTCCGCCACAGAGTGAATTAAGAAAACTAAAGGTACGTGATTTGATATCTTGTTTGAAAAAAGAACAATCCATGTTCACAAGACCAGTCAAACAATCAAAAGCTGCTACGATCGCGTCATTTAAAATATCTCATATATTGGCGAAACACAAGAAACCATTCGAAGATGGATCGGTGGTGAAGGAAGCATTTATTGAAGCGGGTGAGACTTTATTTGGAGATTTTAAAAATAAAACAGAAATCATGTCTGCTATTAGAGAACTTCAGTTATCTCGTCCGACTGTCACAAGGCGTATTGAAGTCATGAGCCAGGACATCGCAGATAAACTAAAACATGATATCATGGAATGTACATACTTTTCTTTACAGTTCGACGAATCCACCGATATGACAGACACTGCCCAGCTGTGTATTTTTATTCGGATGGTATTCAATGACATGTTGGCTAAGGAAGAATTTTTGACAATCATACCTCTGAAGGGGAAGACCCGTGGCGAAGATATATTTGACGTTTTCTTCAATTTTGTAAAAAACTACGAGCTACCAATATATAAATTAGTGTGCATTACAACCGATGGAGCACCAGCAATGACTGGAAACAAAAACGGTTTTGTGGCATTGTGTCGAGCTAATGAAGAATTCCCTTCATTTTTTTCATTCCATTGCATTATACATCAACAAGTTTTGTGTTCAAAAGTTTTAAACACGGAGGAAATTATGGGCATTGCGACAAAAATTGTGAATTCCATCCGTGCACGTAGCTTGCAACGGCGGCTCTTTCAGTTGCAGTTGGAAGATAGGGAGTCAGCTGAACACACTGATTTAGTTCTTCACACGGACGTCAGGTGGTTGAGTCGCGGAAAATTCCTAGAAAGGTTTCAAGAATTATTGCCCGAAATAACAGCTTTTCTAGACGAAAGAGGTGATGACACTCAGATTTTGAAAAACGAAAAATGGCTAAATGATTTGGCATTTTTGACTGACATCACAATGCACTTAAACACCGTTAACTTGGAGCTTCAAGGTAAAGGAAAAACTATTATTGAGATGATTAGCGCAGTAAACGCATTCAAAAGTAAATTGCAACTTATGATAGATCAACTGAAAAGAAAGGATCTGAAACATTTTCCGTCTTTGAAAGCAAGGATTCCTCAGTTGAATTATGATACGTATGAGGCTGAATTATCAAATATTTTGGGACAATTTGAAATGCGTTTTCATGATTGCAGTAAATTGGAAAATATAGCATCATTTATGAGTTATCCTTTTTCATGTAAAAACATTGAGGAATTAGCTACTGAAATAGCCAGTCAGTTTAATATGAACTCATGTTCTGTTGAAAATGAGTTGGTGCAGATTATATCAGATATACATCTCAAAGCTACAGCATCTGATACAAATTTCTGGTGTTTTATATCTGAAGATAAATATCCGAATGTAAGGCAAATCGCCCTTCAACTGACGGCATTTTTTGGGTCAACTTACTTGTGCGAGTCTGCATTTTCTGAAATGAAGATAATTAAGTCAAAATATCGCAATCGACTAACTGACGATCATATGTCATCATGCTTGCGATTAGCACTCAGTGGTTACGTACCATCTTATGAAAAGTATGCTGAGGACATGCAGTGCCACGCTTCAACATCCAAAGCCACTCCTTAGTTAAGTTTAACACCATATGTAACTCTTTTGTTTTGTAACAACCAATAAACTCGCAATTTTGAATAACTATGAGTTTTTTCATTGATATTGTAGAGAAGAACCTAACTAAACCTAACCCAAACCTTGACTAAAATAATGTACCTATACTGCGCAGAAAGCTAATATCTATATATGCTACGGTACGCCCTACCTAGGTAGGTAGGGTGTATCGTGTATGTACGACAACCCTGCATCACACACACTTGCAGTCTCTCAGAGTCGATCGTAAGTAGTCTAAAAATATTGAGGTAGATCGCCAGCAGTTCAAGTTTGAGCACCCCTGGTCTAGGCCTTTCGATGAATCTGAATCATCTTCAAGATTCCTTGTATTGTAGACTGGATTTTTTTTATAACTTAAAATTAAAAATAGTAATGTCTTCCGGTCTTCTCATTATCATAAAATAATATAAAGCTACAAAATGGTATATTAAAACACTAATACTCTAATATTGTTGACTCTTCTCCTCCCTTGAAATACTTTAATTGAAGTCAGGCGTCGTGTGAGGCCATAACTCATGAGACATTATTTAAATGTTCTGTTTCACGTGGACACATACTCCAGCATTTCCTATTCAAGAACGTTTAGAATTTGAACCTGAGGAACAATACATAATGAAAGTGACGAAGTTGATAGTAGTGCACAACATTTACTTTTCTGGTGTGAAACACAGCGAAATTACATCGTAATTTTTAAGAATAACACTATGTCTTAGACAGGAGGAAGAGCCTCCCTTGCGGGCATTGTCGACATTTTCTCACTCTCCCCAACCTACCACTACGTAGGACGACGCTGAGTAACTTGCGAATACGCAGGCCTGAGACAATTGATGATGCTGATGGAAGTGCAAAAAAATGTGCAAAGTTCTGAAGTTTTCAAGAAACTTGTAAATCTAAATAGTTCCTTTAAAATAATATTAATAATACTGTAATAATAGCAATAACACACTGAAGTTCAATGTCTTAAGTAAGTTTGCTGGATTTACGCGGGGATGAGTAATAATGAATAAGAAAAGGTTATGATAAGCCCAAAGTAAGACACACCGCAGAACTAACCCCTGGAGCTGGGTGGCGCATTCAGTATAGTGGTGACTTTCTGTGCTCAAGGATGCGGGTTTGATCCCGGCCCAGAACGATGACATTTATATGTCATATATAGGACAAGGCATTTAATGACCATAAAATAGTGAAAAAATAAAAAAAATGCATTTATGACCTAAAAATAGTGAAAAAGGACCAAAATTTAAAAAAAATCCCAATAAATTTACCATTATTACATATAATTAGTTTTTAAGTAATTAATTGCTAAAATCAATTTATGACATTGCGTTATATATGAATTTGCATTAAAAAAACACACTTATTTTGTTACTAAAGAAATAAGTAGATTTATGCTACTTGGACACGCTTAGCGAAAAAGAAATTCTTTCTGAACTAGAATGCCCATCAGATTGTCCCTAGCAAAAATGTGCCATTTAAAAAGAAATAAAAAAAATATTTATTGCTACAAGATAAACTGTGGTGTTTACAATAAACCTGAATTAAAATTAACTAAGAACACTTGGCGGATATACTCAAATAAAAACGATTGTCTGTTGTCTGAAAGTAACGATTTGTACATGGAAAAATCTCCTCTCTACCTCCACTGAAACATATGATCTAAAAATGCCGAAAATTACCTAAAAATTCCAAAAATTAACTAAAAATGCAGAAAATGACCTATAAATTCCCCAAAAATTACCTATCCCTAGAAAATGACGAAAAATGCAAAATAAAGCAAAATAATGCAAAAACAATTTGCCCTTATTTAATCAATTATTTCATGATACAAATTTATATATATACGAGCTATCTTTTAATCTTCATATAAAAAAGATGCAAAATCATCAAATGCCTTGCCCTAGTCATATATATCTGACAGGCTCATGTCTGCCTTGCGGGACATAATTCCGGCACACAGGCGATGGTCACAAGCCTAAGTTGCGGTACATTCACGTCGTTAAATAACCATAAAACCAGGTGCAGATACAGGCATAGGCGTACCGGGGGTGGGGTTGGGGGTTTGAACCCCCCCCCCCCATTGATTAAAAGAAGGAAAATTGTATAATTTTTCTAAGTCTGCCCATAAAATCTATAAATCTATATTAATAAAAGGAAGTGTCTGTCCTCCTCCGTCTGTCCTCCTCCGTCTGTCCTCCTCCGTCTGTCCTCCTCCGTCTGTCCTCCTCCGTCTGTCCTCCTCCGTCTGTCCTCCTCCGTCTGTCCGCGATGCCCAGCGAAATCTACTGAACGCAGAGATCTGAAATTTTATACATAGGCGGACTAGAGGGTCGGAATGTGCACCTCGAAGCCGGAATTTTAATTTTCGCTTTAGTTCGTGAGTTATGAGTGAAAAACGGGCAGAAAACGTGTATTTATTACGTTTTCGAAGCATGAGTTTTCAGTAATACAAATCAATTACACTAATCTTTGGCTATTTTTGTCATTCCTTCGACATAAAAGCATCGCGATCTCTTGAATGTTGTAGCTCATGCTGGTCGATTCATTTGTTTAGAATGTCTAGGCCCGTAGACATATGAAATTTTCAACCTACACGGAAGAGGGATAGGCCTAAATATGGTCAAACATTGTTATATTTGAACGAAACTCACTGTACAGGGGTATTCTGGGCCAAGGAACTCGAATCTGAGATCGCTTTTACCAAGCGACGCTATCTAATCGTGACATGTAGTCCACGTGATTTAGGTGTTAATAAATATAATGATTTAACTATTATGCTCTTAATTTTTAATTTTTGAAATAATTATCGCGGGCGAAGCCGCGGGCACATGCTAGTACTTAATACAAGTATAAAGCGTGGGAAGCTTAAAACTCGTTATTTTGCGTCTTAATTTTTAAAATTTTCCGGGGGCAACCCCCGGAAGCTTAAAAATCGTTATTTTGCATCTTAATTTTTAAAATTCTCCGGGGGAGGACCCCCGGACCCCCCTCTTCTTGGGGGTATTCAATACCCCCCTGACTCCGCGGATGTTATAACCCCCCCATATGGTAAGCCTGGTTACGCCTATGGATACAGGTAATGTGTGCAATTGCCCCCTCTCGACCGAAGCACTTTATTTCGACCATTTTCAAAATTTTGAAATTGTCATAAGGATATCACTACCTGTTTACAAGAATCGTTATTATTACTGGATATATTGGCTAGATGCTATAAGGATGCATTTCCTATAGCCTAATGCATGAATTTGTACTAGTCCTTGCAACGCTTCCAGTGACAAATGCATCTACTCATTCTCGTCGTTGCGGCGCCTTAATAGTTAAGAGCAACAATGACTGAAAACCTCCTCCTCGGTCTTGCCCTTATGTACATCCATACGCATATTCCTATTGACATCGAGAAAGTGATTACAAGATCTGCAAAAACCGGCCATAGGAAGAGATTGGAGTTTAATGTTTGAGAACCATATTATGTACAGGTAGGTAAAAAGAAAAAAGCGGACTGACTAAAAAATCTAAGTTGCCGATATGAGCCACTGCGCATACCTAGCGGCATTCACAGGATAGCAGGGAATGTATTGTAATTTGTTCTAGCGTCGACTGTTGACTTAGCCCATTTCGAAACCCATTAGGAAATGGACACTGGTGTGAACAAGGCTCTGAAATCAGCTACAAGAGTCGGTTCGCTTTTTTCCCCTCTACCAGAGTCGGTCCGCTTTTTTTCCCCCTACCTGTACCTACTTAGCCTACTTCAAATATATATCTATACCTATGTATTTCTATTTCATTTTTTAAAGACTGAAACAGAACATTATTGAAATGCAAATATTACATGGATAAAAAAACTTACATTTTGTCAATTTTCTGTTTAAAATGAATTTTCTGGAAGATAGGTCACAAAAATTGCCCCTCCCTAAACGAGATCCTGTTAACCGCGCCTGCATAAAACCAACCACGGAGCTATGCAGATACAAGCATATGAACTAAAAGGAGGAGATTGTAAGGAGAGCAAAAAGGAGGAAGAAGAAGAGGAGCAAATGGAGAGGAAGAAGAAATAATCAGTAAGTCTACATAGGTATTTGCCTTCACATGTGAGTAATGAATGGCTGAAAAATTTGTTCTTCTCGTGCACTTCATACAGGAGACATGAGAGTTGAATGTAAACCGCGAGGAAATGAATACTAATGCTGAAGAAAGTGGAGAGAGCTTTAATCCAATTTATCGGCACTGACCTTCACCTGATCTTTAGGCTTCAACTAGTGGTGATGCATGGCATACAGAATCTGAATTCATCTCTAACAAAATATGTTTATTTTTTGTAGAAATTTTTCCTTCGTTACAAAAGAGAATAACTGAAAGTTTCCACAATGTTCTTATAAGTCTTATGATTAACCATTTCAGAAGCATTCACTGTGAAAATATTACGGTTCGTCTGCTAAAAATAACTTACCTAAATCGTTAAAGTTAACGTCTTGTACAATATATTTACATAATTCTGACAGTTTACACATTAAATTAAGTATGTAATTCAAAACAAACTTAAGCCTAAAATTATTTCTTCTGAAATAAAGTAGATCTTATTGTTATGTTATGACAACACAAGCATGGAGTTCCAGTTCATTTCCATATGATTATAACAGTTCTTACAGTCTATGAAATATGATCCTTTCAAACTAGGAACTAAGTGGAATGAAGTAAGTTAGAATTCTTCGAGTCAGCTTGAATTTTGAAGCTGAGTTGCCAAGAAATAAATAAATAAATAAAGTTATTTATTAATAAAAATGTCAATCTGAGGATTTTCCAATAGTAGCCTTTGCTATAAAAGAATCCAAGGCTCCAAAAGAATCCATATCTCGGTGTCGTGTGTTACAGCAAACGAAATCAAAATCTCGCAGTATGGCAGTCGTTTACAAGTCATCATTAAACAATACAGAGCTCAGGAGATAGCGAGCGGGGTCAAAGGAGGGGGACAATGTTATAAAATGTTATATAGATCCCGCACGAAATCTGTGCCGATTGCCTACGTCATTGCATTATGTTTTCGTGAGGACTGTAGCGTCGATTGGACTACTACCTATCTCTTTCGCACAACAGTACCTCCCTTTCTATTTGTAAAGGCCAAGCTACCTCTCTCTCTCTCGCACAATAGCATGTCTCTCTCTAGCGAGTAACGGTCTCATCGGCACAGATTTCGTGCGAGCTCTTTACAATGTTATGTTATAATGCGACATGAGTTCCGGCCGCTCGTCTTCTGCTGAGCTCCGTACTGTACTGCAAGGCTTCATATGCGAATTCACAAGTAAATTCTTATTTTTACTTAGAATAAGCTTCTGGAAAGTGGCTTGTTTAACAATGAAAATGAAATGCTATTTTTCAGTGCATATAAGACGAACGGCTACGACGGATGAAAGTTAAGTGACTATTCGAGCGAAATAATTGACAGTTTCTTATGTACTTTATTTTATATTCTACAGATATGAATATAGCCCGAATCAATATAGGGCCAAGGTGATAACTTCGCAAATTTAGTCTGTTCTGTAAAGGTCGCAGATTCAAATCCTGTGTCTGGCCGACATATCAGCCCGCAATATATTATATTGTTACCTTTTTTATGAAGAGTTCTACGTTGTGCTGATAAATATCCTCCAACCGAAAACAATATTTTAAAAATTAATGAAGACCACTTTCACATACACACACACACATAAATATATGTAAAGTAATTATTGCGGTATATTAGGTTACCGAGACTAGGTGTAGAAAATTCTAATTTCCACCATGATAGCATGAACGGGAAAAGGATGAAAAAACATTATCGTAGAAAAGTTATGAATTTTAAATGCAAGAAGCTGCACTTGGTGAAAGCAGTTGTTAGCTACTTCTGTAAGTTAATGTTTTATGTTTAATTCACTTCTCCCACAAAATATGATGTTTAGAGTATATAATAGGCCTAATAAAAAAGAACTACGGAACAAAATGTTCTGAAATTTCTTGTACACGTTACCACATTATCACAGGCGCCGACTTCGGGGGTGCTTCGCATTTTCAGCACCCCAAATAATGTTTATATACATACTTGTTTAATTTTAGTAATCCTCTAGAAAAGTGGTATTGTTGTTAATTTTGCAATAATATTGATCGAACAGACTGTGACAGAGCGTTTATTTTTATTAATTAATAATGAAGTTTGTTGGAATGAAGAAGGATATTCATTATAAACTTAAATAATGATTAAACTTGAATAATGATTTACTTTTCTGAGTGAGTACCCCCCAGTAAATTTTACAAGTCATCGCCTACGCCACATATAGTGTAATAATGACTAGAACTATGCCACTAATTTAAATTCTCCGCCTACAATAATAATTTATAGCTTACAATATGTTGAAATATTTGCTTGATAAATTTAAATGCCAATTTAATAATATCTATTTAACTACAAATTTCATTGTGAGTATTTATATTTATATATTTGTCAGCTTTAAAATAAAAATGAAAATATAAAAAATCGTTTGAGGTAGAAGGGAAACTCTAAATTCTGGCATAGCAAACAACAAAGGTGCAACATTATATCTAAGACTGATTCATTTGTTATACCATTTATTATAGTACAGACTCTCCAATGATGGATGAATTTACGACAGTCGTATCGCCATAGGCTATAGGCATGCTATAAATATAATGGAAATATTTCGAAACATGTTTGGAACAAAATGGATTTTAAAATTTGCTGTATATTTTAAAAATTATTTTGAAAATAATTTTTTTAAGGCGGTAAGTTGTAAAATATCTACACCCTTAAACACGGCCACATACACATAGCAGAAGGGAAATTAAACTTTTTTTGAGTTTTCCATTGCGAACTGACAGAAAACTTATACTATAATATATCATATGAACGACAGTAAACTTACTTTGATATCGTCATATCCCTGTGATGTAGCACCTTATGTGGTATGACAATCTTATTTGTTAGCATAAAGTTTTACTCTCGCCACCAGTTCTCTTGGTGCAATTTTCACTACCGAATCGTTTACGCTATCTTCCCTGGTTAGAAGGTGGATATTTCTTGGAGAATATTAAAGACATTGGCCGTATCAAAATAGAGGACATACATTTCATCGCGTGGAACAAACAATATTATTTTCCCTCCCCATCACTCATATAGTGTTATTAACAACGAGGAATAAATCCTTTGTACAATAAAGTGCATTGTTTATTACAGTCCAATTTTCGCGCTGGACTTAGGATATTAAGATATATTTGATATTAACAAGGATGTGATATCCTAAATTTGAGATATTAAAGTGAATGGTGTGATACGTTTATTTCTTAGATAGGACCACAACATGAAAAGTAATGAGTGTAAAGTAAAGTGTTCCCTATTCAGGCCGTGGATTCCGTGATTATTTTAGACATCTGGCACATGCTGATAGTCAGGTTAACCACTTGTGTACCTAAGACTGCTCTAATTTTGTTATCGCAAATAAGCGAATTTAAGTAAAAAAAAGGCTAATGCTAGTGTTCCAATAAACTTTTTAATTATATTTTTTGTTGAGATAATCAGATATTTTCACAGTGGTAATGAAGAGTGAATCAGTATTTCGACAGGTACTAATGTTCATGAAAAAAACAAACAATAAACATGAATTCAAAAATGAATATTTCGTATGTAAGTAGGGCTTTGAAATTCAGATAGTGAGAAGAACATTTTTTTTTTCAATGCTTGAACAAGTATTCAGATTAGATTAGATTGTTTATTGAATGTATAGCACTGTCAAAATTATAAGATTAAAACAGAATGTCATAAAAATAACTGACAGTATAAAGAGGAGGTCCAACAAAAACAGCACTGATTTCCTTCTAAATATAACACAGAAATTGTCTTACGTCATGGGGAACACGGTTGTACTCATGAATAGATGTATAATGAAAACTAAACTAATTTTTATGATAGCATATTTCAATTACTTCGGCCGCGGTGGTGCAGAGGTGGCGCACCCATCTCTTGATCCGCAGGTCACTGGTTCACAACACGCAGCGGTCGATTAATTTTTCAGGAAGTAAGAATTGTTAGCACGGAGTTCATCGGGAGAGACTTTAAGCTGGGAGGGGGTGCATGTCTTAGATATACGGCACGCTAAAGAACTTCAAGCCTAAATTAGAGCCTCTGGACAAAAAATAAGTGTGCGTTGAATGCCACGCGACTTGTTTTAAGTTTTGGATTTTTCAATTTTGGATTTTTAGACTTTTTAATATTGGGTTTTTGGACTTTTTTAATTTTTAATTTTGGAATTTTTTAATTTTGGAATTTTCGATTTTTATGTTTGAATTTTTTTAAATTTTAGATCTTTGAATTTTTATTTTTTTATCTTTCAATTTCCGATTTTTAATTTTGGATTTTTTATTTTTAAATGTAGGATTTTAATTTTTTAATTTTAGATTTTTTATTCTTTAAATTTTGGATGTTTTTATTTTTTATTTTTATTTTTTATTTTTTATTTTGGATATTTGGTTTTTAATTTTGGATTTTTTATTTTTAAATTTTAGATTTTTGGACTTTTTAATTTTGGATCTTTAAATTTTTTAATTTTGGAATTCTGGAGTTTTCATTTTGGATTTTTTAAATTTTGGATCTTTGAATTTTTAATTTTTTGGATTCTTTAATTTTGGATTTTCGACTTTCTAATTTTGGTTTTTAGATTTTTTAAATTTTGGATTTTGGATTTTTTAATTTTTAATTTTTTAAATTTTGGATAAGCCTAATCATTGAGTTGATTGTTTTCTGTGCAGTCCGTTCCAGTCACACCTCACTGATTTCGTGATAATTTTGAGCGTAACACTAATTTCGTGACGATTTTGAGTGTAACACTAATTTCGTGACGATTTTGAGCGTAACACTAATTTCGTGACGATTTTGAGCGTAACACTAATTTGGTGAGGATTTTGAGCGTTACACAAGCTCTCGATTTATCCCTACCGCGGCTAAAGAAGTTTCACTTAAAAAACTCGGCCATTTTACGTCCACGTTTCCATTAGTCTTGCAACTAATAATTTATTGTGATTCGCTGGGAGATAACACCGTATTCTTGGAATAAAGGAGCGCAGTCTTGAGTATATTTGCAGGAACTTACAGACGCTATACAAATCGTGCTCGGATGCGAAGAGCAAGGGATCTCTGCTAATTCCTACAGTTCACTCTACTAAGCAAAAACAAGTTGTGCTCGCTTCTGCTCATGTATGTTCAGAAACACCCTTCATGATTATCACATCACAGAAATTCAGATTTGTTTGTTTATTCACCTCCTCTCTGCAACTTTAATCCTCTTTCAATTACTTATTTCAACACGTGAAAAGTTGACTTAGCGTAAATAGCTTACAAAATTTAATTTAACATTAATGCTGTAACATAAACCATGTATCCGGGTCTATGTTATTTTGTTTCAAATAAAATGAAGAATGCACTTATCTTGGGTATGATTAATGATCAATGAATATTAATGGCTTCCTCATTGATATGTTCGCATTGTCTAAAGAAGTAGATATACGATACACAATTTCTGTACTGTGTTTCATGGTTTAGGAATCTGCATTTTATTTTGTAACTAGCATGTGCCCGCGGCTTCGCCCGCGATAATTATTTCAAAAATTAAAAATTAAGAGCATAATAGTTATCATCATTATATTTATTAACACCTAAATCACGTGGACTACATACCACGATTAGATAGCGTCGCCTGGTAAAAGCGATCTCAGATTCGAGTTCCTTGGCCCAGAAAATACCTGTATAGTGAGTTTCGTCCAAATCGAACGATGTTTAACCATATTTAGGTCTATGTTGATTATCTCTCTTCCGTATAGGTTGAAAATTTCATATGTCTACGGGCCTTGACATTCTAAACAAATGAATCGACCAGCGTGGGCTTACAACATTCTAGCGATCGCGATGCTTTTATTACCACGGTATGACAAAAATAGCCAAAGCCAACTGCAATTGATTTGACATTGAAATGTATTACTGAAATCTGATGCTTCGACAGCGCTAAAATCACGTTTTCTGCCAGTTTTACACTCACAACTCGCGAACGAAAGCTAAAATTAAAAATCCGGCTTCGATGCGCATTCGCTCACCTTTCAGCCCATCTATGTTTAAAATTTCAGATCTCTGCGTTCAGTAGATTTCGCTGGGCATCGTGGACAGACAGACAAACACGTCCTTTTATTATTTTAAGATAGCATGTGCCCGCGGCTTCGCCCGCGATAATTATTTCAAAAATTAAAAATTAAGAGCATAATAGTTAAATCATTATATTAACACCTAAATCATGTGGACTACATATCACGATTAGATAGCGTCACCTGGTAAAAGCGACCTCAGATTCGAGTTCCTTGGCCCAGAAAACCCCTGTATAGTGAGTTTCGTCCAAATCGAACAACGTTTGACCATATTTAGGCTAATATTGATTATCCCTATAATAATAATAATAATAATAATAATAATAATAATAATAATAATAATAATAATAATAATAATAATAATAATCCTCTTCGGTGTAGGTTGAAAATTTCATATTATGTTTGCGTGCCTTGACATTAAAAACAAATGAATCGACCAGCGTGAGCTACAACATTCAAGAGATCGCGATGCTTTTATGTCGAAGGTAAGACAAAAATAGCCAAAGCCTAGTGTAATTGATTTGTAGCCTATTACTGAAAACTCATGCTTCGAAAACGCAATAAATACACGTTTTTTGCCCGTTTTTCACTCATAACTCACGAACGAAAGCGAAAATTAAAATTCCGGCTTCGAGGTGCACATTCCGACCCTTTAGTCCGCCTATGTATAAAATTTCAGATCTCTGCGTTGAGTAGATTTCGCTGGGCATCGCGGACAGACAGACAGACAGACGGAGGACAGACACTTCCTTTTATTAATATAGATAATCATATTACATACCAATCTTGCTATCCCCTTCTTCTGGTTAAGTTATGACAGAAATTCAATCTTGTTATTAGGCCTACCTGTGGACAAAAAAGAATGAGCATTCTTAACATTTTCAAAATAATAGTTGCTAGAGCATGATTTTAAAGGATAGGAAACAATTGGGTTACACCATGGCTCAGTTAAATGAAGCACTGGGCTAAAAATTGGAAGGTCACGGCTTTAATCCCGATGGCGTCATTGGGACTTTCCTATTGATCTAATACTTCCGTTGGCAACATAGCCCTGGGGTCAACTTAACCTCTAACAGAAATGAGTACCAGGAGCAATCCTAGGGAAGAAAGCGCCCTGTACATAAAGCGACAACCGTACCGAACCGTACTCCTTTAAGTACTGAATGTCTAAAAACCTGGGAGACTCAAGCTTCTGGGCTAACCCAATATCTTATACGGCTTGCATAGGAATTAATCAGGGTAAATTGTTAAGCTGTAGGTACTAACAGTATCATCTTATTTACTTCTCCTTACTGAAAACCATGTACCACAAAGGTTACACCTATCTAATGGTTCTTATGGCCCCACATCCACTGGCGAATTTACAAGAGGCATAGAGAGTACTTCTCTCCACTCCCCTGCCCAAAGGCTCAAAAGGAATTATGCCAACTTTGCTGAATTATATATATGATTAATTATAAGACTGAAGGTCAATTAATAGACACATTCCACTGTAGCTCAATTATTTTTACTGTTATATTAAAAAGTAAAGTAAAGTGGTCTCTACAGGTCGTAAGAAAGTTGAGGTTTCCCGATTTTTTAGACATTCTGCAAATAAAGATGGTAAGGTTGTCAGCATTACGTCCGTCTTTACCTTCAGGACTGCTCGTGGCACTCGTTTCTGTTTGAGGCTGAGTCGACCCCAGAGTCATAGTGCCACCAGAAGGAATAGACCAATGAAAATTCACAATGACCTTATCGGGGTTCGTACTTACAACCTTCCTGTTTGTATCCCTGTGCCTCAACCAACTGCGCCATGAAGTACCCCGATGTTATATGTCATGTAAACTTATTACAAGCATATATGTATGCATATTTAGGCTTACACATCTTATGTCAGCATGAAGACTTATACAGTCTCCCTACTCTACACATAGGAGGTCTGATTGTGAAATTATTGACCAGAAATTTCTTCGCCACTTATATACTGTATCTATACTATATTAGCTTATATTTCTTCAGCAAATCCAAATACTGTATAAACCACAATATTAATTTTACTTTTAATTAACTAGTGGATAAAGAAGAAATCTCTTTACGGATAACAGAGGAGTAATTATCGTTTAACTTGTATCCTTTGCTAAGTTCAGAACTTGTCCCAGTTCGCTCATTTGGCAACTTTTATATGATTTTACTTCATAATATCTATCTAAGTGATAATGTAAAAAGTGATCTCCCTGTGAGTTATTTTATTTTATTTTATTTAAAGCTGTGTATTGATTCAATTCACGAAATAATTTAATGGCATGCCGTTGGTTTCAGCGATTAAATAAATAAATAAAAAAACTCCGTGGCGCTACATCCCTGGAGGGACTTGGCCTACCATCCGACTGTTGCGTCATATCCCGTAGGCAGATGGCAGGATTGGGGCATCTGGTCAGCATGCCGACACTCATGGTTAGCGATTAAATGTTTTCAGTAACTTTTCATTGCATTATTACGAGTATAAACTACTCTTAGTAGTAGACTTTAATGTTAATTGACATTCTCAAGGATTATAATTTATAATTAAAAGGCCCGGCGTCGCTCGGGTTTTGTATTTTGTAAATGCGAAAATAACTTATGAAGGACTTTCGATTTTCAAACTCTAGGTCTTTAAGGTCTTTATAATGTAATATTATATTATATTAAGAATTTGAAATGGGGAAGAACGACTTATCACACACAAACTATTCCCTCAGAAAACGCTAGATAGGCTATAGCTTATTATAGCTTATAGCAGATCCCCACGGCTTCTCCCAAGATAATTAATCGAAAGATTAACAATTAAGAGCAAAATAATTAAAATATTATATTTATTAACACTTTGCACGCGAAACATTCATAGGTGTAAACTAAACGATTGATAGGCCTAATTAATGAAACAGCTATAAATCCGGCTTTGAAGTGAATTTCACGATTAGAAAATAAATGGAAAAATGCAGTATTCGAAAGATTATGAGAATTGAAATCGATTAAACTCACGATAAAAAAGTGCGTAAATGTATTTGACAGACAGAAATAGTACATTAGTTTTTATTTATATAGGTGAAGAATGGAATAAGCCTACTGAGGCCGTGATTTCTATATTCATTTGTCCAGACTTATAATTCCGTTACATTTCAGGCAGATTTAACGACCCTATATAAGATATTTTAATTACGACTACATATAAAAACGTTGTAGCCAAGACCCCGAACTAAGCAACATCCCCGGAATTTTCTGTAAACTATATTCCATGTCAAATAAAATATGTTTAACATTACCTTATCGACATCTCTAGCTTTTATAATAATTTGAGATATCCATTGCCTTCCATAGCGATCGCGACGATATTATTTCCAAGGCATGACAAAAATAGACAAAGCCTTCTGCAATTGATTTGACAACTGAAATGAATAACTGAAAACTGATGCTTCGAAAGCGTAAAAAATGCACGTTTTCTTGCCGTTTTTCACTCATAACTCGCGAACGAAGGCTAAAATTAAAAATGTAGTATGACAGAAACCTTCCCGGGAATGTACTCAACAACTTCCCAAAGTTTCATGGCGATCGGATGAATGGTGTAGTAATGCATAAAGGACAAACACACACACACACATACATTCATTTATATATATATAGATTCTACCATTGATATAACCAGTTTTGTTAGTTTAGTTACAAGGGTTTTGTGTTTCGATTTGTATATGTGTTGGCAAGTGAACATTGTAATTGGACCGTATTTTTCTGTAATTTTCTTAGGTTAAAATAAAAATAAATTGAAAAATATATGTTCAAATGTTCATAGTGAAGGCATCAGAGCAGAACAGATATTATTTTTGACATCCAGCAACTTGGGCGAGATGAGGAAACTCATATCAGTTTTCTAACATCCGCAAAGGGAGTGCAGAAATTAGTCAGCTATAGTTGCAGGTTGGTGTAATTATACTGTGACCGAATGCCAAGCATTCATAGACGTTGATAAACTGTACATCATGATCCATATAATATAAAATACAGTAACCTCTGCTGAAATGACCTTATTCCGAGACAGAGAGACCGAGATTACAAGCAACGGAGGGCACTAGTTTACGAGGACTCCAGTGAAAGCCCTGCTCTTCCTGCTCAAGTGTTCTTGGTAATTACCTTCCTTGTTAACAGCGCCTTATACTTAACAGAGCCTTTGCTTATTATGACTTTCCACCAACTTAGCTCAAGCCTTCATATTTTATTATAAAGATCACCGTGTTACTTATACACAAACCTAAAAGTACTCACCTTTCCTGGAGTTAGAGAAGTGAGAATTTTAAGTTACATGAAGAGAGAAGTTTAATATCGTGGTGAGCAGAAGTTTGCGTTTTGTTTTGGAAGTACTACGTATTATTCAAATAAGTTTTACAAGCAAGTCTCTCTCTCTCTGTCTCTCTCTGTTTCTCTCTCTTTGTGTTAATATTTTGATCCCCCCTCTCCGCATCTGTAGAAAGTCTGTTGGAATAGGAACAAGCGATGTGCAAATACCAGCAGCTCACAGAATGTTTCAGATAAGACTTCACTTGTAATTGTACTTTCTACTAACTATAATAATTATTATGAACAATAATGTAGATATCACTATGTATCTCTTATGCAGGAAAGCTTTCATGTAGTTTGCAGAGTTTCATTTTTTTTTCAGTATCTCTCATGTTCTCTGATCAATACAATGTACAGTCCTTGCTAGAAATTGATCATACTGTATTTATTTTTATTATAAATGTGATGTTCCATCTCCCCTTCATCGCCATCTTTTCTCGTTCATTCATACCTCTGATAAGGTCTTCTTCCTATTTTCACACCCCTCAGTACTTTAAAGAGGTACGCCATAGCGTAGAAGTTGAGGCGCTGGGCTACAAACCTGAAGGTGGCGGGTTCGATTCCCGATGAGGTCGTTAGTTTTTCTGTTGGCCTAAACCTTCTGGTTGCACTATGGCCCTGGGGTCGACTCAGCCTCTAAAAGAAATGAGTACCGGATGCAATCCTGGGGGCAAATGCTGTCAGTGAGTAAGGCTGACATCCTTACCACCTAAAATTTGGGAGCCTCAACCTCCTGGAACTCTCTGGGTCTCCATGGCCTGTATAGGGAACACTTTATTTTTACTTTAAATACTCTAAAGCTGGGTAAATTCTCTGTTGAATTTGCATTTTAAATGTAGCCTATTTGTTCTGAACCGAATCATGGTTTCCCTTTCAGCTTTTTGCTCTCCCAACAAGCATAACCAGAAATAGTCACAATTGGTCATCTTTCCTCCTTTTTGTTTCTGAATTCGTTCATAGAATTTCGATGAAGTATCTCCGATAGGTCAATATTAACTAGAGGCTAACAGTTTACCATGAAGATTGTAGTCGAAGTAAATATTTCTACTCATTATTGTTATTTTTATTTTTCTTTCTCCTACATCATTTCCACTTCAACATATAAAAGCGTTCGATAAAGTAGATCATGACATTTTAATTAACAAACTAACGGACTATAATTTTGCCTCACCCTTGCTAACACTTATTGTTTCATATTTAAGCAACAGATCACAGGTTGTGTCATATAAATGTCATTTATCAAATATAATAACTGTCAATTCTGGTGTTCCTCAGGGATCAAATCTAGGTCCTTTATTTTTTCTCCTATTTATTAATTACATCTTTGATCAGGTCCGCTTTTCAAATATTACTGCATTTGCTGATGATATAAAAATTTTTAAAATTATTTTGAGTCCTAATGATTGTATGGAACTGCAGAATGATTTAAATAAATTAAGTGAATGGAGTGGACATAATAAATTACCTTTAAACATAAAAAAATGCAAAATTATGTCTTTCTCTAGATCTAAAAATAATATTGCATGTCAATATTGTATTAATGGTATTCAGTTGAACAAAATTACCACTATGAATGATTTAGGTATATTATTTAACAATAATTTAACTTTCTGGAATCATATTAATAATATTATTTGTAAAACTCTTAAAAATCTTGGATTTATTATCAGAAACTCAAAATATTGTAATATAAGTACACTATTTAGACTATACAGAACCATTGTCAGACCAAAATTAGAATATTGCTCATTAATTTGGAATCCTACTACCATTAAATACAGGAAATTGATAGAGTCCATTCAAAATAAATTTCTAAAATATACTTATTTCAAACAGTTTAACTACTACCCTAAATTTGAATCATATTCAACTATGTTACAGTATTTTAATATCCCTGAATTATCTAAACTAAACTAAACTCCGTGGCGCTACATCCCTGGAGGGACTTGGCCTACCACCCGACCGCTGCGTCATCTCCCGTAGGCAGATGGCAGGATTGGGGGGCATGTGGTCAGCATGCCGACACCCACGGCCGTTAATGGTGGTTTTCTTGACCGGAGCCGCTACTTCTCTATCAAGTAGCTCCTCAATTTTGAATCACGAGGCTGAGTGCACCCCTACCAGACCTCCCTACCTCAGAAAAATCCGAGAAGGTACCGAGAATCGAACCCGGGCCGACGGATCTGTAGTCAGCGATGCTAACCACACGACCACGCCGGCGGACATCCCTGAATTGTCACACAGACTAAATATTTATGTATTGTTGTTTTTATACAAATTAATTAATAATGAAATAGATTATATTAATATTCTCAAAAAAATATATTTTTATGTTCCACGTTTAGATCTCATAAATTGCATAATCTTTTTTTATCCCAAAAGTAAACACTGACTCTCATAATAATTCTCCTCTTTAGAATGTACTCCGACTATACAATCAGTTGCACAAAATGGACAATAGCCTATAGATATTTTTAATACTAACAATAAGCGTTTTAAAAATATAGGCCTATGTAAAAAAAATTTTAAATTTTAAAATAGTAATTATTAAATTTTGCTCCATGTCATTTTCTTTACTTGAATCTTTCTGATATGTATATTTTCCTCCAAAACTATTACATTATTATTTATATTATTATTTGTTTTTTCATATTATGTTCCCTTGTGTAATTGTCATAGGCCTATTGTTTGTGTTTCTGGTTTTCTTTTCTGTGTGTTTTTTTCCCTATTGTTATAGCATTAGCTTAATTATTTTGAATATCAATTTAAATATTTAATTTTAGAATCTTGTGTATTAATGTAAGCGAGAATATTGTAATTGGGCATTAGCCTGTAATATTCTTAGTACAATAAATAAATAAATATAACATTACTGCAGTAACTATGATATCTTGCACTTAAGCTTAACACATTTGTATACGCTTAAATTACTGGTATAGGCCCACCACTATTTATTAGCTTTTGATTAAGAATTATGATTTCTGAAAACTTGTTCTACTCTTTTACTTGTAAATGTGTTGATGAAAATGAATAAATAGTAACCTCTTCATTGCTATTGACACATAAATTCGTCACCTCGAAAAATTGTTTAAGAGCAGAAACGTAATATTAATAGTGTTGGTTTATGTAAAATGTGAGTATTGAAATTTTCCTAGTAAATTTTAAAAGAAGCGCCCACTGGTGATATTTTATAAATACTTATATTCAGCTCTGAAAGGATTAAGAATATTTCTTGTAACATCGGGACATCAGATGCTTACAAGAGTAGAAAAAGAACAAATTAGTTTGCCTTTTAAAGTCATTTCAGCATTTATCTCAAATAATTTATGGAAATGGTCAGGATTTTAACTGGAAATGAATTTCATCTAATTAAGCTACTTTGATATTAGATCAAGGAATAGAATTACTATCCACTCGTTACCCCTTCATCAGGGAACAATAGCCTATGTCTAATGCAATAACACAATATTTCGTAGGATCTACTGAAGCATATCTCCATGTCAAAATATGCAGCAGGTTTTCTTTTCAACCAATTACGATAAATTTTCAATCGTATAATAAAGAATTTGATGGACAATGAGCATGATGGTGACTTATAAAACAATTACACTGATTAATTTTAGTGACAAAATAAGATAACATTTATAGTACTGTACTATTAATTTGTCGCCTGCGGTGGTCTAGAGGTAGCGTGCCCGCCTCTAGATCCGAAGGTCGCGGGATCAAACTCGGGCGCAATCGCTGGGTTTTCAGGACGCAAAAATCCTGGGCACGGAGTCCTCCGGGAGGGGCTTTAAGCACGTTAAAGAACTCCAAGCCTAAAGTAGAGCCTCTGGACAAAATTTCTCGGCCCTTTCACGTCCGAGTAATACAGACCATAGTTTCCGGAGGGCTTACCACCTGTCCTTCTGCCCTCTCTAGAAAAATAAGCGTAACAAAAATTCACATCGGTAAACAGAATCCTCCACTTGGAGCCCCTTCGCCCCAACATGGGGGCATATGATGAGAGAGAGAGAGAGACTATTAATTTGACTGTTGAAGTGACATTTATGTGTTCTTGTTACCAGTTCAATAATATGATTAATTATCTATCACTTTCACCTGAAATAGATTTCTTGCTTCAGCGGGTGCCCCTCGTTTTGTTATCATCGACGCAAATCCGGAACAAAAGAAATGGGAACCCACATCTGCTATAAAGTAGCACGATGAATCATTTATATGTTTATGCTGGCATCAATTAGACAAGATTTACGTTTAGGAAACACATTGTAACAGTACTTGTCGTTGTATACAACTAACTTCAAGGGCCCAGTGTGTCCACGTTTTTCTTATATCTGACACACCTGAAGGTGTGTTAAAAGTGTATACTATTATATCTTATTCCAGCTTGAATACACTCAATTCCAGGAAGAGAAGTTTAGAAAGATAGTCAAATCGCAATGAGCACATACACTTATAGAAAGTCGGGAGAAGCAACCCAAGAATCCATCACCATTCTTAATTTCAAACTTTAAATTTCTGCCATATAATAACCTTGCAATAATAATAATAATAATAATAATAATAATAATAATAATAATAATAATAATAATAATAATAATAATAATAGTAATCAGGCAAACTGATGTAACAAAATGCCGGAATGTTTTTGTTTAATCAGTGGTAATTGCAAATATATGAAGAAAATAAGTAATTTCTTTAATCGATTGCCGAGTTAAGTTACAGATAGATTCATTAAGCAGGTCTAACGGAAGAACAAAGGTCTAGTTTTATAAGCATATATGAAGGAATATGTGGATAGTGTTGTCTTTCAAAACTAAATGCATTGCAACTTCCCAAGCCGTATATGAACACTCTAAAACAATATATTGTCATGATTTGCATTTAATAAATTCTTTCTAGTATATTACCATAAAATAGGCACTAAATTAAGCATTACTCCGATATCGGTCAACCGATTTTCTCCAAAATCAATAGGCTTCTTTCCATGGACATTATAAATGCGTATATCAAGTTTCATGGAAATCCGATAAAGCGTATTTGAGTTATCGCGCATACAGATACAGAGACAGACAGACGGACAGACATTTTCCCATCCCCCACACAATCCCATAATGTACCAATATGGGACTTAATAATTATAAGGAAGTGTATTACTAATAATACATTATAAAAACAATATCAAGTTGAAAGTTGAATTGGGAGAAACTAATATTAATTGGGAAATACTGATCGCTTTCAATTTTGGGGGAAAATGGCATTTGGCAGAAATGCAGATGGGAGAAATGGCCCAAATTACATACCGGACGACTGCATTTTTAAATCTATTTTTAATATTTTAATGAATATAATCCGGGTAGTCTTTGTTTCAATAAAAGATACCAACATCAGGCTGGCCAATATCCATCCGTATTATAATAAGAATTCGTCTATAAAATGATTTCAAATTTAAACCACTAACCATACAGTGAATTAATACTTCGTTTAAAGTTCATTACATGCTCATTCTTATTCATCATCGACTTCTCTGGAGTAGTATTATTCGTGCTCTTGACTTACAAAGGTGGTAAAAATAATTGCCTATTAGTATAGTGAGTAAACTTAAGGGTTTCTGCTTTGCATAAAAGTATGGCAATTTTCTTTAAAATCCCCAGCATATTACTGTATTGCCATGGAAAAGACCTTAACCTAAAACGCAAATAGACCGATACTTGTTCCCATACTAACATGTTATTATGTCTATTGTTTCTTGTACTGCTTAGGATCTCACAAGTTGATAAAAATGTTAATTAGGGTACGTGAACTTTCCGCTGGATCTATCTGAGCATTTTGTTAAAGAGAATAAAGAGTATTAGACTACACCAGGGCGTGTACACTAAGAACAAATCCGACAGAGAGACTACTAGAGGGTCAAGCAGAATACTAATTTGACAATAAAAATTTGTTGTAACATTTTTTAATGAAACTAATCGTTTTTAAAATTCTCAGGATTATTTTTCTAGGTATGGAAAAGGCGTGAAAGATTTCAACGCTTCAACATAATACGTATAGGAATTGAACATATTTTAACACATCATTGTAACCTGATAGTGAGCACTTTATGGAGGCAATATTTGGTGAAGACCAATTTTCTATCATTTTCGAGTAATGATGAAAAATATATTATAGGGGTGGCCAGCTACCAGGGTGATGGGAACACCATTTAGAGCTTGGAAAGAGCAGCACTTATTTTTAAGGTTAAATGTAAATTTTTTGAAGGTCAAGTATAGAGATATAATTAAAAACAGCTTAAAAATTATGTTTGTCCACAAATTTACACCTCACCACTTTTAAATGTAGCTCACAAATAAATATATGAATAACTTCCACAAATTACACGACCTTTTGTTGACATGAATATTTTCTATTGCCTTGTCCACTTTCCTTGCTGACAAGTATGGCGGAACTTTTTGTTCGCTTTAAAGCAGTTTTTGAGAAAAAATTAAATCGCCAGGCCAGAAAAGTTAAACACTTTTCAGTTTAGCCTCGAAATGTTGTAAGAGCCACACGAGAATGTGGCTCGCGAGCCAGGGTTTGGTCACCGTGAGTATATTAGAAACCATTTGCAAAGAATCTAATAATAAAGAAAACATGGAATTCGTCTACAAATTGTACATTAACTAAAGCTTCTGAGAAGAAACAATAAGAACTAAGTATGCCAACATTCTTTGACACCCATGCAGGGTTGCCATATGTACGACTATAGTCGTACACATATGACTATTTCATAGATTTGTACGACGTACGACGCAATGATGAGTCGTACGCCTATTTGTACGACTATTATAACATGGCGTTTTATATCTTTAGTCAATCTACTGACGAATTTTAAATTTGTTTCTCATGGTTTTGTTGTAAGCATGTTATCAATATGATTGGAAAGCAGTCAACAACAATTAACAACAATTAAGTTACAGCAATGTGGCAACTACTGTTTATTTAATTGTATTGTATTTAATCAAATTTATCACATCGGAAGATAACGAAAAATCATTTACAAATAATGTGATTTATTAACAAATACATTGCATATACGTATAAGATGCATAATACCGATTATTAATTTTATTATTATTATTATTATTATTATTATTATTATTATTATTATTATTATTATTATTATTATTATTATTAGTAACGCAATTCGTTCATTACACTGAAATATCACAAAGTATACGACAGTTTTAACTAGCATACGACTATTTTCGGATACTGGTACGACTATTCTACGTTTCTGATCTGGCAACCCTGCACCCATGTTGACTTGATGTCAGCGTAACAAGGTGAAAAATCTGGTTCAGTTCCCGTCCAGCACAGATTTTCTTCTAGAGAATATAATGCAAACCTCTTCAGTGAAATAAAACTGAATTGCAATACACAGTTTTACATCTTTCTACGACATTTTACGACATAATTATTCTCTTTCTCACGACACACCATTGACTTAATGGTAAATTCAAGTGCACAGACTCGTAAGCAAATATTGAATGCTGAAATACCGACACGGTTAACGAGACGTCAAGTGACTCATAGCGAAAAGGGGAAAGTCAAGGATTCGGTGAGGGACTATATTCTTGCTAAGTCACTTTACATTTCTAAAAATGTGCTTTAAAATAAAACTCATGTGCATACACGGACACAGATTTAAACAGGATATTCATCTGAAGAAAGGGAAAAGATTTCATATCTTATGAAGCGATATTGTTGTTTGGTCATTAACTTGGCACAAAAGCCTAATGCAAGCAACTTTCTCTTTGAAAACTAATGTCACACATAGAATAAGTTGTACGTGAAATCATATGAGAAAGAAAGCAGCAAGGCAGTTCATACGTTATCATATTTTACTATTTACGGCTGGCTCAAATGTCATCTAATCTGGTTTCAACACTTTTAATCTCACCACTCACATCGAATTATCAAGTTGTTTTTTCTGCTGTAATATAGTAAAGTAAAGTTTTCCCTATACAGGCCATGGAGGCCCAGAGGGTTCCAGGAGGTTGAGGCACCCAGATTTTAGACATCGGCACGTGAAGGTGGTAAGGTTGTCAGCCTTACGCACTGGCCGCCTTTACCACCAGGATTGCTCTTGGTACTCATTTCTGTTTGAGGCTGAGTCGACCCCAGGGCCATAGTGCTACCAAGATTAGTCCAATTGAAAAATTCCAACAACCTCATCGGGAATCGAGCCGCGACCTTCCGGTTTGTAGCACAGTGCCTCAACCACTACGCTACGGCGTACCCCGCTGTAATATAAGCTATACCTATTAATTTTTTTCCTGTAATTTCTCTGGTTGTAATTTCTCGGTTTCAATTTGTCGTCTTTCATTACCTCATTACCACGGTAGGCCTATTCATAAAATGGACGTGGTCAGGGAAAGGAGCAAAAGCTGTTTTTAAGTGTGGGGTAAACAATAATATCATTTTTTGTTCTTTCTCCGGCGAAGTTCAGATTGAAAGTCTGGGAGCAAAAAGCCCTCACAAAAAGTATTTTTTGTTTTCGAACATATAGTGATATAAGACCAAGTAATGTATGCATAGGCCCTAAGTTTCAAAACAATGTGCGTGTACAGAACTAAAATAAAAAATAATGTCGGCAAACCTATTGACTGTCCTAGGTTAATGGAATGATAAAAAGAAAAGTATAGTTGATGAAGCTACTAATTTCTAGGAATTTTCGGCTGCCCAAGTCCAATAATGAATTAAGTTAACAAACCTAAATGTTGGAAATATGTGACAAATTAACTTACCTGGTGACCTAATTCAATCACCAAAGAAAATCTGTCTGCAGCACCGGGAAATAGATTCAATTATTTCCTTGCTTGATACTGCTAAATGGTATGGGTGATAATATGATAGAGTCGAATTAATTCGCACTGTTTACTTCAGAACATTCTAAGAGGAGCTTTATGTTCAAAATACACTTAGTGATTTAATTCAATGAGAAAAATAATGAAACCAAATCGTTAATTACGCAATAAGATATATACATACTTTTGTAGGCTACCACATTATGTTACATGTTTTCGGGTGGTCGTACGATAATACAGAATAATATTACGGGTATTGTAGGACCTCCTCATTATTACAGGAGTAAACGTTAGATAATATGACATACTTTGAACATATACTCATGTGTCACAAAACTAGTAATATCCATTTATGTCTTCAATGACCGTTTTACACAAGCTTATCGCATGTTTAGGAGCTAAAAATGAAAATTACGAAGTTATTCCTTTTGTGTAAAAACGTAAACGGATTTCCTGTAAGAAAAGTTTCAAAACCACTGAGTTTTTAAGCTTGCTTCATTATTGTTATTTAGGCTCGTCGTAAAGTAACTTTTTTTTCGGACACGTCCTCTTTTCCAAGCTATATTTCTTTAAATGTGTATTTTTAAAACTGGAATACAGTTCCGAATTTTTTGGTACATTAGGCTTATCAATAGTCTCATAGACCAAACATGTAATCGAAATAATCCATAGTTAAGCTTGTATGCCTAAATATAAGTGAGCTAATATACCTTTTACTAACCGTCCATCTACTTCATGTTATCTTCTTTCTACTCCTGCTTTTCCTCCTTTTCCTTATTGCAATTTAACCATTTTTACCTCGCAAATTTCAGAATAAGCTTGTACTTTACTTCATAAGCGATGCAGACATTTTCTTAATATATCCTTTTCGAGGTCCTTTGAATCAAAATAAATAACGAAACATTTTTTTTTTTAAATACGAAATATTCCGTAAATTGCCTTAATCACAAGTGAAGAATCGAAGACTTCATACTCAAACCCATTTTGAAGTTTTGTTGAGAAAATAAATGTAGCCTACTTTGACAAGAGTAAAAAGCAATCATTAGCTACCTTTTTCACTGAAAAGTATCTATAACAGAGCTCTGAATTACGTAAATGAATAGGGAAATGATAGCATTAGTGATCAAAATTCTCAACTTTCATAATACCTTGGAGATATGTACCTCTCAACCGTAGAAAATCATGCTCAATGCATAATATTTCTTAAGTAATACCTTTCATTCACGTGGATTATGCATGCGGAGTTCTTCCTCCATTCTAAATTAGCTAATTAATTAAAATTAAAAGTGGTGTCTGTAAAGATGAGAGTCATAACCTCACATTAAGGGAAAGGGTCTTTATATTACGGTTTTAATGAAAAGGAAGAGAAGCCTTGCATTGAGGTGGAAAGTCTCTGCTTTGTTAATACCGTAGATCACGAGGAGGCTAAAAGTGTGTGTATATTAGTGCGAACTAGGTCTTGTGGACGAGGTGGTAAACTAATCTCTGCTCCTGACCATGTTATTACACGCTCAAAAATCCTCTGTATGGAAATGGGCGACATTGCGCCTTGGGGTATTCCTCTTATAGGATCTACTCCGTTAAAGTAAATGGGAGTTGCCGTTTTTGTGTACATAGAAAACTCGAGTGTAATGAAACATTCACAATAAATACAACTTTCACCTTCAAGATTAATACCTCTTAAAAATACGTAAAAAAAAAATAAGCTGTAATAATTGGATAAACAAAAATAATTTATATTTTGAGAACTTTAAAACTTAGCAGTGAGAGAGAAACTCTTCGGTAGAAAAATAGTTCGTACTGAGAGGTTAAGATTTAGCTTATTATTAGATCAACTTGCAATATGCATCTCTTACATTGGTCCTATAGACTATTTCAGATTTGCGGGTATAGGTCATTTACGCAAGGGTTGGTTCTGGGTGGTCTCAAGGCAATGCGAAAATTTGTTACAAATTCGGAAATCGAGAAACAATCCACCGGCAGTTGGAGATTTGGAACTAATGCTGTATTTCTCGATTGCCAATCGATGCACTTTTCATATTATACTTCGATGGTTAGACTAGAACAAGGGCATCTGTAATGAAATCGAGAATATTAATTAATAATAATAACATTAATAATAATAAGACAAAAAAAGAACAACAACATATCAACATATTAAAGAACTTATATTAAACAGCTGTGGCATTCAATTCCGGCTTTATGAATGCTGGAATATGTTTAGAGTTTAGATGTTGAATGTCTTGTCAGATCAAGTTTAAAATTCTATAAAAAGAATACTTGAGTGGTTCTATATATTTGCTGTACTTCAAAACCTTAGGACCAACCAAAACAGTACTGAAGAAAACCAAAGAGAATTCATGGGATGTGTAATACCTTTATCAATAATCTAAGCCAGTCAGACAAATCCTTTGACGAATGAACTGATCGCAGATATGGAGGTAAGCTTTTTAACTTTTAGGCCTATGGTAATACAATTCCACTTTTGCGGTAACATAAACTGTGACATGTGTGTAGAACTGCGACTTTTGCGTAGAACTTTGCCATTTGCGTGGAGCTGTGACATCTTCATAGAACTGTGATACTTGAGGAGGAATGGTAACGCAATGTAAGACAGCTAGTTTTATCTCATTTTACACATTGATATATAGGGTGCCTGGGAAAAATTAACAGCCGAGTCATTCACAACCTGTTCCTTCCTCTCTTAGGGTTTATCCGTTAGAATGTGCAAGTCTTCATGGTTTTCTCAAAATTATTGAACTTCTGGAGAACGACTTAAGTTAAGTGTCCTACATTCACATATTAGATTACTATATTTTCTCGAACAAATCTGAATTCATGAAAATGAAAAGTATAGAGATATTGTACTACGTGGGTTCCTAAAAATAACCCACATAAAAATTGCCAGTAATTAAACCGGGCCTGAATTCATGTAGGCCTATTATATTGACTTCGTTTAATTTGCACTCTTTTTTATAATTCATTTTCTTTTTGGCAATCTAAATCTATTGAATATATTCGGAGCAATTATTTATTCAGTTAATATGTGTGGTGTCTAAGAAGAATATATGTTAAATTCGATAATATATTAGCATGTTGGTTGTACATTTTTGTTAACGGTGCGTACCAGTTTTTTCTCTTATTTAAAACCTCAATAATTCAAATATTAGCTCGCACAACATACGAGAAAGTTTGCGCAACACCTTTTTTAGAAAAAAAACTACTATTTTTCACAGTTATTCAAGAGAGTTTGTTCCTGAATTGTTTATATGATAGGACTAGTATATGCTATTTTAATCGTGGGAAGGTTATATCTGGTGCGCCTACATTGAACCAATTCTGTTTTTATATATATATATATATATATATGGGATGGCTGATAATGAATTTGTACAATATAATTTGATTAATATGATAGAATTGTATTCTGCGGAAATCGTTCAACCAATTCTTGTTCCTCTTTCTTTGAACAGCAGAAGTACTGAACAAATGAAAATATCCTGAAAATTTTGCAGAATTATCATTTAGAACCGCGAGCGAAGATTTTTATCAGATGGTGGATTCAATACAAAAGTTACGAACAAATTTTTTCGATCTTCAAGGCATGTAGTATGTTAACGGGTCAGCGATAACTACATTCTTGTCTTTACATCAGAAATGGATCTAGAAGATATGAATTATCGCATCTAGTCACGTTTTACATTTTAGGATTTTATTTGAGGGAAATCTGTTATTTTAAAACACTGGTTGTATGAAAAATAGGAAATCGATATTCTGTGAGTCATAACTTCCAATACATAGTTAAAATCTATTTCTATCCGTCTCAGACTTTCAAATTATAGTTATCTTACTACCATAATACATATATTAGATGACGTATTAGGTCTTATCTGGTAGTGGCATCAGTCGCAAAAGGCATACCATTAAAAGTATTTAGTTACTAAATGGTCTATTATGACTGTATCGACTGTATAGTCAGTATCCCAACACTATTTAAATCAGTTCACTTGTTTTTACACTAATGCGCGTAACAATTCACTATGTCATATTACAAAACTTTTGAATGCACCTGTAAACTGAAGTGTCATTGTCATGAACAGGCCAGGTTAAATGCCTTTAGAATTTAATGCCCTTACATTAACTACTGTAGCTTAATCTAAAAACACATTAATTGTTCGCTGTCAAAACAGCTTTTCAAGATAATATGTTAGAAGAACGATGAACTTTCTATTCTTTTAATTATTGGATTTAAAACTACGACATGCAAATTCGGGAACTGTATTGACGTTTGGTTGGTGTTAATTCTTTCTTTTACCATCATATTCAAAACGGTAGTATGTTTTTATTTTTTCAGCGTTTTCCATCTTCAGGAGGAATCTATATGCATATAAAATAGGTATACATGTTGAAATCTCTAAGAACAGCCTTTTTTAGCTTTTAATTCCAGAAAGTAGTAATTAATCATGAAAACAAAAAATTTGGTCAGTAAGTTATCATTTGAAATTGTATTGTGTTGTAAGCTTATATATTTCACTTCTGCAATTGGGAAAATGCCCGGTGGCAGAACAAAAAATTACAGTTAGAATTACAATAAGTATAACTTATAGTTAGAATTACAATAATCATAGCTTATAGAACAAGAGAAAGAAAGAATGGCAAAGTTAACAATTGATACATACACTATTGACCAAAGATATGTTAAGTGATATGTTATTAGAATTTAAATATAGGCCTATATCATGTCTAGCAATATAGTAATCACAATCGTATGTAGTGTCAACTTCAACTTTTTGTCAACTTTCCGAAACCTATTTCCGTTCAAAATCATTTTTAAATTTTATAATAGATCGCTTTTCAAATACTTTCTGTAAAAGAGAAGTTTTGTAAATATAAAAGCTTCATGTAGAAGTTGTGGAAAATATAAAATAAATGTTTTAAAAAATTGTTTCATTCATACAATACAAAGTCTGGAAACACGATGTAGCTTCTATTGAACTTACTAGGCCTACTTCTGATTTCATATTCTGTTTCTGAGCAACATCTCACGATGTAAAAAATCGTAAAAAATCTTACCAATTTCTTAAACTTTATTCGAATATCAAATACTCTGGCCCCGAAAAATATGGAACAGCAGTATACTGAATGAGAATACATTCATTATAAGCATATATTTCTTATAATACTTAAGAAAAATAACAACAAGAAAAATAGTGGTATATGAGGAATTTTAGGAAGAAAAAGTATTATATATGATAATATTAGGAAGTGTAATATTAATAAAATGTACCATTATGTTCAGACTCTGAAGTAATGACAGGCTTGGCCTGCAGAAGAAAGTTGCTAGAACCCTGAACTAATTAAGGGAAGTGCGAACTTTACCACCAGTGTGGGCGTTGAACTAGTGAAAGCAAGCTAATGAATAACCATAAGTAAGCGTCCGATTCATCTCTGGAGCTCTGAGAAACTCGTGTCAACAACCTATGGCAACGGGCTAATACAAAATACATGGGACTTGAGCAAAATATTTCAACTTTGCCTTAAAACATCTCCTGATTGTGTTTACCATAATCAATTCAAAGTTTAAAAAATAATGATTGTTTGAAAATGGTATAAGCCATACAGTAATAATGTTTTTAAGGTGCCCCTTAAAATTGTCAAATCTTGTTTGATTTTTTTGTTCAAATATACATTCCCAGAATATACATCTCTAACGAACTAACTTTATTATCTAGATTCTAGAAAATAACATCCAAAAGGAAAAACTACCTTTAGCCAACGATTAACCTAAATATACAGCCAACCAATCGATTAATAGAAAAATAAACTGAAAAATGATAACCATGAGCGAAAATGGAAGTTTATTCATTCACCAATATCAGCTTACAATCGTAAGTGACCTAAGGAATCCTGAAATCTATATCATACTGTATACCGTGTAAAATATATTTTATATATTTAAATAAATTCTATATGAATATTTTAAACTAAATCAAACCTAATTACTCATAATGTGGTGTAAAATTTTGAAAGGAACTCCAAGATCTATTAGAATATCTTTGTTAACTTTAAAAGTTTCATTTAAATTTATATATTACTTTTTCCAGTTACTTATTTTAACCAATTTCATACAAATTTAGCACTACAGTAATTTTGTTTGTGAGTTTATAGAATAATTCTCAAATCGACACTCATCTCTATTACAAAATAATTACCCGAGAAAATTATTATTTTAAATCTACCAGAATAATTACTATCAAAAGCTAAGTTCTTCAGTTACAATGATTTTACCAACCAAGAAATAAGAAATAACATGAACATGAACTAAATGTTGGAATACTATGGTGAATATTTATGTCGTTTGATATGATATGATTGATTATCTTACACCCGTAAATATCAGTAAGCATAGGCTCATATGCCTGTTCTTGCCCAGAGAAATGGAATCTATATTTTTTAACAAATGAAAAATAAAAATAAAAATAGGCTTAATATACTATATAATTGAAAAAATCACCCATATTAAGTCCAAACTTAACATTAATACTCCTTATGCAAGGAATACTAGGAATTGCTTAATATTCGTTTAGAAGCGATTTAAAGCGATGCTAAAAAAGGAACATTACTGACCTTGATATAAGCAAAAATCCTGATGGTGAAATGCTATCAATACGAAATTGCTAAAGTGAAATGCAAGTTTAGTAGAGTAATTCGCCTGGGTACTATAAACGCAAGCACAATAATGTTCGTGGAAGGCATGGAGAAAACAATAGCTTCATGAATCATAAAACGTCATTAAGAAGATTACTTAATTACTGAGTTCTGCGTGACATCTTGGTTTTCTCCAGAATGAGACCGCTGAACTGCTCTCATACATGACTTCCTAAGAGAAATGTTTCACATACAATATTATAAATTGATGTTTTTGCTACCATACAACTTTCTTATCCACAACGACTTTCCAAAATTTATATCAATTAATTCAAAGCTTCACTTTAGATGTATGTTCCTTGTAATTTACGGAAGAGATTTTCGTTAATTACCCAACTGGCTGCGATTTGGTCTGTGAACCCAATTCAAATTGGTTAATCGTTAAAAAAAAAAGTTTCTGAGAAAAATATTATGTCCTAGATTCCGAGCCTGAGTTTTTAAACTTATGGAAAGCCTCGACCTTAATATTAAGAAGACTGAATAAACTCTGTGGCGTTTTGAATTATATTTGATCCAAGATTAGCGGAGCAAAAGTAAACAACTGAATGTGAAAGAGCAAAGCACAGTTCACAAGAGTTCGTTTTTGAGACTGATTAATTGATTACATACAGTAAAGTCAATTTGTGTAAAACTTTTTTTAAGTTTAAGTCTTGTGATTTAGTGATTAGTATTGCTAGATACACCAGCAAGGGTACAAGGTTTGATTCCCAATTCTCCTGAGTGAAATTTTGTGTAAGGGGATTATTTCTAAATCTATCATAGCGATAAACATAAGTACTCAAACAAGCCTCTAATCACTTTCAGACGAATCTTCTGGGCTCATTTGGAAGGGATACTCTTTTCAATGAAAGAGAAATAGTGGACTTTCCATACGCCTTTTCTCGAAATTTGTTTCTAACCTATTCGGTGTCAGAAGGATCCAACATTATAATGCCCTTAAATGAAATCCGAGCTATGGAGGGACTCAATGTCGGCCAGTAATGTAGCCAAATTCACATTGAGAATATTTAAGAGAAAATCCCTCCAACATCGGGACTCTAACCAGGGACCTCCCGATTTCCGAGCCGACGCTCTACCAACTGAGCTAGCTTGGTTCCAATTCACGGTGGTATCTTCTATAACTATGCTTAATGGTCTGCTTCACTGATAGACATTTATGTCTATATACGGTAAGCCTACTACAGGAAGTACTATAATTTATTTCTTGTTCGACCATACATTAATACGCGTTTTACATGTGACGTAAGAGTATCATAATGATAATATGTACTATAACAATGTTGTGGAATCTACATAAATATATTAATATCGTACACGGAAAACTCTTCAAGCCCTGAAAGCAGGGAACTGCAAAATAAACAAAGAAAATATTCAAAATAAAATCAATTCTGTTCGTGTCAATTGCAATATTATACTAAAGTTAGTTCCTTTCGTGTGCTTTAATGTGCGTTGTTTTGAGTTTAAAAGGTCAAGATGAGCCCAGAGCTGTCTGCATGCCGTCATCTGCATGCCATTTGCGCAAAACTGCCCGTGGGATACTGTTACATTACCGCAAAAATTTAGGTTACAGTGCCGCAAATGATTGTGACAAAGTAATCACACAGCAACTACATAAATTTAGGCAATCTACTTCACTGATGATGTTAAATTTCCACCGGTGATATGGGCTAGTTGTCCATCAAGTAATCCCCGAACGACAAATGGGACTGAGTCTTTCCATAGACATTTTAAAAAACAATTTCATTAATCACATCCATCTGTTCATGTGCTGACTGCAATGCTTAAGGAATTCCAGAGCGAAATATACATCTCTATCACTTCTTTGCAGAAGAGAAAAGTTAGGAAACATATCATACAGAAACACGCATACAACATGGATCTCTGGAAAAGTTATTCAGCTGGTACAATATCATTACTATCATTACTACAATATAATTACTACCAAAACTTTGGGACGTCGTTACCAGTCACAACAGCTCTGAAGAAAATAAGTGTTATGACGAATCCTTTGGAGGATGCAGTGGACGCCACACTTCTAATGTAAGGTAATCCTTAATGCTCATTTGCGCTAAGGATATGTTAACTTTTGCGGTACTGTAACCATGCCCATTTGCTTAAATGCAACGTACTTTTGCGTAAAAGTGCTGCACCGCAACCAAGTCATTTGTTTGATGAATTGTAAAATTCATTAAAACTTAGACATTTATTTGTTAATAAATTTTATTCCAGTGAGGGTCATACTTAATAGTGTTCGGCTTCTTCCACCTTATATCCTCACTAAGAGAGTATTTTATGCACACAACACTAGTGTAATAGGCCTATATATAATTCATAACTGCCCAACAATTCAATAGTCCAGATTGTACGACATAAAAAATGCATAGATTGTCAAAATAGAAATCAGTCGGTCCTGCCATCTTCAGTCCTTTGTGGCCCTGTATAGGTCTTGTGCCAAGAATAAATAGTGAATAATTAAAATGGTAATCAATACTTTAGTCATAAGATATACAGTATGATCGAGGCCTATATCCAGAACATTCTTCTATGTTTATGGACCTCAGTTCAAGAAATATTGGCTAAATACTAACTCTGACAGAAAAGCATGCATACTTCCACTTGCTTGTTATTAGTCTGAATAATAATTCATACACTTGCGTGATATAGTAATTACCTTCACAGCCACTTTCTAAACACTCGTCTTGAACAAACACATGTAATCAGTGTCAAGGTAATGTATCGTCACGATAAAGCGTTTATCCTGATTCGATAATATCACGATGAAGATCTCCTGAATAGAATTCACCAGACCAAAGTGCTTCACTCTCTACTCTGAAACCTGAAATATATCGTAAGATTTGCGTCGGCAAATAGAAAATACCATTCTGAGAATGATAAGCCTTTATAGGCATATTTATAACTATGGCGTACTGAAAAACAAACAGTTAATACAACGATTAAATATATAATCGGCTATATTCTGTAACTTGACATAAAATATGGAGTATCATTTCTCTAAACATTTATTTTCCGTTATTTCAGAAACGAGATAAAATTCCATTCCGGTTTCCATGGAAAACTGTTACCATGCATTTATGTACGGTAATCAATATCAGATTAATATCAGTATTATCTCTACTAAAGGGATGGTCGTAGAGTGGAAATTTATCCTAGTTATGGGTTGGAAGGAATTTACAGATAATTCTATTTTAAAAATATAAAGCTACAGCATTACTAGGCTTATATACAATAGGCTTATATCAACTGTTATACCGATGTAGTAGATGAGTCCGGATTATGACAAATAAAGCTTTCTGGTGAAGTTTTATCGTGCCTATTTTTTCCTTTTTTGCCATTTGCAGTTTATAAGTACGCTGTTGCCTTTTATTTTTTATTTATTTTTTATTTATTTATTAATATTCGAGTACTCTCTTAACGCTGTGGCGTAGGCACTGCGCAGGTTCGATCCTCGATGAGATCGTTGGGGGTTTTCAATTGGCAAAGTTCTTCTGGTTGTATTATGGCTCGGGGTGGACTCTATCTCTAACAGAAATGAGCACCAGGAGCAATCCTCAGGGTAAAGATCCCGATGCATAAGGCTGACAATCTTACCACCTTCATGTGTGGAATGTAAGTCTGGGAGCCTCAACCTCCTGGAACCCTATAGGGCCTTCATGGCATATACATAGGGACTACTTTATCTTTTACTGTTGGACAGAAAAGAGGCAAACACTTTGCCATGTAATGTTTCTGAGAAATTTCGTTGCTTAGTAACTTTGGAAGCGACACAGGAGCGAGAAGTAATGTTGACTAGCGTATGTTAAGTTAGGTCTTATGTTTACATCATTGACGTGCTTTAGTAAAACTAAATTTTTGGAAGAGGATGGTTAATTTAGCTGTGGTTATTATTACTAATTAATGAATAGTTACAATTAAATTTTTCGAGTGTATATTGTGTTTGAGAAGTATTTTGTATATATGAATGTTTTGCGCAATATAATTTGAATGTCATTAATTGCCCTATTTTTCCTTTCGAGTGCCTTTTTAAGGCGCCTAAAATACTACTTTTTAGTGCCTTAACTTCCGAAGCCTACTCATCAGGTATTTAAAGTGAGTGATTATGGCTGAGTGATTAGTTTGCACGCCTTCCACCACTTCACCCGGGATAGAATATGGGTGGATCCAAGTGGAATTTTTGGTGGACAAAATGGGGTCGGAGCAGGTTTTATCGGGGTGCTTCTGTTTCCCCTGCATCGTTGCTCACTTCGTCATAATACGGTTCCAATTAAGGAATTATTATTAACAAATGTTTAAACCTAATACTGTCTATGGATATATATGCATTCATGAACCACAGATTATTGCATCTGTTGGATATTACATGAGAATAGGAGAGAGGTTCCATCTGGTGCTGCGAAGTAAACTCTGGCTTATCTCAGTTGGTGGCACGGATAGCCAAAGGTCTTGGGTTCAAATCCCAGTCTCAGAGGAATTTTTATTTTATAATATTATAATACTGACTATACCTTTTCAACTTCAAGTTGAGACGAAACAATTTCAAATTGAGACTAAACAATATCAAGTTGAGACTAAACAATCTCAAATTGAGACTAAACAATTTCAAGTTGAGAATAATGAATTTTAAGTAAATAATAAACTAAATTCAAGTAAGGACCACTTTATTGGATCTGAACTTACATAATAATGAAGTTTACTTATCATACTGTTTACATTTTAAAATATTGCAGTAAGGAGAAAAGTTAACAAACAAGTTTATTATCTCTTACATAGGCATATCGTTCAAGTTTAAGGCATCAGGAACGAATCTAAGTATGTGAGTTAGATATCTTGCGCAACTGTTAACAGTTATGGTACCTAAGGCTTCTGCCATAATGTTTTCTAGCCGACGAAGACGATACTCAGTTTGAGATAAATTTCCCCTGTCTTCATCAACTAAAATCTGTGGCAATTGCACAGACAAACTTCGTTTAACAGCAGCTTTAAAACTGGACCACGCAAGCTCAATTGGGTTCAACATTGCACTCTAAGGACTCAACCTCAACAAGCTATGGTTTCTAAATTCTTCATCTGCGAAAACTGCTTCAACATTGCGATGACAAGGGGCATTGTCCATTACCAGCACTACACTTGAGTGATACATGTTTTGAGCTGCTCGCAGGCATTGACGTACGAATTCATTGCATTCTGCCATTTTGAAAGAGCCTCTTCTGAATTCAGAGTAAATTAGTCCCAAATTACCAATGCAGCCTATAACGTGGACGTTATTCCCACGGGTGCCTGCTGATATGTACCTGCAACGTGTTCCTTTTTTAGAACGTCCTTGCCTTCGTGAAATAAATAAATTGAAATTTGTTTCATCCATATATATTATGGGAATGTTCTGTGATTGATAATCCAAGAGCTGCCGCACATGCTCACATCGTTTTGTTTTAGTTTCCTCGCTATTGGTTCTTTGTGGCTCTCTGCGAATATCTTTCAACGTGAACATCAAACCATCCAAATGTTGCCGTAAACATTCGGTAGAGACACTAACGTGATGGTCCTCTTCAAATTTTCTTTTAAGTTCTTTCAATGTCATTCTTGGATTTTCCTCTATATACCGCGTCATGACGGCACGATGAGCTTCCGTAATTTTCTCTCTTCTTTTACCACCATGTTGTCGTTGAACTTGATTTTGATTTTTCACCCATCGATATGCAGTTGCTTTCTTCACCCAGAGTGCATTGGCCAGACCTCTCCAATCGCCATTATTGTTGTACACTGCAGAAATTTGCTTTTTGATACTTTCAGATTCCCTTTTCTTCATATAAGGCATGATAACGGAGCGGAATTTGATGTAATACAATTCAAGCTTGTTCCTGTTTTAAATCACTGTTATCAAGCAAAACAATTGCCAGTTTCCTTTTGGATATGTACCGATTGTCTTTTGGATCAGTTAGCATTGTTGTTCTGGTTCTATTGCTTGTTGACAGATGTCACTATGATACTGAATAGTATGAGAACAAAAATGTAATAGCTTGAATGTGATCATTTTCAACTTGAAATTGTTTAGTCTCAATTTGAAATTGTTTAGTCTCAATTTGAAATTGTTTAGTCTCAATTTGAAATTGTTTAGTCTCAATTTGAAATTGTTTATTCTCAATTTGAAATTGTTTAGTCTCAATTTGAAATTGTTTAGTCTCAACTTGAAGTTGAAAAGGTATAGAATGAGAGTCAGATTGAAATGAGCTAGTAATGATTCTATGAAGTTAGAATTATCCCATTGGGCCGATTGTTCGAAATGCATATTACTTTTAACCTATTTTCAATTCTTTATTAGGAAAATGGGAAATTGCCGGAAATCCGCAAAACTAAAAATAAAAGGACTAAAATTAATTATAATAAACAAGTAACAGGCACCCTTTTAAAACAAGCCGCTTATGAAATTTCTTATTCCGAGAACGTCACTTCTGACTTCTGAGAAGTAACATCCACTGACAGTTACATTTCTAAAGCTATCCCGATTTTTAGTAAAACATGAATCAGGGGAGCATGATTTAGAAGCCTGAAGTCTTTTGTAAAGCAGATTATGCAAATAAAAATGCAGTGGGGGGATAAACTGAAGAATTATAGTGACAGAGAATGAAGATGAATTGGAAATCTGCCAACTCGAGCTCAAGAATTATTTGAACATTTTACTTTACGTCACCCAGAAAAGTTACCTTGAGCCCATTTTCAACCATCATTATCAGCTGCTAAGTACTGCTGATCACAAGATTCTGTGTTCTTCATAGCCTACTGCAAATGGCAGAATAAAATATCGTTATAAAACTAAATATAATTTTTTAGGAAATTGAAGACGATAAAATTCAGAGTAACAAGGGTAAATTAGGTATGAAGAAAGAGGCTGAAGCTACAATGATAAATATGTTAGATTGTGAGATTAAAGTAGGCCTGAGTGGAAGTTGCGGAAAAAAAATGAAAAGTGTTAATGCAAGAAAAGTGCAAAATTTGTCATGTTATTAAAACGAAGAGAGCTCTACAAAATTTAGTTGCTGTAATGTTATGAGAAGTGTGAGACGAAGGAAAATGTCAAGAAATAAAGCAACTAACATATTTCTCATGCACAAAGACACTCAGTACTTATCACTGCTACATAACTAGTCCGAGCCACGCTCTGCTTAAAGACATACGTATAATACAGTACATTCACCACGTTCACTTCCACGTGGATCTGCCGTATTAGGCCACGCCAGCCTTTTAAAGCTGATTCACTAGTTCATTGATAACATCTTTTTCTGTTTATTTCTACCGTTTCTTAAATTCATGCAGTATGTTTTCTATAAATTGCATAATCTTTTTTTCATCCCAAAAGCAAACACTGACTCTCATAATAACTCTCCTCTTGATAATGTACTCCAACTATACAATCAATTGCACAAAATCGACAGTATAGATGTTTTTAATACTAACAATAAGAGGTTTAAAAATATATGTGAAAAAACTTGAAATTTTTAAAATAATAATAATAAAAATATGCTCCATTTCATTTTCTTTATTTGAATCTTTCTGATATATATATATTTATATATAATATTATATATATATATATATATTATTTTTATAATATTATTTGTTTTTCATATTATGTTCCCTTGTGTAATTGTCATATCGTTTGTGTTTCTGTTTTTCTTTTCTGTGTGTTTCTTTTTATAGTTATAGTATTAGTTTTATTATTATGAATATCACTTTAAATATTTGATATTAGAATCTGGTGTATTAATATAAGCGAGAATATTGGGCATTAGCCTGTAATATTCTTAGTACAATAAATAAATAAATAATCGAGTGTATTGTAGAATAAGTCAAGGTGTGCCCCACCAACTTCACTTTACTTGTATTATGGTGCCAATTCGTTGAATTGGATCTGCTGAAATAGGCCAAATATTTTTGCCTAGGTTGTTTAATGTGGGGTCATTACTATGATACAACTTCGAAAAACGTAACACCGTAGGCGTTCCAACTTTAAATTTGATTTAGTTTGATGCATACAGTGCTTACAAAACGAAAAATCATAACAGATAAGTACTTTCTGGGAATGTGAAACGAAACACGTCGATTATTATTTCTTACTCTTACTACCATTTCCTACTAAAAAAATTATGGTTTTCGCGATGTCTCTAAAACCGCCCTAATTATTTTTGTGTAAATTTCATGCAGTATCTGCTTATACTAAGACCTAAAGCTTTTATTTGAAACACTTTTTCTCAGTAAATGCCCATGTTAGTGACATTGCACACACAAAAGCACTAAACAGCCAAAGTCTCTACGAAACCATTAAACCTTCATAAATGAGCCGAGTTCGAGCTCTCTGGCTAATATATCCTTGATTTTTATATGCACAATCGTGAACAAATTTAGATCTTATGCTCGTTTTGTGTGCGTAGAAATGATGTAAAACTCTTGGTCATTCTTGAAAGCAATCACAGTGATAAACATTCATTCTATACAATCTGGCACAAATTAAAAATATTTATTATTATTATTATTTTATTATTATTATTACTACTATTGTTATTTATACAATCAAGTCGTAGTTCTTTCTAGATCGCCTCTATTCAGAGAACTAAAATTTTGATATAAAAAAGCAAATATTAAATAATTGTTATTATTTTACGGACATGTATCAACACGAATGAGATGGTGAACAATTTTGAAACTAGAGCTTTATTTGCAGATGTTCACATCGTCTCTGTCAGCACTCTTGTACAGTACCTATGCGTGCTCTCCACTAGCCGAGATGACCCGATTTCACTCTCAGTACCGTACGGACGCTTTCCATTGCGACAGGGTGTTAATAAACATCAAACACAGTCCTTGTATAACAGTTTGCCTTATTTAAGTTTCATTTATGTATATATCTTAAAATGGTTTTTGTTAAAATTAAACGAATATAATTAGAATTTAAAAAAAAATTCGAAAGCAGAATATACTACAGACTTTCGGCGCATAACCTTATAAAACAATGCTTTAGTATATTGATTTTAGTGTCAGGAATAAGGGGGAAAAGGATACCTTGGTTTTACTGATGATTTTAGGTCTACTGATGACACAAATGTTATTTTATTTAACAATTCTAAGCTGGAAATAATTTCCATTCCAAATATTAGTTTATCATTAGGAGTTAGCTTCTTCTAAGATTAATTAATTAATATTTCGTATCGTAATAGGCCTAATTCACTTAACATACACCGTGACAATATATTGCCTGATAATCAATCAATAGATCAGAATTCAGTACAATTTAGAGACCTCTACATAACTTAATACGTGAAAAATTGTGTAATTCGTATTTAAATCATTAAATGTCTTTGTATTAATTAAATTTGTTTCTCCTTAATACTCAAGATTGGTTCTAAATTTGTTCACGGCTTTTGTAATAATAACAGCCTATGGTCTCTATGGTTACTATTAACTATTACGAAACTAAAAATTACTATTACTATTACTAAAACTATCACTAAAAAGATAATTAACATGTATAGATTTGAGTACTGAACAGTTCTTAATTTAGCCTATCTCAGAAGCCAACAATAACAAATTTTCCTATTCTTAAACATAAGACCTGTACTATGACTGTCCACAAAATTGTGGTTAAAATTGTTCTGGTAGATTACTTTTTAGGTAGATTTTTCTTCGAAAATGCAATGGATACCACTTTATGATTTTCGAAAAATTCTTTCATATCTTTACGTTTCATGCTTCCCTAAGTACGAAACCACCGCCCGTTCAAAAAAAAATTTTGTGATATATATATATATATATCTTTACACGATAGCGGCCGTAATTTTGAAGATATTTGAACCAAATTTTAATATGTTATTTCTAGGCCCAATAGTTCGGACAAGTTCGTTAATGAGCAAAATTGGCCCAAGGGGGTGATCGGGGGAGGGGGTTGAAATTTTTAAAAATGTTTATCTCGGCCCCTATGGAGTATAGAGGGAAACTTTGTTTGAATAAATTAGAGTACTCCCTATGGAGTTCACAGTGACACCAACGATTTGGGGGTTCGAGTGAGGGTGGGGGTGGGGGTGGGGGATGAAAATTCGAAACTTGTGAAACCACGTCTTGTGGGGTATCGTTGAAAAGCTCTTGATGAGTACTCTACAAATCAATAAATAGTTTCTTGATAGCTCTCATATGACGCGAGATTTTAATGTTTGAAAATAATAACACTTGAAAGAATTATTATAATATCATAATTTTGTCTTGTTTAGCGGCTTTGCTAATTTTATTCATTGCTGATCTTGCGCACGGCCTCCCAGAATATTATATCCTATTATTGTTGTCAAAACAATTGATTGTAGGCTCTTCCTCTTTACTGCAGGTTTGCCATGCCAAGGCTAAAGAAGAAGAGTGCTATGCAGCGACAATAAATTAAACCAAAAGCACTTCGAAATCTACCTCCGCCTGTAGGCCTGCCTAAAGGGATTTTTTTATTTTTAGCTTACATAGGCCTACATTGAAAACATGAACTGAGCTTTCTCTTTAAATACAATGTGGAGGAATATCCTATAGTTTGGCTGTTTGGAAGATGAAATTGCAGTTAAACCGCTAATTAGCAGAAATAGCCCAGTGGTTGGGGTGTTGAATTCGGAATTAATTAGGGGAAAGCTGGAAATTGTTTTAATCCCTTCAGTTTAGGTTTGTAATGAACATACTAAGTTTTCCCCCTCCTGCTAGGTGAGCTTTAGCTGTAGCGTAGTGATTTATAGTCGGAAACCAAGTTTTTTTAAACTAACATAACAATATCTCAAAAACAATCAATGCTATCAAAACCAATGACCATACAAATGTTGTAGAGCTTGAAATTATGAATAAAATGAGTACCCACACTTAATACTTTCGTTGAAAATTAAGGTTACAACTCTTTTTTAAAGTTTTGCTTAAATTGCTTATCATGCGTTTCGAGCCAGAATATACCATGTTACCAATCCACCTTGCGCCCTGTTATAATATATGTGTATATATAATGATATATAACCATACATCATTATATATTTAATTTATTGAGACCTTCATGATGTTTCCGTCATTATTTCAGGCCTTTATTGTGGATATTTTGAGAAAAACGGAGCTGAAATGATATTACCTAGTTACATACATTAAAGAAGTGGTTACGTAAATTTAATTTTTTTTTGTGTGTTTCCCAGTGTGCTTCACAACAAAACCTTCTTTTTGAAACTTCACACATAACATAACTTACTTATAAGCTGTTGCTTGTTCTTATCATTTGATAGAAACTTCTCTTGAGACATCGGAGCTGTCATAGACTCGTCAAACATAGCATAACCACCCAAGGTTCTTAAAATACTAAAGGTTAGTCCACTTGCCACCCTGAGCGGTCATTGGCTGCGGGATGTGACGTGGCTAGGATGTCAGGCAGCCCCTTTCTCATAAGAAATGAATGGAGAACAGATGGTTTTTAACCTTTATTATTTAATTACAAGCAGCAACTATCAAGTGTTCTAACATGCCAACCCACAGTATAAGAACTGATCTATTAGGCTGTGTGGTAGAAATTGTAAAAATCGATCGGGTTTGGTTTAAAAATCGTAGTTATTGAAGCTGTTTTTACAGGCTAAGATCACATCTGCATGTGATGTTAAGATAATATGAATGTATTGGAGTTTCATGAGACTATAACACAGGACTATTTCTAATGTTCTTATTCGAAATAGGCAGGAAATAAGAACCACATTTTTAAATTAATTTTAATACTTCATATTGAAATACGTCCACCGCTGTGGCTCAGGAGATGCGTTCAATCCTCTCACGCAGCGGGCCCGGGTTCGATTCCTGGTCGGGACAAGTTACCTAGGCGAGGTTTTTTCCGGGGTTTTCCTTCACCTTTGAGACAAATGTCAGGTAACTTTAGGCCCTTGTGGTCCCCGGATATCGTCTGGCCGTCATTATCATCTTCATCCCCATCCTCGCCTTGTTCTGCGTGAGTGTGTGTGTGAATGGTGTTTACCGTCCTATGTGTTCGTGTTGTCTCGGAGGTGGCTCCGCGTTGGGCTGATCACTCATCGGGGGAGGCCATCCATGTCCTTGTCTGGTCAAGAAAGTATGTATGTGATTCAAAGATAATCCCTCTCCCGACAGGTCGCGGCCCTGTAAGGCCCGGGCGGCTTGGGTCGCTTAAATCCTAAAAGGGAGAAGTAAAACTACGACAGAGGGAAGAGAGGGAGGGAGGGATTAAAATACGGTAGGCATAAGTTATAACTATTTATAAACTACTTGCAGGAAAAAAATCTATACAGTACTAATTACAATTAGGCCTATATTAGTTACTAAATTGCCATAAGGTAATGTATCTAGTATGTACTCTTTCACTGAACAAGGGAAGTATTTTTATACCACACACCAACTCGTTTAATTTGAAGGTATTTAATGACAGCCATGTAATCTTCGCCGGTGAGCCGGAATTTTCTCCCTCAGTAGAGGGAGCCTGTAAATCTATAGAGACAAAGGTCTGTTTCATTTATGCCATCGACCTGGAACGGGATAGAACCCACGACCATGGGCACATAATTCTCTTCCTAGGCTTACTATGTAGCAATCATTATGATTGTTATATCACTAGGTATCACAGTAATTTATATTGATATATAGGTTATAATAAAACATTTGTTGATGTATGACAAGATTTAACGTGACTTTATTCATAGACTTGTCATGTCTAAAAATATTTACCCATCCAAACTACACAACTGAAATTTTTAGCAAGATATTACATGACAACCATTATAAAGTTTGCATTAAATTATATTAATTACATTTAAATACATATTACTGATACATGCACACTACTTCCAATAATATATTATATAAATAAATACAGTAAGTTATTAATTACATTAGTTGTGACATTATCTAGAATAAAGGCTTTTAATCACTAAAACAAATACATTACTAAGTAGCAACACATTACTTCCTGTAAATCATGGAATCTATATTGAAGCCTTCAATATTAATTAGGCCTATATTATTTGTTGAATTGTGAATGGAGGTCAGTAGAATATATAAATTTCTACTTTCTGCAGTAGACCTATTAGAATTAGTCTATAAAACAATGAATAATAACAATAACATCAATTAACAGAAGTTACTAAGGTATTTACACATACAACTAATTGAGTTAATGTAAACTTATTTCTATTCAATCTTATTTACAATAATTCCTCATATGAACTAAAAGTTATAGGCTATACATTATTCTCGTGTCTCAGCAAAAGAAAATAACTGTATGGCTCTCCCTCTGACCCTGTCAACCTTGTGAGGTCACAAGACAAAACCGCGGGGTTTGGAGAAAGTTTGAAAACATATTTTATATTTACTGCAAGTAGTTTATAAATAATTATAACTCTCAGTTTTTTAAACCGTGCATAGAATGACTAAGAAATGATGAACACGCTCTACATTAAAGTCAATTGATATTAATTATTTACAGTATTATGATATTAATAACGGTAAAGCTGTAGTTAGTGAAGGATTAAGAAAAAAAATAACATTTCCTCCCTATTTCGAATAACAACGATAGAATAGTCTTGTCTCTTTAAAGTATAATACATTAAGTTAGCTGGACATCATCTGCAGACTCAATCTAAACCTCTAAAAACAGCTTCAAAAGATACAATTTTTAAACCAAACCATAAAGACTTTTACTATTTCTCCCACATGGCCTAATAGAACAGTTATTATACTTCAGGTTGACATCTTACAACACGAGATACTTGCTGCCTATAATTAAATATTAATTTTTTTAAATCAGCTGTTTTCCATTCACTCTTACGGGTGAGGGTTGATCTGTCAACCTAATGACGTCACAAGCCAAAACCGCGCGGTTGGAGAAAGTTTGAATACATGGCCAAGTGGCACCCCCGTGATAACCACCTATGTGTTTCTTTGCTCGTCTGTTACGTTCTGCTAATTTTGTACTTTTTTCTGCAATATCTTCAGGTACCCATCAAAAAGTATTGTGCCCCTTGCACTAAAGTGCCTTTTGGCGTATTCAACACATTTTTGCAGGATGGAGGAAAATGAATCACCTTTCTGCCACACTAACCGATGCAACAGAAACCCACCATCAACCACAAGACAAGCAGTATTGACACGAACATCATCAGTCATACGGTAGTAGAAAATAAGTCATAAAATACTGACTTTCGGGTCTTATGCAGTCCTCCTTCATCAAAGAGTGACAATGGTAAAGGAGCCAACTCAAATTTGAAATATTTTTGTAACTCTGTATCCGACTTTTTCAGTAGGAGATTCTTCTGAAAATTGTACAGGAATAAATTCATCAAGAAACTTTCACCTTGGAACAGGAACCACGAATAGGCATTACTCGGTTTTTCCTTTTAAATTTAAATTCGGCAAAGTTATTACCAACAATTTTTGACAAAGAAACAATTCCGATTTCGTGAGCATTGTGACAATTTATGCTTTCATCTGCCACAATACCACTTGATATTGACATGAGATGTTCACGATGTTCACAACTTGGAAACGGGTCATGGGATGAGAACCAGTTCACCAGTTTCTGTACATCTGCCTCGTCTCTTGCAATTCTTGAATCCCTAGTATCCACATGCTGGTCAGTAGGCAAATGATAAGTTACAAAACTCCTCAATTTTCTGAGCAACCTCTAAAAGAATTGGCATTGAGAGAATTCACTTGGCCATTTTACTGTCGGAAATGCCACGTCCTCTGGTCAACCCCCTTGTTGACTTCATGGATTTCATAAGGGTTTCCTCTATTGTCATATCTATACCTGTGTATAGAGGGGACATAGAGAAGCAACTTTTATTAGGAGATTTTTGCTCTATAGATTCAATTTTTCCTGTTACAGCATAAGATATCCCGAGGCATGGCCGCCACTGGCTTCTAACATTAGAAAAAAATGCAAAACAACGGAACTTCGTTGTTAACACAGTAGTCAGTAGTTATGAATAAAAGAATACTAATGCGGTGGTGGCCAGTCATGTGATTAGTCTGTAAATTTCCAGATTATGAAATCTCTAAATTATGATATAACTGTTGATGAATGATTAAGAATCAGGTTTATATCGATCACTAAGAAGACATGAAGTCAATTTAATGAAACTTTTAACCCTATTTTGCTTAATTGTTGACTTACGAGCACCAGTTTGCAATGACTTTAATACCCTGTAGCATACACATTTTACGTCATAGAGCAAAAATCTCCTAATAAAAGTTGCTTGTCTATGTCCCCTCTATACACAGGTAAAATATTTCGGTATTATTCATTAACACCCTGTATGTTGATGTGCATATGTCAATTTAGTGACAAAACGTAGTGAAGGTCTCAATAAATTAAATATATAGGGTAATGATATATGGTTATATATAATTATATATAATTACATATATATTTATAACAGTACCGGCAATGATATATAGTTATATATAATTATATATACACATATACAATTATATATACACATATACTCGTATTATAATAGGGCGCAAGGTGGATTGGTAACATGGTACCTTCTGGCTCGAAACGCATGATTAGCAATTTAAGCAAAACTTTTAAAAAGAGTTGTGACTTTAATTTTCAACGAAGGTATTAAGTGTTGGTACTCATTTTATTCAAAATTTCAAGCTCTACAAAATTTGTTTTTTCAGTGGTTTTGATAGCGTTGATTGTTTTTGAGATATTGTTATGTTAGTTTAAAAAACTTGTTTTCCGACTATAAATCACTACGCTACAGATAAAGCTCACCTAGCAGGAGGGGGAAAACTTAGTATGTTCATTCCTGATCTTGACTGAAGGGATTAGAACAATTTCCAGCAATCCCCTAATTAATTCCGAATTCGGCTTATTTTTTTTATTTTTTTTTTTTTTTTTAATTTATTTATTTAAGGTCGCTTTTTAACTGCCAGGGTCACCAGCTTATTTTTACTCCCCAACCACTGGGCTAAAAGACGTTTCTTGAAATAAATGGCACCTGTGATCACATGAATTCCAGTGTGGACATTGGCAGATTAATCTGACGATTTTGAAAAGCTAGTACAAATATTTAACATCAGTGTATGCAAGGTTTAATTATCACGTTTATAACAACAGCAATTGCCATTTACAGTTCTTCCATTAGTTTTTATTTATTATTTTATTTCATTTATTAAGTGCCATATGGTACTTTGTGAGATTGTGTGTGGGGACGAAAAATGTCTGTCCATCTGTCCGTCCGTCCGTCCGTCCGTGTGTCTGTACGCGCCATAACTCAAATACGCTTTTTCGGGTTTTCATGAAACGTGGAAAACACATTTATAATGTCCATGGGAAGAACCCTATTAATATTGAACCAATTCGGTTCACCGGTACTGGAGTAATGCCCAATTTAGTGCCTATTTTAATAGATACTCAAATACGCTGTATCGGATTTACATGAAACTTAGTGTACATATGTATGACGTCCGTGAGAAGTACCCTATTGAATTTTAACCTAATCTGTTGACCGGTACCGGATTAAAACCCAATTTAGTGTATATTTTAAAGGCGCAATAACTCAAATACGCTTAATCGAATTTTTTTGAAACTTCGTGTACACATTTATAATGTCCATGGGAAGACGTCTATTGATATTGGATAAAATCGGTTGACCTGTTTCGGAGTTTATGGTAATATATGTATTCGAAAGAATTTATGAAATGCAAATCACTTAGCATGACAACATAGTCAATTGTTTTACTGTGATCTTATAAGGCTCTGTCAATTAAAATACAGTTAGCTATGACAAATAACACAATTGCTTTACATGCGCTTATCCTAATAGATCGCTAACTGACCCAGGTGACTGAGATGGTAACGTCTTGGTCTCACATTCTAGAGTTCCATGGTTCAAATCCCGAAACCGGCCAATTTGAATTTTTTTTTTGTATTCTGCATATCATAATTGCAATCATAACTGATTAAACAAAAACATACTAGCACTTTGTTACACCACTTTACCTGATGTTATTATTCTATGAATATTACTATTCTATGAATATTACTATTCTAAGTAGGATATAGATAGAAATCAAAACTGACAGAATGATTTAATATTGATACGACATTGCTGTAAACGCTGATCAGCAGGGCTAGGATTTCTATGTAAATGTATATTTGTTTTTTTATTAGACTACATACATTCCTAGGATTGCTGATCAGCATTATATACTTTTACAGAGTTATTCTATCCGACGTTTTGATCAATGATACTGTTCTGGAAATAGATTTCAAAAGCATAGCATCCTCCAAACGACAAAATAATAAGCTTATATAGAGTAATATTATGGTTGAAAATTTGGACTTTTGCCGTAATTTAGGTGTCAACTACAACTCAGTTTAACAACGAAGCTAATTCCTAACAATAAAATAAAAGAACTTCCAAATTCATCAACAAATTTCTTTATTTTAAGGTGTGCAATTTTGATAGAAACTCTACAAAAATTTGAAAACTGTTTAGTTAAAAGCCTTTGTTGTTGGAACCGTATTTGGAAACAGAAAGATTTGTCTCAATATTATTTTTCATAAATTCTTATAGCGACTCCATTTTGCTCTATCCTGAGCTGGTTTCTCCTTTGCTACTCTATCCTGAACTGCTACCTCCTCCGCTGCTTACTCCTCTCTATCATGAGCTGCTATCTCCTCCGCTGCGCTATCAAGAGATGCTATCTCCTCCGCTGCTCTTTCATGAGCTGCTATCTCCTTGGCTGCTCTATCATGAGCTGATATCTCCTCCGCTGTTCTATCATGAGCTGCTACCTCTTTCGCTGCTCTATCATCAGGTGCTATCTACTCCGATATTCTATCAAGAGCTGCTATCCCCTCCGCTGCTCTATCATCGGCTGCTATCTCCTCCGCTGCTCTATCATGAGCTGCATCTCCTCCGATGCTCTATCATGAATTGCTATCTCCTCCGCTGCTCAATTATGGGCAGCTATCTCCTCCGCTGCACTATCATGAGCTGCATCTCCTCCGGTGTTCTATCAAGAGCTGCTACCTCCTCCGCTGCTCTATCATGAGCTGCAACCTCCTCCGCTGCTCTACAATGAGCTCCTACCTCCTCAGCTGCTCTATCATGAGGTGCTACCTCCTCCGCTGCTCTATCATGAGCTTCTATCTCCTCCGCTGCTCTATCATGAGCTGCATCTCCTCCGCTGCTCTATCATGAATTGCTATATCCTCCGCTGCTCTATCATGAGCTGCGATCTCCTCCGCTCTAAAATGAGCTGTTATCTGCTCCGCTGCTCTACCATGAGCTACTACCTCCTCCGCTGCTCTACGACGAGCTTCTATCTCCTCCGCTGCTCTATCATGAGCTGCTATATCCTCCGCTGCTCTTTCATGAGCTGATATCTCCTCCGCTTCTCTATCATTAGCTGCATCTCCTACGCTGCTCTATCATGAGCTGTTATCTCCTCCGCTGCTCTATCATGGGCTGCTATCTCCTCCTCTGCTCTATCATGAGCTGCTATCGCATCCGCTGCTCCATCATGAGCTGCTATCTCCTCCGCTTCTCTATCATGAGATGATACCTTCTCCGCTGCTCTATCATGAGCTGCTACCTCCTCCGCTACTCTATCATGAGCTGATATCTCATCCGCTGCTCTATCATGAGCTGCATCTACACCGCTGCCCTATATGAGCTGCTACCTTCTCCGCTGCTCTATCATCAGCTGATATCTCCGCCGCTTCTCTATCATGAGTTGCATCTACTCCGCTGCTCTATCATGAATTGCTATCTCCTCCGCTGCTCTATCATGGGCTGCTATCTCCTCCGCTGCTCTATCATGAGCTGCATCACCTCCGCTGTTCTATCATGAGCTGCTACCTCCTCCGCTGACCTATCGTGAGCTGCTACCTCCTCCGCTGCTCTACCATGAGCTGCTACCTCCTCCAATGCTCTATCATGAGCTGCTACCTCAACCGCTGCTCTATCATGGGCTACTATCTCCTGCGATGTTCTATCATGAGGTGCCTCTCCTCCGGTGCTCTATCATGAATTGCTATCTCCTCCGCTGCTCTATCATTAGCTGCTATCTCCTCCGCCCTAGAATGAGCTGTTATCTGCTCCGCTGCTCTACCATGAGCTACTACCTCCTCCGCTGCTCTACGATGAGCTTCTATCTCCTCCGCTGCTCTATCATGAGCTGATATCTCCTCCGCTGCTCTACCATGAGCAGCTATCTCCTCCACTGCGCTACCATGACCAGCTATCTCCACCGCTGCTCTAACATGAGCTGCAACAACCCCCGCTGCTCTATCATGAGCTGCTATCTCCTCCGCTGCTCTATCATGAGCAGCTATCTCCTCCATTGCGCTATCATGAGCACCTATCTCCTCCGCTGTTCCATCATGAGCTGCTACAAACCCCGCTCCTCTATCATGAGCTGCTATCTCCTCCGCTGCTGTACAATGAGCGGCTATCGACTCCGCTGCTGTAGAATGAGCTGCTATCTCCTGCGCTGCTCTATCATGATCTGCTACCTCCTCCGCTGCTCTATCATGAGCTGCTACCTCCTCCGCTGCTCTATCATGAGCTGCTATCTCCTCCGCTGCTGCACAATGAGCTGCAATCTCCTCCGGTGCTCTATCATGATCTGCTACCACCACCGCTGCTCTATCATGAGCTGCTACCTCCTCCGCTGCTCTATCATGAGCTGCTATCTCCTCCGCTGCGCTATCATGAGCTGCTATCTCCTCCGCTGTTCTATCATGAGCTGCTATCTCCTCCGCTGCTCTATCATGTGGTGATATCTCCTCCGCTGCTCTACCATGAGCTGCTACCTCTTCCGCTTCTCTATCATGAGCTGCTATCTACACTGCCGCTCTATCATGAGCTGCTATCTCCTCCGCTGCGCTATCATGAGCTGCTATCTCCTCCGCTGATGTATCATGAGCTGCTTTTCCTCCGCTGCTCTACCACGAGCTTCTACCTTCTCCGCTGCTCTATCATGAGCTGCTATCTCCTCCGCTGCTCTATCATGAGCTGCTATCTCCTCCGCTGCTCTATCATGAGCTGCTATCTCCTCCGCTGCTTTATCATGAGCTACTACCTCCCCCGCTGCTCTACCATGAGCTTTGATCTCCACCTCTACTCCATCATTAGCTGCTATTTCCTCCGCAGCTGTAGAATGAGCTGCTATCTCCTCCACTGCTCTATCATGGGATGATATCTCCTCCGCTGCTCTACCATGAGCTGCTACCTCTTTCGCTGCTCTATCATGCGCTGCTATCTACTCCACTATTCTATCGAGAGCTGCTATCCCTTCGCTGCTCTATCATGGGCTGCTGTCTCCTCCGCTGCTCTATCATGAGCTGCTACCTCCTCCGCTGCTCTATCATGAGCTGCTATCTGCTCCGCTGCTCTATCATGAGCTGCTATCACCTCCGCTGCTCTATCATGTGGTGATATCTCCTCCGCTGCTTTCCCATGCGCTGATACCTCTTCCCCTACTCTATCATGAGCTGCTATCTATTAGGCTGCTCTATCATGAGCTGGTATCTATTCCGCTGCTCTAGCACGAGCTGCTATCTCCTCCGCTGCTGTAGAATGAGCTGCTATCTCCTCCGCTGCTCTATCATGTGGTGATATCTCCTCCGCTGCTTTCCCATGCGCTGCTACCTCTTCCGCTGCTCTATCATGAGCTGCTATCTACTACGCTGCTCTATTATGATCTGCTATCTCCTCCGTTGCTCTTTCATGAACTGCTATCTCCTCCGCTGCTGTAGAATGAGCTGCTATCTCCTCCGCTGCTCTACCATGAGCTGCTACCTCCTCCGCTGCTCTACCATGAGCTTCTATCTTCTCCGCTGCTCTATCTTCTCCGCTGCTCTATCATGAGCTGCTATCTGTTCCGCTGGTCTATCATGAGCTGCTATCTCCTCCGCTGCTCTATCATCAGCTGCTACCTCCTCAGCTGCTCCATCATAAGCAGCTATCTCCTCCGGTGCTCCATCATGAACTGCAATCTCCCCGCAGCTCTATCATGAGCTCCTATCTCCTCCGTTACTCTATCATGAGCTGCTACCTCTTCCGCTGCTCTATCATGAGCTGCTATCTCTCCGCTGCTGTAGAATGAGCTGCTATCTCCTCCGCTGCTCTACCATGAGCTGCTACCTCCTCCGCTGCTCTACCATGAGCTTCTATCTTCTCCGCTGCTCTATCCTGAGCTGCTACCTCCTCCGCTGCTCTATCATGAGCTACTATCTCCTCCGCTGCGCTATCATGAGCTTCTATCTCCTCCGCTGCTCTATCATGAGCTGCTATCTCCTCCGCTGCTCTATCATATGGTGATATCTCCTCCGCTGATCTACCATGAGCTGCTACCTCTTCCGCTACTCTATCATGAGCTGCTATCTACTCTGCTGCTCTATCATGAGCTGCTATCTCCTCCGCTGCGCTATCATGAGCTGCTATCTCCTACGCTGCTGTATCATGAGCTGCTTTTCCTCCGCTGCTCTACCATGAGCTGCTACCTCCTACGCTGTTCTAACATGAGCTTCTACCTTCTCCGCTGTTCTATCATGAGCTGCTATCTCCTCCGCTGCTCTATCATGAGCTGCTATCTCCTCCGCTGCTTTATCATGAGCTACTACCTCCCCCGCTGCTCTATAATGAACTGCTATCTCCTCCGCTGCTCTATCATGAGCTGCTATCTCCTCCGCTGCTGTAGAATGAGGTGCTATCTTCTCCGCTGCTCTACCATGAACTGCTACCTCCTCCGCTGTTCTACCATGAGCTTTGATCTCCACCGCTGCTCCATCATTAGCTGCTATCTCCTCCGCTGCTGTAGAATGAGATGCTATCTCCTCCACTGCTCTATCATGGGATGATATCTCCTCCGCTGCTCTACCATGAGCTGCTACCTCTTTCGCTGCTCTATCATGAGCTGCTATCTACTCCGCTATTCTATCGAGAGCTGCTATCCCCTCCGCTGCTTTATCATGGGCTGCTGTCTCCTCCGCTGCTCTACCATGAGCTGCATCTCCTCCGCTGCTCTTTCATGATCTGCTATCTCCTCCGCAGCTCTATCATGAGCTGCTACCTCCTCCGCTGCTCTATCATGAGCTGCTACCTCCTCCGCTGCTCTATCATGAGCTGCTATCTCCTCCGCTGCTGTAGAATGAGCTGGTATCTATTCCGCTGCTCTACCACGAGCTGCTATCTCCTCCGCTTCTGTATCATGAGCTGCTATCTCCTCCGCTGCTCTATTATGATCTGCTATATCCTCCGTTGCTCTCTCATGAGCTGCTATCTCCTCCGCTGCTGTAGAATGAGCTGCTATCTCCTCCGCTGCTCTACCATGACCTGCTACCTCCTCCGCTGCTCTACCATGAGCTTCTATCTTCTCCACTGATCTATCATGAGCTGCTATCTGTTCCGCTGCTCTATCATGAGCTGCTTTCTCCTCCGTTGCTCTATATTGAGCTTCTATCTCCTCCGCTGCTCTATCATGAGCTGCTACCTCCTCCGCTGCTCTATCATGAGCTGCTATCTCCTCCGCTGCTATCTCCTCTGCTGCTCTACCATGAGCTGCTACCTCCTCCGCTGCCTTACCATGAGCTTCTATCTTCTCCGCTGCTCTATCATGAGTTGCTATCTCTTCCGCTGCTCTATCATGAGCTGCTATCTCCTCCGCTACTCTATCATGAGCTGCTACCTCCTCCGCTGCTCTATCACGAGCTGCTATCTCCTCCGCTGCTGTAGAATGAGCTGCTATCTCCTCCGCTGCTGTAGAATGAGCTATCTCCTCCGCTGCTCTACCATGAGCTGCTACCTCCTCCGCTGCTCTACCATGAGCTTTTATCTCCACCGCTGCTCTATCATGAGCTTCTATCTCCTCCGCTGCTCTATCATGAGTTGCTACCTCCTCCGCTGCTCTATCATAAGCTGCCACCTTTTCTGTTGCTCCATCATGAGCTGCTATCTCCTCCGCTGGTCTATCATGAGCTGCTATCTCTTCCGCTTCTCTATCATGAGCTGCTGTCTCCTCCGCTGCTCTATCTTGAGCTGCTATTTCCTCCGCTGCTTTATGATGAGCCGCTATCTCCTCCGCTGCTCTACCATGAGCCGCTACCTTCTTTGCTCCTCTATCATGAGCTGCTATCTCTTCCGGTGCTCTATCATGAGCTGCTGTCACCTCCGCTGCTCTACCATGACCTGCTATCTCCTCCGCTGCTCTATCATGATCTGCTATCTCCTCCGCTTCTTATCCTAATCTGCTGACTCTTCTCATCTCATTTTCCTCTCTTTCTTTTCTGCCATCATCTCCGTCGCTCTTCTGCCGTGTCCTAAGCTGACTACTCGGCCGTCCCCTATGCCGAATTCTTGACCGTCCCCTTTACCGGGTCCTCTGCCGAATCTGCTGTCTCCTCTCCCGACTCTGCCGTCTCCTCTGCTGTCTCCTCTCCCGACTCTGCTGTCTTCTCTGCCGCGCTATCCTAATATCCTGGAACCTCTGTTGCGCTATCCTATACTGCTCTCTCCTCTGCTGGTCTGTAACAAACTGTTGCCTCCCCTCCTGATGACTTCTACACCTCTCTACCCCGAGCCGATCACTCCTTTCTCGCGCTATCCTACGACGTTCCATCCAAAGCAGCTCCATCCAAAACTCATATAACCTCTCTGGCTCTATACGGATTAGAAATTTGGGTTATGTAAAACAATCGTTAAAGCTAATTATTTATTATTTGCTGACCACCACATAGACCGCCATCAAGTTTCAGCACTTGCCTGCACCACGTGACCCAACGATGTCCTTTCCCTGAGCAGTCGATTCTGTGAACCCGCATTATTTCATAGGGCCATTTTAGGTTAATTTTATGTGAACTTCTTAGCGATTTTATTTATAATTACAATCCCTTTGTTCAACTTGTCCTTCTGGATGGTATCAGTTTACAAATAAGTGAGTCGGCTTACCAGCGACGATCACAGGCCTAAGTTGCAGTACTTCATCGTTAAATAATCATAAAACCAACAAACAAGCCAGTTCCATTGACAAAACAGTGCTATGCATTTAAAAACAATCTTTTCACTTTTGCCTAATGAGGTTAATGTTATCTTTGTTCGCTTGTACCAACATTTTCTCTACGCTAAGGACCAGATCAAATCTTTCACATACCGGCGGGTTATATTTTGTGGAACTCTGCTGTAGACTATACATACAGTCTATACTGGCTCCAGTGGCACTGGACGACTGCAACACGACTAAAAATCGTGCCCGTGTCGTAACCGTCCAATGTGAAAGGTCTCATTCTTATTATCAGTCGACTAAAGAAAATTGCCCGTGCGACTTTTAATCGGACGACCGAAATCGTGTAGTGTGCAAAGAGCGTAACAGTAAATAACTAGTTAATTTAAATGTATCTACAGTACAGCATAGGACGCGCTGCTATAGCTTCATAAAAAATGTGATAAGATTACATCAGCACTAATTCCATTAGGCTACATTCCAAAATACGGATTGAAACAACGTTATAGGCTATAAAATTCAGAAGTTCTTAACCATATCTCCTAATGGATATTAAATGAAGCAACATTTTTTACTAAAATTATATGCTTTATCTTCTAATTTTGAGGTTTCACGCAGGAAATACGCTTCCCAGGTTTCTAATAAAAATATTTAAAAACTTATATCAGCACATCTGCAAACCCACACAAGAACACAGGACTCATGCCGAAGTTATACAAGATACCAGGACAAAAACCACATGCTATAAATACCTGAATACTAGGCCTATGGAGTGTGATTCAATTTTAATATGCTTTTGAGAAACAGAAATGTTTATCTAAAAACTGCTAATTTGATCTACGCCGAAAATGAAGAGCGATCTCTTAGCAACAAAATTCTTTGATGGCGTACAAGAATTTAGTAATATCTTGGCAACGTGTACATAGGCCCTAACTTATTTTAAAAAATGCATTTCTCTACGTGGGAAAAATTTACTAAGTGCTATTGACTGGCTTGAATCTGTAAATAACAGTTGGTTTGCTTTGTTTTAAACAATTCTCTGGCAGATTATCAATATTCAGATTCCTGGGATGAGAACGAAAAATAAATTCGCTGTATGAACGAAAAATAAGTTTCCAAGGTTTTCTCTATGTTTCTTCATGACTTAACTGGTTTGATAGAAATATCCCATGGGCTACTTATGATCATTTTATTAAGACTTAATTATTCGCAACAACATCCAAAAAGTTTAAGAACATTTAATTAGGAATTATTTAACGAAAACGATGAAGCTTTATAATTTTTAAGAGAATCGTTTCATTTAAAGTACAGTATTTATTTTGTTCTAACTGGATTTTTTTTCTTTCTTTTGTTTGCTGTATTGAGTTTGATTCTGAAAATCCTTCTCGAATTTTCAGTTGGAAATGTCTTAAATAAAAAAATACAATTATCAGGAAAATGCCTTCTTATTATGTCTGTGGCATAATAGTCATATAACATGAAATTTTAAATTTGCGTTACAACTTTTCTGGGGATAGAACATAAAGAATGGCAATAATTTAATGAACGAAATTTATTTTGGAATATACTTTCGAAAATTCGTTTAAAGCTTTTACGCAAGGTAGCCTAAATGTATTAAGAGCTAAATATTTTATTTGAAACAGTTTATGTGTAATAAATCTGAAGGACATTTATAAGTCAGTCATTCTTTAAAAAACTCAGTCCTTTATTCAGAACAAATAGTCTTATGTATACCTTTCGTGAGACTAAGAAAACGCACACTTCCTGCAATACGGTCATTTATTCTATATTAGAATGTGAAATGAGCAAGTTGTATTGCCCATGCATAGGGTTCAGAAAGTTATATGAGTGAATCACATACTTTCTTTTGGAATTTCTCCTTGCAATATAGTCATCAACAGTGGGGGAAATTATAAAGGGAAGACTTGGAAAAGAAGTCTAGTGTGATTTACCAAGGACTTTGCCTATTGGCTTGTCAACTTCATTGAACTTGAACTTGCTACATGCAGTTTCTTAAAAACGAGATCATCGGCGCCAACTTTGGGGAGGCAAGGTAATTTCTACCCCGACATTAAATTTTGTATCATATAAGGCCTCTGTATAACTAAAAAACCAATTCTTGCCCCCGAAATATTTTTAAATATTTTAATCTCTGATCGAGATTGTTATAGGATACACGTCATGAAACAACAATGTAGTAGACTACTAGATGACAAAGATTTTTCATTTTCTTCCCTCAGATGACGTTTCAAATTCATAGGCGTAGCTAATTGTTCCTTTTGAGTAAAGAATATACAGTAGTATTTGTGCAGGCTACAAGGCACTTAAAATAACCATGAAATGTAGATAAAGTAAAGCTTTCCCTATACAGGCCATGGAGACCCAGAGGGTTCCAGAAGGTTGAGGTTCCCAGACATTTAGACAATCGGAACATGAAGGTGATAAGGTTGTCAGCTTAACGCACCGGCAACCTTTACCCCCAAGGATTGCTCCTGGTACTCGTTTCTGTTAGGGGCTGAGTCGACCCCAGGGCCATAGTGCCACCCGATTAGGCCAATTCAAAAACTCCAACGATCTCATCGGGGATCAAACCCGCGACCTTCCGGTTTGTAGCGCAGAGCCTCAACACGGCGTACCCCGATATCAAATGTAGATACTGCATAATATTATGGAAAAAAAAGGAATTTGAATTGCACAGACGAGGAGGCTCTCGGCGAATGGATAGTAGGCTATAGTTTTGAAACATATTACTCATAACGCATCCGAAATGATCCACCAATTAAAATCTTAAAGTACAAGTTATGGGTGCAACATGTTAACAAGGTGAGTAATATTATTTTGTTTTCAAATGGTTATACATATTTTTTTCTTGTTATGTCATATAAGTTAATACTAATAGAAAATCATATAACGGTCATACGATGCATAAAAGTCATAGCAAACAATCCTATTTTCGCATATGCCCTAATTTAGCAATATTTTATTGTTATTTATTAAGTGCCAGAATGGTACTTTATGAGAATGTGTGGGGGATGGGAAAATGTCTGTCCGTCTTTCTGTCTGTCCGAGTTCTGTACGCGCGATAACTGAAATATCGTATTTTCATTAAACTTGGTATACGCATTTATAATGGCCATGGGAAGAACCCTATTGATATTGGACCAAATCGGTTGACCGGTATCGAAATAACGAGTAATTATCAGTCACATAGTTTATAATATAATCTTCGTTCTCCGACAATTCGATGCATTTTGATTGGCTCGCAGCCAGCCAATCAGCGGCCGAGCTCCCGTAACTAATATCCTAATGTAAACAATTCTGCAAATAGAAACAATATGAGAAATTACTTATTAAAGAGCATGCTTTCATTTCCAATTTAATATAAATATTAATTTTGTAATGGATATAACACTCTACAGTATTTAGCATGGCCCACAATATATTAAACATAACGTAACAAATTGCCAATCGTTTATTGATATTGTTAGCCCGCCTTGATTGATTCATTTCGTTATAACGATTTTAATGCAAGTAAATGCAAATAAAAGATTTAAAACACAACTAGCCGTTGAATACTGATATAACATTGTTCATTCTATCGATAAGTATGTTAGCGATATCTACATTATATTTTAATGTGAGTAATTTTCTTATTTGTTCCTGTGCAGCAATATACTCACCGTAATGTATTTCCTGACAGATCGATTTCAGATTGACTTTTTATTCATTCATAATCTATACGGCTGCTTTAAATTTGAAACAAACATATCAGCGAATCGTAGGCCTATTATACCATTAATATTATTGCCAATGGATTTTGTAAAATGGTGACATATTTTAAGAATTATTATATCAGTGTATACGAAAATGAATTAAGGTTAAGAATCCAATTTTGTACCTTTGTTCTTCTGTAAGCCCTGCTTAATGAATCGATCTGGAGTTTAGCTCGGAGATTATTACAAAAATAACTTTTTTTCGGCATGGGCCTACCATAATTGCAATTATCACTGATTAAAAAAAGCATTCTGGCACTTTTTTATATCAGTTTAACTGATTTTTTAAATTGTGACATAAATGACAACCACCATTTCGGACACATTCCTGTAGCCTTGCCTTGAATTTTGCAATTGCTTTCATGAGCATGCCATTCGGTATTAGCGGGGATTATTTGGTGCCCAGTAGTGGAAATTCTGTTTTATTTATTTATTTATTTTATTATTATTATTTTAACGTATCCAGGGAGATGGAGGTGAGCCTCGTTGGACATCAGGATGTTTGCACCATCATTCAGAATGTTCAAAATGGACTATACACATTCTCTGTTGTTTTGGAGATTATGCTCCAGCCACTCCTGGACGGTTACCATTTTGTATGGGTGGTAATTCCAAATGCAGCATTCTTCTACCATTAAGGTCTGACACTTCTAAAGCAAAGCTTGCACATGAGGTACAGTACGAACAGTACATAGACGACCTGTGGGTTTCTTTTTCAGACAAGATACTGTTTCTCGAAAATGTCTGACCCGAAGCACTATTGTGTTGCGATTGGGTACACAGCCATGATGATGAACACTGAACTCCCCTGTCCCCAAGAAACGATTTCTGGGTTTCGACTACAGACTCACCATTTTTAGTATGGGTTTCTAATACAAGCGCGACGACTCCCGTTCCACAGCTCCATCTTAACTTAAACGGCATTGTGGGACAAAAGCAATACGTCAGTCGACACACCCCAACTTCATCATGTGATAAGTACAGACTGTACCAAAATCGTCATATTTATCTGCCGGTCCCTGTACATGCACTTCAAATAAATAAAGTAATTATATGTACATGCTCGTGAAGCTGAACTATTTACCAATACAGAGGGAACAAGGCAAATAAGATATACTTAGGAAACATATAGCTTGAATAACTTGTAGAACATTTTTTATTAAAGTTCTATAAAATGTTGAAAGAACCACTAAATAGGAAAAACTTAGAGAATTCTTACTCGGAGTTATCAAAGCTTGCTTAAAATATGGCAAGTGAAGAACGATAATAGAAACCTAAAAACATATAGTTTATGACAAATATATAGCGAACCTTGAGGCAGATGAGAAGACGAACAGAGATATGGAGCAGTTTTTCCTTCTAGCATAACAAAACAAGTGACGCTAACCTCTATCCACGCAGTTGGTCCAAATACAATCTTCAAAATAAAACATAATTTTTCTAGGAATCATTGTCATAAATTACTGAAAAGGTTTATCTTTTTGTTTGTACTATACAGTTAAGATACGAAATAACAGTGTTCATGTAAATGCAATTGAAAGAGAAATTCTATGAACTAAATACATACCGTAATTCAAAGAAAAAAAATATATGTATGTATATCCATAAATGAAACATCTTTCTGTTAAACATTTACTACACGCAATATACACTCACTGGGAAATCCTATCTAATTCATACGTACCATTGGAAACTCCTGATGATAGGGAACCTGTTGTAAACCAGAAGTGAAAGTTGAAGACCCTACAGATATGTGACCATGAAATGGGATGGATAATTACGGATTCCATGCAATTAAGAGGGTTAAATTAGAAAATATTCGTGATTTATTTGACTTAATTTCTAGCCTTAGCTAACATTTACTAGGCATTTTAAGCCCTCGCGGCTGCGGTTCCTAGGGGTCGTTCCCACCCCACCTTAAGGGCACCAATATAATAATAATAATAATAATAATAATAATAATAATAATAGGCGTTTTTCATGGGCACCTTGTAAATTTAACTAGGGAAAACCATATAGAGGGGATGTTACTTATCTATTTTTGTAATCGGATGAAAAGCATGAAAAAAAACATAAACTTCCGGAAGACACCATAGGTCTAAATTGCAATACAATACGTCGTTAACCATAAAAGCAACCAACGATGACGATGTGAAAACTTATGAAATAATAAATTCTGTTATTATTTACTCTTTACAGATATAAACCAACGCTTACCCTTTACATATATGAATCAACGCTCCTTTGTGCTGCGTTCCTATGAAGAAATCTTTTGAGAATCGTCATCATGCTCATCATTATCACTGTAATTATTATTTTTAATGTTATTAAAATGATTATTATTAAAGTACTCGACCACTATCGCCACAGTTACCTCATGAAGTTCTAGGAGACTTGGGAATAATGGCCGAAATACACTTATTTAGACAGAATTCATTCTACCGAGGACAACTGAAGTAATCTTTGAACTAAAAAAAGTAGCATAAGTGATTAAGAAACTTTCAATGATGAAAGGAGTCTCAGTTTTACTTCAGGTAAATTAAATTGATTAATATAAAATAAAATATATTAAAAAATTAATTAATAATCAAATTTAAAGAGGAAAGAGAAGTAATCACTAAACAGTAGACATTAAAGAAAATTTAATAGAGACGCTCTACAGACGGTATTCTGTTTCTGAAACTACACGATGTTGCTAGATATTATAGCTTACAATTCCTACTGTTTTTGTTAAAGAAAATTAAACAATACCGCATCAACTTTTTAATTTATAACGTACAGAAGTTTGTTTTAAATTTGTAATAAAATAACGGACAACTTATTGGAAGCAAAACTTAAAATACATGATGGGTATCATTACAGAATAAAGTACGAGAAATAAACTAGAGCCTAACAATTGTGTCAACTGTTTTCTTCGATTGTAAAGGACATAGAGGATGTAAAATATGCGAACACAATTCGTGATATTGTTTTATCCATTAAAATTAAAAGCAGTGCAAAGCACAGCAGGTTCCTTCAGCTATTGATACGAGTGTTAAATTTTACTCTAATTTTCTAATGGCACACTATGATGAAAACTGAAAACATCTAATTAAATTTTAAAGTGTTAAAAACTGAATTTTTAATGGTATTGCTAACATACATTTTTCTGACAGGACCATTTGGTTTATCTTTAAGTTGAAGTAGGCCTAAGTACGATAGGCTATATAAATATATTGACAAAATACACTTACTATTTTAATACGTCTATGAAACTTAAAATAGAAACTATATATAATGAAATTTCACTCAAAATTTATAAAAAGTTTTCTACGAGAATTATTTTATCTATTAGATTTTAAAACTGAACAACATAACTTATATCTCTACAACCAATGTATAACCCTAACTATGAAAAATTTAAGAAGTTTAACACACTTTAATAAAGATTGTCACTATACCTCAAAGAGATGCTGTGCATTTCGCCATTTAAAATGTCATAATCGCATTAAACAGCTGTTACTTCGTGAATTCCTACAGCGATTACGTGGAACTTCCTTGTCAGACACATAAGCAAAACTCTTCATAACCAATAGGAAATAAACATGTCAGTCTGAACCTAATATCCCTGAAAGGCGTTATTGCTTTCTTAATTTCCACTTACAAAGATAACATTCAAATTTTACACTTGGTCAGGAGTAAATGGGTGCGTAAAAACCTCGCTACTTCTCAAGGACTTAGAGGTTGTATAATCAGTTCAATCAGCATGATTGAAATTGGTTTTCTTAATGTTGCATTAAGTGCAATGTGAAAGGGTTAAAAAAATGCAGTATAACAGTTTATACAGCCAAAGATAAAAGGAGATATTGGTAACATATCCAATATCCATAACTATTCTTCTTGAAATGGTTGAAACTTTATCAAATAAGAAGGATGTAAATAGGAGGAAGTCTTGACAAAAGCAACTATGATAAAATGCAATTCCAAAAAAGTTAAATTATAATTTAGATTTTAAATATTAGTAGTTTTACAAAATGCAATTGATTCTTCATGTAACCTCTTGGGGTTTTCTACCATACATCCAGTGTCTAATAATTTTCCCCTTGAAAACCCTTCAAATATAACGAAAACAAACAATAATTTAGAATACTGTCAGTCTTGGCTAAAGCAACTTAAAAATACGTTCGTATAACTTAATTATGGAAATGATCAATAATTCGTATAATTATAGACCTGATAAATAATTAAGATTGTTATCTGTTATCATTGATACATAAAGCACTATCCACATTAAGAATACTGCATTCACACCCTTAGCAATCGTGCAGTAACTGGGGCCAAGTTTCGCAGTCGACTTTTCTACGAATGTAATTCGAATAATTAATAATAAAAAATAATAGGCCTAAATTGACAACAAGACTCATATGACTTTCCTTGCCTAAGCATAGGTTTTTTATTTACTTAGCCTACTTTCATTCTGTCAAACAATAAGCTGCCGCAAAGCATGAGGTGCATTCCGCTGATCCCTGAACTGAATTAATCGTGAAGCCGGATAGGCTTTCAGGCTTGGTTAAGAGAAAGCTAACTTCTATCCTTCAGATATTTTAATAGAAAAATCGATATTAAATGTTGTGCATCTGAATACAGTCAGTTATTATATAAACTCCATAATAATTGTTCGAGATATTTTCTCGTAAATCGACTAAAATAATTTTTAAATAAAGAATGGTAAGAGTAAGAGAAAGTCCTTGTATGCTTCTTCCTATCTTATTCATTGAACATATAGCTTGAATATAAATTTTAAATTTTATATAAGTTATGATTTGAAGTGTAAAATCATTAAAATTGGTTTTATGGGGCAGGTCACTTACTAATCGGCATGTAATGGAAATACAAGCCTGGACAAATGGATGTAACTTATCAACTACGGCCTCAGTACACCATCTCCTAAACAGAAGATATTTACATGGGTTGAGATTAAAAGCAAAATGGAGATTTTTGAGGCAATGTAAAAAGTATTCTAAATCAGCGCAGGAGACAAAAAAAATTTAATTATTGTTTAAAACGTTGAGTGCCTAATTGTAGTGGGAACCATGGTGCTAGATATAGGTTTTAGCTTTTCACAATTTGAAATTCTCATAAACAAATGAATATCTGCAATGAAGCGCGTGAGTGAAAGTGAGTTTTTCAAATAGGTTTATATGTTTTTCCTGTACGCCTGATCCCTATGGCGGAGCATTGGAAGTTTCAGTGACTACACTAATTCTGTTACGCCTATTAACCGTGAGAGGACAGAGGGACAGGTGGTAAGCCCATCGCCTCACAAACCCTCTCAGAAAATCAAGGTAGGCCTACTACTTCGACATGAAAAGGCCGGGAAATATTCAGAGGCTATAATTTAGGCGTGGAGTTCTTTGGCGTGCAGTAAATCTACGATACGAGCCCCCGGCATAAAGTCCTTCCTGGAGGACTCTGTGCCCAGTATTTTTACGGGCTTGATCCCGTCACCTTCGGATCTAGAGGCGTACACGCTACCTCAAAACCACCGCGGCCGACGACGAAATATATAAGCAAAATAAATATATCAACAACAAAGGAGAAGGGACTTGGTATTTACTGTCCAAAAGCAATGAGTAGAAAATGCCATTTAGGTAATTGTAGAAGGAAAATTGGAAGAATAAGAACGTGTTAAAGACAATAATTGCCAAAGCTCGAGATTGTTCATTAAAATCTGTCGCTACACGCAAGTGTGCTTCCCATCTTGATGATGGGAACTGGAACCCACTGAAGATGTGCTGCTCAGGAACTGGGTTTACGATAGCGGAGAAAGATGCTCAGCATCGCGTGTGACGACTGGCTAGGAGTTAGGACAACCGAACTTCCGTTTTCCATGAGATCTACCGATTCATGTGATTAAAAGGAAATCTTACACCTGCAGAACCTTACATCTTAGAAACGGACCAAAAAAAACAAACAAACAAACAAACAATCAAACAAACCTCTTATTCAAACAATATTCTTCCAAAATCTGTCTCATCCTACAGGGTCTGCTTCCTATATAAAAACGAATAGATTCGAAACAGTGAAATTTAAAGACAGATAATCGTTACGATAAGGTAGGTATTAGGTAGCAGTGAGTTATGGGCGTACGTGTATGTGGAAAGAAAAAAGAGAGAGAGAGAGAGAGAGAGAGAGAGAGAGAGAGAGAGAGAGAGAGACAGACAGACAGACAGACAGAGGGAGAGTGTGAGACGAGACAGAAAGAGAGAGATGAGATAGAGAGAAAGAAAGAGAGAGAGAGATGAGAGAAACAAGAAACTGATAAGAATGTACTGTAATTGTAACTTGTAAATTTAATAAATCCCTTATGACTGAAATTCAACATAAAATATATAAAATAAACTTTAGCACTAATTTTCAGTAACGACACTCAAGTTCTATGATACAAAAGTCAAAGTAGTGCAGTTTGTATGGCACTGGTCTTCTGTGCCCAAGCTGAGTTTTAGTTCTGTTGAAAAAATTTTCGGTTACTTATTAATATTACATAAAAATTAAAATTATTAATCAAATATCAAACTTTACCTTCAACTTTAAAGTAAGTGCTGGTCTAAATACTTCACAAGAAATCAATTAATCATTTATAGGCTACTAATTATTAATTAAACATAAGAAACTCGAAGTGCTGTCTTCTTGGTTGTCACGGCTATTCTACGCATTTGAAACAAGGCCCTCTAAAATATAAATACTGTTCAACTTGCATTTTACAATCCTCAGGTTGAATTGGAGCACATGCATAAATAATTATTTTATTTTTGTTTTGTATTTAATTAATTATTGTCGACGTATAAAAGAAAAAGAAAGGGAGCTGCCTCCTCTATGGACCTCCTAGATCCGTTACTATTTCGAACATGGTTTTTATAGAAAAATTACTCGAACTTTAAACAATGCGCGCTTAAGCGTATCCCTTAGGTTTCCCTAGGGATACAGTAAACTATACGGTGTTCTTATTTTTAACAGTTACATCATAAATCAAGTTTCTTGACCTTTTCAAACAAAATAAATTTATTGTTAAATTCAAATAATTTAATAATGCGTACATCTGAAACGTTCTGCTGTTAGCACTATCGGCGGGAGAAACGTGATAACTCTGACTAATGGCGAGTTAATTAATTAAAGTGGTACTCGTTTAGCAGTAGTATTTGTAGGTTAGTAGAATTGGCCCAAAATCACGTTCTTACTTTTGAACACTTTTGGAATCTGGATCTTTTCTGATGAACCGCGTTATTTATAAAAATTAAGTTCAATACAAAATTTAGCATTAGTTTTACAACTTTATAGTGAAAAATATTAAACACATTGCCATATTTACAAAACGTAGGCAAAAAATAAATATTTCTGGCGTATTTTTTATTTAAAAACCCCAGTAAAATTAATTTTATATAGAAACTAATGACAGTATTTATTCAAAATAGTAAGTTGCCTGAAATACAATACGATCCCATCATCTACCCTTTTATGAAACGCTATTATTTCTCCATTCACTTGTTTACACTCGTATACCTATTGTATGGCGTCTTCATACTGTATGATGTCACGGAACGACATTGCTGAACGGAGAGCTAGATCAGAGCAGAATAAATTCTTCCCGTGCCTACATCTATAGAAGACGTCTGAATAAACGTCTAAGGTAATCCATTTTCGAAAGTTGTTCGCCGACTTCTCTTCTTATATATATATATACTTTCACGTTCTTTCACTTTTCCTCATTTTCTTTTAAGTCCCTTGATCTTCTCTCAAGCCCATGAATGTAGTGTACGTATGTGGTGATGTCACCATTTCAACATCTTTCTCCTTGGGTTTACACGTATGTGGGTATATCCGTGGTGAAGGCTGAAAGGAACTGAACTAATATCCACACAGCACGAATGTGAAGAGTGAACTTCAAGAAACAGAACGAGAGTCACAAGATATCACGATTACAATATTATTTTATTTTATACATAGCCTAATAATTTGGGTTGCTAGATTTTATTAAGCCAGAATAAACTCGCTGCCCACGACATTGTTTTCAATGAGTATATTTTTCTCTCTTTCATACTGTTTTCCTTCCATCCTTCCTTTATTTCTATAATTTTTCAGGACTATCTGTTTATCTCACCGGTAGACTTTTAGGACATCTCATTCGTATTTTAACGTCAAACCAGCCCTTCCTTGCCGGCATTCGTCTAAGTCCCGCATTCAAAGATATAAATCTTAAAGAAAGTAAAGGAAAGTCAGTTAAAATAAAATAAAATACTACAAAGTGGGCCCTTATTTGCAGACTAATTTCACACTTTTCCCTATGTTCGACCTTGCTACCACAGTATTTCTCTTGCAGACTGATCCCATGGTCATAGTTCTGTCAGAAAGTTCAGGCCACTTGAATAATCACAATGGCATAATCGTGAATCGAACTCAGGAGATCTAAGTTTTGGGTTGATTGTCATAAAGGTTACACTATTTTAAAGATCATCACATTTCAATCAAATGTAAAGAAACTTATAAATCCTTCGAATGGGGTAATGGACCTCCAGTTGCAATATATTCTTTTATAGTTTCTTACTTCACCACAGCTTCAAGAGGGTATCTTAACATTAAGCACAGGAAAAAATATGAAATCAGTTAGCCTGCTCAATTATGTAATAATTTCGTTGACAACTGTCTCCTTTCAGATGCAATAATCCCACAGTGAACTCATTACTCCACCAGCTTGCTTTTAGAAGCTGGATTTGAAATAAAGCTCTCGCTATGACTAAGAAGTTATTTGGCTTCGCCATCTCTATGTCTTCCATTCCAAAATCTACTCATGCCATTCTCTTCATCCCTATTATTCACTGACTTTCTACAAAAACTGTTCTCTCTATAGCAATAATGTTTATCTGTAACAACATTTTAATCAATTTAAGCACTTGTCTCACATTTCGATATGTCTAAGAAAAAAGATTCTTCCAGTATAATTTTTAATAAGTAGTTATAGCCTATTTTCAATAGTGGCTCTGGTCTCGAAAACAGTCATTAACTGCCGAGGATTTCGTCATGCTGACAACATGGGTCCCAATCTGCCTATGGAAGATGTCGCAGCGCTCGAATGGTAGGACTACAGTATTTTTCAAATGAGAAGCCAATTCCTTCACCGCCAATCACGTGTACGAGCTAACGAGGTACCGCTAGCAGTAAGGGTCTTCCCTCCGTCTCGCCATCTCTGATTGGACCGCGTATCTAAGCAGGAGAAGGAAGAAACGGTTTGTCATCTACAAAACACTGTAGTCTCTCCATGTTCAGTCAACAAAAAAACCATTTGTATAGTTGTATAACAGAAAAGCACAATACAAAGACTAATATTCTTTGCCCAGTTGCCTGCAGAACAACTGAATTAATAGTCTAATATAAGAGATTTTTTGCGCCTTAGGCCAAAACCCTCATAAAGCACATATAATTAATCTAAGGACTATAATAGCCTATGGCCCTATTTTTATTGATATTTGCAGGACTGCCCATCAGTGGTCTAGAGTAGTCCATGTATAATACAATGAATGACTACATCAGGGTAGAACATTGTAAATATTATTATTGATCCTACGGCCCGTTATTGATAAAACTACGTAACAAGAATGAAACAAAATAGTAACTTCTCAATTATGAAAATTCGATGCTTAATAGCGTACTTCGCCTATACACGCAAATGCATTTTTAATGTTTGCTTGCATATGTGCCAAGCTGCCAACTAATGTGCAAGAATCTTTTCTTTCTTTCTTTCTTTCTTTTTCGTAGTTTTACCTCTCCCTTTTAGGATTTAAGCGACCCAAGCCGCCCGGGCCTTACAGGGGTGCAAGAATCTAAGAAATTATAAAGGGTATCTTTTAAATAGTAGCCTATATGCGAGAGGAACGTGCAGTATATTTTTCTTTCTCCATGCGCATTTTACTAATCACGAATCCCAGTCTAGTATCTGACTTTCAGAATATGTAATACAGAATAGTCCCGAAGTTATGGACTCTGAATTGGTACTAATTAGAGAAAGGCGTGATTTTATTTCCTCAAGATGTAGGCTACTCATTTTTGTCCTCCAGCCGTCTGTGGAATTTGTAGGAGACCCCTTTATGCGCAGAACTCGTTAAATACTGTACAACTTCACTACCATGCAAAACAACTGAAAATACTAATTTTTTTGTTAGATGTTACAAAATCTTGAATTAACTTTAGGCAATTTCCTCATTTGTGATTAACTAGTTTTGTTATATTAATTTCCTTGCTACATTATCCGTTATTTGTAACTAACAGAGTAAAAAAATAATAATTCTTCATAACCACGATTTTTCTTCTTTCTTTACCTTAGTTTTAACTCTTCCTTTTAGGGACATTTAAGCGACCCACGCCGGTCGGGTCTAACAGGGCCGCGACCTGTCGGGAGAGGGATTATCTAGGGATCACATACATACTTTCTTGACCAGACAAAGACATGGATGGCCTCCCCGGGTGAGTGATCAGCCCAATGTCTGTGCCACCTCCGAGAAACACGAACACAAAGAGCGAGACACATCATTCACATACAAATTCACTCTGAACAAGGCGAGGTTGGGATGAAGATGATAATGACGGCCAGATGATATCCACCACAAGAGCCTAAAGTTACACGACATTTGTCTCACAGGTGAGAAAAATCCCCACCTAGGTAACCATGTCTGTCTCCTTAGTCGTGGCAGCTAAGGCATGCTGCTTTGGAGTCGCGGTGAAGGAGTCTGTGGGTTCGAGTCCCGCCTCGGGCATTGGTGTTTGTGTGTGATATGGAAAACAAGCTAAACAAGCTGTAAAACAAGGTAAATGAACATTAAGGAAAATTGGCCTATGGCCGACTAAATTAAAAAGAAAATTGACCAGCATTTGAACCCGGGTCGGCTGCGTGAGAGAAGCGAACGCACCCCCTACGTCACAGTAATGGTACGAAATGTTCCTTCATATTTCAATTTTGTCTTGTTTTTACTATGGACGTTACTTTTGTCTTCTTTAGGTTGAATTATCCAGCAACTTCACTTGTCTTTTAAGCTTACTAACTCCATAAGTCTTCTTTGTTTCCTATTTGAAGAGTGGTATCACTTGTGTACCTCACATTGTTAATTACATGTACGATTATTTTTATTCCTATGGCATTGGACCACTGGTGGTCCGCGAAGATGGTGCAGATGTCCACAGACATAATTTAAAAATATCATAAAGCAAGTGGAAAGTGAAAAAGTAAAATTTTTTCACATATTCCGTTATAATCATCTATAATTAATACCCCAAATATTAAGAATATAGGCCTTCTTTTAAAATTGGGATGTAAAATTAGGGGTCCGTAAAATTTTTTTTTTAGACATTTTAGAGGTCCTCGAGTTCAAAAAGGTTGAGAAACGCTGATATAACTTACACTAAAAAGCTCGGTAGTCCTGACTCACTCCTTTTCAGTTCAGGACTAATTCTCTAGGTGTGTTGGTTTTTCACAATCAAGATACTATTTTCTGTTATAGAATTATTTAGGATTATTGTAAAGAAGAAAGCATCGCTACACGTGTGTGGAAGCAGGAAATGGGATGAGCATAAAGGATAAACGACCCATCCATACAATTGTTACGTGCGAAGTGAAAGAGCAGTAATGGGATCACTGCCAATCTGAACAATAAAACTACACGTTCACGAAGTGTGCCCTGACTCCTCCATTTAAATGATTCCAAATTGTGAATACTCTCAGCAACCAATGTAGTGTGTAGTCTGACAAACTTCATGTGCCGAATGTTTAAAAGCTAAAAGCCTCAATCTCCTGGAACCTTAAGGGCCTTCACGGCCTGTATATGAACACTTTACTTTTTATTTTACCCATTTTTAAAATTCAAGTCAAGTTAAAGTATGCAACTCCTAATTTTGTGTGAAATACTGCTACATGATACGAGACAAAATAATAATACTGTAATTCAAATATTGTAGAATGTTTTAAAATATGCAAAATTAGCCTATATACTTCTTCCTATATAATTTTATTTTATTCTAAGCTAATTATTTATAAGTAATTTTAACCCCGAAAATTGTGCGGCCCATCGATCACCTCCTGGGCATAATTGTCCCTCGGACAGCTTGAAGTTGGAAATCCCTGGGCTAAACCATATGGATAAACTGGATCAGAACTTTCATTCCACATGGTCAGTTTAATTTAAAGTTATATTAATTTTAGATAGTAAATAGATCCAATCCAAACAACGTAAAAATTAAGAGTATATTCGTGACGTGATTCGAACCGTTGCGTTATGATTTTTGACACCAAGTAATTTTAAATAAAAATAATTATTAAGTTACATATTTTGTAGAACCACTTTAATGTCAAGTTATTTATATTATATTTATTTCAGAAAAAGCATACCTCATAAGAAATCTGCACTACCCCATATTAGGCACCAGTTCATATTATGAAACAAATTTTAACAGGTATAAAATTAAAATCAAAAGCTAGGTATAGATTTTACGGTAGTTGTTTAACATTTAAAAAATAAATAAATTCAGGAATTCATTCATTTCATATAATATACAATAATTTAAAACTATTAATTATGATTAACTATGCATTTCGATCTCCTTACGCCACATCCCTATATTTTGCAACATTACGCGATTGGACACGTGAAGTCAGAATGAAAACTTCAATGCCATAGCCGGGATTTGAACCAGGATCTTCGGCTCTCCGTGCCGATGCTCTAACCAGCTGAGCTACCATGGCAACGTGCCGGTACAGCATTAAATTCTCCAACTGACTCTCAATCCCAGTATACCACCAGGCGTTCTCAATATGAGATACGAACCTAGTGGCGACTTACAACCTGTAAGTACTTTAAGACCCGGGTTTATAGTAAACCAATTCCTTTACGTGATTAATTAGTGGCTATATAATTGCCCCACAATTTTGTCATTTCTCAATATTTCTGAATATCCAAATATAAGGCTACCGTACTTTCTTTTAATTCTAAATACGTTAAAGCAAGATTGTTAAAATTAGTGGGCTTTCACATACTGGAGGGATTAAATTATTAGCATAACGAAACTACTGTGTAATCTGTGTAATTATTTTACTTACAAACACGCATTACAAAAATACTATTTTGGAATAGGCCTACCGTTAAATATATTAGTAATTATACTAACTTAAATAACTTACAAAACATTTTAGTATCAAGACTTCTGAATTAAATATCTTAAAAGAGTACTCAGCCTACAGGAAAAAGTTCACTTACAGTATTTTCTAGTTTTCAGTGTCTGTTTTAACAGTTATTAAGATACATTAGAAAAAAACAGTTATACATATACATTTATAATAGCCATTTGATTCAACCTTACGGTAGTTAATATTTATGGATTAAAAATACAAGTTAGTTAATCTAATGTCGTGACACATGGCAAAAAGCATTCGTCGTAATAAAAATACAATATTATACATAGGCTAATGTGAAATTAGTTGCAGTAAATTACAAAGGTATAATACAATACCGTAAAAATACAATAATTTAGAACTGTTAATTATGAAGAACTGTCCGCCGGCGTGGTCTTGTGGTTAGCGTCGCTGACTACAGATCCGTCGGCCCGGGTTCCATTCCCGGTACCTCCTCGGATTTTTCTGAGGTAGGGAGTTCTGGTAGGGGTGCACTCAGCCACGTGATTCCAAATTGAGGAGCTACTTGATAGAGAAGTAGCGGCTCCGGTCATGAAAACCACCAATAACGGCCGTGGGTGTCGGCATGTTGACCACATGCCCCCCAATCCTGCCATCTGCCTACGGGAGATGACGCAGCGGTCGGGTGGTAGGCCAAATCCCTCCAGGGATGTAGCGCCACGGAGTTTAGTTTAGTTTTAATTATGAAGAACTATACATTTTGATCTCCGTACGAGACTACCTTATTTTTCCAATATTACGTGATTAGCCTAATTGTAAAGAGTAGAAATGCTAGTCATGCTTCTGCATTACGACAGAATACTAAATTCATAAAAATTCATTCAAATGTATGGTTTTAAAAAATTGCTGATATTAAGGGAGCTCATATATTAGAAAATATTTAAAAAGAATAATTTTTACTTCCTCTGCCCGTACCATAGGTACTATAGGTAGAGGAAGTATTGTTTTCGACCCCAAAATTCGAAGTTGAGTTTTTAGCACATATACACGTTTCAAGGCCCCCTGAATCCAAAAATACTATTTTTGGAAACATGTCTGTGTGTCTGTGTGTGTGTCTGTGTGTCGGTGTGTCTGTGTGGAATATCTGTGAACAAGCTAGCTCCAAAACGGAAAATCGTATGAAAACAAAATTTCGTATTTGGGTCAGGTACCTTCTGAAGATGTGATTCGTAGATTGGCGACAAATTTCCCTTATTTTTAAGGGTACTTTACATGAAGAAATTTTCGTTTTTCGCGATTTTCTCGAAAACGGCTCTAACGATTTTCTTTAAATTTTGCACATGGGTTGCTTATACTAAGAGCTAAAACTTTTATTAGAAACATTTTTTCGAGAAAATTCTCTGAGGGTAGTTACAAGCCACCCACTGTTCACCCACTGTTTGTAGAAAGTTTGTCTTACGTGATGAACAACTGAATTCGCGCTCTTTCACGGCCTCTTATTCTATATAAGAATGTGAAGTGAGAAAGATGTGTTGTTGGCCATGCATAGAGTAAAGATGTATCTGAGGGAAATATTCGATAAATTTCGGAAATTATATTTTACGGCAGAAAGTTCAATAAACGTCTGCAGTCATTTGTTCTTTTTTTTTTAAGTTTGGAAAAAGACTGCGCTTTTAGTCGCATCATTGAAAGAAGAGGTATTTATAGGATAATCAGCGTAAAATTGTGTCTTGCGATTCTGTACAAGGATATGTGAATACTGCTAACTTTTATTTGGGCAGAGGAAGTTATGTGACTTTCACATCAGATTTTTATCGTTTCAAGTGATGAGTATGTTATTCTGTACAAATTTCTACATTTTTAGACAGACATTCTATCTATTGATGGCATTATTTAATCTTTTCCTAAAGCTATGCATGTGCATGTACACGTGCCTGTCATATCTTCAGATTCGTTTATCCTTTGATATCAATTTTCATTACAAAAACGTAGGTTTTTACCTACGAACTGAAGCAGGATCTGAGATTAAAATTCAAAATTTATTGATAATTCAGTAAAACAAAAAATAAAATAATAATAATACTAGGCCTACTACTAATAATAATATGGAGTAACCGGATGTCCGGACGAGCGGGACTCTGCTGTAAATACAAAAAAAAATGTAATTGGAATGACTGGTTTCTATGAGTAATAACCATAACGAATAAAAATCCTCACAATTTAACATAAATAATTACTCTATTAATTTTTGCAAATTTTTTTAGATTAATATATAGGCCTAAGTCAATAGCAGTAACATTTTAATGTATATAAAAAAAAAGCAATTGTACAAAAGAATAAATGTATCTTTAAAAAAGAAATGGAAAATCAGTTTAGTAACATTTTCCCTGTGAAAAAAAAGTTAGTTTAGTAAAAACGCACTAACTTCAAAGGTGTGAGTTTTGCACAATATTTCTAAATTTACTACCGTATCTCTGGCGGTAGCGGTGCGCCGATGGTTTGTCGCTTTGCGGGCGGAGAAGAAAGAGAGAGAGCGCGCGCGATTCCTGGCATGTGTGGCGGGGAAGGGGAGGGAGAGAGGGGAGGGATGATAACAAACCGTCCAGCGTGGCAGCCAGGTTTGTGCTACAAGTGTCTGGCGTTCCATCCAGTCGCCCAATAGACACACGTCTAGCAACATGGAGTGTACGAGGTGGTGCTTCGCTCTTTTCTCGCTCGCAGCTATCGCGACAGTATTCGCTGCCACGGATGCGTCATCAGAAAAGAACTCTGCCAGTGCAAGTTCATCAACGCCGTCAACTGGACTGAAGATAGATGTAGTATACACACCAGAAGTTTGTAACCAAAAATCAAAGAATGGTGACATGCTTACCATGCACTATAAAGGAACGCTTCAAGATGGCTCAACTTTTGATTCAAGGTAAGCGCTATTTTAAAAAGAATTAATTTGAGATATTTCCCCTCTTATTACAAACTTAAAAATAAGATAAATTTATTCATTCCATTATAAAATTAACTGTCGAGCTGTAACATGTATGAAGGAAAACGTATAAGATTTTATATGCCTTAAAGAATACATGTAACGGAATTTCATAATTACATCACACTTTAACTGCAAATAATAATAATAGTGTGTTTGGAATGTCTTATAGGATTTCACTGTTGAACTTTATACATAGTCAAAAATTTGGTGAAAAAATCATCTACTTGTTTCAATTAAATCCCACTTTATTTCTTATAATTATAAACATTCTGGTAAATAAATTGTCGGACTTTCCTGAAATAAGGTGACGTATTATAGAACAAGTGGATGTTAAAAACAGAAAATGGTCCTGTTATTAGTCTTGATAGGCCTAGCTTTTCTTTTGTCATCTGTACTCTTTTATTTAACGTTGTTTTTCCTGAACCTTTGCAAAAGTTTGCAATTATAGCTTAACAAAAATGTTCAGATAATCAGCTACAGAGTAGGCACGTGGTTACAAATAGGAAGTAAAATAAATCGACCGAATCGAAAAAAGTTTTATTCATGAAATTATTTATTTATTTTAGCTTTATTTATACACATTTAACTCAGAGGTCATATCACCTGTTAGGTTTTGTGGATAAACCAGTAGTCTATATAACTTGATATGCAACCGTTTTCTATTGTTGATGTGCTATGGCTTCTGTTAATTTTAATTATTTTTATGGTAATGAAATAGAATAAAAAGGCGAACATGAGTGATGGTGAGTAAATATTCAGTTCAGAATTTGCTTTGCGACTGGGAACCCATAGAAAAAACAAGTCAAATTAGCCGGCAAAGGAGTTTGAACCCGCGACATCCCGAATAAGAGACCAACATGCTCCCCTCTCGACCACCTCTTTCTGTGAAATTATTTTTAATCCCACATTTTACTAGGAATAAAATCACTACAAAATTAAATTTTAGATGTATGAATATTAATATGATTACTGGAAGTTCTCCATATGTTTCTATTAGTTTGTTAACAGCTTCCTGGAACATACGTGTATAAGATAAAGTAATATATTGCTAAATGATAGATTTCAAAAGTAAAACCTGATTAACGATATTATTCTTGTAATGTGGCATGAAGCTATGAATGTAAGTACCAAGGTATATATAACACGTAGTGCTGATGACGTAGTACGCCACATGTGTGAAACGTCACCGACCTCAACTTAAAACGCCTGGGGTTACCCATCCGTGCTGATAACTTACTACAAAAGTGCAAGTGTTCCCCAAGTTCGCTTTCACAACTTCACACCAGAGAAGTGTGTCCAGGAGATTCCGAGCACCTGCAACATAGACCTATAGATGATAGTGGAGTCGATATGTTTACCAACCACTCTGTCCTCTATACTAAGAAAATAAGCGTGACTAAATTCTTCTTCGATATTAAAACATCCACCAGGAGCCCTGGCTTCATGTGTAGTAAAAAGAATTATAATTCTATCTCAGATCTATTTATTGCATATAACAAGCATCTCCCAAAATATTCCTACCATAAACCGTAACATACATCTCTCTGAAAGATTCCTTGCCTTATAACATATAACATGTATCTCAAAATATTCCTAGCATACGGGGCGCGTCCATAAAATAAGTTTCCCTAAGGCCGTTTACACAAACGAAACAAAATTTCGTGGAAATATTTATTGCAACAGATATAGCAAGTGTTCAGCTATTTTTCAACATATTCGCCACAGGAATTGAGACATTTGAGGAGCTTGTTTCCAAAAGGTACCAAATCCAAAAAATTCGAAAAATGAGTTAAAGGTGGCAGCACATTCTTAACTAGCCTAACAATCATAATCAGTGGTTAAAATCGCCAAAAAGTACCAAATTCCATTGCTAGACGGCTTGGAAGATTGAGTTTTGTAGCAAAAAGTACCACATCCCTCCACAGTTTCGTGACAAAAAGTACCAAATCCTTTCTCACGTTCCATTGGTGAAATATTATGGTCGAACAATTACGTAATAGAGCGTTCTTGCTTCTCATTGGCTAAGTGACGTCACATGCCTGTAGTTTGTTGTAGAAAAACCTGTCCACAAATATAGAGCTAAAGCTTTCTTTCAAAATATGAACCAGTGTCTACCAGATGCCTGCTGACAGGTCCTTTGGCATTGTGGAGAAAAAGTTAAGGAAAATAAAAACCATCTTATTACCTGAGCAATATGATGAAATTTTTGCAACTGTAGGAACAGTTCGTGTTCTAGGTCCTGATTTTAAATGGGTGAACTGGCATTCAGTGGCATTCAGTGCCAACAACTTGTGTGTGGAAGAAAATGGCAGTGAAAATGTTTCTGTTTTTTATGATGAGTAGGAACTTTATTGTTTATATGAAGCTAAGACAAGCTCCAGAAACTTGATTCCGTTAGTTGTGAATTGTTGTTTTTAAAATCAAGTAAGATCAAGTAATTTTTTATTGTTTTGCTCTTGTTTTTTATAGGTGTATCACATTAACTTATAATGTAGTATAATTAGCTGCAATTAAGGATATTAGGTAGGCCTAATCAGTTTAATCTGTTTTAATGAGTTGTAACTATTTCTAAAATTGACATTTTCATGCCAAAAAGTACCAAATCCAAGTTTGTTTTGTTGATAAACAGCTTAATAATGAATGAATATCTTAGTTTCTTATGTAAATATGATTCTTAGGTCTATCTGCATATGTAAGGAATGAATTATCGATATCAGTATAATTTATCAACTGTATAACGTTTTTTTCATTTCCTGTAAAATTTGTTCAGATGGATTTGGTACCTTTTGGAAACAAGCTCCACATTTGTCATACCGTGCTACCAACTTTTGAACACTTGTGTCCTAGAAGTCTGCCGCATGAGATTTGAACCACTGTATGTCAACCATCTCCGATTCTCTGTAATTTATTGAGGTGTAGGAAAAGATGGAAACCACTGGGAGCGAGGTCCGGGCCGTAGGACGGATGTTGAAACATCTCCTAGCCGAACTTCTGCAGGAAGCTTGTGTTGAAGTCTTATAAAATGCTTGTTATTAATATGAGGAAGGTATTTTACCTGATAAAACATCAGCTCATTACTGGACACTTAACCATCAATGTTCCGTGATTAATACGTCACATGTTGCCATTAAGCGGCACGAGAACAGATTATTTTATACAACATAACTTGTTTGGAAATTGAGATAATATAAATGTACATTGGTTATAACACAGTTCTGATTCGGTGCAAGCCAGTTCGTGTACTTTTATTCTCTTCTGCTGTTAGCTTACCTGAATTAAGTGAACTATGTCAAATGCACAATTTATTGGTAGCACTAGTTACATGGTCACTCGAATCGATTCATGGATGGTTGATTCATACGAGTAGTATACCGTGAACTCGCAGCTGTTAGTTTTGTTTTTATATAATAAACCATGAAAGTAAATATTATTTGTATAATCCGTTACATTTTTATTCATGGAATAGTCTTAATAAATCCAACTCGAGTTGACGAGTTTCATCAGATAAATTCTATCGATAACTTAAACTCGTTAACTCTCGTGGGATTACCTATGATAAATTACAGTGGACACGGATGGGATCCTTGCGTGTAATTTCTAGGAAATGGAATAATGTTGCCATACTCCTTTATTTATAAAGTGAGATTTAGCTTGTCTTATTATGTAGAACAAATACTGTTTTATCTCATAAATTTGTAAACGAAGTGAGTTAATGATGCAGATCTTACTGTATATTGTTTGGTCACTGTACGGCAGTCCTTTCTTCATATTTGTACTAGATTTGTACAAATATTTTATTACACATAGAATTTTTTAAATGCCTAACTGAATCCAAAATAGTTTTAAAAATTGTCTCTCAACATCTTTTTCCCCCAAACTGTCATGCCTATATACAGCTAAAGATCAATTTGTTCAACCATACAGTTTATAGTAACGATCCTGATTGAATTTACTAAAATATAACTGAAAGTATCAGTGCTTTAGTTGGAAAATATTTTTTAGGGGTACTCATCTTACTTCAAAATTTTCCATATCGCCTCATACTGAATGTAATCCTTCGGTTGACATTTTCTGCATGCAGTTTCTTCTGCTGACCTATTGCCTCCTTGTAGTCATGACCTGACGTATGGAGCAGGATCAAAAACGTCTAGTGGTGGTCCCACACATTTTATGAAAACAAGGTGGCTAGCCAACATGTGATCTAAGGAGAAAGTAACTGTAGAAATGCGCACGAAGGTGAAGATTAGAACGCATATCTGTGGCGAATTTAATAGTGCTTGTTATTTTTGGTATTGAATTAGACATTTAATAAGTATTTTAGGACAATCTCGTTCCTGTACTGCCAGTACGACGTACCGGAGCACATATTTTTCCCGGTATGGTAGAAGGAAAATAATTTTATACCGGTACTGAGTACCGGTGCGTACCGGCCCAACTAAAGCACTGGAAAGTATACGATAAAAACGTTCAAAATGCCAATACAACCATACTCTTTTTGCGGATTTAATTAAAATTACACCAGTATTTAAACGATCACCTTTAGAACAATCTTAACAAATTTACGTAGAATGCTATAGTTATTTCTCGAGGCTAAATCGACTGTCAGTCAAATCGATTCACTTCTCGTGGAAGTAATGAATATTTTTGTGACCCATATTTATGTAAAGTATGTATTTCGGTTGGAATGCATTAATAATTTTTTGGCAAGTTGTTCTAAAGAAAGAAAAGAAAAGAAAAGTATAGAAAATACAAAGAAAAGCTCCAATGATTTCAAAAACCAATAATTAATGTTTTTCATACCAAACAAACAATAAAAACAAAAAACAAAAAACATATATCCTTCTGGTTAGTATTTCGAACTAGGAGAATATTTTTTGTGAATGAAAAAGCTAGAAAAAATAGTCCAACTTTAAGAACCGTGAGTCATTATCAACTCCGCCGAAGTTTATTTTCTAGAAATCCCTGAAAACTAGACACTATTTCCTCAATAAAAGCTGATTTTTCTTATCTTGAACACTCCAGATAGACTAAAATGTGCGTTTCACAATATATCCCAATTATGGGAGTTAAATTCTTAATATTAATTTTGTGAAAAATATAGTTTGTGACAAGACTTTCAAATTATTGAAGGTTTCGATTATTAAAGGTCAAGAATTCGAATAGGAGGAACGGCAAATCTATCAACCGACATTTCCAAATTTCAGATAATATATCATATTTTCAATAGTGGCTCTTCTTACGAGCAATGAACGCTGTCGCATTTTTAAACACATGGATATTCCTAAAAATTAATAACTGATCATTATAACTAACCGTACTAAACGTAATCAACCTTTTGCAGAAAATCCTCACACAAGAAAAATAATGACATGTAAATTTAATAATAAATCTGCAATGGAAAATGTACTAATTAATGAAGTACTTTGCTACAATTGGTAATTTTGTATGTACAAAGCGTATAAAATAAAATGTGGATAATGTATGCTATAGTAATTATTGACTAATGCGTATGTTAACAAGTCTGATCATTGTCACTTAATTGTGTGTATAACACAAAAATGGTTCCAGTATACGTCGCATTTTTCTGTCACCAATATAAGTAGAATGAGTATCTAAAAGCCAAACTAAACTCCGCGGAGTTACATCCCTGAAGGGACCTACCACCCGACCGCTGCGTCATCTACCATAGGCAGATGGCAGGATTGGGGGGGGAGGTCATGCCGACACCCACGGCCGTTGTATCACAACTCGTAATAAGCAGCAGGGCTGTAGCTAGGCGGTGGCGAGATGGGCCCCCGCCAAGGGCGCAGGTTCAGAGAGGGCGCAAAATTAACCATGAAAATTCCCGCCTTTTTTTAGACTGGTGCAATTTATCAAGCAATAAAAATTCCACGTTAATGGTAGAAATCTTTCAGGCTATTAAAAATTACTGCACGTGAACTATCTGTAGTATTATACCGATTGTCTACAAACAAAAAGCAGTCATGCAACGTTCTTTAATTAACACGTTTTTTATTGACAGTGTATGATAACATAAATCATAAACAGTACGGAAAGATTTAACGACAATAAAAATTAAAATGTACGTTATTATTGAGATAAAAATGGTTCAACTAGGCCTATTCGAAAAAAATACTTTTACCTATATTAATGTGTTAAATATTTTAGTAGGCCTCAGGCTTATTATGTAATTTACTTTTGATACTAGATTTTATTATTTAATTCTTTTTTAAGTAGTTCAATCGTCTGAAAATAAGGTTTTAGTACCTTGAAAGTCCAACACTTAGTTCATTTTCAAATTGAGGTTTAGGTTTCCTTTGATAATAACAGTGTAGTTACATTAAAATAGTAAACAATTTCACAGAAATTTAACAAAACTTGTTCAGACCCAGTATTGGAGGGCGCAGATTTGTCAAACTCGCCAAGGGCGCAGAAGGACCTTGCTACGACCCTGATAAGCAGTACTGCGGGTAGTAGGCTATCATGGCGCGGAGCTAAGAGGAGAATTAGAACTAACTTCGTATTATGAAGAACAGTAAGTTCATCTGTCTTCTTCAAAAAAGGAGATTCATGCAACTAATAAAATTCAAGTATTTTTCATCATCACAAAAATAGAGTGAAACTATTATTTGCTAACGCATACTGAAATGTAAAATACGGATCTACTGTGGGTAAAAGTATTACATGACATGGAAATTATTATTAAAGAAGACTTGGGAAAATTGCCTTTTTCCGTCCGGTAATTCTTCAGGTGGCGATATAAGCATACGAGAACAGGATCCCTAATAAAACTGCCACACTTTTATGTATTCGCAAGTCTATTATGTATTCCTATTCAAATTCAAATGAGGTGAGCATATTTCCTCCTCTGAGGGATATGTTTTTTCTTCTTTCTCAAGAGGTTTAGATCTACATTACTTCTCCACTGCATCTTTTACATTCCCCTAAGTAGTATGGGTCAAGCTATGTATCCAAAATGGCGGCCAACCGACGCCGCCCCCGACGCCGCCCCCGGTGTAGAGTCACGTATAGGTGAAACGTGACGATTCGAAAAAGCGAAAGGCGCCCGTTCGTCCTGTGCTAATGCCCACCCGCCCCCAAGCCCCCGTAAAGAGCTATGCCCCAAAACAAAACCGACGCCGCCCCCGACGCCTACTTAGGCCCTTTGGCCATGTACGTTATATGACATGAGGGGATTCGACTCGAACAAAGCAGACGTGGGCAATAAGCCCGTGCTACCCCTACCCCAATCGAAAACCGACGCCTGCCCCCCAGTGGGCCCACCCCCCAAACCCCCGTACTATGGTCCTATATGACATGATGGGATTCGACTCGAACAAAGCAGACGTGGGCAATAAGCCCGTGCTACCCCCACCCCAATCTGACCCATTTCGAAAACCAACGCCGCCCCCCAAACCCCAGCTAACTCAAATACGTTGTATTAACCATGGGAATAAAACCTATAGGAAGGTGTGTGTGTGTGTGTGTGTATTAGCATATTACAGAAATAGTACTGTGCAATACCCGACAGTGAAATTAAGATAAACACAATAACAACTCTGTTAGAATAACAAGTTAGATGATAATACAGATATCAATCTACAAAACTATGCTACTATCAACAAAAACATAAAAACATTCCATACTGATAACATCTAGAGAGAGAGTGAATGACTGAGGTTAAAGAATGCTGGTGTTTACAATATATCCAGGTGGTTCCACTATAAATACTCTGTTCATCAAATGATAATTAAACCATTCAGTTTGTGTGAATTGTGTTGTGAAGAAGACCGATCTGCTGATCCAAGGTAAGTAACGATTATTTCTCAACTACTTATCAATCTGTGCATAACATAACAGTTATAGAGTATTCACTATGACATGAGGGGATTCGACTCGAACAAAGGCCTGGGGCAGAGGTTATAATGCACATGCCATCTAACACGTTCCTATGTTATTCATATCCTTTAGGTACAACCCAATGATAACATATAGGCCTAGTGTATTAATTAGAATTCATAGGGCCTTACATAAGATACTAATATCAGGTAACTCAAATACGTTGTAATAACCATGGGAATAAATCTTATAGGATGGTGTGTGTGTGTGTGTATTAGCATATTGCAGAAATAGTACTGTGCAATACCCGGACAGTGAAATTATGATAAACACAATAACAACTCTGTTGAATAACAACTTAGATGTTAATACAGATATCAATCTACAAAACTATGCTACTATCAACAAAAACATAAAAACATTCCATACTGATAACATCTAGAGAGAGAGTGAATGACTGAGGTTAAAGAATGCTGGTGTTTACAATATATCCAGGTGGTTCCACTATAAATACTCTGTTCATCAAATGATAATTAAACCATTCAGTTTGTGTGAATTGTGTTGTGAAGAAGACCGATCTGCTGATCCAAGGTAAGTAACGATTATTTCTCAACTACTTATCAATCTGTGCATAACATAACAGTTATAGAGTATTCACTATGACATGAGGGGATTCGACTCGAACAAAGCAGACGTGGGCAATAAGCCCGTGCTACCCCTACCCCAATCGAAAACCGACGCCTGCCCCCCAGTGGGCCCACCCCCCAAACCCCCGTACTATGGTCCTATATGACATGATGGGATTCGACTCGAACAAAGCAGACGTGGGCAATAAGCCCGTGCTACCCCCACCCCAATCTGACCCATTTCGAAAACCAACGCCGCCCCCCAAACCCAGCTAACTCAAATACGTTGTATTAACCATGGGAATAAAACCTATAGGAAGGTGTGTGTGTGTGTGTGTGTATTAGCATATTACAGAAATAGTACTGTGCAATACCCGACAGTGAAATTAAGATAAACACAATAACAACTCTGTTAGAATAACAAGTTAGATGATAATACAGATATCTGCTTGGGGCAGAGGATATAATGCAAATACCCACTAAGAAACACTTCCCTTTAGTTACAACGTAATGATAACATATAAGCCTAATGTATTAATTAGATTCTTAAGGGTTGTGTATCCTTCTGGGATGGCTTTATGCTCTGTGCCTATCCTTCGTTTATAGATAGATAGTGTAATATTGCGCAAAGGTAGACATAGGTATGAAAAGATAAAATAGGTTTATACTTACTTAACCAATTCTTCATCCATTCAGCATCCGATGAACACTAATACTATTACTATCAGCTAATGAGAATGATTATGCAAGGAATATGAAATGGATAAGGGTATAGTTTCATTTCAGAACGTCACAACCTTATTCTATATTAAGGCTGTCACGCTCATATGAAATAATGTGTATACACAAATGGTTTATAATAGAGCTGAATGGTTTATTTCAAAAGTATACATATCTATTAAAGACATGTTTTCCTACCAAACTATATAATTAAACACTTCGGTATGACGAAGACATCCTCTATGAATCATGGAAGATGAGAACATAGCGTTCCAGACACTGCAGCGAAACTGAGCTAGTCCAACGAAATAGACCTGCTTCCATTCTGAAATCAATAAATACAGGTTTTAACAAGTCTGTAAACCACTTTCTAATCTGGAAATAAATCCCTGTTGTTGATGTTGTTAAATACCTACAGTGCAGCCATCTACAAAACTATGCTACTATCAACAAACAAAACATAAAAAAAAAAACATTCCATACTGATAACATCTAGAGAGAGAGTGAATGACTGTTGTCAAAGAATGGTGGTGGTGTGTTATGAAAAGATAAAATAGGCTTATACTTACATAACCAATTCTTCTTCTTCCTTTCAGCATCCTTCCGATAACAAATAGTTTTAAACTCAAACTCCCATCCCCCGTAGGCGATGTATGTTTACATTGAATAACATTCATCAGATTGCTATGTTGTTGGAATAAAGAAAACCTAAAATACTGCACGCATGCATATGTCTATAAAGCATCCGATCGATTCATACCATATATGTAAATAAAACGTTAGCATTTAGTCAGTATAAGGAATACAGTAGACTGCAATAATTTGACAACGAATGTAGTAACCTACATTGCATAACATCTGGAAAAATCTCTGGCATCCTTTCCTTGTAACCATTCATCACTGTCGCATGTATCCTAATACCGAAAACAAGTATACTATTTAAATAAAAACATGTCATTGTGGTGAACGCATGCCAAAGAATTAGTTTAAACTCAGACTCTCTCTCCCTCCCTTAGGAGATAATGTCTATACATGGAATACCATTCATCAGATTGCTATGTTGTTGTTGATAAAGAAGCAATTGCCTGAATGGTAATGAATAAACATATTACGTAATCGTGTTATAGCAAGAGTAAACATATCCTTCATATACTTTATAAAATACGTGGATGTGTTTTATAACACTAGATAATTAATTTATGTGCAAATAAAAAGATTATACGCATTCATTTAAAGAAAACATTGAATACTGCATTAACTGACAATGAAATGTAATAACCTTCATGCCAAGGTCAAATGTATTTAAATAAAGAAACAGTTTTAGAACTATTGAAAATGTAACAGCATTAGCAAATGAAGGTTTATAACCCTAATACAATGGAAATGATTATAATGGTCATACAGTTAGGTAGTTATATTCTTATATTGTAAGAATACCTTTAGCTTGTCAGGCATTTGTTTCTTTCCTCATTTGCATAGAGTATAAATAAGTACCTGCAATCTGAAATCATAATTAGAAATACGGAAATTGTAACAGCATTATCAGATGAAGGATTATAACTCAAATACGAGGCAAATCAAAAGTGCTCAGATACGATTTAAATGAATTTCATATTCAAAGAATTCAACACAACTATATGTACATGTGTTTTAGCGGAATACAAGGACACTAAAACCATTATCAATTGCATGTTGAAAGATAACATATATGACTTAGCGAAAAGGCTGATGAATTTAAGTATATCACCCTTTGCGTTTAAGATATAGCACAGTTCTATATAATATAATCAAGACTTCAGCAATTATATTATTACAGAAAGGTAGCAGCATAACATAACATATATATATATATATATATATCACAAACCTTACTTATATGGTGGTACGAATGGATTATTTTGAAGTCTAATAGCTCTTAATATGCGTATGCCTGACAACATTAACAGCTTTATGTGCCGAATGTCTAGAACCTAGGAACCTCAACCTCATGGAACCTTCAATGCCTCCATGTCTTTAATCCTAACAATAATCTGAAATCAGAATTAGAATTATTGAAATTGTAACAAGATTAACAAATGAAGGGTTATAACTCAGGAAACCATAGCAATCTGAAATACTAAGTATATACACGTAAGGAAAGGTTATGTAACACATCAGGATTATATTACGTATCTAGACATACCCAAGTAATAAGGCAATACTATTACGTTTATATATATATATATATATAATATCTATACCATAGGTTTACATTTTGAGGCATGAGCCAAAAGTCTTTTTGGTAATACATCCAGGCATTCGACATGCACTACCTTGACCACAATTATAGTCATGAAAAAATGCAGCCTTCGTCTGAAACACACAATATAACATCACATAAGTAACACAATATGATACTAGAATTAAATGTTAAGGTAGCTGATAGAAATCTACTTACAGCCCTTTTCAATGTGAGGAATACTTTACACTTTCTAGTGCATTTAGTACTCCAATGCCTATGTTTACCCTCTCGAGGCGAAAGGCATCTATGAAAATGCCTCGAACCGTGGCACACCTGATCGTGTCCTGCATCCGTGTGGGTAATAACGTCTCCAGCCATATCCTCAAGAGTGTTACCACACGGAAGGATTTCGGAGAGTTCTACATGTTCTTGATTATGGCCCCATACCTCTGTGTGTCGGATGGGGAACTCCTCACTCCCAACCTCATGTCCCCAACCGTTATGGATCCTAATTGTGTAGGATCCCGTAGGCTCCGGCGACGTGGAGGTAGGAGGCTCCATATCGGGGATAATATATTCCTCGGCCTGAGGAACAACCTCTTCAGGGATATCCCTGCCCATCTCCTGAAGTAGATCCTGCGATGTAGACATGGTTAAGATTTTAATGTTGACAATTAATAGTTCCATATATATATATATATATACGAGAGTTCGCATGCTGGGTTCTCCTACCACACGTGTCAAGGTGGGGGCTGTGTTGTGATAATAATGTCAAACAGGAATTTGTTATTGCTTTACGAAACTGATGTCTGAATGTTTGAACAATAAACATATTGCATAAATATGCTTTCCCTCCTTACAGTATGATCTACATTGAGTAAACAGTTGTCATGAAGGTAATCAACTTCCGATGTAATTAATAAGGTGATGGAATAAGGAATACTCCCCAATCAAATAAATATTGTGCCGAATGTCAGAATCACGGAGCCTCAACCTCCTGGAACCCTCAACGCCTCCATAGCATGTAATAAGGAACACATTGTAATAGGTCTATATAATATGCATACCGCATGCATGAATTTAGATTTAAGGTGACATTAAGTCAAAATAGTATGAAAGAGGAAGGGATTGAATATAGAATGTAGGTGACAATAAGTCTATATAATAATAATTAAATCCAGAGGAAAGGGATTCTGTATGAAAGAGGAAAGGAATACAATAAATACGATACAAAGTGAATCTGATTATTATTATTAATATTAATATTAGATAGCAGACACTTAACACTAATCTGTGCACATCAACTGTTCCTAAAATACCTCTGTAACTTAGGTAAACAGGCCTCATAACATTACAGTGATCTAACCATTAATCAGACATAGGTTAAACGCCTGAGAGTTAGGATATTTTCCTTTATACACTAGAAAGACATTACGTTCTCCTCTGTTTATAGCCGAGATCTCACTTTCCTCAAACACCTCTGTGTATTTTCTAGGCAAAAATACCGATAACATCTCTGCACTATCTTTCATACGAATATGAAGCAGTACACAACGTCCATATCGGGTTTCTTTTACAGATGCATATAGAATAGCGTAACTGCTGTTCTGCTCGAGGTCTGATATACTAACACAACGTGGTTGTGATGGGGTTGATTTGAATTTCTCTACCAATGATGTCATCTGTAAACATGAACGAAGTCTACTTAATTAACTTAATAACAACAATAATATAGCTTCCGCACAAAGTTTTTTTTTTATTGCTAATGTCATAAAATACGGTAGATGTAGTGTTACCTTGTTAGTTGAAAATCAGAAGATGATGATGATGACTGTAGAGCTGTTTACACAATTATCAAGACCTCCTACATACATGTCTTTTTATACAAAACTAACCAAGCAACAATATGACGTAGTATTGGTATATGGGGTTTTTACCATTTACGATGTTGTAACAAAGACTGGAGATATCGTTAAGGCTGTTATCACACAACTATGTAAAACATATTTGAAAGCCATTGTATTATTGTTTTCAACATGCCTTTGTATTTATCCTTAATTTTACTGTCCGCGTATAACATTCCTCTCTGTTTATTGCGCCTATCATACGGTCTGAGAAATAGATTCATATGGTACTATTCCACAGATTCCCTAGTTCATATCCCTTTACTAATTAAGTCATATGGTTACAGTTACTGTAATAATGACCTAAGTACGTCAACAAGGCTGTAATGCTATGAATACCTTATTATTGACCATTATTCCTACCCTAGCCTATTAATAATGAAAGGTCTAAACACAGATACGTTTTAAATGAATTTAATATAAAGGGAAGAACTCCTATACCACCAAAGGTATGTATACCTTTGTTTAGGTAATGTTTGAACAACAACAACATAATAATAACAATCGTTGTAGGGCGTTTAGTTATAATCGCATGATATTAGTCATTGTCCGCATAGAGTATAAATAATTACCAGCAATCTGAAATCATAATTAGAAATACGGAAATTGTAACAGCATTATCAAATGAAGGATTATAACTCAAATACGAGGCAAATCAAAAGTGCTCAGATACGATTTAAATGAATTTCATATTCAAAGAATTCAACACAACTATGTGTACATGTGTTTTAGCGGAATACAAGGACACTAAAACCAATATCAATTGCATGTTGAAAGATAACATATATGACTTAGCGAAAAGGCTGATGAATTTAAGTATATCACCCTTTGCGTTTAAGATATAGCACAGTTCTATATAATATAATCAAGACTTCAGCAATTATATTATTACAGAAAGGTAGCAGCATAACATAACATATATATATATATATATATATATCACAAACCTTACTTATATGGTGGTAGGAATGGATTATTTAGAAGTCTAATAGCTCATAAATATGCGTATGGCTGACAACATTAACAGCTTTATGTGTCGAATGTCTAGAACCTGGGAGCCTATCTCAAATAATAAAACTATGGGAAATTTAGTTTCGGTTATGTTAGGTTATTGCGAACTGAAATTTAAGAAAATCGCAAGGTGTTTTCCATTGTCCTTAGTCACGTTAATTGAAAGGCACTAGTATTTCAAGTTCACACAGACTGTGAATACCCTAGGAGGGATATTTTAAAATCGTTACGGTGCAAATGCGCATGTTGAGGTGTAGGTTTTTTTCGAAATGTAAAGGCAATAGGTTAGGAAAGGTTAGGTTATGTTAAAATTAAATAGGTTTTACAAGGTAGGCAGCTTTAAATGTTGGACGAAGGTGCAGTTAATATCTCAAATAATATAACTATGGGAAATTTAGTTTAGGTTATGTTAGGTTATTGCGAGCGCATGATGAGGTGTAGGTTTTTTTTTTTTCGAAATGTAAAGGCAATAGGTTAGGAAAGGTTAGGTTATGTTAAAATTAAATATGTTTTACAAGGTAGGCAGCTTTAAATGTTGGACGAAGGTGCAGTTAATATCTCAAATAATACAACTATGGGAAATTTAGTTTAGGTTATGTTAGGTTATTGCGAACTGAGATTTAAGAAATCATGTCTAGTTAGGTTACGGTATGTTAGGTTATCTCGGAGGAAATTGAAGAAAAAACTCGTCGCGCGCGACGAGTTTTTTAATTTCCTCAGCCGAGATAACCTAACATACCGTAACCTAACTAGACATGATTTCTTAAATCTCAGTTCGCAATAACCTAACATAACCTAAACTAAATTTCCCATAGTTGTATTATTTGAGATATTAACTGCACCTTCGTCCAACATTTAAAGCTGCCTACCTTGTAAAACATATTTAATTTTAACATAACCTAACCTTTCCTAACCTATTGCCTTTACATTTCGAAAAAAAAAAAACCTACACCTCATCATGCGCTCGCAATAACCTAACATAACCTAAACTAAATTTCCCATAGTTATATTATTTGAGATATTAACTGCACCTTCGTCCAACATTTAAAGCTGCCTACCTTGTAAAACCTATTTAATTTTAACATAACCTAACCTTTCCTAACCTATTGCCTTTACATTTCGAAAAAAACCTACACCTCAACATGCGCATTTGCACCGTAACGATTTTAAAATATCCCTCCTAGGGTATTCACAGTCTGTGTGAACTTGAAATACTAGTGCCTTTCAATTAACGTGACTAAGGACAATGGAAAACACCTTGCGATTTTCTTAAATTTCAGTTCGCAATAACCTAACATAACCGAAACTAAATTTCCCATAGTTTTATTATTTGAGATAGGCTCCCAGGTTCTAGACATTCGACACATAAAGCTGTTAATGTTGTCAGCCATACGCATATTTATGAGCTATTAGACTTCTAAATAATCCATTCCTACCACCATATAAGTAAGGTTTGTGATATATATATATATATATATATGTTATGTTATGCTGCTACCTTTCTGTAATAATATAATTGCTGAAGTCTTGATTATATTATATAGAACTGTGCTATATCTTAAACGCAAAGGGTGATATACTTAAATTCATCAGCCTTTTCGCTAAGTCATATATGTTATCTTTCAACATGCAATTGATATTGGTTTTAGTGTCCTTGTATTCCGCTAAAACACATGTACACATAGTTGTGTTGAATTCTTTGAATATGAAATTCATTTAAATCGTATCTGAGCACTTTTGATTTGCCTCGTATTTGAGTTATAATCCTTCATTTGATAATGCTGTTACAATTTCCGTATTTCTAATTATGATTTCAGATTGCTGGTAATTATTTATACTCTATGCGGACAATGACTAATATCATGCGATTATAACTAAACGCCCTACAACGATTGTTATTATTATGTTGTTGTTGTTCAAACATTACCTAAACAAAGGTATACATACCTTTGGTGGTATAGGAGTTCTTCCCTTTATATTAAATTCATTTAAAACGTATCTGTGTTTAGACCTTTCATTATTAATAGGCTAGGGTAGGAATAATGGTCAATAATAAGGTATTCATAGCATTACAGCCTTGTTGACGTACTTAGGTCATTATTACAGTAACTGTAACCATATGACTTAATTAGTAAAGGGATATGAACTAGGGAATCTGTGGAATAGTACCATATGAATCTATTTCTCAGACCGTATGATAGGCGCAATAAACAGAGAGGAATGTTATACGCGGACAGTAAAATTAAGGATAAATACAAAGGCATGTTGAAAACAATAATACAATGGCTTTCAAATATGTTTTACATAGTTGTGTGATAACAGCCTTAACGATATCTCCAGTCTTTGTTACAACATCGTAAATGGTAAAAACCCCATATACCAATACTACGTCATATTGTTGCTTGGTTAGTTTTGTATAAAAAGACATGTATGTAGGAGGTCTTGATAATTGTGTAAACAGCTCTACAGTCATCATCATCATCTTCTGATTTTCAACTAACAAGGTAACACTACATCTACCGTATTTTATGACATTAGCAATAAAAAAAAAACTTTGTGCGGAAGCTATATTATTGTTGTTATTAAGTTAATTAAGTAGACTTCGTTCATGTTTACAGATGACATCATTGGTAGAGAAATTCAAATCAACCCCATCACAACCACGTTGTGTTAGTATATCAGACCTCGAGCAGAACAGCAGTTACGCTATTCTATATGCATCTGTAAAAGAAACCCGATATGGACGTTGTGTACTGCTTCATATTCGTATGAAAGATAGTGCAGAGATGTTATCGGTATTTTTGCCTAGAAAATACACAGAGGTGTTTGAGGAAAGTGAGATCTCGGCTATAAACAGAGGAGAACGTAATGTCTTTCTAGTGTATAAAGGAAAATATCCTAACTCTCAGGCGTTTAACCTATGTCTGATTAATGGTTAGATCACTGTAATGTTATGAGGCCTGTTTACCTAAGTTACAGAGGTATTTTAGGAACAGTTGATGTGCACAGATTAGTGTTAAGTGTCTGCTATCTAATATTAATATTAATAATAATAATCAGATTCACTTTGTATCGTATTTATTGTATTCCTTTCCTCTTTCATACAGAATCCCTTTCCTCTGGATTTAATTATTATTATATAGACTTATTGTCACCTACATTCTATATTCAATCCCTTCCTCTTTCATACTATTTTGACTTAATGTCACCTTAAATCTAAATTCATGCATGCGGTATGCATATTATATAGACCTATTACAATGTGTTCCTTATTACATGCTATGGAGGCGTTGAGGGTTCCAGGAGGTTGAGGCTCCGTGATTCTGACATTCGGCACAATATTTATTTGATTGGGGAGTATTCCTTATTCCATCACCTTATTAATTACATCGGAAGTTGATTACCTTCATGACAACTGTTTACTCAATGTAGATCATACTGTAAGGAGGGAAAGCATATTTATGCAATATGTTTATTGTTCAAACATTCAGACATCAGTTTCGTAAAGCAATAACAAATTCCTGTTTGACATTATTATCACAACACAGCCCCCACCTTGACACGTGTGGTAGGAGAACCCAGCATGCGAACTCTCGTATATATATATATATATATGGAACTATTAATTGTCAACATTAAAATCTTAACCATGTCTACATCGCAGGATCTACTTCAGGAGATGGGCAGGGATATCCCTGAAGAGGTTGTTCCTCAGGCCGAGGAATATATTATCCCCGATATGGAGCCTCCTACCTCCACGTCGCCGGAGCCTACGGGATCCTACACAATTAGGATCCATAACGGTTGGGGACATGAGGTTGGGAGTGAGGAGTTCCCCATCCGACACACAGAGGTATGGGGCCATAATCAAGAACATGTAGAACTCTCCGAAATCCTTCCGTGTGGTAACACTCTTGAGGATATGGCTGGAGACGTTATTACCCACACGGATGCAGGACACGATCAGGTGTGCCACGGTTCGAGGCATTTTCATAGATGCCTTTCGCCTCGAGAGGGTAAACATAGGCATTGGAGTACTAAATGCACTAGAAAGTGTAAAGTATTCCTCACATTGAAAAGGGCTGTAAGTAGATTTCTATCAGCTACCTTAACATTTAATTCTAGTATCATATTGTGTTACTTATGTGATGTTATATTGTGTGTTTCAGACGAAGGCTGCATTTTTTCATGACTATAATTGTGGTCAAGGTAGTGCATGTCGAATGCCTGGATGTATTACCAAAAAGACTTTTGGCTCATGCCTCAAAATGTAAACCTATGGTATAGATATTATATATATATATATATATAAACGTAATAGTATTGCCTTATTACTTGGGTATGTCTAGATACGTAATATAATCCTGATGTGTTACATAACCTTTCCTTACGTGTATATACTTAGTATTTCAGATTGCTATGGTTTCCTGAGTTATAACCCTTCATTTGTTAATCTTGTTACAATTTCAATAATTCTAATTCTGATTTCAGATTATTGTTAGGATTAAAGACATGGAGGCATTGAAGGTTCCATGAGGTTGAGGTTCCTAGGTTCTAGACATTCGGCACATAAAGCTGTTAATGTTGTCAGGCATACGCATATTAAGAGCTATTAGACTTCAAAATAATCCATTCGTACCACCATATAAGTAAGGTTTGTGATATATATATATATATATATATGTTATGTTATGCTGCTACCTTTCTGTAATAATATAATTGCTGAAGTCTTGATTATATTATATAGAACTGTGCTATATCTTAAACGCAAAGGGTGATATACTTAAATTCATCAGCCTTTTCGCTAAGTCATATATGTTATCTTTCAACATGCAATTGATAATGGTTTTAGTGTCCTTGTATTCCGCTAAAACACATGTACATATAGTTGTGTTGAATTCTTTGAATATGAAATTCATTTAAATCGTATCTGAGCACTTTTGATTTGCCTCGTATTTGAGTTATAATCCTTCATCTGATAATGCTGTTACAATTTCCGTATTTCTAATTATGATTTCAGATTGCAGGTACTTATTTATACTCTATGCAAATGAGGAAAGAAACAAATGCCTGACAAGCTATAGGTATTCTTACAATATAAGAATATAACTACCTAACTGTATGACCATTATAATCATTTCCATTGTATTAGGGTTATAAACCTTCATTTGCTAATGCTGTTACATTTTCAATAGTTCTAAAACTGTTTCTTTATTTAAATACATTTGACCTTGGCATGAAGGTTATTACATTTCATTGTCAGTTAATGCAGTATTCAATGTTTTCTTTAAATGAATGCGTATAATCTTTTTATTTGCACATAAATTAATTATCTAGTGTTATAAAACACATCCACGTATTTTATAAAGTATATGAAGGATATGTTTACTCTTGCTATAACACGATTACGTAATATGTTTATTCATTACCATTCAGGCAATTGCTTCTTTATCAACAACAACATAGCAATCTGATGAATGGTATTCCATGTATAGACATTATCTCCTAAGGGAGGGAGAGAGAGTCTGAGTTTAAACTAATTCTTTGGCATGCGTTCACCACAATGACATGTTTTTATTTAAATAGTATACTTGTTTTCGGTATTAGGATACATGCGACAGTGATGAATGGTTACAAGGAAAGGATGCCAGAGATTTTTCCAGATGTTATGCAATGTAGGTTACTACATTCGTTGTCAAATTATTGCAGTCTACTGTATTCCTTATACTGACTAAATGCTAACGTTTTATTTACATATATGGTATGAATCGATCGGATGCTTTATAGACATATGCATGCGTGCAGTATTTTAGGTTTTCTTTATTCCAACAACATAGCAATCTGATGAATGTTATTCAATGTAAACATACATCGCCTACGGGGGATGGGAGTTTGAGTTTAAAACTATTTGTTATCGGAAGGATGCTGAAAGGAAGAAGAAGAATTGGTTATGTAAGTATAAGCCTATTTTATCTTTTCATAACACACCACCACCATTCTTTGACAACAGTCATTCACTCTCTCTCTAGATGTTATCAGTATGGAATGTTTTTTTTTTTATGTTTTGTTTGTTGATAGTAGCATAGTTTTGTAGATGGCTGCACTGTAGGTATTTAACAACATCAACAACAGGGATTTATTTCCAGATTAGAAAGTGGTTTACAGACTTGTTAAAACCTGTATTTATTGATTTCAGAATGGAAGCAGGTCTATTTCGTTGGACTAGCTCAGTTTCGCTGCAGTGTCTGGAACGCTATGTTCTCATCTTCCATGATTCATAGAGGATGTCTTCGTCATACCGAAGTGTTTAATTATATAGTTTGGTAGGAAAACATGTCTTTAATAGATATGTATACTTTTGAAATAAACCATTCAGCTCTATTATAAACCATTTGTGTATACACATTATTTCATATGAGCGTGACAGCCTTAATATAGAATAAGGTTGTGACGTTCTGAAATGAAACTATACCCTTATCCATTTCATATTCCTTGCATAATCATTCTCATTAGCTGATAGTAATAGTATTAGTGTTCATCGGATGCTGAATGGATGAAGAATTGGTTAAGTAAGTATAAACCTATTTTATCTTTTCATACCTATGTCTACCTTTGCGCAATATTACACTATCTATCTATAAACGAAGGATAGGCACAGAGCATAAAGCCATCCCAGAAGGATACACAACCCTTAAGAATCTAATTAATACATTAGGCTTATATGTTATCATTACGTTGTAACTAAAGGGAAGTGTTTCTTAGTGGGTATTTGCATTATATCCTCTGCCCCAAGCAGATATCTGTATTATCATCTAACTTGTTATTCTAACAGAGTTGTTATTGTGTTTATCTTAATTTCACTGTCGGGTATTGCACAGTACTATTTCTGTAATATGCTAATACACACACACACACACACACCTTCCTATAGGTTTTATTCCCATGGTTAATACAACGTATTTGAGTTAGCTGGGGTTTGGGGGGCGGCGTTGGTTTTCGAAATGGGTCAGATTGGGGTGGGGGTAGCACGGGCTTATTGCCCACGTCTGCTTTGTTCGAGTCGAATCCCATCATGTCATATAGGACCATAGTACGGGGGTTTGGGGGGTGGGCCCACTGGGGGGCAGGCGTCGGTTTTCGATTGGGGTAGGGGTAGCACGGGCTTATTGCCCACGTCTGCTTTGTTCGAGTCGAATCCCCTCATGTCATAGTGAATACTCTATAACTGTTATGTTATGCACAGATTGATAAGTAGTTGAGAAATAATCGTTACTTACCTTGGATCAGCAGATCGGTCTTCTTCACAACACAATTCACACAAACTGAATGGTTTAATTATCATTTGATGAACAGAGTATTTATAGTGGAACCACCTGGATATATTGTAAACACCAGCATTCTTTAACCTCAGTCATTCACTCTCTCTCTAGATGTTATCAGTATGGAATGTTTTTATGTTTTTGTTGATAGTAGCATAGTTTTGTAGATTGATATCTGTATTAACATCTAAGTTGTTATTCAACAGAGTTGTTATTGTGTTTATCATAATTTCACTGTCCGGGTATTGCACAGTACTATTTCTGCAATATGCTAATACACACACACACACACCATCCTATAAGATTTATTCCCATGGTTATTACAACGTATTTGAGTTACCTGATATTAGTATCTTATGTAAGGCCCTATGAATTCTAATTAATACACTAGGCCTATATGTTATCATTGGGTTGTACCTAAAGGATATGAATAACATAGGAACGTGTTAGATGGCATGTGCATTATAACCTCTGCCCCAGGCCTTTGTTCGAGTCGAATCCCCTCATGTCATAGTGAATACTCTATAACTGTTATGTTATGCACAGATTGATAAGTAGTTGAGAAATAATCGTTACTTACCTTGGATCAGCAGATCGGTCTTCTTCACAACACAATTCACACAAACTGAATGGTTTAATTATCATTTGATGAACAGAGTATTTATAGTGGAACCACCTGGATATATTGTAAACACCAGCATTCTTTAACCTCAGTCATTCACTCTCTCTCTAGATGTTATCAGTATGGAATGTTTTTATGTTTTTGTTGATAGTAGCATAGTTTTGTAGATTGATATCTGTATTATCATCTAACTTGTTATTCTAACAGAGTTGTTATTGTGTTTATCTTAATTTCACTGTCGGGTATTGCACAGTACTATTTCTGTAATATGCTAATACACACACACACACACACACCTTCCTATAGGTTTTATTCCCATGGTTAATACAACGTATTTGAGTTAGCTGGGGTTTGGGGGGCGGCGTTGGTTTTCGAAATGGGTCAGATTGGGGTGGGGGTAGCACGGGCTTATTGCCCACGTCTGCTTTGTTCGAGTCGAATCCCATCATGTCATATAGGACCATAGTACGGGGGTTTGGGGGGTGGGCCCACTGGGGGGCAGGCGTCGGTTTTCGATTGGGGTAGGGGTAGCACGGGCTTATTGCCCACGTCTGCTTTGTTCGAGTCGAATCCCCTCATGTCATATAACGTACATGGCCAAAGGGCCTAAGTAGGCGTCGGGGGCGGCGTCGGTTTTGTTTTGGGGCATAGCTCTTTACGGGGGCTTGGGGGCGGGTGGGCATTAGCACAGGACGAACGGGCGCCTTTCGCTTTTTCGAATCGTCACGTTTCACCTATACGTGACTCTACACCGGGGGCGGCGTCGGGGGCGGCGTCGGTTGGCCGCCATTTTGGATACATAGCTTGACCCATACTACTCCCCTAGCCATTTAGTATTTCTTTCATTCGTGCTGTAAGCTCTACAGAGCTGTTTCTCTTCCATTTAAATTTGTTTTGAATGAGATGCTTTAATTGTAGCATTGTGGAATCTAAAACGAGGGTTTAAATTTACATTTAAATGTGATCGTAAAAGAAAGTGTCTTTTGAGGAAACTCCAGAAAGTTTGTATTAAAATGTACAATACTTAATGTACGTATCAATTTCCTCAGACCACACATTCAAAATGTTTTGAAATGGTAACCAGTAGTAGTATTCTATGTTACGATGTGATAGTTTCTTCATCGATAGGAAGTACTATTATGATTTCATAATATTTAAGCAATAATAATAATAATAATAATAATAATAATACACTGTTTTAATATATTCTGAAAAGCCTATAGAATATATATAATCTTTGACAATTATTAATTTATTACAGATCTCACAAATACATTTGTGTTTAACAAAAATAATAGTATAAAATGGATTACTAATTTAGTAGTATTAGGTAATAGCCTAATTAGGGCTATGGTTATTACGACTTCAAAATTCGCCTAGTAGGCAGAATGTGCATTTATGACCAAACGCTCAAGGAATATGTTCTACAGTTTAAAAAAAGTCTATAAATTGTATATATTTTTTTAATTTACTTTTATTCTAATAGAACGAAATTCGGAAAAATAAAACCAGTTTGAGGAATTTCAAAACATGTAAATTTTATTCAAACGCAAACTTCTACTTTAACTTTATTATTTTATCAAACCTAAGTTGCAATATAATATCATGAATACCTGTGCAAATTTTCAAACGAAATTGTATGCCTGTTATCAACTAACTATGCTTTGTATTCAGAAAAAAATCTTTAAATCTGATACAATGGGAGCAAATTTAAGCTGAACAATATCTCTTGGCTCTAATCTAGGATTATCAATAATAACATTTTCTGCTGACAGAAACCTTTGAAACGGGGCACAATATACCCTTTGTTTTCTTCCTATTGCCTTCATGAAACTATACAGACTATTTCAGACTTCAAAATTATTCAATTACACAGTGAGAACTGTTGTCTGAGCTACTGTTCGGCAGTTTTTAGTCTTTGTCCTAGGGAGAAACTTTTTTTTTAATTTCAGGGAAACTGTAAACAAAAATTTTGATCACAGATTTAATTGTCAGTTTAATTTCTTACATTCCATATAAAAGGGGGAATAATATGTCATCGTAAGGTTTCGCGGCCCGAGTTGACAATAAAATCTTATGTTCGAAACGTCGGCAGAGAGCTTACACATTAAGCGGCAGATACCCAGAAGCCAAGAAGATTTTATTGTCAAAGGGGGAAGAAGTTGAAGTATGATCTTGATGACATCGAGGTGAGAGGTCTTTTGATAAAAGCCAGAGGCACCATACCATTGAAAACGGTAGAATCTGTGAAAGAATTTGGTGTGACTTGTAAATATTTAATAGAACTAGCGCTTCACGCGTTAAACATTTGTACACTACATATTAAACTAATGAGACTAATTAATATTATTCGTAGTAATAATTTGTTTATTGCACCTTTGTTCATTTATTATTAACCAAAATTGCGAAATATGTTAATCTTTTGTCAGTGTGGCAGCCAATATCTTCAGGAAGAGAATAAAATATAAATATAAAAAATTCAAAGAAGGAACGAAATAACTTTGGATACTGACAAGTATATTAAAATACTTAAAATATATAAATGTGGTGAATATGACCTAGAAAGCATAAACATATTCCCTATCACGCTATTATCAAATGTGTATCAAAATGCTGTAACGAAGTATTTCATTTCTTTCTTTTTTATAAAATGAATTTCATAATATTTTAGCAACTTATCGAACTCTACAGAAAAACATGCTTTACCTATTCATTATATATCTCTCAGCAGCTTATAGCGCCATTGCCATAGAAATAAATCGATATAAATTTATTAAAGAAAATAAATCAAAACAGATATGTGCATTGTTTTACGTAAAGAGCCGTTGCACTGACTTTTGAATTCCCCTTGTTAAACATTATAGTTTCAGTGATATTGACAGCTAAGTATAATTACATAATACTTTTATCAGTTATCAAGTATCTTGAACTTGTTAGTAAAGCATATCCACCGTATAAACTGATAAGCCTATCTCGTTTACTTCTAAGTTTATACTGCAAACATTTCCTTATGAAGTGTATAAAGATAAGCAATATTATCGTCCCAGAGGTGATAAGAATAAAAGAAATTAGTAATATTCACCAAACATTGCTGTTCAACATATTTCAGAACGTTCTGCTTTGTTTTGTCTAGTATGTGAATTTGTTAGATTAAAGAGATTCGAAAGTCCAGGAAACGGTACATTTGTGAACACTGCATATCAGTTGCTCCTACGAGAGACACATCTGCTTCGAATAGATTATCCTTCATTTAGGCCTATATTTTGTTTTATGTTATAAAAGAAAGTGGCCCTAGTTGTTAAAAAAACCACCTTAAAAAGATAAAGAAAAATTTTATATCTCTCGCAAAGCTCAATATTGCTCAGAAAATATAGTTTTTTTGTGTAAGTTTTTATTGTTTTAAACTATCGTTCCTGAAATTCTTTACCTTTTCAGAAAATAATTAGTCGAGCTTCCCCTTTCCCTCCAGGCATATCAAAGTAACATGCATAATACACTATTTAACTACAACGTACATGATTTACAAGACTCATATATTGCTACTTATTATTTATTTTGTTTTCATTTCTCTTTCCATCTTTCCATAATTCCATAGCCCAAAACTTGTAAGTTTGTTTGCTTCTTGCTTCTTGCTCAGTTCTGTTTTTTCAGCAAATTCGGAAGAATGCAAAATAGTTCAAGGTCGTTCAAGTGGTATTATGCTTCGTATTGTCGTACACTTCGAAAATTCGAGGCAAATTCCACTAAAAATGGGAGTAATAATTCCATATATAAGATCCGTAAAATAGATCTAAACTCGATCAACTAAAATTGTCTGTGGAATGGTGTATGTTTGTAGATGTTTATGCGTGTTCTCGTGGACGACCTCGGAGACGGGAATTGGTATTTCTAGGCCAAATGATAGAGATGGCTTTAATTTAAGAATATATGTGATGATGTATTTCCCAAAGTGGAGGTTTAAATAAGTTAGAAGTTTAGACAAAGCAGAAGTATATATGTATATTATATTATTTATTGGGCCGCCGGTGCGGTCTTGTGGTTAGCGTCGCTGACTACAGATCCGTCGGCCCGGGTTCGATTCCCCGTACCTCCTTGGCTTTTTCTGAGGTAGGGAGGTCTGGTAGGGGTGCACTCAGCCTCGTGATTCAAATTGAGGAGCTACTTCAGGGTCGGGAACGAAGGCACTGAAGGCGCGAAGTTACCCTCCCTCTCGTCCCCACTACTCTATTTCAGGAGCGAGGTAATGACAACTAAACCGGTTGACTCAGTGACTAGTCGCGTGGCAGTAATCCTGTTCAGTGCTGGCTTGTGTGCAACATGAATGAACGAAGAGTATTTAATCGGGACTGGGAGAACAAGTTTTTTTTTCTTGAAGATGATAAAGCACAGGGTTTGATATGTCCTACTATTATTGACTACATTACAAGCTTTACCATCAGGAGGCATTTCAATTCGGCTCATGTTGGAACCTAAGGCGAGGTTCTATTACCAACAGAATTGTTGATCTGGGCAAAAGTTTGGAGAAACGGTTGATATACATTGCTCATTTTCCCTTGCCATGGACAAAAAAAAAACTAAAACTCCGTGGCGCGACATCCTCGAAGGGACAAGGCCTACCACTTGGCCGCTGCGTCATATACCTATAGGCAGATGGCAGGATTGGGGGCATGTGGTCAGCATGCCGATTCTCACGGCCGTTAATGGTGGTTTCCATGACCGGTGCCATGGACAAAACTACTGAAAATAAAGATACTGCTCAACTTGCTGTGTTAAAGAATTATCTGTGATCAAGGAACTGCAGGAAATTTATTCAATGAAAGATCACGCACGCGGTGAAGATTTTTTGAGGCAGTGATGATAGCGTGAAAGTTTAAGCTTGAATGGGACTAGTTGGTCTGCGTAGCTACAGATGGGGCTCCAGCAATGGTGGGAACAGAAATGGGTCTAATAGTGAGACTGGGAAAATTCCTTTGTAAAAATGGATTCCCCTCTAATAGTTTTGTAGCCATTCACTGCATTATTCACGGGGAAGCACTGTGTGCAAAATCAGCTACTTTGAATAACGTAATGAATATTTGTGTTAAGATTGTGGATCTAATCAGAGCGCATGCTCTGCGGCATAGACAATTTCAGGAAATTCTGATACTCTCAGATTCCGAATACTTGGATTTGCCATACTTCTGCCAGGTAAGATGGCTAACCAGAGGCAAAATGTTGCAAAGAATGATCTACGGAAATACATAGGACTTTCCTAGAAACCAAAGGGATTGCAGTCCCAGAACTTAAAGATGATATTTTTGTTTGTGATTTAGCGTTCTTAAGCGATTTAACGGTTCACGTAAATGAAGTTAAACACAACGCGATTGTACATTTAAGTTTTAACAGACTGTGTGAAAGCATTCAATCAGAAATTAAATATGTGGCAGAACCAAATAGAAGAGAATAAATTGCACAATTTCCCATCCTTAAAATCGGTTATGAAAGATGAATAGCTTGATATGAAAGAATAATATGTGGCACTTTTACAGGAGTTATCAGGAGCTTTCTCAGATAAATTTGTAGTCGTGCAAGCGTTCGACAATGACTGCAGGCTTTTCGAAAATCCATTTACATTATGATCCTTTGGTGGGCCATGACGAACTGCAATTAGAATCAATTAACCTTCAAAGCAGCACACCATTGCGCAGTTCAGGAAAACTTGGTTTGGATTTATACACTTCACTGCCGAAAACATTTCCCAAGCTGCGCCTTTTTGCAAGTAAATTACTGGCCATGTTTGGTACTACTTATCAATTTGAACAACTTTTCAGCCTATTGACCTTGAACAAGAGCTTGCTGGGCAGTCACATTTCTTATGAATATCTACGATGTGTTCTATGTTTAAGTTCATCGAGTTTGCAGTCGGATATTAAAAAGATAATATCTGCAAAAAGACTAAAAAGATGCCAACTGTCTAAATTAACACAGTGCCATTAAGAATACGCCAATATGTAATAATGTACGTTTAAATAATTTCACTACACTATTCAGCTAAATTGTGACGTTTATTTTGAGAATTACGGTGTAGAAACCACTTAAATGCCACTAGTAACATAAGGAAAATAAGTAGAACTAGTTAGTAAATGATGTTAATTGTATAGTCCTGCTTCTCGGAGCTGAAGGCTTGGCTAGAGTATTAGAACTGTGCTTCAACGTTGCCATTGCGTCTTTCCTCATGGTACCCATTACATCTCTTTGTGCCTTCCTTGCCAACTCTTCAGCAGTTCAAGAAATATTCATTTCATTACTTAAAAGTTATCTCCTCCAATATCTTAGGTACCGCCACTGAGGCATGCGTCACGAGTCTGCCTACCTCTCAGGTGGAAGGAATGGAATGGGGCGAGTGTAGGGGTAGAGAACTTCGCACTCTCAGTGCATTGCTTGCCAAGCCTGAGCTACTTGATAGAGAAGTAGTGGCTCCGGTCATGAAAACCACCATTAACGGTCGTGGGTGTCGGCATGCTGACCACATGCCCCCAATCCTGCCATCTACTTGTGGTAGATGACGCAGTGGTCGGGTGGTAGGCCAAGTCCCTCCAGGGATGTAGCGCCACGGAGTTTAGTTTTATATTATTTATTAGTTTACTTACTTATTAACTTACTCAATGGCAATAGGAAAGTCCTAAGCAAGCTAAAGGAATATTATATATTTTGTGGAACCCGGAGGTTCATTGTTCCGCTTACACGAGCCCGCCAATCAACCCTATTCTGTGCAAACTCCATCCAACCATCTCTCGCAAATCCTACTGAAGTCTATTCTAATATTTTCCTCCCATCTACGTCTAGGTCTTCCAAGTGGTCTTTTCAGTTCGGGTCTCCCAGTCAATATTTTTTAGATATGTCTGTCCACCCCCGTGTTCGCCACACAAGTGAAGAGTACATATTATGAAGCTCGTCATGCAGTTTTCTCCAGTCCTCTTTTTCATCTCTCTTATGTCCGAATATTTTCCTAAGCATCCTGTTTTCGAACACTCTCAGAATATGTTCTTCCATAAGAGTAAGAGCCTGATTGTTGTATAAATTTTTAATTTTAGATTTCTGGTCAGAAAACGAGAATATAAAAATTTCTTGATTGCATAAAAACAAGCATTTCCTGATTTAGTTGACACTTAAGTTCTGCCTTAATATTATTTGTATTATTATATTATTTGCCACATACTGTAACTTATAATGGCCATATGATGGGAGCTGGCCATGATGGGATCTATGGAGTTAAGATGGTCGAAAGCTCTAACTTCATATAACATCCACATGGCTGATAAGCTGATAAGATGAATGGAGGAATCATGATGCTTATATGTGATTCTTGCAACATTTCTGAGGTCATTAGTGAAAAGAAGGAAGTAAAAGTTTCGCATGCATGGTACGCAGAAAAAATGTGCTATTGCTGATGAAGGACAGTGTCATTGAGAAATCATTGTCGTTGCAAAATGCTGTGTCTACCTTCTGTGCAAGCATTATAGAAAGATACTTCATACTGAAGTATTCAGATTGGTCATTGATTCTTATAAGACTCTTTAACGGCTATTGATATAATATTATATTCCCTCTCTCATTAAATTGGGTTTAAAATCACGTTAATCGCTTTCAATTTATGCAAATGAGGCAAAATACATATTTTTCAACCATAGTTATCGAATAGTCCTTATATTATTATTGTTATTATTTCATTTATTTAGTTACATGCTTATTTATTTTTAGTGTAGCCGTCTATAAACGGACTGTGCCAATTTATTGACGTTGTTTTCTTCTGAAGAATTATACTGTTAAAAGCTTTTGAAATCATTAATCAACATTTTTCATAAATTAATAACCCACGAAATTTACATTAAAATAATTGAATAAAGATAACAATGGCGGTACTGTTCTGAAACAGAAGAATAAATTCAGAATAAAAGAAAATTCTTAATTCATTGCTCGCAAAAAGCAAGAATATAGGATCTGAAGTTCACAAATATTAAATCAGCAGAGGACACTCTTCGGGTAGGAGGAGAATTTGTATATTAATTATAACAGCTGGCTGATTAAGCCGGAATTGCCAACAGGTTGTGATGGATGGAACCTTGGATGGAACGGCTTTCACTACAGCGGCGGTCGACCTTGAGAAACGTGTGTCCCAGTCCTTTTCCGTAACCTGTTCTCTTTCAAAAAAAAAAAAAAAATCCTAATGTCTGAGACTGGATCATTTAAAATATTTAAAGGTTCCTAGTTGATGACTATACATACCTGTGTAAGGCATGGTTTTAAGATTTCTCTCCAGCTGCCTGTATCGTTCATCTGCTCATGATTAATAGCTAACTTCTGGTTACTCTCATGTTTGGATGAGAAAGTAATCACCCTTGACCTACTTCGTTCAGATGGTAATCTCGGTAGATATTTTGCCGTATAATAGGCTATATTCACTTTCACTAACGATCATTTATCGCCAGAAATGAATGGGCATCGATACAACCGTAGGAGATAATCAACTTCGCTATTCTCTTCATCGCCGATGACCATGTGATTATGATGGATGCGCGAGAATATTCCAGTTAAATACTGAGAAACAAACAAACAGAAAGTATGAATTGTAGGCTCTCGTGATTAACAATGTCAAAGTGATCTTGTGCCTAGTGATAATGCACACGGAATCGGAGATTTGGATTTTTCAAGGTTTCTCCAGTCACAAATAATTGGTTATTTAATTCCATGATTATTTATTTCCTATTTCATATAATATTATAATCCTCTGAATTGAATGTCAAAAGGAATAAAAAACTTAATAATAGAAACCAATTTGCATCAGTTATGCGGCCTATGATACGCCCAGATCCTAAATACCCGATAAGACATGGCCTTTATGCAGATAAAGAATGTATAGAAGAAAATCATTTACAACAAATGAAGCTACTTGCTTCTTTGCAAATTTCCAATGGGACACTGCTTATCAGCTCAATCGTACACGACAATTGTTAAGTACATGGAGTTCACAAATTGGCCTATAAACAGTTTAACAGTATTCTAAACAGAAATAGTAGGCGTAAATATAGGTTAGTTTATTTTATAGGCCAAATCTAAATGTGAAGAAATTAAAGGAAAACTGTTCAAGTTTAACATCACGTAAAATCCACGAAATTTTCCAATTTAAAAAGTGTAAATGAAAGTATTCCTAAGCAATTTATTATATTTTATCTTAACTGAATATGCCCTGCCAACTAAAAACTCAATAATACATACTTGTGAGAAAGTAGCCTATGTACAGCATTAGGCCTACATCTTTTATTAAGAGACACTGATACCTTACCTAGGCTACTTGGGAAAAAATAAAAATCCAGTATCCATCTTCCTTACAACATAACTGTAGGAAAGCACGTTGAAAATTAAACGTAGAATCTCTTGTTGCGTGATCTTCCGGAATATTATAAATGATTTAAACATTTTCTTTCCTTGGAAATACTTGAGAAATAAAACAAATTAATTATTTAAGCTATATTTTTAATCATGTCAAGAGAGTTTAAGGTTAATCGGTGGATTTCACATAAAGACGACTTCTTCCTATAACATCCTCTTTTTACAAAATAATAGTCTACAATAACATTGTTTCATAGTCCGAAAATCTTTACTAATTAGTGATTAGGTAGTCTATTGGTTTTGGGTTAGCCTCTTTGCGGTCTCATAATAGTGCGGCTATTTCTTTTCTTCGCGATTTCTGAATTGAAGTATTTACTGTGGACAAAACTAATCACTGTATAGCTGGAAGTCATTCTTGCATTGGTATGGAATCCACACGACGACCACAGATTCTTGTATATTATATTTTTTTTTACTGTAGCTGGAAATGGGGAATTTAGGATCTGTCTGCTTATAATAACTAAGATGCTGTTTTATGTTTACAGGTCTAAGGGGAGTAGGTAAAATAGCATAGCAGCACTTCTAGGAAAAGAGGATGTCATAGCATGAAGAATGTTGTACCTCATTATACCCCTTTTTGCTTCCAGTAATTGAAAACGAATATAGGCCTAGTTAAAAAGTCTGCCTTTACTCTATCATCAGTTCTGGCAGAATAAAATATGAATATGTTCAGTGTACATGTTATGACGACCTGCTTAAACATTATTTTACCAACTCCCCTTAGACCTGTCAATCGCCAATTGCAACTCAATTAGCTGTAAGCAGACAGATCGCAACTGTCTCAGTTATAGGAAACACTTACCCTGATAAAGCTACAGTACAAAGACGCTAGTCGTCGTGTGGAACCGACACCAATGCAGAATGACTTCCAGCTTGATTAATATTGTCCACAGTAAATAATGTAGGTGCCACTCTAAAGACTTTTTCCAAGGACTTCCCCTACCTGCTGATACTCTAATCTTCTTCAACCTGTCAATCAGTGAACAGAAAGATAATTAGGTTTTTTTTACAATCGTCTGCAGTCCAGTACAATGTTGCCAAAGACGTACCATAGCACTTACTTTACTTCAGTAGTGAATGACAGCGACAACACTGAGGAAACGCACGCGACTACAAGAAAACCTGTTCTTTGTTGGTGTCGAAGTCGGTGCAGATTTTCGGATTAGGGAACAATGCTATTATGTTCTTTTTTAGATAGACGATGTTTTGGGACGAGGCTTTCTTAAAATGGCACCAACTGTACAAAGTTAATAAAGATTTTCAGATTACGAAACAATGCTACTGTATTCTTTCGTAGAGAAACGATATTATAGGAAGAAGTCGTCTTAACATGGAATCCACATAGTTTCATATTATTGAGATCGGTTTTTACGTTCCTTACGTGTTCTTATCTTACAGAGTTTCATGAACCATTGGTAAGCTATTGATTTACTTATTTAAGGGATATTGATTTAGGTCAACCTCTTTTCTGAAAATGGTGAGGTTCCTACTGGAGAGACTGAGTGACTACTTGAGTCCAGATTCCAGAGTATGTTGGAGACAGTTGGATAGATTGTTATTAACGTCTGTTTGAAATTGATTACAAAATTAGAAGTTGCTGACGTCTTATCCACAAATCCTCTCAAAGATTTAAAAATTCACAAGTAGTTCAAAAGTTGCAGTCACTTTCTTTTTGTTGTGTGTGCTTTTCTTTTCTAAAACTGGACATTTCTCATACGTGCCTATTAAAAATTAATCCTGATACTTTTGGCGGATAGCTGCCCGTTATATGCTACATGCAAAATTATATAGGCTCCCTTTTTTGTTTATTGGTGTCATGTTTCAATAAATTCATATACGTTTCTCCACTACAGTATTTGTAACAAGCAACACTGCTTTAAGTTGTTAGAACTTGATGCTGATGATTATCGTCCTTTAAAATATTTTGAAATAGTCAGCATTAATACTGAGTTAAATATACTATGGAAGATAGATATAAATGATTGTCATTATGACTGATTGGTAGATTTAATCATAATGGTTACCCTTAAAAATTTACATGCAAAATTAGCCTATATAGGCTACCTTTCTATTTTATTGGTGTCATGTAGTAATTAATTCATATAAGATTCTCCACTATACATTTTAATATGAAAGATCCGTAAGATATCATTATGACTAATTGGTAGGCTGAAATGGTTACCCTTAAAAAAAGAAGAGCTAACCTTCTTTTGGGATTCTTAAGATGGAAGTGGAAATATTTTGTATTAGATCAGGCTTGGCAAGCAATGCACTGAGAGTGCGAAGTTCTCTACCCCTACACTCGCCCCATTCCATTCCTTCCACCTGAGAGGTAGGCAGACTCGTGACGCATGCCTCAGTGGCGGTACCTAAGATATTGGAGGAGATAACTTTTAAGTAATGAAATGAATATTTCTTGAACTGCTGAAGAGTTGGCAAGGAAGGCACAAAGAGATGTAATGGGTACCATGAGGAAAGACGCAATGGCAACGTTGAAGCACAGTTCTAATACTCTAGCCAAGCCTTCAGCTCCGAGAAGCAGGACTATACAATTAACATCATTTACTAACTAGTTCTACTTATTTTCCTTATGTTACTAGTGGCATTTAAGTGGTTTCTACACCGTAATTCTCAAAATAAACGTCACAATTTAGCTGAATAGTGTAGTGAAATTATTTAAACGTACATTATTACATATTGGCGTATTCTTAATGGCACTGTGTTAATTTAGACAGTTGGCATCTTTTTAGTCTTTTTGCAGATATTATCTTTTTAATATCCGACTGCAAACTCGATGAACTTAAACATAGAACACATCGTAGATATTCATAAGAAATGTGACTGCCCAGCAAGCTCTTGTTCAAGGTCAATAGGCTGAAAAGTTGTTCAAATTGATAAGTAGTACCAAACATGGCCAGTAATTTACTTGCAAAAAGGCGCAGCTTGGGAAATGTTTTCGGCAGTGAAGTGTATAAATCCAAACCAAGTTTTCCTGAACTGCGCAATGGTGTGCTGCTTTGAAGGTTAATTGATTCTAATTGCAGTTCGTCATGGCCCACCAAAGGATCATAATGTAAATGGATTTTCGAAAAGCCTGCAGTCATTGTCGAACGCTTGCACGACTACAAATTTATCTGAGAAAGCTCCTGATAACTCCTGTAAAAGTGCCACATATTATTCTTTCATATCAAGCTATTCATCTTTCATAACCGATTTTAAGGATGGGAAATTGTGCAATTTATTCTCTTCTATTTGGTTCTGCCACATATTTAATTTCTGATTGAATGCTTTCACACAGTCTGTTAAAACTTAAATGTACAATCGCGTTGTGTTTAACTTCATTTACGTGAACCGTTAAATCGCTTAAGAACGCTAAATCACAAACAAAAATATCATCTTTAAGTTCTGGGACTGCAATCCCTTTGGTTTCTAGGAAAGTCCTATGTATTTCCGTAGATCATTCTTTGCAACATTTTGCCTCTGGTTAGCCATCTTACCTGGCAGAAGTATGGCAAATCCAAGTATTCGGAATCTGAGAGTATCAGAATTTCCTGAAATTGTCTATGCCGCAGAGCATGCGCTCTGATTAGATCCACAATCTTAACACAAATATTCATTACGTTATTCAAAGTAGCTGATTTTGCACACAGTGCTTCCCCGTGAATAATGCAGTGAATGGCTACAAAACTATTAGAGGGGAATCCATTTTTACAAAGGAATTTTCCCAGTCTCACTATTAGACCCATTTCTGTTCCCACCATTGCTGGAGCCCCATCTGTAGCTACGCAGACCAACTAGTCCCATTCAAGCTTAAACTTTCACGCTATCATCACTGCCTCAAAAAATCTTCACCGCGTGCGTGATCTTTCATTGAATAAATTTCCTGCAGTTCCTTGATCACAGATAATTCTTTAACACAGCAAGTTGAGCAGTATCTTTATTTTCAGTAGTTTTGTCCATGGCACCGGTCATGGAAACCACCATTAACGGCCGTGAGAATCGGCATGCTGACCACATGCCCCCAATCCTGCCATCTGCCTATAGGTATATGACGCAGCGGCCAAGTGGTAGGCCTTGTCCCTTCGAGGATGTCGCGCCACGGAGTTTTAGTTTTTTTTTTGTCCATGGCAAGGGAAAATGAGCAATGTATATCAACCGTTTCTCCAAACTTTTGCCCAGATCAACAATTCTGTTGGTAATAGAACCTCGCCTTAGGTTCCAACATGAGCCGAATTGAAATGCCTCCTGATGGTAAAGCTTGTAATGTAGTCAATAATAGTAGGACATATCAAACCCTGTGCTTTATCATCTTCAAGAAAAAAAAACTTGTTCTCCCAGTCCCGATTAAATACTCTTCGTTCATTCATGTTGCACACAAGCCAGCACTGAACAGGATTACTGCCACGCGACTAGTCACTGAGTCAACCGGTTTAGTTGTCATTACCTCGCTCCTGAAATAGAGTAGTGGGGACGAGAGGGAGGGTAACTTCGCGCCTTCAGTGCCTTCGTTCCCGACCCTGTATTAGATGATTACAGTAACAAGCAACACTGTCTTAAGTTATTAGGACGTGATGATTATCGTCCTTTAAAATATGTTGAAATCGTCAGCAATAATACTGAGTTAAATATACTATATTGATATAGATGTTCAATTATTCATTATTCAATTTGCGGGTATTCAATTTTTCAATTGTGGCTTTAATTTTATACCTTTATATTCATAGTTTGGGCATTAATTAAAACATTAACTTATGAAAAATTACTAACGCAGTAGGGACAGTGCAGTGTATCTTCGTTTATTTCGAAAGAATACTTAAAGCTTAAATTCATATTTGGCATGTCACGTAAATTAACTAGGTGAGATACGTTGCAGTAATTTCTTTGTCAATTAAGCTTACAGACCATATTTTGTTACATATTCATTTTAAAACAATTACATATACGTATATTTACATATTCTGTACATTTTAAACACGTATACATTCTCAAACCAACGTGTGTGCTTCGCCTAATAAGTTCTTAGAGTTTTGTTTATATGAAAGGTTTGTCCAGCCCTGCTGTATCCTTGGATTGTGATCTCTGCTACACACATACATATGATGTGGTGGGAGATATATTTCCCTAGTTCCCTGCACGGTTAAGCTCTTATATAGCTACTTCTACAGCAGAGACTTAAGCTGGAGGCTATATTTTGTTAGGTTGTACTCTCTTACAAGCCATAGAAAACTATGGGGTAGGAATGATTGCAGGTTTCTTTGATGCGACAACTCCCATGATAAATTATTTTTACTGGGGATGAAAGGAAGGGGTTAGCAATATAAAGGAAGAAAAATACACGGGGGTAAGATATTTCTTTTCTTTAGTTATGGTTAAGACATCTTCTCCTTGTCTCAGAAAAATGATTTCTTTTCTCAGTGCTGGCACTGTTTTTGGTTGTTTTCTCTGGAAATGTGTGTTAAAGGCTTTAATATGTTTTATTGTTGCTCTATAGTATCACAATAATGATAAAATACTGGCGAACGAGTTTTTCTAGAAATTTCCTTTTAGGTCTTTACTCAGTTCTATTGCGATGAACTTAGTTTTTACGTGTTGCATTTAGAGAAGATTTTGTCAGACAATTTGAGCTCGTCCCTAGAAGCTATTCGTAGCCTGTACAGAATGAGTGTTAAATTTTAAAATTAAATAAAACAACACATAATTATAAGGTTCAAACATACAAAAAGTACAGTAATCAGAATTAGTTAAATTAAGTGAGATAACAATAAAAATATATTTATGGGAGATAATTAAAATATGGAAATCCTATTGTATGATACTATCTTCTACTTCTACGCGAGTATTAATGTCCAATGGTAAAAAATACTTGTTATGATCTACGCTCTAAGATCTTCATAGCCAAATTTTGTTACTTTTTCTCAACTAGTTTACTAGTGTAGGCTTAGTATCAATTTGAAGTGATTCCAAATGGTTTCGGAACTCCTTCCTTGGAAAAAGGGGAAGTCTGTGACTCCAAATCATGACTCGAATGCACAAGTCTCCCTCGAGTTTAATTGCAGATGCGTAAAGTAGGGATGAACACAGAATATACTCCGAAGATACGTAGAATCAAACTACAGTAAAACTACGTAGAAGCAGACTAAAACTCGTCGAGACATTAGAGGTCCTACTTTTAAAGTTTGTGTAACAATTTTTATGTTATTAATATTTATAATGTAATTTAGTTTCAATAAGTACGAGTATAAGTTATTGTCTTAAACAAGTATTGTATTATATAGCGATAAGATATTGCAAACAAGAAACTTATATGAGTTATAGGGTTATCCTGAAAGTAAGATCGCTTGTTGAATTATCGTTCTATGTAATCTGTACTTTATTTTTTAAATAATTAAGTTTTACTAGAACTTTATATTATTATTTTTTAACAATAGAAACAATTTCTTACAAATGACTGATGCTCTTTAAAAATATACAGTGGACAAGGAGTATAAGTATGGGAAAAGTAGGTAGTATTAAAAATAAAATATAACATCTTTTTTTGCAACTTGTGATTACGTTTATGGCTTATGAGATAATTAGGTTGAAAGGTTCACAGAATGGTTACAGGGCACTGCTTGGTAGTTTATTTCTGGTGGCAATGACCTTCGACGTGCACATAAAATGCAAAAAGACTACACTATGGTGCTAAAACACTACCTTCGACTTTGCTTTGGGCCGCGTATTGTGTGGTCTATGTAATAATCTGTGTTCTTAATTTGTACTAAAACTGTCAACTTTATTTTAAACCTTCAAAGGAACAGTTTGTTCCTTAATCTTTCCTCTGCTCAGTGAAGAAACAAGTTAGAACAATACAAGTTCAAGTTTAGGTCAATATGTTCTTTCTGAGAAACGTACACACTCGGGACAAATATGGTACAGTATTTAAAATGCGAGAGCTCCGCCTTATCAATATAAAATGTAAAATGTTAAAAATCAAATATTTTTCAACCACCTTGTGGTCATCTTCAGTGATAAAGTCTTTAAGCAAAAATTAAAACATAGCTACGTCGAACCAGCATAATTATTATGTGGTTATGCAGCTACGCTGGCTGGCTCTCAACATTGTAAATATGGTATTGGAAGTTTTTGTTTCTTTCTACTGAGCGAATAAAGGTGTTAAAATTTGCATGGTTGTACTCCTTTCTCTCTGTATTTACTGTACTTGTTTTGTCACTATTCATGAACTGTACTATGTACTGTTTAATGCGGATCAGGTTGCAGGTTGTGTTATCTTAAAGAAGGATGACAAGATGTAGAACCCAATCCCATGGGGTTGAACAGGGGACAGATGAGTCTTGACGCAGTGGTTTCCATCCCACCGTTCTGCACTCTACAGTAATCCGGACAGTCAAGAGTTTCTATCTATTTCAATGTCACCACGACATGGAATTAAAACTGAACGAGTTGAGTGCCCTGTCCTACCGCTCACTTCTTTCTATTTTTCCTCTTTTTGTTTTTTTTTTCTTTGTACAGAGAATTATTTTATCTTTTCATAATAACAGTCTGCATTTCAGTGCTCTTCGTTTCAGTGGGATGTCAGAATGCGGAATACCTTGAATACGATTTACACGTTTCCCCTTTTCCACGATTGACGTGTGATAAAGATGAAAGTGTGCTTCCATTCCGGAAAATGTATGCATTTAAATGCTTTCACGTTTATAGCATTTTTGGGAATGATACGTAATATTTTTCTAATTCTTATAATGATTTTCAGAAACGGGAAATGTTGAATGGCTACTTACCCGTTTTATTCACACCCACTGCATGTACCTGACTAGAAATACATAGCTCTTGACATATTTATCGTGAATGTTCATTATATGTCTTAGGCCTACAACGATTAGCGATTTATATCCTACATTATAAAGATATTCATTTCTCTGTAAGACTATCACTTTGGTATCAAAATAGATCTAAATCATTTTAGAAATGCAGGTTGGTTTGGTTATGGTTTTAAAATAAGCATGTGGAGTCTGCTTTTCAGAATTGCGCATGTTTGTAATATAAATCTTTATAATGTTCTCATCCTATTTTGAGAAATACAGCGTCATATGGTTTCTATAGGGTAAGGTGGTACATTTTCGAACACTTAACAAATATTCTTATTTTATGAACACAATAAACATAAGACAAGTTCAACTGTATTGTATTCACAAAGTTGGCAATGTAGTTGACCCTTCACAAAAATATAAAAGTCATACAGCTGTAATATTGGTCATGGCAATCGATCTTTCATTTCCAGAATATCGTTCGAAAATGTACCGCAGTAGGTACAATTCTAAACACCAGTGGGTACTATTTCGAACAGTGGCATTTTCAACAAACAAAGTGCTTTCTTCCAAATATTATATTCTATTATTATTATTTATCAGTAATATGAGCGTAATAATGATGTGTCACGTTTTGAATAGGCAGATGACCGGATTGGGGCATGTGGTCAGCATGCCGACTCCTACGACAGTTATTGATGGCTTACTGTACTGAAGCCGCTACTTCTTTATGAATTAGCTCTTTGGTTGGTGTCAGGAGTCTGAATGCACCCCGTTCCAGATCACCCTACCTCAGAAAAATCCGAGGAGGTACCGGTGATCGAACCCAGACTTGCGGGTCCGTAGTCAGGAACCACTACACCATACAGACGGTCTGTTTATAACATCAAGAGCAATAATAAAAATACTTAACAGCTGCATGCTATTGTGTATTGCATAAAATGCTGAGATGTAATAGTATTGCAGAGGAAGTTTTAGTTTATAACTCTTCGTTGAAATAATACCACTGTTGAAAGACGTATGAATACCATCCTTTTATATTTGACTTGCACAGTTAATAATAATAAACATGCAGAATGCTGTGATAGCAAAACAGCTTTTCCTTGCAAGACTAAAGCAAACGATCGCGGGTTAAAGTACTGTTCGAAATTGTACCTTACTTTGTTCGTATTTGTACCTCGAGCTAGTTTTTGTAAATTACTTCATTGTTGAAATTCCGCTCACGAATGACCATTGTTGTGCCAATGACTTACGTATTAAAGACTACGCTATTTGTTGGTATGAGTTAAAAATTGGTCCTCAAAAATATATTCCAGTAACACAACGTGGAATTATAAGCAATTTTATAACGTGCCATTTTTCAAGCATGGAGTTCTTACCTTCGATTGGAAAATAATTTTTTATGGCCGAATGAGACAACTCAAAACATCATTCTCGCGGATACAGGTCAACAAAACAATCAGTATGGACGCTATATAATTAAAAACAGGTTGGCTGACATTTGAATCCCAAAAATGGATAAAAATCTTAGTCCGTTCAGAATTGTACCATGTTCGAAAATGTACCACCTTACCCTAATGTTTAATGTGTTTGATAATATAGCAGGATCTCGGTTACATAAAGTGATATTTAGTGAGGTTTAAGGAAGGCGAAATTCCCAAGGCAAACCACCCAGGTGACTTTCGACATTTATACGAGGTCGGCTTGTATAGGAAGAGTCATGAGGAAACTTCAATGAATGCTGGAGTTCAAGATCACAGATTTTGCAGACATGTTTGCATTGACAACTATCTCGTAATATGCCTTGTAATCTAATTTTATATTTTTAATACTTTCTTTCTTTATTCGATTCTTTCTTTCAATATTTATTTTGTTTCTTTTCTTTCATTCCTTGTTTTGTTCTTTCTGCCACATCTTTATGTTTACGTATTCTTGACGTGTCACAGTATTTGAAGTTCTTTACTTTCTCTTTACTTTTATCGTGAAGATGACATAGTTAAGCCTCGATAATAGATATAACAATATTTTTTTAACAAATTTGTTTATAACCATCTTTAACTTTTGATAAGCAGTATCTGAATATCTAATGAAATTAAATATTTATATTATAATTTAATTTAATTACTTACTAAATAACACAATGGCAATATACAAATTATTCCTAAGCAAGTAATTATTTGCCGAAATGTGCGTATCCTTGAGACAAAATTATCCAGATAGTTTGACTGATACACGGGTGCCAAGAGATAACAACATCCACCATCAATAGGCCTCTCAATTGTAAGAAACTTCCAGTGCATTTATAAAACAAAATAGACAACTGTATTGCTTTTTAGCCTTAATATAGTTGAATCTAACACTTAGAATAATCAGATTGGCATTCTTTAGTGTTAAGAATATCAGAACTACAAGTGATTATTGTGTATTGACTACCATACATTTACAAACATATAGTGCTAAACATTTTAATCGTTCTTAAGGGCATGTTATCTGTGACCATGAATGTTAAATAAGTTATAAAAAAGCACTTGATGCAGACTATATGAAAATTCATCATAAATTGCATTCCTTCAGTTAAACAAATCAGAATTTAAACTTCCTATGTCGCTAGTTTGTGATATAAGGTGGTACGCCTTAAGCATAATCTTAGCAAGGAATATTATACGAGTATATTTTATGGAAACCGGAGGTTCATTCCCACGCTTATCTAAGCCCACCATTCAACCCGATTATGTACTAACTCTATCCACCCATCCCTCGTAAATTCTACTTCCCTTAAATCTATCCTAATATTGTCCTTCCACCTACGTCTAAGTCTTCCAAGTGGTCTATTCCCTTCGGGTCTCCCATTCAATATTTTTTAGATATGTCTTTCCTTCCCATGCGCACAACATGTCCAGCCTTAATTACCCTCACTATATTCGATGAATAGTACAGGTTATGAAGCTAGTCATTGTGGAGTTTTCTCCAGTTCCCACTGTCATCTCTGTTAGGTCCAAGTATTTTCCTAAGTACCCTGTTTTCAAACGACCATATAATACAACCGGCAAGAAAATTGTTTTATAAATATTAAATGTTCACCCCCGATTTAGTTTCTTTAATTCGAGATTTTTGTTCAGAGCATAAAACAGCGATTACTGTTGTATTTATTTCTTATCCATAGCGTAATTAGCATAGCGGCTGGTTAAACTGCAATCCCGTTGAACGGTATTTGATATGCATTCAAACGATTCCGGAGAAATGTTTTCTAATTTCCGCTAGTAAAGATCCATTGAAAGATAGTGTAATCTGGTTGTGTTCCGTTCCACGAAAATGGTCTGTTTATTATACGCATTTACATACATGAGATAGATTGCGGAGTTGTGGTTAAATCCTCGGGATTGTTCCGGAATAACAAAGAATACTGTATAGTGGGTGAGGTGTAGAAACAATAAATTCCCACGTTTTTATTTCCAGATGTCACTCAAGCAGTCTTACCTGGAAAGACATGAAGCTCTGCATACGCTGACACCTGTCTCTCTTGTGTGTCCTGAAACCCACAGAAATTCATATTTCAAATGGACATCCTTTTTAGAAATGACAGCCGTTTCTTAAGTTTGTCTACTAGTTGTCAACAAAAGAGATAGGCCTACCTAGTGTGTATATGTACACCGTATATATTTCAGAACCAAGTTAACTTTTGAAAATTGAGGAAATATTAAATCTAGTAGAGAAATTCCATTCAATATACTAGGTAAAATTCACGTTTAAATTCTTGAAATTGACCTATTCGAAAACTTTTATAATTACATGTAGGTATAATAAAATACGTATCACTGCGTACATAATGTATGACATTTTCTAAAAGAAAGAATAAAAGTACAAATAATATGAAAAAAATAGTAGTGAATGCCTATAATAAAACGTATCGTATAGACTATAGAGTGTAGCCTACCGAATGATTGATTCATATGACTAGATCCATTAGAAGAATATATAGGCCTACAAGTAAGAAGAGATTCGGAACAAGGAATTGTGGCACGGACATCTGATGATGATAGGGAATGATCGATGGCCTAAACGAGAGTTATATTAGTCAAGTTGACGGAAAATACGGAACAAATATGTTTTCACGAGAATTGCAATGGCATAAAAATTGCAATTAAAGGAAAGGAAGAATAGCGACAGTAAACGAGAAATGGTGAGAAACATGGATTAGGGCCTAAGTTGTACGACACCTGCTAACAGTTAGTGATCGTCAAGATATCTCGTGTTGCGAACAGGTATGCTTGATGCCGGTGGTCGACCAAGAGCTAAGCTAAGTTAGTTTAGCTTAGCTCACATACAGTGCGGGATTTCATATGTAGTTGTGCTGGCAAAACTACATATGAAATCCGGCACAACTACATATGAAATCCCTCACTGTATGTGAGCTAAGCTAAGCTAAGCTAAGTTAGCTTAGCTCTTGGTCGAGAGCCGGCATAACACATGATTTTGTACCCACCATTCTGGCGTTGAAGAATTCATTTCATAGTACTGTTAAACATTCAGAACACAGTTCGCGATAATTTAATTTTCAAACTATTATGTCTTGGGCTCTATTAAAATCAGCACTAGTTTTAAGGATTTTGACTTATTTCAGGGCACGGCACGATACTGGAACGTCTGCACAGGGTAATAGTTAATTAATTTCAAACAACAGATAGGGAATATTTTCTCTAGTACGAATATACTGTCATGTGGCCCAATTTCGGTTATAGTGGGAGGGTGTACAGTCCAAAATGCATTTCTTCAAGTTCCTTCACTTATATTTGAAGAGATGCAAGTTTAAAAGTACCGATGTAGGATCTGCCCAACATAATAGTCTTCACAATAATAATGGTGCAGGCTTTAGTGAGATGCTGAAATCCATAGGTGGGGGCAGCTAGAACCCTTTGTAGCTCTCTATTTTCTTGTAATAGTAATTTTGAACCCATAGTATTTGGACTCTGATTGCATGGATTTAGAACCATATTTACCTAATAGAGTTTAAATTACAGCCTTGCGGGTAGATTGGAACAGCAATCGGATGGTAGATCCGTTGGGATACAGTGTTAGAGTTCAAAAGAGTGCATAATGCTCTCTCTCTCCTCTCTCGCTCTGCTCATGTAGGCTATATACCCGCACGAGCGCGCGCGCGCGCACACACACACACGCATATATATATATATATATATATATATATATATATATATATATATATATATATATATATATATATATATATATACATATATATATATATACATATATATATGTGCCTAATGTCATTTAATCTAGCCCTAATTTCTTTGGCTTTATTCGGTCTCGACCTAATAAGTTAAACCCCGGCAGAAAAAGGGACATCCCCCCCCCAAAAAAAACAAGATAAAAACATGAAAGAGACATAATAGATATAGTTTATTAATCAAGTAGATCAATGAGTATAATTTAGCAGTAAGAAATCCTCGATAAAGACAAACTTACAATGTGCTTCCTCGCGTGACAGAAGTATGCTATGTTTTAAGTATATGTCATACCTTTAAAATATGAAAAAAAAATGATATGATGTAGAATGTAGAAACAGCTATTTTGTTCACCGCATTAGCTTTCTGCTGTTGTGCAGTGTAAAAATTCTACTCAGACCGCCAATCTTTATTTTGAGAGCGAAGCCTTGTGAGAGTTTCTTGCAGTTCTTTACTAATTGCGAGAATTCAATCTGTGGAGAGTTTCTGTATTAAACCTAAAGAAAGTGAACTCTTGGAAAAATACTTAGCTTCTTACTAAAACATGATCCCTCCTATCTTTATTGTCTGGTGGCTAGGATTTCAATTCCTTGAGATTTTATATAAAATAAAATTATTAGGTCAAAATGTGTGCATTTATTAAGTCATATTTTAATATGTTGTAACCGTGATTCAGTATGCCTAATATGATTCAACTTTACGCCATATCGCGTATCGGTTTTTATACAACCTATGCATATTTCCATCTGCTAAGAAAAATTTCAAATCATAGGCATATACAAAATGTTAAGGGAAATTTAAAATTTGTGCAAAGCGAATGTATAGGAAAACCTATAATACTGTAGTTTAATAGAAAACTCTTTCCTATTAGGTAGATTTCGAAGAAAAATCTACCTATTGCAATGGATACCATGTTATGATTTTCGAAAAATTCTTTCATATCTATACGTTTCATGCTCCCCTAAGTACGAAACCACCGCCCGTTAAAAAAAAAATTTTGTGATATTTATATATATATCTTTACACGATAGCGGCCGTAATTTTGAAGATATTTGAACCAAATTCTATTATGTCATTTATAGGCCCAATGGTTCGGACAAGTTCGTTAATGAGCAAAATTGGCCCAAGGGGGTGGTCGGGGGAGGGGGTTGAAATTTTTAAAAATGTATATCTCGGCCCCTATGAAGTATAGAGGGAAACTTTGTTTGAATAAATTAGAGTACTCTCTATGGTGTTCACAGTGACACCAACGATTCGGGGGTTCGAGTGAGGGTGGGGGTGGGGGTGGGGTGGGGGGGATGAAAATTAGAAACTTTTGAAACCACGTCTTGTGGGGTATCGTTGAAAAGCTCTTGATGAGTACTCTACAAATCAATAACTAGTTTCTTGATAGCTCTCATATGACGCGAGATTTTAATGTTTGAAAATATTAACACTTAAAATAATTATTATATTATCATAATTTTGTATTGTTTAGCGGCTTTGCTAATTTTATTCATTGCTGATCTTGCGCACGGCCTCCCAGAATATTATATCCTATTCTTGTTGTCAAAACAAATGATTGTAGGCTCTTCCTCTTTACCGAATTCAGTTTTTATTACGGCGGGTTTGCCATGCCAAGGCAAAAAAAGAAGAGTGCTGCGCAGCGATAATAAATTAAACCAAAAGCACTTTGAAATCTACCTCAGCCTGTAGGCCTGCCTAAAGGGATTTTTTATATGTAGGTACAGTAGTTTACATAGTCTATATAGTGGCTAAGAGAAAATTATGGCAGAAATAATAAAACAGCTGAAACATTACATTATGCAATACGCCTATAATGCCATTTATTAAGATATGAGTAAGTTTATGAAACGAGCAACGCAAGTTTCAAATTTTTCATACGAGTGCCTTAATTATCATTATAGGCAAATTACATACGACTGTTTTTGTTCGACCATAATTAATCTTAATGTTTAAATGTTGAGCTTTTAGATTCACTCAAACAGCAACGAGCCCACCATGTCCTTCGCATCAGCCGATTGTCGTAGTTCTTGTCTTCTAGGAGAGATGGCAGGCTGTGGCAGATCATGGCGTCGGTCAAATCGAAGCTACCTTATGGTTGATTTCTTGAAACCAACGGATTTTTACAACACGAATTGAATTCATTTTAGTAGTCTATGATATTAAAATTAACACAAACATAATTTATTTAATTTTCAATACAATCTATTTATTACGCAGATTTCAGCTGCTACTCTCAAGGTCTCAAGATCTTTCCGTGTTCGATCATAATCGATAACCACACCGATGTCGAAATGATAAAAAAGTGTCGTTAGGATACCGTTCCGTCGCACGTAATAATCGTCTTAGTATGGTCGAACAAAAAGTAATACGAGGGTCATTTCAAAAGTTCTGCACACTGTAAGATAGAATGGAAGAAAATAATTTATTTTACAGAATACATCTACAGGCCTTCAATATAATCTTCATTCTTGCTTACGACAGCTTCCCAACGTTTTGGAAAATTTTGTATTCTGGATACGGCACCTTCATTGTTGAGCTGTCTGATTACTCAGGTCACCTCACTGGAAGCTTCATCAATTGTAACAGAACGTTTTCCCACGTCTATGGATGGGAAAGACTTCTCCACCCATCATACAGTCCTTTTTTCAGCCCACCAGACTTCGATTTGTTTCCCAAATTGAAGGAACCACTCCGTGGAAAACGTTTTGATACAGTTGATGAAGCTTCCAGTGAGGTGCCCTGAGTAATCAGACAGGTGTCAACAATGAAGGTGTCCTATCCGAAATACAGAATTTGCCAAAACCTTGGGAAGCTGTCATAAGCAAGAATGAAGATTATATTGAAGGCCTATAAAGGTATTTTGTAAAATAAATTGCTTTCTTCAATTTGATCTTTCAGTGTGCAGAACGTTTGAAATGACCATCGTATTTATTAGGCCATACGCCTATAAACTGAACATAATATTAATTGAAGTTACCAGTTCGTATATACTGTCCAGGGAGTAATAAAAACATCTTCATGAGTATTAATAATATTTAATCGCATTTATACAAAGTGGTTACTGTACATAGTTTGTTGTTTTCACTGCAACTCCAATTTTCATCTCCGTACTTGCTTTCTTTCTCTTTCCCCATTTACTGACATGAGAGAAAGAGGAACTAATCCCGTGGTCATTCGTTGTGGATAAAAGACCATTTCATCTTGTATCGACACAAGCCGTTGTGGCTGTCCTATGCACGTGCTGGTAGTTGGTTTGGCAGCAAGGAACCCTTGTAAAGCCAACAAATGGCTGTATAAACGGAAGAGGCAATTTCATCAATATACCAGACACCACAGTCGGAGAGCAACTCAGCATCCGACGTGAGGAGCGTTCTAACCCCCTCCCGCGATAAAACCCAACAACAGGGCCTTACTTAACTTCCGATAAAAATGCGGCGAGATTACATCTTGCTTCCCGGATGAAGTAGTCTCATGACATCAGAAGGCAGCATCAGGAAATAGCTAGTCTGGTTTTGACTTATCCCTCGTCAAGTTAAATTAAGAAATCGCCTTTATCAGACATGCATATAATTTCTTCTTCCTTTTATTCTACTTTTTTTTAATCCTCTATTTCTTTTCTTACTCTGTTATTCAAATTTCTTATCTCCTTCTTCTCCTTCTCTTCATCTTTTTCCACTTTCTCTGTTTGTTGTCCTGCCCCTTCTTCCCATCCCCTCTTAACTTTCATCCCTTTTATCGTTCTTATTATCTTTGTTTTTCAGTACTTCCCTCCTTTTCTTTGTCGTTTTCCATAATTCTTCGTCATCTTCTTTATGTTTATTTCTCTTATATTTCTCTTTCTTCGAGTTCTGTTCTCCATTGTTAAGTCGTCATTTTAAGTTTTTAACAAAAGAAAATACAGTGTAAAGAGTTATTTCTTATCCTTACGTTAAGATTTATTTTCATAAGTTCTATTTTTTCTTTAGATTTTTTACTAACCCGAATTTATAGACAACGTAAACAAATACTATCTGATACATGTAGTAGGCCTAACTGTTCATAATTATTGTTAAAACAGAATTTCGGAAAAATTATAAGTTACTGCATCAACATAAAGTGTGAGAACTGTAGTAGAATTCTCTAACTTCGTCCTCAAAGGTGGTACTGCGATTCTGCTACGTACGTTTTGGTTTAGGGCTTTGTTTAGGATAGAGGGTGCAAACAAACGATCACACTCGTATAACAACACATCTGACAACAAGTCCACAGACTTTGTTACCTTGCCCTCATTTGCTCGACACTTTATTAAGTCTCTTCCGTTCTGAAAGAACCAAGTGATTGTCCACAAAGCAAACTTACAAAACTGTATATACCGGTACTTGTTTGTAATTAAAAAGAGAACTTTTAGAGATTTAGTACTTCATACCTGAGGTCATATTCGTTTCATTTGTAAAGCTAAATTAATAAAATCCTGTAAGAAAGTGTGATGTAAACAATCTCAGCTTTTAATAGTACATTTAAAAAATTAAACATACCCGTATGTTTTAGTAATGAAAAGTCACGGCATTTTTTTTTTATAATTTAATTTTTAATAATCGGCATATTACAGCCCCGTGATCTCTTATATCTATTGTTTGTGCCATCAGGAGATATATTGTTCGCCACATGAACCGCTTGATAGAAACTAAGGTTTATTGAGCGAGAAAAGCACGGTCTTTTTCTTTCGGAGGTCTTTAATAGGGTTCACAAACTTCTGGATCTATGGGGATTCCTGTAATTCTATTATTATTTTGTTGTGAACAAGCTTGTTTTTAAGGGATTACTATTCTTATAATTCAAATGATAAATGAAATTTATATTTATATATATATATATATATATATATATATATATATATATATATATATTTTAAATCAGTTGTATTGCGAAATCGGCTAAGCCTATTTTTTTTAGTAATATTTGTTACTCTCCTTTCTTTAACCGATTTACCTCTTATTTCAAGCGTGTTACATGTCTATAGGGGATAGGACGTACCTTTGGAAGACACATTTTCAGACGGGATATAGAGGGAGGATGTACCAGGGGTCGAACCCTGGCCAGCTGATTCGCAGTCAGTGACGCTAACAAATGATATTCAATGCAAATCGATATAAAACTCCTATTTTGCTTAACTTATAAATTATTAAGCATTTTTATAAAATTTTAATAACATTTTACGTCATTGATTTTGTGACTATAATATTAACAAGTTTTAATGGATTTCAGTTTAAAATCTCCAACGGCTTAAAAGAAAATACCCTGAAGATGAAGTGCTTGTGCAAAATTTAAAAAAAGTAGAGCAAAATACTGCCGGTATTTTATTTAAAATGTAATAATCGAGTAGAACATTAACAGAATATAATTATGTCATTTAATGCTTTGCATTTTTAAATGATATGCTCTTTTCTTGAAGGAGAGAAAAGTTTTGTCAGCTTTTTTGGCTTCTTTTAACGAAGAAATCCTTTCACCTATTCATGATTTATTAAAATGTTTTATTTAAAGGCTACTACTAATAACAGCACCGCTTTAAGAAATAGCTTGCTTCCTCGCTGCATAACCTGGATACCCTTCGATTTATACGCTACACTGTATAACACTGTCACATACATTATTTAACTGAAAATTGCGTTGTGTGAGAGAGGTGAAGAAAGTTGCGGTTACCTGATTTAATTTTCCAGCCAGGACGGACTCTCCTGTGTCATTACCTGATCAGCTCTCGGGAAAATTCCAACTTCCCGCAAACTCCGATTAGCAAGTGACGTGAGACTGACGCATCACTCTCCTGTCTATTATACTTTCATTTGCTTAATATCCACTCTGGTATTTTTAGTTTGGATTCTGCGTGAAGTACAGCGATGTAGCATTGTGAGTTCGCCATGCGAACGAATGCAAAACCGGAATAAATTAATAATACAAGTATATAGATCTAACTTGATGCATAATAAACGAAGAAAAGTGTGCACTACCTAAGAAATAGCATGGCATTGCTACATATTTTAGTATTATCACACATGGTTATAGGTTTGAATTTTGGTCTGGAGGCGAGATTACTGTGTATTAATAGAAATGAGCTATTACATTTTCTTGCCCTTTATTTGTGTAATGTTGCTTAAAATAAAGATGGCTTTAATAGTTATTAGATCAACAAATCTTCTATTTGGCAATGTTACCTACCGGTCAATAGCAACTTGCAAATCGCAGTTAACTTCAGATAGGCCTATACATAGTATTTAACATTGTATCTTTCCATGTTCTATGGTAATTAAGTTTATATATTACGCAATATTTACTCTTTAGTTTTTCAATAACAGGATAGTTATTGGTAATAATTAACAGAAGACAGTGTCAGTGTGTTTTTAGGCCGTATCATTTAATGCTTTCGTGTAATTTAATTGTATATACAGCCTATATAATTTAATGTACTGTATATAATTTAAAGTGTTTTTGTTTTCCATTTAATGTAGGCCTATGTTATATAATTTTGTATCATTTAATGTATTATTAGTCCCTGGTGAAGTGGAAGAAAAGATCTTATATTCTTAACTTTCACCAGGTTAAATAAATCATTATTATCATTATTATTATTATTAATATTATTATCATCATCATCATTTATTATAATATTATTAGCTCCGAGGTGGGGGAAAAAATTAATAATTTCGCAGAACCACAAATTTCGCAAAACCTTATATTAGACTTTTGTATTGCGAAATTGGGAACAGTAATGGAAAAAAGGAAAGTACCTATAAGATAGAAGAACAACTGCCCCCTCTGATCAGTGAAATTAACTATTTCCATTACTGTTTCCAATTTTGCAATAAACAAAATAATAAGATACTGCGAAAATAGCAAGTTTGCTATACCTTTTGTTGATATTTTCATTCACGTTCTGATAGTAGAAAATTTTTGGGCGACTTCCTTAAAACATCGGATAACCAAATAGACGTATTTGTGCCTATATAAAATAGTATATGTGAACATGATTAGTACTAAGCCGTTTAATTAATTATAACTTGGAGAATTAGTATTATCTACACTGTCATTCCCAAAATTCCATAAAACTGCTAACATCACTTTAAATGTTAAAATCCGTTATATTTCTAAAACATATTTTTACAGAAAAAAATAAAATATTTTTGTATATACTTAAAGGTATAGGCCTATTCATTGGTAATAATTCAAATCTTGACAGGAATCCTTTAATAATACATTATTTTCCCGATTATGTTTTATTTAATTTACGCCAGAATATTATTATTCTTGCGTTATTCACATCCTTTATCGATGTGAACAAGGAATTTATAGGTTTTTTTCCCCAGAAAGGCGTTGTTAAGTATATACCTGTATTTGCTTGTTTTTTTTTTCTTCTTTGCCAAGATATAAATTTTTCATCGATACGCATTATAACCAATGGGTGTGATTATTTCTCTTCTATTCATAGGTAATAAAAAAGTGTTAAACATGCAATGTATCTAACAAGACTCGATTAATCTAGATAGTTTAAAAAAACGATATAGTAAAACTTAAGAAAAAGATAAACTGAACAAAGTAATCAAATGTCTATGTTTTAGGCACAGAAAATGAAAATATATTAAAATAGTTTAGAATGATACTTTTATGGAATATATCAGGTTGTTTTAAATATGATTCTAGTTACTGTCATCGTTCGAAATTATCATGGTCTTTAAGGCCCACAGTATAACAATATTTACTAATTAGTAAATAAGTAAATAATTTGTCTCTCGCGGTTATAAGCATTTGCATAAATAGAACTCATATTTAATAACTAAGGTTCGGATGTTTATGACCTAAAAAAGTTGCAAATATGACTGCAAATATGTCTTTAAAAGTGACTAAATATGACCCAAAAATCCTGAATATGACCTCTTAAAAGAACATATTTTCTACAAAATAAATGTTCTAATTTAAAACGTTTAATGACACTAAATAATTACATCATATTAATTCAATTATATAATCACTTTTTAACAATACTACAGGTGATTTACAGTTTTACTTGTAAAGAACTTCTAATCTATTAATGTTTCCAGATACCACTGGAACTATGAACTGAAAATATTTTTTAAAACATGTTTATTGGAAGTTGTTAACAACAAGGAGGGAGAGGTAATTGTGCTATTACTTGTTATTGTTCCTTCACATCTCAGTTACAGTAAATCCAAAATATTCGTGACTCTTTTTAGGGAACTTTTTTTTGCAACTGCATATTGCATAATTGTGCTCTTTTACCGAATTTATAACTGAAATGTGACGTTAAATAACAAATATGACCGAAATATGACCTAAACCATGAAAATGACCAAAATATGACTTTATATGCAAAATAAAAACTGTCCGATTAGGATAACAAATGTGCAATTCATGTTTAATTTGTGTTTGCGGTGAGAATGGAGGTCAGGATAAAAATATGACATGTCATAAACATCCGAACCCTGTTAATAACTTAATAAGAATTTACATTCACTAGTATAATTTGTCAGTGGGAAATGTAAACATACATTAACCACTCTGCCTACTGTGTGAGATTACAGCCTGCTAGGTGAGACGTTCGCGCGGTCAGAGAAGCCTATATGTTCTAACTTAAAAGACCATCTATATTCTCTATATTATTCGCGAGTCACGCTAGCTAGCATAATGCAAACGAATTTCGGGAGACGGGGGAGAACATATCGGTAGATTACGACAGATGTCAGTTGATTACTTTTTTAAGTGTTCGGTGGTATTAAATTGGTATATATTCGTCTATAATTACATTGCCAATTAAATGGAGATATCTAAGTAAAAAATTTTAGCACATATTATTAGACTTGTACCAATGTTTATAACTTTTGTATGTATATATGAACCTGAGCGGAAATTATTTTTTGGTATTATTAAAACATTCTGCAAATAACATATTTAATACAATTTTATTTAGGCACTGGTATCGTTGCTCTACAATATTTCGTAGGTAATTTTTTTACCCTAATGTGCTGTCATTAAGATTCGCCTTATTTAGCGCTCTCATTTAAAAAAAAATACATATAGTCCTATCCATATCCGGGACGATTGAAGTTATTATTCTTTCTTTCTTTCTCTTGTAATACTACTTGAGCTTAAGCAACACCGCATTATTCTTAATCACTAGTGCATTAGTTGATTAGGACGCGGGGGACGATGTCCCCCCAAATATATGAAGTTTTAAAATTTGAAAAATTAAATTATTTTTGCATACAAATTACGAAAACTATTTTGCCGGAATAGTCTTATAAACTACACAAGTTATTTATGTCAAATATCTCCAAAATTTCCATTCTCTATGGAAGCTGCCATAGTAAAGGTGAGTCTCCCTAAACATTTTTCCCACCATCACTATCACTCATTCTCCTCCTGAATACTGAATTAATAGCATGTCTGATAGTGAACGGAATGGAAAACTATTGCTAACTGTACTAAGACGCTTGGAGATTTCCAAATATGTTACGAAGCAAATTTGTGTCACTTTCCCAATGAGTGAAGTCAATACGAGTGTGTTTTTTGTTGACAGAGCTTTGTCGCGTACGTACGAAATTCTAAGCGTACCGTATAAGTCTGATGTTAGTAAGTTAGGTCATCGAACAAGATACAAGTTATGGAACTTGGAAAATCGATAGATATGTAAATATTTTGATAGATCGGTACGATTTAAGCGATTTCGGTATATCTACCGAAAAATTGGGACCGCTGACAATATTGCACAGGCACGAGCCACTGAATGTCATTTTCAAAACAAACAAAAAAATATCGTCAGAAAGGGTAAAGGTAACTTCGAAGTTTCACTTATTAATTAGGCCTATACAAGAATTACCTCAAAACACAAATTATTTTTATTGTTATAGAACTACAGATGTGTGTATTATAGTAAATGAAGATGCAAAATGTTATCATTGTTACACTTACCGTAAAGAAAAAGTTAAAGAAATGTAACTTTATTTTATCACAATATTTATTAGATTACATATGTCCCTTCATAAAGCTTCCCCTATAGTAGTTCCTCACGCTCGCCTGCACAGTTTTTTTTTTAGTAGTGAGTTATTGTCAAAAAGAAAGAGCTACACAAATTAGATTGCGAATTGCTCTCCCAGATCTGCTGAGCGCATTGTTGGCTTGGACAAGCTCCCTCTGGACTTCCTCGGGCAACATCATTGTGTATCTTCTGTCCGTGCCCTCGGGAACCACAACACAAGTTTTTTCTTCAGCATCATTCTCTGTATAATATTAGTACTCGGTCTTCCTAACTTCAGTTGTGTAGGACAACCTTATTGCAAATTGTCAGTCAGTTTCCGGCGTTAGCAAACTTTCTCCATTTACTATCCTCCGAATAATTGACGAACTAACATTATATGACAGAAAATAATTCTTGCAAAGATCATGTACAAACCTGATTTTTTAACCCTTTCAGGACTGAATTTATAAGGTTATATAAGCGATCATCAAGTAAACCATCAGTGTTCTCTAAGTTTGAAATAATTGAAAACAAATATGCAGAAAATCAGAAAATAGTAAATGTAGCACTCGAATAAAAATTCTCACTCTACTAGTCCTATAGATCTGCTTAAACAAATTGTTCGAAGTGACGCAGTAGCTGTGAAGAGGATAAGGGAGACATAACCTAATTTAAATTATGCAATTTTTTGGCGATAGCAAGATTAGCAGTCTCAAGACTACATAATGGAGGCATTCCTCAGGGATCGGTTTTAGGTCTTTTTCTTTCGTTGCATTTGTGACTCACCTGCTGTTTCATCCGAAACAAATTAGTCGACGACACCACTGCTTTGAAAGCTTTCGGCGACAGCACAATTAACATAGTAAATACTGCACATTGAATAAACTGTCAGATTAGTTCAGCGCAGATGATCTTGGTCTTAACATGAACAAAACTAACACTTTTTTCTTTAAATTCCAATAATTCTGATTGGGCTGTGGTTATAGGCCTACTTGTTTTATCCAGAAACTGTACCGAGCAGTGTTTTAATCAGGCGACTCTTTAGACTTCGTTCTGTAAATACTTAAATTATCTTTGTAAGTTCTGTATCCAAACTTCCAACACTACTGGCATTCATGAATTTCGAAAATAGTTTATGTATGTATACGCTGATGTGATTTTGAGTATCTACTGTAGATAATACGAATAGTAACTTTGTGTTTATCCAGCGTAATTATACTGTACTTTCTTTGTTTTTCAGGTATGCCTGAATATCCGAAGTTGCTAGTAGGATAAGTTCCTATCCTTGTAAACATTACTGTAAGTAAACATGCATTGTATTTAGGCAAATATATGCTTATTCACTATCGTGAAGGTCAGAATTCAGTAAATAAAAATTATCGCCCTCATTTAATTTTATTCAACGATACACTCAACGATATTATTTTACCATTTTAAGATATGAAATATATTACGCCTTCTAAACAGAATTTTCGTCGTTCAAAATAGATCCCATCACTTTTACCTCGAGACATTATTTTATGGTACATTTACCAATTATATACAGTAACGATATGTTTTGTTTTTAAAATTAACACGGTACTTTAACTGTGTTTTCCCAATGCGGTAGTATCACGAATATAAGTTTATGTGTAAGCTAAATAATTTATACATGTTTGCAATAATTATTTGTTAGAAAGGCTGTTGGATATGACAAATGAGTATAATTAACTGGAAGTGCTAATAACATGGAAACAAAACTAACAAGGACTGGTATTTTCACGCTGGAAACCCATTCCCATATACAACATTAAGTGTATGACAGTAATGAAACTATTGCGTCTGCGTATAGCAACAACGATAATAAGCTATTCCCACAGGTATTCTCTCGGTGTAGGCCAGCGCGGCGCCATTGTGTCAAGTTTCGAGCCACTGTTTTTAAATGTTTTGGCTTCTATACAGCATAGCCATACAGTGATGTGTAATTATCTGGTGTAGTATGAGCAAAAACCGAGGACATACTTTTATAGGTTTTGTGTGGATATAATATCAGAATGCAATGTTTTGTTCGGAATTCTGTGAATATTGGGGCTAATTATTATTTTTATTTTTGTTTAATGATTTAATTTCTGCTGGTAGGTCTAAGCGTTTATTAATCTGAGCTCTATAAATATTAGCACACTGTTCATTAAATTGCTTTTATAGTTTTTCATTTATTATTATTATTATTATTTTATTTTATTTTATTTTTTGTTTGTTTGCGCATGAGCCTATGTAGGACTACGTAAAGTCCTTAGAGGCGTTTCTGTGTTTTCCTTTGACTCCATATTGCTTTCATCCTTTGGCTGTGAGCTTCCTTCCTGTCATTTGTCCATGTTGTTCCAGTTTTTTTCTTCGGTCTGTCCTCTTGGTCAACTTCCCACTTATGCACTTTAATTCTAAAGCTATCCCTTTTCAAAATATCTTCTGGAGTAATTTCTGCCTGTTTTAAGTCATTTTTTACTTCACCAATCCATTTCATAGTACAGTATCTACTTTTGCTTTACTTCTGCTTTTATAGAATTTCAAATTTGTTTTGTGAGCTTATTTGAATTCATTCGTTTAATATGTCTACAAAATTTTAACCTCCATTTTCTGATATCACTATAAATGTCTTTATTGTTATTATTATTATTATTATTATTATTATTATTATTATTATTATCATCATCATCATCATCATCATTATTAAGTTTCCCATGGCACATTGTGTTTGATCTGTTCCCTATTTTTAAAAATCAGCTTTAGTTTTGTACTTTCTAAAATATGTTTGTAACTTTCTTTCACGTATTAATTGTATTTGTTAAGTGAAAACCTAAGAAACTGTAAACAAAAAATTGAAGGATTTCTGTATTTCCAATGTAAATTTAAGTAAAGTTATTCATTCCTTTTTGAGACGGCAGTAACCAGAGTAATAGCCTATGTCAAAACACCGACATATAAACAATTTGCCTCTTAATGTAATATATTATGTATGGCATTCGCTTTATGTGAATTGGTTGTAAAAATGGAGAGAATGTCGTTTCCACATTCAGTCCCGAAGGATACACAACCAAAATAAAATCCGATTGATGTAAATTTCATTACCCTAAGCATGACCAATACATCTTTCTCACTTCATATTCTGATATGCAATAACAAGCCGTAGGCCTACTGCAAAGAGCGTGTATTCAGTTGTTTCGTCCTGATACAAAACTTATTCACCGGGCAAGACTGCGTTTCTACAAACAGTGTAACTACCCTTTTGAAAATCGTTAAAAGCTCAACTTCGTATTTCGTAGTCGAGCACAATACTTCCTCTAGTACCTATGGTACGGACAGAAGAAGTAATAATTTGCTTATACGTAGACCAACAAATTTTTTATTCAAAGATACGTATGTTCTAAGCGAGTGTACTCCTCTAAATATAAGCTTTTGCAAAATTGATACCTATATTCATTAACAGGCTGTAAATTTACGCATGACACGAAGGCATGTTAGCTGACCGCACAAAAGCTGTTACCACGTTGTGATGGTATTAAACATCTCGTGCCTTTATGATGAACATAGGGACGTCGTATACATATGCCTCTACTTCGTGACTCCAGTGTTTGAGTGATGTTCCTTTGGGAAACTGTTTCCTCTTCCGACGCCCTACCCCCATTCTCAGCCATTGCCGTTGTAAGACACCACAGCAAAGCATCTTTCGGGGGTTGAGGGATTAAACTTGCAGAAAAGAACTCCTTCTATGAACCAACCCCCCTCCTACCGACGCCTCCCCTCTTTTCTTCTTCATCCCTTTTGCGCATCCCAGAGGCAGTTGGTGAACTTTAAAATATTCCCACTTTTTTCCTTGCGAGAAGGTAAAGAACAACCTACTTGTTATTCATGACTGAAGAGTGTTAAAACCTACCATTTTCTGAATAATGCACGTGTTTAGGGAATGTTTAATCTTGTTTATTTTTTCCTTAGAAGGGAATTGAGTATTGTCCTATTGCTTTTGCTCCTGTAAGTAAGAAAGACGATTAATCATGCGTAAACTAATGAAAGAAGAATGTTTTAGAAAGTCACTGCATTTTTACTCCGGAGAAGAAAAGTTACCAGATAACAAGCAAAATGTGTAAAGTGTTCCCTATACAGGCCATGGAGGCCCACAGGGTTCCAAGAGGTTGAAGCTCCCAGATTTCGGACATTCGGAACGTGACGGTGGTAAGGTTGTCACAGACCGTCTATACCCCCAGGATTGCTCCTGGTACTCATTTCTGTTAGAGGCTGAGTCGACCCCTGGGCCATAGTGCCAGAGGGATTAGGCCAATTGAAAAATCTCAACGGCCTCATCGGGAATCGAACCCGCGACCTTCCGGTTTGTAGCGCAGCGCCTCAACCGCTAGGCTACGGCGTACCCCAACCAGATAAGAGCTTATTTCTTAAGCAAACATAATCCTACAACTTATAAGATCTATTTAAAAATGATTTAATCAGATTGACTTAGATTTTCAGATTCAAAAGAGACACATTTCTGTAACGTCAGTACTAGGCCTATTTGACTCTTGAATGAGTCAACAGTAATTTAGATCGTAGAATTTGCCAATCAGCTCTAATTAATTGTTTATTAGACTCACTTGAAGTGAATTGAGATTGAATAAATTACACTGTGCAGTATTACAGCCTGTCAGAGAGTAGTATAATTGTGGTCGTATATTTCCTACATCTCTAACGCAAATTACTATTGCACATAATGCAAATTGACGTTTATATAGACATCTACCAAGACGGTTTTCCTTAGGCAGTGCTTTACAGAGGAGCAAGACATCTAGTCATACAGAAGAAAAGAATTTAAAGGTGAAAAAAAAATTCAAACCAGTACCAATTAATCCACAGAACTTATCTTTTTACTAAAGCTTTACCTGAAAATAAAAACATCTTTGACATAAAAGCTTCACTCAAAGCGCAATTTCCTGGGATCAGAAAATAATGAATTGTAATTTAGGCTTTATTACTAAGACTGTTCCATAATAATTCTGAAAGTTCACAAAATGAACATTCTACTTTAACGTTGACTGCTTCCAGTAATGTTCTTACCGGTAATGAAGTTATCTTACACTTACAATGTGCCGTTAACTTTTCATTCAACCATGGTTAATCCAATTAGGGGAACAATGCAGATGAATTAGTATGATCTAACTTCCCCGCCCTTCCAATAAAAGAGAATTATTTATGTCACTGTGGGTGGGTTACGGATGGTATTTAATTACAGTTATTATTGTATATTATTATTACCATTATTATTTTATAACAATATTATACCAGTAACTGAGAGAATTAGTTATGTATGTAAATATGTACATTGACAATGAATAAATATACTTCCATCCCACTCATACTGGGAAAATTAATTATTAATTGGGACGATACTTGAACGTCGGTACTGTTAAATCATGGACCATGGCACTAGCAATACCGCGCTGCATGGAATAATAGTTCCTTTATTGCAACCAAATGGTCATATTATGATGAATGGAACAACGGTGGAATGATATAGAGAGGAAACAGGAACACCCCAAGAAAACCTGCTCCGACCCCACTTTGTCCACCACAAATTCCACATAGATCCACCAAGATTCGATCCCGGGTCCCAGCGGTGGAAGGTAGCTGTCTAACCACTCAGCCATGGGGACTCATATTATAGAAATCGTACGAATTAGTATAAAATAAAAGTTATTCTGATTGAACTAGTGTTATTGCTAGAAAACGGATTTATTGGCTATTAATAAGCAAAATAAAACACTAAAATAAGCAAGCAAATAAACACGAAGCATGTAAGAAATAGGCAACAAAAAATTACAGGGATATCGAGTAAAGTATTATTAGTTTCGTAGAAAGGTATTATATTAATCGCGTCTGTAAGAGATATTCCGCAAGAATATCCGCAGATATTCTTGTGTGAAGCTCCTGGGTCTGTTAGGGAAAAACGATTTAGGCCTATAAAGTGAAAATGTTTTTTCAATGTCCCAGGGCGTCACAAACGCAAGTTAAAAGTAATACAGCTTTCTTCGATTAATTTCTCTTCAAGATTTATTTAATCACCGGAACACTATTTAGAATCTGGATTTTCAATAAATCTAATAGCCGAAAAAATAAAATCAGGTAAACTGATATATCAAAGTGCCAGAATGCTTTTGTTTAATCAGTTATAATTGCAATTATGATATGCAGAAAATATTTTTTTAAATTTGATTTCCCATTTAAGCTCCGGATTGATTCATTAAGCAAGGCTTACGGAAGAACAAAGGTGTAGTTTTTTAAAATCATATTAAAATCATCCAGCATCAGCAGAACTATACAGGTTTGCGATATCTTGACAATCGCACACTCACATATTTTTTTTTTTTAAATGTCAAATTAGACGGCTATGGGATTTGATCCAGAGGCCTTCGGAATGCGACTCCAAGCCGTTACATCTCGGCTACCTCGCTCAGTTGAACGATTTAGTTTGATAAACATATGTGGAGGAATAGTGTTATTTGTCATAGCTAACTATTGCAATTTCCAAAGTTGTATATGAACAGTGTAAAATAATATGTTGTCTTCGTAACTGATTTCCACTTCATAAATTCTTTCTCATATATTACCATAAAATAGGCACTAAATTGGGCATTACTCCGGTACCGGTCAACGGATTTGGTCCAATATATATAGGCTTCTATCCATGGACGTTATAAATGCGTATACCAGGTTTCATGAAAATCCGATAAAGCGTATTTGAGTTATCGCGCGTACAGATACACGGACGGACAGACTGACAGATGGACGGACGGACAGACGGACAGACATACTGGCACTTAGTGAAGAAAACGGTGATAATGAGGTCCAGGAGTGAAAAAAGCATTTAATGTTACAGTTTTTAATAAGATATGTTATTTGATCCAAAATCATTAAATAAGCAAGCAAAATCGTTTTATCGCAGAATAAGCAAAATAAGCATTAGCTTATCAAACAAAACTAAAATTGCCTGTCAAAGAGTATCTTAAGAAATATAACATTTCTGTTTATGTTTAGGAATCTGAAAATAAATATGCATTTAGTAATCCGGGTTCTAATTATTACTTTATGTTGAGAAATCTACGAATACCACTGTGAATATAATGTGTGTCTTCGCTTGAGGAAATATGGGGTTAATTCTGGCATAAAGAGAATGACATATCCTTTTGACAATCAAGAAATCTGAAGTCTTGTCATCAAGAACTTTCTCAATCTGTATCGGAATACCTTGAATATTTAAACCACAAAGGCCTGTTCCAGTTCTTGAAGTTCACTGGATTGTGAATTGGAAAGTTATTACTTCAGCATAAGCATAAGATGAGGAATCAGAGATATAGCCAACCGTGTCGTGCTCAAGATCTGGTTGGGTGAAGGCCAAGGCAATCCACAACAGTTACCGCAAATCTCTATATCTGTAAATACTGATCAGTGGCCTTGTAACAGTCATTCCGCATGTAGCTGTTGTTCCTTACAATCTTTGGATATTATACGGGAAAATTCAGCCCCTAGTCTGCAGTCAGAATCTATAACATTTGCCTAGAAGACTTATTGTTCAATAATTTTATATGCAGATTAAAAAAAATTGTCGTGTGTGAGTACTTTCTCTGTATAATCTATAAAACGGATGTAATATCGTTCATTTAAAAATATACATTTCCAGCTTCTGCCTAAATAGGCAATTGTAGTCAATTTATTAAAGGAATTTATAGCCTTTATAAGAATATCAGGTACGAAGACGAATAACAGAAAAATTGCCCGGAATTCAGATAATTTTTTAAATTACATGACTCCTTTTAAGTGGTTAGTTGGGGAATGATTACAATGATTTTAATAAACATCATTTTAGCAGGCCAAGTTCCTCGCTCTGAGGGAAATAAGCATAAATTACCAAACTAATTTGCTGAGATTGTTAACCAAAATAAAAAAATCCTAGTGTTCATATATTAAGCAGTCAAGTACCCATCATGAGCATGTATTTTGTTTGTTATTCACTGGACCATTTCATGTAAGATGTATGGTGCACTGAAACTTAAGCCTGCTCCATTTCATGCTAGAGTCCTGGCAGCTCTTTTCTGTGTGTTTGATAATATTGTTTTGTTTCACATTTTGACTAACAATTGCCAATGAAACGCGGAAGTTAAAATATATTGGACACATCTGAATTCCGAAACAATGAATTCATGATCTTAATAGATGCATTCTCTCATGCCTATAGGTTCATAATTGAAGTTATCACTGCATTTCAATCTGTTATTGGAATTGGAATGTACAGCTAAATAACAAAATGCAAATTGCAAAAAATATAAAAACTCAATCTCTGCAATTAGCTTGTTAATTACAGTTGGGATTTTTGATTGATATACAGAGAAGAACAATACATAGGGGTTGAATTTGAAGCACATACTTATTATTACTAACTTTCAGGATGTTTCCATTACATAAACAATTATATAGTATAATTCACTATGATTTAATAAATAATAATTTTAATAATAATAATTTACCTTTCTACTTATTTTATTATATAAATTTCGGGAGATTTGGTTAAAAAATGATTGTTTTCAATGTACTATTATGCTTCTATTTGCTTGGGCGAGTTATATATTAACAATTCCAGTGCCAAGAGGTCATTTTAATGGCCCCACTGGTCTTGTGAAAAATTCCACTGGTCACTTTACTGGTCACCAGGTCCAGAATCCAATATCTTGGGTTTCAAAAGCTAGAATTAATTTTTTTAAAGAGATCTTGTTGGGCATTATATTATACTGTATATTTTTATCGGTGTGCTCAGAAAACATAAATGTATTGCTTTAAGGTGGATTTCTTTTTAGCAGAAATCGTTGTTAAAAAATTTACTTTGCACAGTGCATTGGAAAAAATCACAACTCCCAGGAAAACTTATTTATAATCAAAATCATAATATTTAACACACTTATTTTCAGACAAATTCTTTGCATTTCAGAGTAGTTCTTTTTTGTTTATTTAAAACAAAACAAAATGTTACGAAAAACTGGTTCAAAAATATTGGTCAGATGAAAAAGAAAAATTATACGAATTTTATTTTATTTTCAACAACAAAAATAAGAAATACTAACAAATATATTTGAATTATGCTATTTGTCTACGTGTGATTCGTTCCTAAATAATTTATTACTTAGAATTTGAGTGCTACAATTTGGGGGGCAACTTCAGTAAAATTAGCTTGATATATTTATTTTCGCTTAACCTTCCCTCCAGTGACACTAAATGGTTAATGTTCTTACGTAATTTATACTCTTTCATATGGCTGGTGTGATAGGGGAGTCTATGTTCTGTTTCACATGAGAAAATAAGGTTTCCCCAACCCACTTCGGCCAGACAAGAGTGAATAGACGGTACCAAGATTTGTGAAATGCGAAAAGCTATTCAATATTGGGCCTGTATTACCACCTGCCGACAAATCCTCCAGATACGTGACTTCCAGATAGCTTAACTGAAAGATGCCGTGTAATACCACCGCTGAACTGCTACCGGCAAGAGCGCAGTAAAAATTTGTAAAATGGTCCTTACCTCGGTGAGAGGTGTGTTTGTTGTAGTTCGGTAGTCCTCCGCTAGGTGCGGCAGCTCGGATTTGTATTTGTACAATTAAATTACATAACAACATATCGTTTTAAGTTTAAGGTTTATATTTTGTTCAATTCTATTTCATTCATATGTGAGCATAAAATGACAATTTTATGTAAATTAAATCTTCCGGCATCAGTTCTAAAATTCAGGTGGCTAGGAAGCTTTCGGCTTGCGCCATCTTGTTTCAACCAAGATTCCCTAACTAGCAGTTGGAAGCTTGTCAGCCACTCCATCCTCCTGCTAGCTTATCTGGAAGTTGTCTTGCCAGACAGATTTTGTCAGGAGCTCATAATACGCAATTCTTGGCCAACTTCCAGATAAGTTCTCTATCTGGCAGATAAATATATCAGCAGATCGTCGTACAAGCCCTAAACTTGTGTGTTGAAGTTATCATCTTGTTCCCGTAGTAGGCCTACGTCACAAATGAAAACGAAACGTTTTTCGTGTCTTGTTTGTTCACGCCGATTGTGTACTGCTACGCCGTAGTGTAGTGGTTGAGGCGCTGCTCTACAAACCGGAAGGTCGCGGGTTCGATTCCCGATGAGGTCGTTGAGGTTTTTCAATTAGCTTAATCCTTCTGGTGGAACTATAGCCCTGGGGTCGACTCAGCCTCCAACAGAAATGAGTATCGGGAGCAATCCTGGGGATACAGGCGGCCGGTGCATAAGGCTGACAACCTTACCACCTTCATGTGCCGAATGTCCAAAATCTGGGAGCCTCCATCTCCTGGAACTCTCTCTGGGCCTCCATGGCCTGTGTGGGGATCACTTTACCTTTTACTTAGGCCTGTAACCGTCACCAGTGTGCCAGAATTTCATCTCGCGGGAGTTATTTCATGTCTTTAGATCAACAGACATGGGACCAACATTTACATGCACATAAATGCCATCGAGCCGCGAACTTCGGAATAGAAAGCCAGGGTCAGTGCCTAACTTACTGTTCATCCTATTTGTGTCCTAATTCTCTCATTTGCTCGGCTTCCCGATTATACAATAAAAAATAAATTTTGACCGAACCGATCATGCTATCCGGATGAAATTTAAAATATACACTTCTCTGGTCATGGGGTACATATAGTGCAAATTGCAGACCTCTAGGTCAAAGGATCTTAGAGGAGTAAACGAACATAGACGTTAGGGCGCATATAGTATAGTAGTATAGATTCTAGGACAGGCTACTACTTCATGGCATTGGATTAAGATTTATATTTTATTTCCAAAATTTCTATCAACAATATTATTTTGAAACTATTGTAATATTATTTGTAATTTTCTATGCATATGCACTTCATCTCTACGCTTATAATCTTTAAATGAAATAAATTCAAATTCAAATTGTATATGTGTGTGTTAACTTAGGTTTTAACACTTAGTAAGATAGTCGACTTAGAATATATGAGAACAAAGCACCCAATGATATTTTCAGATTTCAAAACAAGATCACGCGACAATGAAGAAAACTTCACAATTAGCTAGGCTTTCACCTTTATTACGCAGTTTGGAGTGAAGGGTTAGGGGTTCCTGTGCACCCCTTTTTGATGACAATGAGCGAAATGCAATGGGACGGGTGATTTGCCACTATGTCATACACTAACAAGGCCCTGTGGCGAGCGTATGAGGGATGGAAGAAGTCAAATTGCGTATTGATGTAATCATCCCCTGCCGCAACACACACACACTCATACACATAGTTTTTTCCACACGGGTGAAATCGAAAATTGGCTGGAACTAATCTATCATCATTGATTCAACTGAAATGTAACTCGCTCAAATAGGACGACACAGTGACCCATATTGTATAAAGTTTTCTCCAGTTGGGAATTAAAAAATGGGATGAGGATGTTTTCTCTTTGTCTTTCCGACGAATTTCTCAGAATACAAAATAATGAAGAAACGTCCGGAAATTACTGGAGTTTTTCCCAGATGTGGTTTATAAAAACAGGTAATTTCTTTTGTACAGTGCCGGTATATTATGTTCACTGCTGAAAGCCCAATCTTCGAGTTTTAAAAGTAAAATGTTAGTGTTGGATGTCACTTAAAAGACCTTATAAAGAAAACAACAAACAAACAAATTAGTGCATTGAAACACTTATTAAGTTTAAAACAAAAAAGCATATATTTTCAATTTTTTTGCATTTTTAAAAATTCTTACTTTATTTTATTAAATCAACAAAAAATAGAATACACAAATTAAAAAATAGTAAGTTATTATACAGAGAGTCCAAAACAGTCTGTTCCTTCGTGTGGAATGTAAAATATTAGTATTGTCGAACTACAATTAAGTAATATTATTGAATAACAAATGATGTTTTTGCTGAGATGTAATAAATTTTATCACATAACCTAGAAGAGTCCGCTGCCGTGGGTGAGTTGTTGGCGTGACTGTAAGCCATCTGGGCGGCCCGGGTTGGATCCCCGGACCTGGCCACCCTACGCGGTTTACTGCTTAACCTAATAATTATTTGTTTTCATACGTAGCGTTAGCAATGAGAGCAGATTAATGTAAATTAATTTCCCAGTCAACAGTGCTGCGAAGAAAATTATTTTTTGAGAAAAAAGATCCCTTTACTTAAAAGCGTCAACAAGTAGGCCTACTACAGTACAAGTTTATGTATGTATTTGGCCCCTGAAGGGGGAAGGCGGGTTGGGACTACCCTAAGCACTTCAGCCTTGTGGCTCATTGTGCCAACCTCCGGAATGGAATGATTTGCAAGCCCAACGGTCCCTCGACAACAGACCCCACCGCGAGCCCCCACGGAACTCCCCTACATCCAACAGATACCTCTACCATGCCACGTGTGCCGCTGCCTCGGTACCTCTTATAGAGCCCCCAGGTTGGCAGCACACCAGCCAGCAACTTCAGGACCACAAGCCACGGGGAGGACGGGAGAGGCCCACAGCAGGTGCTGGGGGCGAGGGTATACCGGAAACCGGGAAAGGAAACGGGATGATTATGAGGGGGAGTTTGAAGATGAAATGGAGAGTGTTGGTGGAATGAGAGGGGGAAACGGGAGGATCCCCGAGAAAAACCCCCAAAGGTCACGGCTTCGTCCACCACGAATGACACGCCCGCCAGGCCCGGGGATTGAACCCGGGACCGCTAGCATGCCAGGCCCACGCGGTACAAGTTTAACTTACTCTGATCTTCAAACTTACCACTGACAAGATTTGTCTTGTATTTCATAAGGAAGAGAAGGGTTGATAGGAATTAGCTTACGTCATTCTTTATTTGTCTTCAAACCTCTCCGTGTTGTTTGATTAGACGTGTCCACTTTTGTAAAGTTGTGACATTCGAGAATCTAGTGACAGCAAATTTCTTGGCTTGTCTTTTTTAGTGTGACGGTACAATGGAAGTCTCAATGAGACCTAACTCCAGAGAAGATTGCCCATAACATTGTATTCGTCGGTAAATTGCTTAGGACAGAAGAATGGATGAGACCTTCAGTTCTAAGCTGCTATAAAAAGTTTTATTTGATGCTACAATATTTTATTTCAGAGTCATATAGCGAACTTTTGTGTGAAAGTTATTACTGTGAGAGTCCAAGAAACACGCTCCATCCGTTTTAAGATTCTCCTGGATTCACATGGCACACGGCTTACTCAGAATTTTTGTGTTGAGTGTTAGCTCCAGCTGCGATGGAAATGCTTAGGAGTTTAAAACTTCAGAATGTGAAGAATTTTATAATTTTACAAAAAAAATTGTCAAACATTGCGCCTGTGGTCCGCACGAGGCCCCTTCAGCTATGAAATGCAGTCCTCTAAAATTTTAGGTAAAATGTATAAATATGTCCGCCAAAAAAGTAATGTACAATAAAATTTGTTAAAACTTGATTTTCTGTCAGTAAAGAAGACAAGTGTCTCACTGGTAGGCCTAAATAGTACAGGTCTGTTCACCAGGAAGCAGTATGCTCGAAACTATAACAATAGACCATATTTTTAAATCTGTAAAGGAAACAGCGAATTCTCTTCGTTCCAGGGGACTAATTCAACATAATTTTCTACTTTGATTAGTGATATAGGTAGTGAATTCGAGGGCTTGCAATGGTATTAAGAAATTCCCTGGCCATCTTCTCATTGAGTTTTAAAAATATTTTGGCCCCTTCGAGAATAAATTAAATTTTTCTTAGAAATGAAAGGCGAATCACCTGATATACTATGTTTCTATTGTAATTGACTTGAAGGTTAGACATTCATGGCAGATATTGCAGTGCATTTAAAATGCTTAAACTTAAAATTACAAGAGGGAAAATCAGTCTGTAACTTCTTTGAATGATAATATTTAGGCTTTTAAAATTAAAACTCAGGCACTGGGAAGGGCAACTGGTAAATAGCGCTCAATTTAATCCATTTTCCTACCTACCAGGATTTTCAAGATTCCCTCATTGCTTCTGACTCCAGTCAGTATACATCTAACATATCACAATTATTAATGGATAATTAGTGTAAGGCTAAGATTTTAAAGCAACTTTACATTAAAGTTCTGTTATTTTGGTTATCCACACATTTTCAATTAGCTGTAAAATGTATTGATTGTAATACCAGGGTGCCCACATTAAAGAAAGTCAGTGAAAGCCAGGGAAATTGAAATCGGTCGGGGAAAGCCAGGGAATTTTGTAAAATAAATGAAAAAGTAATGGAAATTTGTAAACAAATATGGAATAGTCGGGGAAAATAACTAGCCTCAGTGAGCGAAATGTGAGGGCCATGTGTATTGTTCCAGTTTGCTAAAACACAAATTGTGTAAGCAATTTTCTTTCCAGTACTTGAGCTAATCACTTGTCATTTTTGGGGATGGAGGAGACTGGATTTAAAAAAAAATATTTACAAAGAACCTTGAAAGCATTAATTTTTGTGGTCAGGGAAATGTAAGTGTCTGGTGATGGAAAGTCAGTGAAAAGTCAGGGAAATTTATTTTCAAATTTCTGGGGACACCATGAATACACATAACAAATAACATAACACATAACATAACAAATGGCAAGAATTATAATGTTTTATTGTATGGCGTCTTAAAATTTAAAAGGCTGGTGGTTGGTTTTTACGAAATATAAAACACTGTTAAATTTTATAAGAGGTTATATTTTAATTTCGGCATGCGGCCCTTGGACTTCAAACAATCAAGTCCCGTTGGCCCTTATTAAAAGTTGATTTTGACATGCCTGTTCTACAAAATTCCTTTGCTATACAGATTGTGTATGAGACGTACAACAACAAAGACCATATTAATTTTGTTTCTCAACAACTATCTTTCTGAAAACAATTAAGTAGGTGATGCAGTTTTAAGAAATAATTGAAAAAGAACCTTTATTTAATTGCTAAATTCTCAACACAAACTAGTGCTTAGCAGTAGAGTTCTGGAATTCTTGGTGTGATTTAGTGATCCAGTGATCCAGTTAACTTCAAGCATCTTACAGGGAAGTAATTTAAAGAGACAAACTAAAATTCCTTTTCAGAGCTAAATCATCGATGCGGTACAGTATAAATTTAAAATCTATGGGGAAAATTTCAATAGAATATCTGATTTTCATAAATAATAATCGTAACATGCTAATAAAAACCTTCATATTTTAACACAAAACACTGCTTTATTAATAATAAGTTTTAATTATTTTGTATACAGTATTCTGCAGTGACGAATTTATGAGTCAGTAGCAGAGAAAAGATTTTTCCTTTAAATTTTTACGGATACTATACTGTTTTCAAATCGGGCATGTTCTTTCTTAGAAATGTTTTATTATCTTCATTATAATGTTTTCTTTGCAATAGAGTACCCTTTCCTTTCTATTTGCCTAGATCTTCTTTAAATTTTACTACCCTTAGAAAATTTGTAAATAACGTGAACTTATTCTTTCCCTGAGTTTTACCTCCCCACGCCGCCAGGGCCTTACATGACCACGACCCTTCGGGGAAGGAGTTTCTATGGATCACATACGTATGTTTTGACTAGACAAGGACATGGAGGTCTCTCCGAATGTGTAATCAGCCCATTGCAGGGGCCACCTTCGAGACAACACGAACAAGTAGGACGATACACACCAGTCACACACACTCATTCCGAACAAGGCGAGGATGACTAAAGGCGATAGACCTAACAACGGCCATTATCTTATCCAGGAGGGCCTAAAGTTTCCAAAATTCGCCTCATAGGTGAGGAAAACCCCCGGGAAAAAAAACCCACCTAGGAAACTCGTCCCGACCAGGAATCGAACCCTTGCCCACTGCGTGAAGAGAGCGAACGCCAAACATTTTAAATTTTGGAATATTTTAAAAATATTCTTCTTATAGCCTATAAGCTAAAAAAATATTGAATCTTCAAATGGCTAATATGTCTTCTCTAAAATAAAAGAATGGTTACAATATTATCAGAGCAGACAAACATTACGTACGGTACTCATTGTTTTTTCCAAGAAGACGTTTAATTACGCGAGTCTCTGAATCACTCATCGATAGAGCATTAAGATAAAGAATTGTGACTACACTTATGGAATTATTATTGAATAGGAGTTAATAAATCCATATTTCCATATTCTTCAGGTTGTGTTCTTCTAACGAAAACTTTTCATTGTCATTTTTACCGATTAGTTTCTTAAAAATAAACTTTTTCACTGTAAGCGTACATTTCCATAAAATATTATTCACAAATGAATTATTTTAATAATATAACCAATCAGGTGTATAATTATTCATTAAAATCGAACATGACTCGACAAAAATCTCCAGACCCCGGTGGTATCGAGTTCTTACATTTAATTTGTATTTCTTGGTTTATATGTCATTGTTATACCTATGTATAATTTACGGATTTCATTTTAGAAATATTACAAGTGTAAAAATGATGAACTGGGTGAAAGCAATGGGAACCTTTTGCGTGCAGTTAAAAATTTGTCCACCAGAGCGCAGCAGGGTCTGAGGAGGTCCTGCCATCTCGTTCTGCCATATACTTATGCGTATCAATAGATGTGAATAATGTTGGCTTTCCTATAAAAACTGGCTATTAATAACGTTTAAGTTATATTCCAGAAATCAGATACCTATATTCTGCCTAGGAGAGTGTGAGATCGCCAGAAAAAGTATTGATTTGTTAAAAGAATTTAAAAAGTAATTTAGGTTCATGGTTGTTTGCTTTCACAATATTCTGTATATATTTCAGCTTTCGGTTATGGATTTACTGTGTGGTAAACAGATGCTAATATTTGATTAATATAACACAGTAGTTATAGAAAGTAAAGAATTTGGATACAAATGTGTAAATATTTTGTTCCTATTATCATTAATATTTTATAAATAAATTTAGGTTACGTTTGCTTGCTTCTAAATAATATCCTTTAAAGGCTTACGAATAAGACATGCTCCAGAATTATAGCTGTCATTAAGTTTTTGTGTGGAAAACAAATAAAAATAAAAGTATTTGAATAGTGTATCATCATATTAGTAATAGAATGTTCTTTTCATGACGTAATTTGAAAGAAGCTGGAATGTCAAAATAAGGTAATAAGGAAATGATTTTCTTGTGATTATTACTATAGGCCTAAATGCGTAATGTTTTTAACGTCAACGCCCATCCATAATATAGGTTCATACTTTTTGTTTTAGAATTATATTGCATAAGTTTCAGAATTATGGCTCGCAGGGAATTGTTATTCATTGTACTGGGTTCTCATATGCTAATAATTCAAAATACTATGTTCTCTTCGATTCGAGTTAAAATATCTACGTGCATCGGTAATTCCAGTTCTAATATAGTGTTTTAATATCATTAATGTGCATTATAAAAGTGAGTTGTATATAATAACAGTGTAGTTGATTTATTTATCTTTTTATTTTTTGTATTTAGAGGGAAAAAATAGCCAGTGCCAATTGCCAGTATAGAAAGGAAAAATATGCTTTGACGTCTTCTTTAAAATATATATATATATTTTTTTAATCTTCAATTTACAAGAACAACCAATGTCTGTAAGAATAATTCAGTTTTGAAATTGTTTCAATTTTACAATTTGTTTTAATGTTTGCAATGAAAAACTTACGAATTTAAACAAAATATTAATAATTTTATTATACAAATTATAAAAAATGTGAAACAGAAATATGTGAATTTTTGTTATGAAGTTGATAAATTAAGTAAGTTGTATTTATCAAATACTGGCCATAGAAGTAATTTTGTATCATAGTTTGAAAGAGAATAAATGGTTGAGTTTCCTGCTGGGCGAACTTTCTGTTTAAAGTAACAGAACATAAGTGAATCTTGTCCATTTCATGAAGATATTTGAAACATGGCCTTCTGTTGTAGATAATGAGAATACTACTTCTTGTTAAGTTTTATTCTTTGTAAAAATAATTAAGATAGTGATCAATTCTGAGGATTTGAAAGTGTTGAGCGAGGAGATTTGAAGGAAATCATAGACTATTAACTATTAGCATCCGTTTAATCTACCTTATATTTTATAACCATATATTTCGTAAAGCATATGTGTACACCTCTGTTTTACACAGAGGATCGCCACAACATGTTTTCTGGCATTCTGATTGATGTTTAAATAGTCTGTTCCATTATGTTCAATTGACAGCAGACAACATGCTTGGACCTCTTTTGACCCTGCTGCCACCTATCGGGAGTCGCTGACAGAAAGGTTCCCATTAATGTTACTTCAGCTAGACGCTCGGCTAGAGAGAGCAACGCCCGTTAGTCAATGGAAGTTCACAGACCTGCAAGTAAAGACATGGGTTTGCATAAGCACATACTGTCATTGATAGTGTTGCAATAAAACAAAAAAGGTTTATCACAATCGATAGTTATATGTTTTCCTGCAAAATAACTAAGCATAGGCGTACGTACTGTGTTTAGTCAGCAATCACTTATGTGTTTGCTTGCATTTCAGTAAGAAACTTGTTCTCTGAAATTCCTCTACATTGCAGTGGCGGATTGCCATGAACAGAAGTAATAGAAATTTATTATCATTAACGCCTTACGAGAATCGAAAACGAAAACATTTTAAAAAATGCGTACTTTTACCAAGTAAGAAATTTATACTTACTCTGACGATAATCTAACAAGTGGAATTTCTTCCTGATGGCTGCATTATTTTATTAAGGAATATATTCTTCTACAGTAATAAAAATCTTAACAAAAATTAGGTTCAAAGCAATAATGTTTTAAAAAGTAATGTTATCTGTATCTTACAGTTTAGCACATGCAATCAGCAAACCAGGTTCAATATTAATATTAGAAAAATATTGTACTTTTTACTCTAGAATAGTTATTAATTATTTAAGGATGAATCAATTTACTAACCGAAAGGAAGAAACCACCAAAATTTTATAACGATAATTTTGATGGATTTTACTTGGTAAAATAAACATTGGAAGAAGTGAAAAAATTCTGGAAGGGAAGCTTATGATATTGTCTGATATAGTTATTTATTGCTAAATGGGCCTGTAACAGTTGCCTGTGAGCCAAAGAGTTTTCCCGTTTGACTTCTTTTACATTACTGGAAATCTAAAGACCTGAGACTATCGCATTTACGCACACATATTAAAAGCCATCGATTTGGGTCGTACCCGTAAACTTTGGAACCAGCAGTGCGTGGAAATCGAAATAAATTGACAAGAATAGTACTTTTAATTTCCACGCGAACAGTATTCTGAATTTTGGATTGAAATCTATTTCTTGACTCATTCAACGTCAGGGGGCCGCCAAACAGGGAGGTCTGCCTTGCTTAGAAAATGAATATGGATTTAGCCTATTTGCAGTTTTGTATTTCGCCTGTAGGTAATGTGATAAGGCCAACGAAGGTCTTAGTTAAGTACTGGATTTTGAGCTTTTCATTTTATTCCCTCAATATATCAAAAACGTATGGAGAAGACAGATGTAACCGTGCAAAGCAAATCTGATGGATTATAAGGCTAGAGCCATACTCGCCATAAGTTATTGAAATACTGAGGGGAATAGGAGAAAAATTCAAACTTGAATAAACTCTACATGCAACAAGAACTTTACTTTATTTCCCTACCCACACAGCAGATCGCTCTGCAAACACTGGTAGCGACCTCACCTCCAATATTGGTAATGATACGCAGATGGCCGTATTATAGGCCCAATCATTACGTCACTCTCAGTTGCTCAGTACTAAATTCGGACGCAAAAGTAAAAACGCTGGTTCCCTTACTTTGAAATGGGAGACACAATTTTTTACTTTCGAACTCAAAAGTACATTCTTCATTATGCTGAAAACATTGAATAAAATGAACATCAGAGATTAAATTATGAAAGCAGTTGTTTAGTTGTCGAAAGACACTTTGTGTTAAGTTCATAGTACAAAATTTTGTCGTTGTAAAACGGAAGGTAATTACGGAAGTTAATGTGCACATGACGTAAAGACAGTTAAATCCCGCTGTGTGTAAACATGTTTAAGGGCATAGAGCGTTAAACTGCAATCCCGGAGATGGCGCTTTCAGATCCTGCCATTTTAATTACCGCCTTCCAGTCTTTTGCTTGTTTCAAAACCCTCAAAGGAGGAAACTGTGTTGTGTACCAAGACATACAGCATTCTCATCCAGTGTTTTAATATCCTCTTCCAAATAATTTATTGGTCATAGGATATCCCTATAAAGGAGAAGATCTAAATATACTAGAAATTCAATAACACATCTTTTCTTTCTTTCTTTCTTTATCGTAGTTTTACCTCTCCCTTTTAAGATTTAAGCGACCCAAGCCGCCCGGCCTTACAGGGCCGCGACCTGTCGGGAGAGGGATTATCTTTGGATCACATACATACTTTTTTTGACCAGACAAGGACATGGAGGGCCTCCCAGGAGGAGTGATCAGCCCAATGCCGGGGCCACCTCCGAGACAACACGAACACATAGGACGAGACACACCATTCACACACACACACAGTCAGAACAAGGCGAGGATGGGATGAAGTTGATAATGACGGCCAGATGATATCCGGGGACCACAAAGGCCTAAAGTTACCTGACATTTGTCTCACAGGTGAGGGAAAACCCCGGAAAAAACCTCACCTAGGTAACTTGTCCCGACCAGGAATCGAACCCAGGCCCGCTGCATGAGAGGAGTGAACGCTTCCCTTAAGCCACAGCGGCAATAACACATATAGTGGCAAAAATAAAAATTGATAAGTTATATCGAACATCATGAAGTCATTGGTTGTTCTGATGTATTCTCCCATTGCTATGCTACATGATTTTAGGAAATATTTTTCTAGGGCTATAAATAATTTGTTTCACAAGTTTGCTAAATGTGTACAATAATTTATTATGATCTTATAGTATTATTTCCCCTCTACGATTTAAAGTGTTTTATTTTAATGGGAAGCGAGTGAAAATTTCAAAAACCTTGAAATTTTCGCGAAATGTAATTTTTTACGAAATATTCCATGAAATCCATACAGAAAAACAATGAAATCAGATAAAAAATGACACAAAACACGCCTCAAACTAAAAGCACAGTCACAAAATAAGGTGCTGTCATTAACGAAGAAAATAAAACGTGGGCGTACCCTTAAACTGATACTGTATCTTATAGCATACAGTCATTTGTCTTATAGTTGTATGAAAAGGACGGTAAAGAAATTGGGGAAAAAATTAATTTCATATTAATTAAAGAATAAGGTAACCATTGTGTTACTTGTTTTCTTTCCAAGTACGCGACGAGTTGATATATTGTGTGAGTCACACCAAATAAAGGGTTATTGGCTCCTGACTTCTGGTACTTAAGCTTATTAATCTGTTTTTTTAATTTTAATAGCGTTGTTTTCTCTGCTCACCTCATGACGATTCCGTAAAATCACTACTGGCTCATGTGGGCAGGTAGCATTTTACTATAATTTACTCAACATCGCGTTATCTCGAAATAGAATATTTCCTTCATTGCGCATAATCTCTTGGGGACTTGTAAAAATTACTCATCTCGTGTAATGTAGGCGGCTGAATTTGACCGTACAGCAATTACCACTGTACCTGTTAACAACATTTTGTTACAGCGGTGAAATTGTAACGCTTATCCTCTTGGTAATTGCTGTAGTTTTAGGCTACGTCGCTCTTTTTTAATGTAACAAAATGTACTCCCTGTTTATTTTGTTTTCACTCAGAAAGTGTATTGGTCTCTCTTTTATTGTTTCTATATTCAAGTCTCGCCACATTTTTATGTTTCTTTTATATTAAGGTTAATGATAACCACAAGGGCGAATATACTGCATACCTCAAGTAATAATAAACGATGCGTTAATATATTCGCACATGTTTCTGGTCTTTTACTTAAATTTATATTCATTTAAGAAATAATTTATATTACATACAAAATTCTATATTTTGGTTTCGTAAAAAAGTTACTTTCTATGGCAAAACAAAATTACTAATCAGTAAATTCAATACTAACCTTCTTTAGGCAAGACTTGTAAATAACGTTACTTATATTTCTTTCTCCCCTGTAATGTACAGCCGAAGCAGTTTACTATTGGGATCTTACGACCATATTCAATTAGTGGAATTTTTGTTACCTAAGCCTATTGAATAGAAAATGGACTATATAGTAACAAGGATCCTTGTCGCACCGAGACTCAACCGGAAACGGACTTTATTTTTTACGAGAAAAACTTATAATAGGCTGTTTACTTGTAGGTTTATATATAGACCTACTGAAGCCTTTACGTTATTTAATGAACCAAAATATCATACTCCACCAGCGTGATCTCGTGGTTAGCGTCGCTGGCTATGAATTCGCAGGCCCAGTTCGATCCCTAGTACCTCCTCGGATTTCTCTGGGTTTGGGAGGTCTGGAACGGGGTGTACTCCGACTCGTGATTCGAACGGAGGAACTACTTGATTAAGAAGTAGCGGCTGCGGTCACGTAAACCACTATAGTCTAACGGAAGTGGGTGTCGGCATGCTGACCACATGCCCCCAATCCTGCCATCTGCCTATGGTAGATGAAACCACCGTCAGATGGTAGGCCTAGACCCTTCTTGAATGCAGCGTCACTTGGGACCAGCAGCGAAGCGGAACGCAGTGATAAAACAATTTTTGTTCCTGAGGTATCCTTGCACTCAAAATCAGAAAGGAACCAGCTGAGCTACATAACGAGCATATTGCGATATTCCCTTCATAATTTCTCACTTTTTCACTTTACGAACATATATAATCGTTGTTTAAGTGTTGCTGTAACAGGAAAGACGTCTTAACTTGTCTAATAATGCATTTGAAAACACCTAAAGGTAAGTGTATCATGTCATTTACCATTTCGTCGGGTAATGATTGAATTAAGTAAGGGTTCATGAGCTCATGGGTTTTACCTGGGTCACGGTGCCATTAGTGGCGGGTCGCTTGTGTGGTTCGCCATTAAGTAGCTTCGTTGCGAGAGTTGTTTCTCCGGCTAACGTCATTTGGAAATACACAAGTTAGTTCCCGATTAAAGCGGTCAAACTCAACATTCTAGAATCATGTCCTTCGTTTTTCAAAATGTATGAGGAAGTCTGTTGGATAATATTCTTCGGTTTTATTTCAAAGTGTATGAAGAAATCTGTTGGATAATTCTTTGGTTTTATTTATTACCAGGACGAGCAAAAACTCAAAACATGCAAGGCAAATTAAAACATTTTTAAAGCAAAATCCCTCTATAGATAATTACATTGTATGAGTATAGTGATTAATGTGATTTGCGGATCTTTAAAATGTCAGAATTGTCAGAACTTCAGAATAGATTTAAGTATTTAGGTATCACTGAAGATAAGCTGCAATGAATATGTTTAAATCACACTCAGCTTTCTTACACATTAAAGGTGACCATGTAAGTTATATCACATTGGATACAAAATATAATACATTCTGTATTCTTACTTACGCGGATGTGAAAGGTACAGTAATTATTGATCTTCTACGCGAATATGAAAGGTACAGTAATTATTTATCTTCAAATCCGTTAGGCTATATTGTTGTTCCATTGGTAGCTTAGTGAACAACGAGACGTTAAAAAATATACGTATAATTCTTTCACTAATCCATATAATGAGATTTCATATCAGTTACTTTATCCCTAATTTCAGGGAAAATGAAAGGTTTATGAACGGCTTGCAAAAGATAAAAAATCTGACAGTGAGGCATTCATTTCTTTCTTTAATTTAATTTCATTCAATTCTTGATTTGGAAAGTTTATTCTACTATTCGTAACTGATCTGCCGCCGAGAAGTGCTTCAAATGTACAACCAACAGATTGTCTCTGGGAATCGATATTTGTGCATTTTATCAGACAACATTAAGATTTAAATGATAAAGCACTAGTGTGATCTAATACAATAATATCTGGTTCTGGAGTGTTTTCTGTAAATTTTAAAGTATTTCCCCTAAAGAAGGGAACACATGTCAAATTTATAACATATATTGTGTATTTAATATGATAATGTGAGCTTAAGGCAGCGCTACCCATTAGTTCTTAACACTAGGAGGGCAATTTTGACTGGTAGAATTCTTAACGCTCTTATAAATCGGACAGTTTTTATTTAGCATATTTATATTTTTCGCTGATTTCTCAGAACTTCTAGCAAATTAGACTAAGCATTCTTAGCTTAAAATTATATAATTTTATAACAAATCGTAGGCATTGTAAATTCTTTTACCTTAAAGGATCGCAATCGGTCATTTTGACCGGTACGATATATTCGAGTGGCGTTTCCTGCACTTAACAACGTGCTTCTTGAACGACTTTTGATTATCAGTACATTTTAAAGTTGTATTTACCGCTTTTTTCCCCTCAGAGTTCGTCCTATTTAATTACTAGGAGCACCGATATCATCTTCCTACCTAGTAGGATCATTATCGATCATTTTGATTGGCTGCTTTTTTCAAATATTTTACTGTTCTGTACAATATCAAGACATAGGTTAATGTACAGTAAACATGAAAAGAAATGAAAAAGCAACCAGTGATTGTAATGGTCCATATTGGTCAACCGGTAATGGTCCATAATGGTAACAAGATAACGCCAGTCCTCCTAGTGTTAAAAACGCCCATTGAGAATATTCTGTATAGGAGAGTGCATTTCGTTCTCTTTGAGAATAAACCTGCAGAATGTGTTGGTTGCAAGCACGTAGGATGCAACATCTTGAACACTTTGAAATATGCATGTTTATTTCCTTTGCCCAGCTACTGCTGTCAAAATCAAACTTCGATTCCCCCTCCCTCCATCTGGAGTAGATTTCCCTCTGGGACAGGATTATGTTTCCTGGAGCACATGGCACAACAGAGGCTTTTCAACCCAAACTACGTTTTACACCAACAAACAACTGATCCTTCATCTCCGTGTGATTGTTTCTTTTACTTATTCAACTTGTTCTCCCGTTCATGTCTTTTTTTTATTCCTTACATTCTCTTAACCGTGAATGTCAAATCTATGAAAGTAATATTAAGTGAGTTAAATAAAATGAATTTGCTTCGATCCACGTACCGTACATAAAAGAAAATTAAAAATATTCCTCATTGATGTGCACTATTCTGATTTTTCTGAACGCTTGGCCAAGTCGTGGAAAGTAGGCCTATTAATGAAAAATTGTTGCAAAATAAAATTGTGAAAGCATATAATAAAATTAGGCAAATAATCAGAAATCTTAGTAAGCACGTAATCGTAATTATCCAATTTGGCATTTGCCTTTACGACTGGGGAACCCATGAAAACCCCCATGTCAAATTGGCCGGCAACGAGGTTTGAACCTGGGACTTCCCGAATCCGAGTCTAAGACGTTACCATTTCGGCCTTGTAAATAAACCGTAATATACATTACTTGTCTAAAAACATTAACTTATGTGTATTCACTATAAGAGTAATAATAATAATAATAATAATAATAATAATAATAATAATAATAATAGTTAAAATTTCATAAAAAATATTAAAATGTAACATAAATTAATTGTCAAAAATAATATATATGATTAGCAGTCCTAACAAAAATAAAAATGTATTTGAAATGTTAAAATACAACCATATCTTCATAAAAATGTCTGTTCTATGTTAAAATTGCAACGCTGTTGTCTTCAAGACGTTTCGACGTTAAATTGCCATCATCAGGTGTATATTCTATTTGCGTAGAGAGAATTGGTGTAGGCTACATGTTGTTCCTTGTGCTGTTGGACATGACTCTTATAGTGAATACACGTAAGTTAATGTTTTTAGATAAGTAATGTATATGATCATGGAACGTCAAAATAATGCTCTACAATATATTAGAATAGCCGGTAAATCGTTCGAACAAGTGGAAAAATTCAAATATCCGGGAGCAATATTTAGACACAAATAATATTAAGGCAGAAGTTAAGTGTAAGCCTACACTCAAATCAGGAAATGCTTGTTTTTATGCAGTTCAGAAACTGTTATCTTCTCATCTTCTGTCCAGGAACCTTAAAATAAAGATTTATAAGATTATTATCCTGCCGGTTGTATTATATGGATGTGAGACATGGCCGCTTACTGGTCGGGAAGAAAATAATCTGAGAGTATTCGAAAACAGGGTGCTTAGGAAAATACTTGGGCCTAAGAGAGATGAAAATGGGGACTGGAGAAAACTGCATAATGACGAGCTTCATGGCCTGTACTCTTCACCAGATATAGTAAGGGTAAATAAATCACGGAGGATGAAATGGGCTGGACATGTTGTGCACATGTGGGAGGAAAGACATATTTCAAAAGTATTGACTGGGAGATCCGAAGAGAAAAGGCCACCTGGAAGACCTAGACGTAGGTGGGAGGACAATATTAGGATAGAAGTAGCACAGGATAGGGTTGAATGGCGGGCTCAGGTAAGCGCGGCAATGAACCTTCGCGTTCCATAAAATATATAATATTCCTTTAGCTTGCTGAGGAATTGTCTATTGCCATTGAGTAAGTAAGTATATTACAGTTTATTTACTAGGCTCTAATCCCATGATAGTTTTTAAAACAATTTATATGATAGCATTATAACAAATTGTAGGCCTATATTATTGTATTAATTGAGCACTGGTGGAATATGGACAATATTAAAAAGAATATGGACAATATAAAAAACACAGGTTTTGGTCAGTTAGAAAATGAAAATAATTGAAATAATAATTAGTAATGTTATCCTAAGCATTTGCGAGAAGAGGGTAATATGACGGACAGGAGTTTGCTCTTCGATCGTGATGAGTTCTGGTCACGATGCACTAGGGATTCTGAGTTTTCTAGAGCGCTAAGTTTCACCATGCACTCCTCTTATTAAAAACAACACATGTATAAACATACCGCCCATAACATTGACTTTCATCTGCCCAATAAGCTTAAAACGCACTTTCTCTGTCCATGCCCTGGTTTTAACTTTCACTTCCGCCTTAGGCTTAAAAGAGTAGGCTACCTCCGACGTAATTGGAAATTAACTCCCTAATTGAGTCATGCTCGTGTATAAGATTTAGATTTGAATTACAAACAGTATAGGCCTATCTGTACTATTCCAGAGATCTCTAGAATCCGTATGAATAAAATAACAGATAGATCAGCCTAATTTATATAATTTTTTTTTGTTACAATATATAGGTTATTTTCCTAATGATTTAAATGTTTTATCACTTGTTTCCAGTACACTCTTTCTTTGGCCTGTCTTGTCCATCTCGTTCCTAACTCCTCCCAAAACAGTGATCTAGGAAGGGAAGAAGAGTTCAGGGAGGAGGCAGAAACGAGATGGTCAGGACAGGTCATAGAAAAAGTGAACTGGAAACAAGTGATAGAACATTTAATTCATTACGAAAACAGTGTCCTAGGATAGTGTTGTTAATATATAGGTCTTAACCCACCAGGAGGCAAAAACCCAATTCTCCAAGGAAATAGCTCACCTTAGGAGAGTAAAACAGAGCCAGCCCTACCATGGTAGGAGGCCCTTGCCCTGTAAGGGATTGTGTCGGGCTTATTTATTTATTTATTTATATAGGTTATAGAATAACACAAACAGCAGTGTTGAATGAAATGGTAGGTTACAAATTACTATACAAAGTCTTAATTTATCAAAATTTACACATCTTTGGAAAGGAAAGTTCTTTAAGATAGCAGTTCCAGATTCCTTCTGTCCTGTACACTTTTCGAATGATGTCATGCGGAACCAGTTCACATTTTGCACACCCAGATTTTGGAGATAAGTAGGGTGAACCATGATCTCAAAGCTCGAATAAATATTCATGTATTGCCTACATTATGCAAACAATTATCATACTATCACGATACGTGCAGAACAGTACATGAACTAAGGAATAAGAAGTATTATTAATGGCTAGGGACCGGATTTTTAAGTAATATCATGATGTAAGATATGTACATATTTAAGTAATAAAATTAAACAAAATATGTAATCACTACAGTATGCAGTATCATGAAAATATTTTAATATCAAAATCTGGCAGGTATAGGTCAGATGAGACAGCTTAATGCAGCGGTAAGCAATATGTAACTGACTAATCGCAATGAAAGCTCCACCAGTACATTTTTAATATTCTTCAATGCGGAAGCTGGAAAGTGAAACATTTTGCTCACCTCTAATTTAAGACATGAATCTAGAAGAATTCATTGTTAGTTATTTTTTTTTTAAATGTCTAAAATGTTTTAAAGAACATGTATTTTATCTTCTCGCTGTTAGACCGAGACAAAGTGCCAATTAAAACATATAGGCCTAGGCATTTACAAACTTTTGTTTGAAAAGTGAAATTCTCTTCTCGTTCAGAAAGGTAGAATTCTTTTAGTTCCAGCCCACTATAATATTTTCTAACTGCCAAGAAAATCCCGTTCCTGATATTTATACTACATTTAAAAGTGAGGCTGACAAAGCAATAACCTGAAAGGCTATGTATTTTAATCTTTAACTATACACTTTCCATTTTTTTTTCTTTCTTTAACTTGTTTTCAAAATTTAGTAATAGTGATCCATGTCCGATCTTGATTCTCTGAGGAACGATTAGAAGGTGGGTAGATAAACATGTTTTAGATAGCTGAATCAGTTTTTCAAATTTTCATATTTCAAATAGTGAAGTTTTCAATCAGATACTTTTCTTTTAGAGAAGTGAAAAAGAATAATTACCTTACATATGTAGTTTTCTGTTAGTATGTATTATGGGGTAAATATGTAAAAGTATGTAATATCAAATTGTAATATAAAGATTAGCAAAGATATGTTATTTACATTCAGAGAGGTTAAAATGGATACAATATGTAATTAAGTTATATAAATACCCGGTCCCTGTTGATGGCTTACGAAAATATTTCTATGGGACTTATATTGCTGGCTGTGTACCCAAAAGAATAAGGATGCATTTTATGCTAGCTTAATATATTTATTTAAAAGTTTAATGCTTAATAATAAAATAAGTTCATCCTAGCTGCCAATTTTCTTGTATATTCAAGATTTTTAGAGGGATATTCCTTAGTACGGCCCTCTAACGTGTTTAAAATTAAATGATTAATATACTTATATCTCTCATTCGTCAGTATTTTGAAGTTTGATTTATTTTCTTCTTATCCTGTAGCTATGACGTGCAAAATATTCTTACAGAAATAAAATTATATAGGTTGCCTCTGTATGATCCTGAGTAAGTTTTTCATGTGCACAGAAAATTAACGTTCGCAAAGTGGAATACATTTCTTGGGGATATAGTCCATTTCAATGAATAATCATGAGGAAAGCCATTTCCTATCCAAAGTTCTACAAAGGGAAGTTACTTGAAAGTCAGTGAGAAACTCATTCCGCCACTGAGCATTAGCGCAGCATGTCTTTAAGGACTCGGAGTACTCAGAGGTCACTTATGAGTTGTCATTAGTGCTGTATGGAAATAATTAAGATAGACAGCGTAAAGCATCAGTATGCAGAGGTCGTCAAGGTAAATTCCGATTTACAGGTTGGAAACATAGGTTCAAAGTTTTTGGTTTATTTACTTATTCCCAGCATCGTCTGTAACATCTCTAGAGTATTCTTCACAGCAAGCGTGAAAATGGGTTTGCTACTCCTCTGGAATTTAAGACATAACTTCAATCGATGGAGTAAAGTAAACTATGTTTTTATTATATTACTTAATTGTTTTTATCTGTTAATATTGCCTAAAGAAACTGTTACATTTTTGTTTGTTTTACCAGTGGTGAATGGTAAGAAGACTAGTTGAATCACTCTAGCCATAAAAAAGCAATTGAAAGTAATTTTCAAAATATTATTTTTTTAAACAAATCCTTTTACATATTTTGCCATATAAATTCTACAGTGCATCTTAGCTTTATTAGTAAACTGTTTTATATCATTTAGGCTAATGAGTTGTGTCTTTGTGCAAACATCACGCCTTTTAAAAAGATAGGCTACATAAAAATATTCTAAAATATTTATCAGAATGGTACTACATTCTTTTGACCACCTGCGTGGTCTCTTGGTTTAGCGTCACTGCCTACGGTTCAATCCCTGGTACCTCCTCGGATTATTCTGAAGTGGGGAGGTCTGAAACGGGGTGCACTTAGCCTACTGCTTTAAATTAAGTAGGTACTTGATTAAGAAGTAGCGGCGTCGGATGGTAGGTCTAACCCCTCAAGGGATGTAGTGTCACGGAGTTCAGTTTAAAATATATAAGAACGCTTTAATGAAGGAAATGCTTAAAGATTATTGCTAATTACGGAAACTGTATGGGGTATACCTTACTGCATTTTTCAACAGATATAATTTCGAATATGATCTATGGTTACCGGTACTGAGGAAACAAACATTAAATTTAATCTAACTTAATTTGTAATGCTCAACAGTGGCTGAACTCCCTTAAGAACAGGATTAAAAAGTTGACCGGATATATTCCCCAGCGTAATGAAATCCCGATTTTAACTGGCCATTCTTATCTTGACTTAACTACCTGTGAATGTCATTCTTATCTTGACTTAATTACCTATGAATATGACAATGTGAAGCACTGATAGAAGTACTAAAAATATAATATCTACAAACATCCTGGATTCTTATCTATCTTTATGGTGGTTAATATTGTTGATCATTACGACACGTCAAAGCATTGTCAAATAATGACACATAAGAGAGATTGCAGCCATCACGCACAAGGTGAGGTGTAACATTGCATCACAGGATTTCTTATTCCACTTTCTTTGGCTGGACAACTACAGTGACAATGAAAGTGAATCGTCCACTTTCACATATGAGGTAGTCAGTGACTCACTAATGTCGTACTGCAGTGTGTTTCCTTCCAGCACACAACTGTGTCAATTGATTGAATAATTACAGGATTTATTATCCACCAGTCAGTGAAATAAGTTACAGAATCATATGCCTAAAACGGAAGTAACTTGTCAAAGTAGAGAGATTTAAAGGGTCCCTTCATGGGCACTTATGAGAATAGAAACAAATTAATGTTATTTTTGTTTTAACAGCAGATGGGCCTAATTATTTAAACAGTGTACAATTAAATATTAAAAACAGAATCGTCATACTACGCCGAACAGTTGATTGGCAGCCAACTTAAAACAGCAGGAACATTAATTCGCATGTGAATGTCATTCTCCCTTTTCGTAAAGGATTTTTTCACTTTAATTTTCGAGGGGAAATAACTCGACGTTATTGAATGTAACTTCACGAAATATACAAAACAATCTTTAAAATGTTATAACGAACAATATCTTCCGTTGATTTGTAATCATTAGTTCGTGAGTTTTTTTAGTAATGTATATTATGCTGTTGTTAATTTTACAGTAAGTTATGCAGTATTATAATAATACTGGTTATTCTTATAATACTCAGTGATTGTGCATTTTACTAAGATTTAAGATTTTACTGAAGTGAAGGAGCAACTATTTATGAGAAAGGATAATAAAATTAAATAGTCCTGTTTATTATTACATCCTATTTCTTAATGTGAGTAACATTGAAATTTAAGTAAGTGATCCTGATTTGAATGTTATTTGAACAAAATAAGCCTAGCCAAAACGTGATTTTCATAAATATATAAGCATTCATGAACCACAGATTATTGTCTCTGTTGGCCTTTACATGAGAATATTATCGTGATTTTCATAGTTTCATAGTCCTAGTGGTAAATGTCCGACCTGGGATAAATTATTAGGGCTTGCCAGACAAATTCTGGAGAAATTAAGATTACTATACTCCAATATTCATCTCCATTCTTCTCAGTCCGGAGTAAATTATTGTCCAAAAGGCAAATTTGTTATCTTCGAAATGTACAGATCAAGATTAATACACATCAATTTCAATGCCCTTTGTTCGATACCTACATAAGAAAAAATACAACGTAGGCGCGGGTGCAAAATGAAATAGGCCTATAATAAGTTTATTATCCTTCTACATAATAGAAACTTATTCTTGGCCTTCAATAATAGCTTATAAATCCCTAACAAATCGATAAGAAAAAATTGATATTACTGTACTGTTGTTTTTAAATTATTAAAGTTTTTATTTGTTTATTTTTAACGCTTATTAAAAAATCTAGGCCTACACATACATTTCCACCAGTAGGGCTCCACACGGTGGTGAACTTTGTGTAAGTAATGAAGAGGCCTACCGGTCGAAGGTCCCCAGGAAGCAAGTGGATCAATCTTAGCAGCTTTGAGTTATGCTATAGATAAGGGCACTAACTCATTAGATGTTAGTTGCTGCTTTTATACCCAGAATCCAAGGTTATTGAAATATTAATTATTTATAGAAGAACTGGCAGCTTTGATAATTGTATCAACACCAAATTTATGATGCTGCTTCTAGGTTTATTAATTAATACATTATTTGTGTTAAGTAATTAAAATCAAGATGAATGTATTGTCATTAAGGGACTTAAGAAATAAATTTAACAAATGAATTGGATTATTCTAGAGACATAAATTTCATTAATTGTTATTTAATGTAAAATAAGCATGCGAATGGCGGAAATTTTAGTAAATATTATTGTTGTATGTTCCATTAATGTTCTAGGGCGGTTTTTCTTTTTGGCTCAGTTACAATATAGCGATCATGATAGAATTATACAAAGAATTAGAAGATTGTTGAGATCACGGCGGATCCTTATGAAGCATACCTGCCCCCATGGCTGAGTGGTTAGACAGCTCGCCTTCCACCTCTAGGGCCCTGGATCGAATCCCGGTGGATCCATGTGGAATTTGAGGTGGACAAAGTGGGGTCGGGGCAGGTTTTCTCGGGGCGCTCCTGTATCTTTTCCCGTTTATCATTCCACCGTTGCTCCATTCATCGTAGTATGATCATTTGGTTGCAATAAAGAATTATTAATATTATGTAGCCGACCTACATCCTTCAGAAAACCTAGTAGACCTCATCCCTCTTTTTTTATCACCATAAATTTTATAAAACTTCGCTAGGAGTTCAGTCCACACTATATGAGATTGGCAAACAAGCAACATGGCCGGTACCCTCGAGATGTAACAAGAAAATACAAGTACCAAAGAAAATTTAACATACCCAGGTCTGTACTTAAAGAACGTATTAATTTATGAAATTGGCAGAAGGACAAGTGCAATCTTCTACAAATATTCTTATACAGTAGTAAACATCCGAAACCTTTTTCCTACCAGAATAAAGACAAAAGAAATACACAAATGGAGGAAAATTTTTGTACATAATCTTAACCTGTGAGATTGTTGAATTTGTTGCTGAGTATTCTAGGGAAAAGTATAAGTGGCCGGACGGTGCTGAGCGGGTTGTTTTCTAAGTAGGTCGCAAGGAGCAAACATCTTCTCTCAACAAGCTTGAACCCCTCCTCCCCCTGCTCATCTCTACCCTGGAGCTTCTGCTGCAGTGAACTGTTGAATATTTTAGTTTTCACATGATAGCTGCTGGTGCGACCTCCTACTACCGCCACTTCTTTTAGCACAAAGATAGACTTAGCACACGAGCTTCTTCAGTACAGCATATTCCCAACGCAATAATTTTAAATTCCCTAAATGTCCTCATTTTTCTAAACTAGGAACTAGAGAGCCCCTTATTCCTGCTAACCGCATAATATTTTGTTCTGTTCCAAGTTTCCATGGTAACTGAGTTTTCCGCCATCAACTGCAGATGAAGCGGATTCTGTTTTAATTAAATCTTACACTACCGTTTACGATGCTTGAGAAGTAAGTTGCTATGTATGTACTTTGATGTCACTATTTAAGTATGAACAGCAACAAGGGAGAACCCGTGAGAAAACTAATAAAAAAACTGATGTGAAATTCACATAACTTCCTCTGCCCAAATCAAAGTTAGCCTCTTCGAGGAAATCGGGACAGACGACATTTTCTTCATGTAAAGTGCCCTTAAAAATAAGAGAACATCGTCGCCAATCTTCGTGTCACATCCCCAAAAGGTACCTAACCCAAATACAAAATTTTGCTTTCGTACGATTTTCCGTTACAAGAGGCCGTATTGCAAAGAGCGCGTATTCATACTGGGTGGGTTATAACTACCCTTCAGAGAATTTTTTCGAAAAATGTTTCAAATAAAAGTTTTAGTTCTTAGTATAAGCAACCCATACACAAAAGTTTAAGAACATAGTTAGAGCCGTTTTAGAGAAAATCGCGAAAAACGATAATTTCTTGATGTAAAGTCCCCTTAAAAATAGAAGAAACTTGTCGCCAGTCTTCGGGTCACATCTTCAAAAGGTATCTGACCTAAATACAAAATTTTGTTTTCATACGATTTTCCGTTCTGGAGGTAGATTGTTCACAGACTTCCAGACAGACACACAGACACACGCATAGACATGTTTCCGAAAATAGTATTTTTGCATTCAGGTGACCTCAAAACATGTATTTATGTTGAAAACTCGACTTCGAATTTGGGGGTCAAAAACAATACTTCCTCTACCTATAGTACCTATGGTACGGGCAGAGGAAGTAAAAATATCAAAAATAGAATTTTGATTCATCTAAAAATGTACATACAATGTAAAGGTAATAATTAAAAACAATATCTAATACGATGCTTAGGCTGATCGGAAGCCGTTTTATATAGATGGGCGCCTATTAAAATTATTTTATTTTGGATCCAGAACTAATTTTATAGTTTCTTAATGCTGATAAGAACGGGTGGTAATGAAACTGAAATCAGTGTATTAGTCTTTACTTTCATGCTATTTGAAAATGTTCACGATTTAAAATATCTCCTGGGCAAAATAGTAAGAAAATAGGACTTCCATAGCCTTCCCTTAAGAAAAAATAAAGTTATATAAATAATCAGCTGGTGTCGGGTACGCAGCGCACGTCGAGTGTGGCTAATGAAGGCTTCGTAATGGAGAGTGAAAACACCGCTCGTGGATGCAACTGTACTTTATATTTTAAAATTATACACCTCTTATTCAATATACATTCCGTATTAAATTTGTACATCTAAAGCAAAACGTAAATCTGAAAACAACTAATGGGATTGTAGCCACGACATTCTCTACACAGAATCAACAAAGAAATAAGCCTACTGAGGCCGGGGTTTCTACATAAATTAGTCCAGACGATGTATTTCCGTTACATTATTTCCGTTAAAGGCGATTTTAGCAAGTAACCCTCCTGAAACGGATTTTAAAGACGTTCACGCATAAATAAACAAGATAACGATTGTGATTACTGTGAAAAAAAATAGAGAAAGGAGAGAAGAATTTACTGAAGTGAAACGAAGGAAGAAAGAGTATTGAAAATGAATACAATGTCGATTGAGGCGCCAGTGATTATAATACAATAGAATGCAGTTAAAAAGGGTCAAGTTACAGCTGAGAGAAACCATTGGATGCTTTTAAAATGAAACTCTGGCAATAAAATGGAGACTTGATTATTTTTCAAGTTAATCTTCCTTGGAAAAAGTGAGAAGGGGATTGTGTAATTCTTAATGTGAAGAGTAGATTTTAGTGACGTAAGAAGGATAACTTCACTCGCGAGTGCCAGGAAGAGATTACTTACATAATGTACTGCTTTCTATATTTCAAAGACCTTCGTCAGAGAAAAAGGATTCAGTTGACTGAAAAATAAAATTACATATAAACCACGTCAAATGGAAAATAAGTAATTTAGCGCTTATAATTCAAATACATGAAACTTACCCAATGTAAAAATAACATCTAAAATTAAAATGCAACGCAAACGTTGTCATCCGGACTCACTGGTAATAAAGAACTCGAGTTTCGCAATAAATATTATCTGCCTTTTCCTGTTTTTAGTTTCTTCTCTTTAACCTGTTCGTTTTTTTTTTTTTTTTTTTTTTTTGATCTCTTTAAGATAGGTCTTAAGGTAAGTAACTGTCCTCTCACCTACGTCTAGTTTTTCCTACAGTGCTTTACCGTAAATGCATTGTATGATAATATATTTATCATTCAAGTTGGGTATCAATTTTTGCTCGATTTGGTAACTAACTTCTTCAGTGAAGAATCCGAATTATGTCATTCTTAAATTCCCATCATTGTCCTGTGGGTTCCTCCCGATTTGGATTTGAAATTCTTTATCTTCTTGTTCGTTTTGTATCTATTACCCTCCTTAAATGTTTAAGACGTACCTGTCCATACGGGATTAATGGGAGCAGTAGAGTTTTTTATGCTATTTGAAGATATTCTTTATGTAGGGTGCACTTCCATTTCAATATATCGTACCTTGTGGCGTTATTTTCGATAACCTACTGATAGAACTACGATAAAACAAATAAAACCAGGATTTTTTTTTTAACATTCAAGCCATCCTTAGCGTATAACTGAGTGAGAATGAACTGCGAGGGGTAGTTGAATGGAGTTATCATAGAATAGGGTTGAATAGCGGGCTCATGTAACCACGGCAATAAACCGCTGGGTTCTACAAAATAAGTAGATAATATTTATTTAGCTTACTTAGGAATTGTCTATTGCCATTGAGTAAATAAGTAAAGTGTCAACGATATAAGTTCCATGTAAACTTAACAGAGTGTATTTGATTTCCGTATTAATTGTAATGGCAATTGTGTTCTCGCTAGGTGTTGTTTCTTGGTGGAACGATAGTATTAATACGTATCAGACGTAAACAGATTTGTTGTGTGTCCCCACAAGCAGGAATACCGTGCTTAAAATAAAAATTGGACGTGAGAGACTTGGCCGAACAGTCTGTGGTCAAAGTTGCCGCAATTCCAGAAATGTTTATTAAAATATTTGAAAAAAATATCGTAGTTATAAAGAAATTGTATTCCCATATTTATTCCAAACAGCCTACATAATCATTGCGTCAAGTATTGGCACCCAAACTGTAAACGCACTATAATCTAGTCTACACTTAATTTAATCTGAAAATACAAAAAAGAAAAAATATATATAACAAAAATAATATTCAGCTGGGAGAATAAAACTGTGTTAATTTATGCTCTTTTTGCGAAAATTGTACCCTATGTGGCGCAGTACGTAGGTTCTCATTTTGATATACTGTATTGATATCAATAAATCTGGGGTTATTCCCATTCTGGACACATTTCCATCATGAACAATAGGTCGTAAATCCATTAAATAAAATGTCAACGAAAAATTTGTCATTAACTATATTTAATTTAATTTTTATTTATAGGCGTAATGCTGATTAGCTTATTGAGTAAAACATGCTTTTAAAAATCTGAAGATTCATTCATATGAACAAGCACTATACATCCTGTACTGAACGAATAGGGATATTCGGAAATTTAAAGTTCTTGCTTTCTAACGCAATACAGAATTCCCTCCAGTAATAAGACGTCTGCAGAATGCTTTCCAAACATTTGTGGTTGTAGAAGTAAAGGATCAATAATAAAGATTGCTGGATTTTGTAGTCCGCTCGCTGTCTTTATAATACGGATAGAAACCGTAATGTCGAGTCCAATTACAGATGTCTTTGAACGTAGCTGATTTCCTTCTACATGTGCACTAGACTATTCAAGCAGCTTATTGGCAGTGGTCTCAGTTCCGAGGAAAATCGGAGGTTAACTTGAGACGATGGTCCATCTGATTTGAAAATCTAATTTCTACTCGGGAAGAACGTAAATGCATTCAGAACCGAAACTGGGGTTACATGTAACTGAATTGTAAGCTCTTGTATACAATCTAATTGCATTCAACTTATTTTAAGATGCATTAGCTTAGTCATTAACTTTATTATTTGGCAGTGCTTCTTTTACATTGTACCATTGTTGGTGAACTGAATATTAACTGGCAATTAAATACAAGTCTACAGCCTATAGGCTTAAGTATTTCAATAAAGTGAGGTGGCCGAGGAATAACGTTGCAAAGACTCGCATTTCGGGAGGTCGCGGATACGAATACCGCGATCTGAAGGTGTTTTTATTTTTGGGGGGGGGAAGGGGGTTCTCGCTCGCTAAGACGAATTCCGGATTGAACTTAAAGTTTTTCTCGAACGTTCCCTGTCCATTGCATGTACCTGTTTGCTTATCCTTAGAGAAATCTCTGCATCGTACTGTTCACACTACGTTCTATCTGGATATATGTGATTAACAAATTTTTCTCCTCCGCTTCGGCCATTGATGTATAGGACCCGTGAAAGTAAAGGTAAATTAATTAAATCAATTCATATTTAAATATCTAGAAATACACTTTAAAAAATATACCTATGATGATTATTATTATTATTATTATTATTATTATTATTTAGACAGCATCCTTGGTCCAATGTCTGGCCTCGCCGACCTGCTAAGTTGGTATAGCTTAGCTGGATTCTAACAGTAACTCACATAGGAAGGTCTCTGCGATTACCTTAACTCCCAAGTGCAAGTCTTCTGACTTGGAAGTATACAGAACCTTGAAATCAACGCTTGAAGAGTTATTCAGTTCCTAAGGCAACAGTTTACATTTGACATCAAAATTAAGCTAAACCTTAGAATATATTGAACACAGATTTTTCTGTGATCTCATTAATATGTTCCCCACCCACAATCATTTTATTGAGTAAATTACACTGTTCTAAGTCGTATACAGGAATCCGATTTCCAGTATTAGTAGAGGTTATATTCTTTAAAAAGTTGGGACATAGCGGTATTTTCACAGTAGACGGATGTATTGGAATTAATTGGTTGTTTTATTTCTATATCACATTCAGTTTTTTATTAAGCATGATATCGACATAGCTTTCAGTTTCATTCCACACGAATGAATCTTTTCATTAAGTAGTATTGATTAATCAATATGATCAAACTGAAGCTTTGAAGTTGTATTCAATAAAATTTGTTATTATAGCTTGTACAGAATATGATTGAAATAAATAAATGTAGCCATTCTGTAAGCCTCGACTGCGGTGGCAGGACATATTAGCTACATTCTGTTACTTCCATGATACAGATTCTGTTTTTCCTCCTGATAAAAGTATATCATTTGAGAGGTATTTTTAATAGGAGTACATTCAGCCAAACGTCCAATCAGAACAGTGCAGTCTTCTTCTGTTAAGTACGTTTTTAGCTTTCTTGGAAAATATATATTTTTATAGGACCCATGTCATAATTTAGCAATGTCTTTGAGAAAAAACATAGTAAGATATTATTATTTACTTATTGTTGCTAATATTGTTAATATTAGCGAGCTTTTTCTCGCATTCCAAATGCCATATTTCATTTTCTCAATGTTCTTTCTACACTCTTTCCAATTTAAGTTGGATCCTTTTATCAAACTTATTTCATGGTTTTCCCCGTTTATTTGCGCTTTGGGTTCAATTCTAAATCTTCATTTGTATAATATTTTCGTGATTAAGTTGTCATAAATGTCCATACCATTTTAACAGTATTTCATTAACTGTATCCTAAGCTACTGTATTTCCATTCTTGGTTATCTTCGTACCGAACAATATTTTTCATATTAAAACCGCAGCACATCCTGTACAGTAGCATATATTTTCAAATGAAAGTAGTTTTTGTTTCGTGTTTTTTTTTTCTGTAACTCGCACATGCAGCCAGTGCGATATTGTTAGTTCTATATTGGTGACATAAATATTCATTTATGATTCTTTACTAGATTTGTATTAGGCCACCCTCATGGCTGAGTGTTAGACTGCTCGTCTTCCACAACTGGGACCCGGGATCAAATCTTAGTGTAGTGCAAGTTGTGGGATTTGTGGGACCCACGTGGAATTTGAGGTAGAAAAAAGGGTTCGGGGCAAGTTTCCTCGGGGTGCTTTTGTTTTTCCTGCCATATAGGCCTATCATTCCACCGTTGCTCCATTCGTCAAAATATGATAATTTTGTTGCAATAAAGAAAATAATTATTATTAGATTTTTGTTCCACAAGATTGGATGAAGTGTTTGAATTAGTCTACATTAGTGCTCTACTGACATCTTTATTTGGCCTATGTCTTTGAAATCTTTTGCATCCTAACAAAACCGAAATATATTTATTATGTTTCCAAGCTAGATGAAACCACTGTATATGGCTGATCATCTCTTATAACCATAGACCTCGTATGCATTGGAGGACACGTTAAGACGACCACATCCCATTCGGTACCGCCTGGTTTCTGGAAGAGAATGCAATAGCACTGTTGCATAATCCGTAAATCGATACTGAATATGTAGGCTGTAGGGTATAGAGTTTGGAATAGGAATTTTGCGAAATCCTAATAGCACCTCTTTTCTTTGCGATTTCTGAAGTGAAATGTATTATGGGCAAAGCATGACCACATTTGGACATTCTATTATGTTGTTATCGACTTAAATTAGAGTAGTTTGTTTAATACTGTAAGTTACAAAAGAGATTTTATAAAGTCTGATCGTTCTTTGAAAGAAACCTGAAGGAAACAAAAACCAGTACATCTGTCTCACTCTAGCACATTACTCGTATGACTTAGCGTGAGACAGACGTTCTGGATTTTTGTTTACTTAAGGTTCCTTCCTGTAAGCTCGTATCGGGTTTCGGGTATAGAACTGAGCATGTTGCGATCTGTCTGCTCATACTGTAGTTATTTGAGGTGCTGTTCACTGATTGACACTAATTGACAGGTAGAATGGTGTAAGCCAGCAATTCCTGAAAATGGAAGTTATAATGTAATACCCTGTAGTGTGTTTTTTGTGTGCTTACCTCCATGGTTCATTTACTAAGCTAAATTCTTGTAAAAAATTATCACATAAATATCCTGCTAATATTTTGCAATTGAAACTGTTCACCTTTAAAAATTATTTCTAAAAATTGGTCTACATTTATTTTAATTGCTTTTTGTATTTAATTTCTCTAATACAGTTTTTTTACATTCCAAGGTATACATTTTTACATTCCGATAAAAGTATGACTTTTATTTATTTTTTAAATCAACATTTTAATTTTTCAAAGCATGTTAGATCACGAATAATAAAAACACATGTGAATTATTCGCGCTAAACCGTGTCCTCATCTGTTTTTTAGGTCTATAATTTTTTAGCATTATAGGTTATTAATGTTTAACGGCCGTGGATGTCCCTTCAGGCATGTAGCGCCACGGAGATTAATTTTTTAATAGGTTATTAATGAGATATATCTTGTGTTACAGTTACGACAGAGATCAGCCCTTCACATTCCAGCTTGGAGTGGGGCAGGTGATAAAAGGCTGGGACCAGGGCCTTACGGACATGTGTGTAGGAGAGAAGAGGAAGCTCACTATACCTCCCGAACTTGCGTATGGTGATCGGGGAGCAGGCAACGTTATTCCAGGAGGTAAGAATACACCATCAGGAATTCAGCGGTGAGAGCCAGAGGCGTAACGAGGGGGTTTGAACCCCCCCCCCAATTGATTAAAAAAAGGAAAATTGTACAATTTTTTTAAGTCTGATTATAAATTACTTAATACGAGTATAAAGCGTGGGAAGCTTAAAACTCGTCATTGTGCATCTTAATTTTTAAAATTTTCCGGGGGAGGACCCTCGAACCCCCCTCTCCCTGGGGGTATTCCATACCCCCCAGACGTTATAACCCCCCCCTTATGGTCGGCCTGGTTACGCCTATGGTGAGAGCCCATCACGAACATCAGCATATGATTCTGGAAAATCCCTTACTTTTTTTTTAGATAAACCCTCTACTACTACTACTATTACTACTACTACTACTACTACTACTACTACTACTACTACTACTACTACTACTACTATTATATATCAAGTGACTCACATAGTTCCAAGCTAGCCTTCTACCATACCGTCCATGATTTGGTCTATACAAGACTCTATAATAACTAGGACAAGGCATTTAATGACCATGAAATAGTGAAAAATGCAAAATAAAAAATAAATGTATGACCTAAATGTAGTGAAAAAATAACACAATTTTTTTTAAATGACCAATAAATTTACCATTATTATTTAAAATTAGTTTTTTAAGTAATGAATTGCTAAGTAAAGAAGTACGTCAATTTATACTGTTTGGACACGCTGAGCAAAAAATAAATTCTTTTTGAACTGGAATCCCATCATATTGCCCCTAGCAAATATGTGTCATTTAAAAAGAAAGGAAAGAAATATTTATTGCCGCAAGACAAACTGCTATTGTGTTTACAAGAAACCTAAATTAAAATGAACTATGAACACTTGGCGAAGATTCTCAAATAAAAACGATTGTGAGTTGTCTGAAAGTAACAATTTGTACACGGAAAAGCTCATCTCTACCTTCTCTGAAACCTGATCTAAAATGCCGAAAATGACCTAAAAATTGCCCAAAAATTATTTATCTCTTGAAAATGAAAAAAAATGCTAAATAAAGCAAAAAATAAATAAACTGCAAAAACAAATTGCCCTTATTTAATCAATTATTTCATGATACACACATATATATTCAAGCTACTTTTTAACCTTCATATGAAAAAGATGCAAAATCATCAAATGCCTTGCCCTAATAATAACCATAGATAGGAAGGTAATTGTATGTAGAGATCATTAGTCATATAATTCAAGGACAATATATGAGAACGAACAATGTTATTTATACGTTAAATAAGAAACTAGTGAAACTTTTCTAACTTCTTTAGCAGTATGTTAATCGTGTTCGCCACTGAAAATCGTCTGCCTTGGGTGGCGCAGTTAGTATCGCGCTGGCTTTCTGTGTCCAAGGTTGCGGGTTCGATCCCGGCCCAGGTCGATGGGCATTTATGTGTTCGTAAAATATCTGATATGCCCATGTCAGTAGATTTACTGGCATGTAAAAGAACTCCTGAGGGACAAAAGTCCGGCACACCGGCGACGGTCACAGGTCTAAGTTGCAGTACATCCCCGTCGTTAAATAACCATGTACCAACTAGCCCAATGAAAATCTCGAGATCAACCGTTTTTAGCAAAGTTCTTTCACTGTTTTGCACATTGAGATCATAAAACGAAATGAAAGGTAACACAGAAGCAGCAGAGAAAATTGGAAGTCAAGGGGGGGAGGCTAAAGTGCATATAAAGAAAATCTTCTGGGACGTTTTCTATCTTTTGTTTACACATATTTAGTCATGTACGTCTACGAAGCATATTTAACGGTTTATACTGGTTTAGTTTTGCAAAAGGCTTTATAGTGGCGTATTTTTTAATATAGAAAGTTTTTATTAATGTAAAAATAAAAACAAACCTCTAGTGTCCACATTTACTTTGTGAGGATATCAAGTTGGAAACGGGAACTTTGTGTGACTTTGCACTGTCACTGTTTTAAAACGATCAGGTAATAACTAACAGTGGAATAATAAACTTGTCAAAAATATTAACTGAGAAATTTCCTTTGATTTATGTAAGACATAGAGTGGACTATAGAGGTTTTGTTTTTCTTTTTCTTTTGTAAGTTTTTCTAATTTATTAATTTTGTTTTAAGGTACAGTATCTTAGAAAAAAATGGAGTACATTACTATCTGTAGACCTCGAAATTTTAGGTTCTCTTAGCTTAGAATGCACCAAACTGTAACTGTATGTTTACATTCTTTTGTCTTTGCTACTGTCCAAGGTTCAATTCAGGGGTAGTTCTTTTGTCCATCGACTAAGCAAGGTGTGATTTAGCTGTATTCAAAGATAATCTAACCTATACGAATCTAAAAATCCGAGGTCTAATTATCTGTCTTAGGCTATTTACCAAATTTCTTCTTTTTAAAGCAAAAGCATGATATACTGATTGAAACGATCTAATATCCCCCTAAATATACTGAAAGAATATAAAACCACGAGAGATTTTGTAAATTTTCATTATGAGCGCATTACATCATTATTATGTTTAATAAGCATCCCTAGGTACACAGCAATACCGCATTAAAAACACATAACTTACATCCTAAGTCATGTAGTAAATTAATAATCTTAACACAAAAGATTGAAATTTAATTCTATATTTCAACTAGTTTTATGCAGGTTTGGAATATGTAAAACAGACAAAAAGGTTCTTGTTCAGGCCTGGCAGACTCTTAGGATTCCCGAGGTTCAATTTCCCGGATTCATCTTCACTATTACACCTATTCTTTTTCCCTTTCTGTTTCTGTTAGCCTCTGACTGAGTCGAACCCACCCCACGGTATACAGTAGTTCAACGGAAATTTTAGACTAATTTCGAAAATGCACTATGATACTCTAGAACCCATAATCTTTCATATGAGGTGTAGGTAACTGTGGAGTGCGGAATGTTCTCAAGTATAAAAATTGTTATTAAAAATGATTGTAAAAGTGACATCAGTTTGAAATATTATTTCAAGTGATAAAACTACTACCAGATGTGTGAATAGCTAAGGAATAATCGTTTTTATTTTTAAATTGAAGAATATTAAAATTTTAAACATAAAACATAGAAAACGCTTTTTCCCTTGGCTCTGCAGTTAACTGAGAGTACTTTTACCGTATGAAATAATATTTTCTGAATATGTCACTTGTAGAGCCTACCTCCTTTTTTCTAAGCCCTTCTATTGTTAATAGCAGGTGATCGATATGGGTTAAAACTGTGGATCACTTAAAGGAATAGAGGAACTGAAGTAATTTTTATATTTGTTCAGTGTTAAACCACAAACTCCCATCATATAACATCTTGACTGAAATCTATTTCGTATGGTTGTGATTTTAGTTTATGTACCCGCAATAATATGTTTATAGAGGCACTTAAGTCAGGGTCTGTCATATACATATTTTCATGCACGAAGTAGTAAAAACAACAGTGACAAGTGATACGGGAACAGTGTAACGGCGCTTTGAACCCCTCAAGTTAACATAGCGTGACGAATTCGTGACTTTCAATTGTGTGAGTTCTGCACATTACAATATGAGACCCTCAACTATCTGTATACGCTTCGGCCTTCGGCAGAAAGCATTGTCTTAGGTTCAGTTCTTACAGTTAACGCATAATAATATGCCATCAACTCATCACGCTCGTCAACATATCCGGCTAGAATTAGGACAGTCATAGCCCGCTAGTATGAGAACATATTAGCGGGCTAAGGAACAATATCAACAAATTTGCAAGTACAAGAATTAGCATCTCAATGTAATATTTATAGAGTGACCTGAAATATTCATTTTTGAAGTGAAACTTCTTTAGGATTAAATCGAGAGCTAACCCAAACTTGCATTACGAACAAAATCATCACGAAATTAGTGGGGTGTGACGGAACAGACTGAACAGAAAACAATCAACTCAATGACTAGACTTGTCCAAAATTTTAAAAAATCCAAAATTTAAAAAATAAAAAATCCAAAATTAATAAATCTAAAACCCAAAATTTAAAATATCTAAAAATCCAAAATAAAAAATAAAAAAATAAGTTAAATTTTAAAGATCCAAAATTTAAAAAATCCAAAATTAAAAAATACAAAATTCCAAAATTAAAAAAATTAAAGATCCAAAATTTAAAAATTTAAAATTTAAAAAACAAAAATCCAGTATTAAAAGATCTAAAATTTAAAAAATATAAAAACCAAAAGTAAAAAGTCGAATATCCAAAATTAAAAAATAAATAAAAAATCAAAGATCCAAAATTTAAAAATCCAAAGTTAAAAAATCCAAAAATTCAAAATTTCAAAATTTAAAATTTAAAAATCCAAAAATCTAGAATTAAAAAAGTCCAAAAACTCAATATTAAAAAAAATCGAAAATTGAAAAAATCCAATAATCCAAAATTGAAAAATCTAAAAATTAAAACAAGTTTCACTTCTGTAGCGTGGCGTTCCATGCACACTTTTTTTAAAGGAGTATTGTACTCTTCTTTTAGAGGTTCATATACCACATACTCCTTTCTATTTCAAAAGTAACCAAATATAGGCCTACTCTTCCCGTTAGTATTATTATCATTCATTATTTAAGGCGTACTCTCTAATTGAATTTAATGTATACCCTTAGCAACCAGGGAAGGCGGTTGAGGCCAGGTAGATTCCTTCACCCGCTAGCAGCCTCACTTACAAGCAGAGGGAATTAGGACCAACCGTAATTTCCTCCCCATGAGTCACCTAGTCTACTTCAATCACTTAGATTTTTTTAATATGTCATTTTATCTTAAAATGCTAGTTATTTATCAATTCTACACATAATTACAAGAAAAATGACACCAAACAATGTATAATTTACTTTATAGGAACAAAGAACTTGAAAGCAGTTTTCTCGTAACTTTTATTTATGTATTTGTTATAAATGTTCCTATTAAAGTAAATTATACATTGTTTGGTGTCAATTTTCTTATAATTTCGTGTAGAATTGATATATAACTAACATTTTAAGATAAAACGACATATTAAAAAAATCTAAGATTTACTGATTGAAGTAGACTAGGAGACTCATGGGGAGGAAATTACGGTTGGTCCTAATTCCCTCTGCTTGTAAATGTGAGGGTGCTAGCGGGTGAAGGAACCTACCTGGCCTCAACCGCCTTCCCTGGTTGCTAAGGGTATAATTATAAAATTTTGAGTATAGTGAATGCAGTTAAATGTTAACCGTCACGTTTTAGAACTATAATGGCTATTCAGCATAGTACATAATTTACATAAGCTTCTACTATTTATTAAATATCCTTCGTATTTTCAAATAAAGACGCCTATGACATATACTATGCCACTGAATGAATTTCTTTTATACATCAGGTCCAAAAGGAATGGATTTAAAATCACAGAAAGGTCAACAGATGCAGATGGCGGTGACGTCAGTCTGAATCCTACGAACGGTGTATTTTGAAGAATTTATTTCATATTTCTGTACTACATTATGCTACTGCAACCTATTCAATAAATCTTAGCATATCCAAACTTTCCACTTTAATAATTATAAAGGTAATTTGAAAATAAAATAAAATTATTTCCAATTAAATCTCATAAAATTTGAAAAAGAAAATTAAATGAAGGTAAAAATAGGGCCTCTGGATAGAATTAAAGAAAATGGATGATAAAGAAAATAGACGAATAAAGGAATGAAGATATAGGAAACACTGTGAAAGTATGATACTACGACAAGATAGTATCATGCTGTGAAAGTGATTTTACTTGTTTTACTTTTATCTAGAACGTATTTTCGTAGGTGAGTAATGTTCTAGAAGGACTCAATAAGAAATAGTAGGCCTACTCTAGTTACTTCAGGAGTACACGTAGGCTATACGTATAGCCTAATGTAATCAAAATAATATGATTTAGGCTAATACGTGTTGTGGAATAGATGCAGATTAAGCATGTGATTTCTTTAGTATATTTTGACACTAAATGAAAGAAAGTGATATCTACAAAAAGTAGTTTTGCAATAAAAAATTAATCAACTTGTGTGTACGTTAGTTTACAAATGTAGGCCTATCCCTTGAACACGAGTAATCTTGGTTCATTAGTTAAATAAGGTATTATTTTATGTATGTACTTTGTTTGTAGGCACTATATTTGATTGGTACTCAAATTTTACATTTTCACTTTCACTTTCACTTTAGCCGAATCACATGATTGAAAATGCCCGGTTAATACAAGTAATTCTGAAGTAACTCTCAAGCTAAGTTACTTAAATTCAAAGACAACCAAACATTATAAAGCTTTTTTAGAAATATTTTACAAGAGTATATTTAGTATTTGTTAATAAAAATATCAACTATTTGATTCAAAATTTGATACACATTCTGTATGAAAATTGCTTTGAGTTAACTGTTATAATTTTCTCGTAAATATTTCGTTCATAACAAAGAGAGCAAACATCTAACGGAAATATACCTCTATGTAGAAGTACATTATAGGAAGAGAGATTTTAGGGTATTGGTAATTATGAATTTCATGTATTTCTTTCATAGCGATCTAGGCGTCAACGTATAAAGCTTAATAGCGGGTTCGATTCCAGGGCAGGACAAATTTTCCTATACAATTTATATTTTATGTTTAGTTCATCTTTCCATTTTGGAATAGGCTGTTTACCCACAACACTTAGAGAAAAAACGCTGAACTTTTAAAGCAGTATTTCGTTAGTTGTAATATTAGATATCACTTTATTATTAGGCCTATTGTGATGTAAGGTGGGAAGTGTGTTTTAACTGAATGCAGGGAAAGTTGTTTTTGTTTTACTTCACACATGTAGTGCGTACTGTGTTTTGCAATAGGGAAAAATCCGTGAAAATACGTACGTGAAGAATAATAAATGCAAACTGCGGTTCGATATGGTGGTCAAGGTCCTAGGGTAGGCCTATCTTAAAAAGTTAGTGATTATTTTAATCTTGGAGGATCGATACATTATGAAACTATTTTACGCACGCGAAACTAGTCACCTCATATTTAGCTACTATGAATTAAATCGTAAGTGCATATTAAGAAATAAAATGGAAGTAAAGACGAATATAATCAATGTTGCAATTATAAATATCCAAAGTTCGAGGCTTTAGTATAATCACGCATATGGCATACGTGCTGCAGAGAAGGCAAAAGATGCAGGTAGATTTGTTAATTGCACTGGGTGCAGGAAGTTCGAGTTTCCACCATGGCAGTATGAATGGGACATGAAAGAAAGAAAGAAATAAATAAATAAAGAAGAAAAAAACACTAACTTACATACATGGTTGAGAAGTGAGTATAAAGAAGCATGAGTGTTGAGAAAGCATCTAACATCTTGCTGTTTCATTCATAAGCCTGTTCTTTGAAGTATCTTCTCTTTTCTGTTCTTGATGCCACAAAATTAGCATCTTTTTAAGTCCGTGGAACAATAAAGGTACTTTAAAGTGCCAGATGCTAATCTTGCTTTCCCGTAGCCTTTCCTTTTATTTAAATAAGATTTAGTTTTGATTAATATTTAAAGAAGAGGAACCAGTGAAAGACTACTCAGTGAAATATAGTTGTGTTCTACGAAATGGCAGAAATGTAGCACGTAATATTTAATTTAAGTAATGTATGAAATCGGTAAGAAATCTTTTCATATTTTGATTATTTGTTTTAAAATATCTGAGAAAAGATTTTAAAAGAGTTTAAGAAAATTAGAAACGTTTTCAGAATAAAATTCCATAGTAAAACCAATTTGTTATCTCCTATCAAATAAGTTATTGTAGGCCTAATATATAATATATTGGAAAGATCTACGTCTCAAAAATATTTTGTAAATATCAAATATCCAATAGACCTAAGTATTATTGTCATAAGTCTGCTGTCTGTGAATGTCTCTCTAAGCATAGTAAACATTAAACATTAAAATAAATTAATAGGTCATAACCCTGTACTTTATTCCTTTTCAGTTTATTAGTACCGTAGCCTATCTTTATTTCAATCCTAATACTTTGGTTTTAGGGTCGTTATAAAGTTTGCATATCTCTAGATACTTGTTTTCTTGCATAACTAGTTCGGCTACAAATTTTCATCAGTTGACGTAGGAGTACTATTACAAATTTTAGCTCGTATTGGTTTCGAGGTAAAATACTCAAAGTTTCACCTCGATCTTGGAGGATTTAGTGGAGTGAAAAATACTGTACATTGAGAAGTCGCTTGTATGAATTCTTGCTATTGCAAGACCTCACGCAAGCTGTTCTTATTTCCCATCACGAAAACACTATTGCGCGTTCTACTTTTTTATTGGTCATTCACGACCGTACTGAGACTCGTGGATTTCTTTCTTTAAGAGAACTGCCACTTCTAAAAGCAACCTCTTCTATCTCCTAACCTCCTTACTTGAATATCTAGCTGGGCGGTGTAAAGAGGTATACAGGAAAGATACCCGAAATGTCATGTCTATTCATTTATTAATATTACAGTAGAGTCGCGATAATCCGAGTTAATTGGGGCTGATAATACCTCGGATTACAAAAAACTCGGATTACACGGAAAAAAGGAAAATAACGGAATTTTCAACTACATACATATGTACATAAAACGAAGTCAAATTTAATGTGTACATATTAATGTTACAGATACATACATTCCAAACATGAACAGTGTTAGAAGAAAGACTCTTTATAAGCTTTTACAACTTAAGCCTTTATATATGGATTTTATCCCTGTTTGCATCTCGGATTGCACGGAATCTCGGATTATCGCGACTCTACTGTACAACTATTATTATTACTACTAGTATTATATACTATTATAATAATATAAAAATTTGCACGTGTACTACACACACTCTAGCCACGTTACTGATACTTTCATTGCGTGCAGCAGCTTCCCAGGAAAATTCCCAATGTACTAACGCCACTGCTTAGATGAAAACAGAAACATATCTACTGTATTTTTCAAATGAGAAGCCAATTCCTTCACCGCCAATCACGTGTACGAGCTAACGAGGTGCCGCTATCAGTAAGGGTCTTCCCTCCGTCTCGCAGTCTCTGATTGGACCGCGTATCTAAGCAGGAGAAGGAAGAAACGGCTTGTCATCTGCAAAACACTGTAGGCAAATTAATTTTCAATGTTCTTCATTACCTTGCCACTTTTTTCTCGCATATAAGTAATAGAGAGAAGGAGGCCTAAGCGATCGCGAAGAAAGATATAGAAATTGACACAACGCTATGAAATTATTGTAATGACACATACAACCAAAAATATTTTATTACCCTACATTCTGTCTGTCTTCCCGTCCGTATGTTCGTCTCTGCACGCCTGTGGCGGTTACATTTAGGCCTAGTTATAATTTTGGATTATTTTCTTTGGTCGACTCATCTTACCTCCCCCTAGAATTCAGGTTCTATTACTAAAACGTTGAGGCCAGTTTTCATTTACAAAAGATGAAAAAATAAATAAATAAATAAACTATTCAAAGTAATTGAAATGGTGTCATAGTTACTTTAATGTATTTTTTGTCCCTATTTGTGTGTAGTTTCATTATAAATTCGGAGATAATTTGTTTTTCATTTCAGTTTCCAACATCGCTTAAAATAAATTGCACTGTATTTTTTATACACAAAAGAGAAAACATGATATAATTTGCAGACTTCAAATGTTTGCTGTGAATCGCAGAATAACATGCGATTATGATGACTGATATAACTATGTTGAACTGACTTAATAGTAACCTTGTGGAAGAATAAAAAATACTGGATAACAAACTGCGAGCTTACCACACAAAATATATATATAAATTGCATTACTACCGGAGTATTTTCTGTTTGTCCTACTTCTCTGATTGGTCCATAACTTAATATAATTTGTTACTTCACTGCAGGAATTTATTGGTCTATAAATTTATTATTTTTTTCGTTTTTTCCCATTCGCAATTATCTCCTAGCATAAGTGGATATTTCTACTTTCTTTTTTACGCCCTTTCACATATGGTTACTTTCATTTGACTTCATTAGTAGATGACAGGATGATGCATGTGATCAGCATGTAAACTCCTAGGGCCAATATTGATAGTTTTCATGACCAAAATTATTTTTCAAGCAGCCCTTTAGTAGTTCCTCTAGAGACTCAGTGCATTCTGTTCTAGTACTTCCTACCTCAGAAGAATTCAGGGATCAAACCCGGACCTCTGTATCCGTAGTAGAGAACCCTAATAACGTGAACCACGGATATGGTCCTTAAATACCCATCATAATAATAAAGTTTCTGATTTATTATTAAATATTAAAATTATTAAATTGTTTCGTGTAATTCTTGCAATATCCGGTTTTTAAGTGATTTTGAACAATTACTTTAGGCCTTAATGTAAACAAATTCTTCAACGGGAAAAGAAGTTAGAAGCGTTATATGAAAATCTAAATGTAATTCCATAATCTTAATAAGTTTAATATGCAGTTTATCGTATCCTCCCATGTGTAAAACAAATTAGTTAGTGGAGGCTTGTTAATTGTAATATATAAGTTAGGGAGCGTTGATATATCGAAATGGGACAGTGTTTGAGATATGAAATCAAACAACCCACTTGACTATTTACATTACATTTAAAAATTTGTATAGGCCTACATTATGTAAATCTTAACCTTCTAGTTGAATGAAACATCAGTAGAAAAAATACTGAAGTATGCAATTAATAAGTACAATTTTCTCAAAAACTGATAAAAAATTGTATTAAACATAAACTATTGCGAAACGAATCAATGGACCGACGAATGTAGTCTAATTAAGTCTAAATTATATTTTCGAATTTACCGGGTTTGTGGCAGATCAGCCGCTGATTGGCTGTTTTTGAGGGCCAATCAGAATGATTGGAGCTTTGAACATCGCAAAATACAATATAGACATGTGCTTGTTTCCCGACCCATTGATTCTTCTATTATCGAGCTACTGGAATGGTTAATATGCGGAATGCCTTTGATGTTTAATACAGGAGATAGCAATGTTCTTTATTTCCTGCCGCGCCAATCAGATTGTTACCTCAGGAATTTCAACCAATCAGAATCTAAGAATGCATTTTGACAGCTGGGTCATTCTCACGATTGTGGGGATTTTCAGCCACTGTTAAGCTGTAATTACAATTGTCACAAAACTGTGTTTTATTGATGTCATCTCGTTTATTATGATGTTAACCTATTCCCAGTGAATTGGCCGAGCTCAATGTTAATCACTAAATTAGATATAATTTTTTTAATATGAGTAGGTGCAAATATCAGTCAACTCCGTAACGGAGCGTTTTCCGGTCCTAATATTAACAATTTGAAATATTAAAGCATTTTTATTCATTGTTTCTATAGGTCATCGGCTTGCGATTCACCTTGTATCAATTTTATCTCAAATATTTACTATTATGGACAAAAAAATTAAAACTTTTAATTTAGAATATAGAATCAAGATTTTTTAATGCTAAATTTTGTTACTATGGTTTGACTTTTTAATGTAAAATATTTATTTTCATATCCCATTCATGCTAAGAGAATAGAGTGCATAAATGCCTCCTCATTAAGAAAAATTAATTTAAAAATTAGTGCTAACTATTGCTATTTTACTGCCATTTTACTTATTGTTATGGGGTGGAGACTGCGTTACGGTGTGGACACTTGCGTTATGGTATGGACATTAATTTCAAGATGTGGACATGTTTTCGATAATGTGTTCATATAATGAAGTAAATTCAATTAATAAGCTAAATTTAAATTAAATTAAACATATGTAAGCCAATAAAGGCACAACTGTAACCATAGGCGTAACCAGGCCGACCATATGGGGGGGTTATAACATCCGCGGGGTTTGGGGGGTATTGGGGTCCGGGGGTTCTCCCCCGGAAAATTTAAAAAATGAAGATGCAGAATAACAAGTTTTAAGCTTCCGGGGGTCCTCCCCCGGAAAATGTTAAAAATTAAGACACAAAATAACGAGTTTTAAGTTTTCCACGCTTTATACTTGTAAGTTATTAAGTAATTTATGGGCAGACTTAAAAAAACTATACAATTTTCCTTTTTTTAATCAATGGGGGGGTTCAAACCCCCCAACCCCCCCCCCCTCGGTACGCCTATGACTGTAACAGTGTTCAACTCCGTCACGAAGAAATTCGTGACGGAGTTGACCGTTACGGACTTGACATTTTTTTTTGTTCATAAGTTTTCGAAGTTAAGACTGGAAAAAATCGACGATTCATCACATGCCTTATCTTCAAATACAGCCAATAATTCTTTGCTAGACTAAAAATATTTATAAAAATCACAAAATCACACTTTTTTCTACGTTGCGGTGTTGACATGCAATTAAGGTACGTTCCTGAAAAATATGGTTTTTTGCTCTTACGCTTCCTACAATCACACAAGGAATACTTTTGTGGTTGCCACATTGTTGCCATCGTTCTTCCCAATTAACTTATGGCCGTAAGTAATGCCGCAATAGCATAGTTGGCGAAAATTTAATTTCTACGTGCGTTACGGAGTTGACTGGTGTAATGCAGGGACACTCAGTTAAGCACTTAAATAGAAATAACTAACACAGTACAAATAAGAATAAAATAATTATTGTAATATCATCAATGAGAGTGAGCATACCTTCTGCAGTTCCTGTAATTACAATTTTTTTAGAAGACTTCTCGGTCAATTTCTTAGCTTTCGTACATGCAGTACTTCGAGCTGGGACATTGATTTCATGGGTAATTTGTAGTTCCTGTCAACATTTCAAGCTATTAAATACCCCAATATATCAGAATAAAAATATACTTCTTTATATTTTAACTAGATAAATGATGATTACATACGAGTAAATAGTAAAAAGGGAGGAAATTTCTAATTTACGAGACTGGCAAGGTTGGGACACGAAATTCCCCACAATCGGAAGAATGACCCAGCTACATGTCAACTCGACGTGAGTACTTGCCAGATCCCTTGCAACATGTTAGGCAGGGTTCACACTCAGGCGATAAGCGATAAGCGATATATCGCGAGCGATATACGATACGCTTCACGCACGGACAGATACTTGAAATCTAAAGGGAGGCGATAAAAAAGGTTCACACTCACGCGATAGCGCAACATATTGCAAGTGATATATCGCTCGAAGTGCAGCATGCTGGTCGCCTGAGCGATTTGTTGCTTACGATATTGTAACTTTTGTAGTGAAGATTGTGTTCCCACCACATTTTAGGTAGATTTCGAAGAAAAATCTACCTATTGCAATCGATACCATGTCATGACTTTCGAAAAATTCTTTCATATCTTTACGTTTCATGCCTCCAAGTACGAAACCACCGCCCGTTCAAAAAAAAAGTGATATATATATATATATATATATATATATATATATATATATATATATATCTTTACACGCTAGCAGCCATAATTTTGAAGATATTTGAACCAAATTTTATTATGTTATTTCTAGGCCCAATAGTTCGGACAAGTTCGTTAATGACCAAATTTGGCCCCAGGGGAGGGTCGGGGTGGGGTAGAAATTTTGAAATATGTATATCTCGGCTCCTATGAAGTATAGAGGGAAACTTTGTTTGAATAAATTAGAGAACTCCCTATGGAGTTCACAGTGACACCAACGATTCGGGAGTTTTGGGGGTACGAGTTGGGGTGGTTGGTTGGGGGATGGAAGTTCGAAATTTTTGAAACCACGTCTTATGGGGTATCGTTGAAAAGCGCTTGATGAGTACTCTACAAATCAGTAACTGGTTTCTCGATAGCTCTCATATAAGGCGATATTTAGCACATCGAAATCTACCTCAGCCTGTAGGCCTGCCGATTTATCGCTCGCTGTGTGAACCTTCCTGGCAATATATCGCCGCAACAAATTCCTTCCGATAAATCGCTTATCGCTTATCGCCTCAGTGTGAACGCTGCCTTAGTGTTCTCTCGATGTTTGTGGGTGTTATTATATTAACAGCGCATTCTTATCGAGTGACAAGGCGGCGAAGAACAATATTGAATCGCATGCCTTTGATGTACCGCATTGTTCAATAATACCAGAGTCCTTGAATGTCGCTCGGATATGCCGGATGGGACATAAAGTAGCCTTAGATTACCGCTTATAAGTTATGTTTTTTCACATTATGAACTGTAGGCCTAATTGATTTTTCCGATACTTAAAATAGGCTCTAAAAATTGGAAAATAGGTTCTAAAAATCGTAAAATAGTCTCTTATAAAATCGTTGAAGTTGCCAATTTTCTGAAATATCTCAATTGCAATGCAGAGTGTTATATTTATTGAAGTCACCAATAATCAATAATCATGATAAAACACAGATATAGGCCTATGGTACACAGAATTATATAGACCTATTACTAGGGTATGTATTACTACCATAACAGTGAAAACCTAATCCCTGCGCCCAGAAGCTACGCATATCATACCAGCATATTCAACCCCTTGTATCCCTCAGTGATTCAGAGAACTACTTTTTTTTTTTTAAGTGGGAGTCGGGAGAAAAAACACTACAATTCCAAGGAATTTTTCTACTGAAGACGAAACATTCCGTACTATTTAACCAAGTCACAAATGTGTCATGTACTGTACATTCCGAGCTAAAAATTTAGTACGAACTGAAAACAAAAAATAACTTATTTTGAACTTTAGAGGGAAAACAAGCAATATTAGGCTCTAACGTTAAAATAGGCTGCTTTAGGTACTATAAAAGTATCAGTTTTAGGCATAGTCACTTATGAAACATGCATATACATGTTTTCGTCTATGTATCACTTAAGGATTAAAATAGGTTTTTACCTAAAATTCGAAGTCTAGTGATAATTTATAACTTGAACTGCGGAATAAGCGTCGCCATTTTCACACTTGATTTGAAATGAACAAAACTTTTATTCCGAAGCGTCGTTAGTTTCTATGGCACAAGCCATTGATTGAATCCTGCGAAAGTGAAGGACTATCGAAACGTTTTATGTAATAGTGGAGTGGTTTTTACGTTGTATTGTGTGTTGCTTTTAATGAGGTTTTGGTTTTTGTATGCAGGAGTTAAGATTCATTAGGACGCAATGCCCAGCCAAGAGCAGAGTTTTGTAGTGCTCCATTAATGATTTTTGAAGCTGTAGCTAAATTCTGTTAACCAATATTTTGAAATAAATTGGATGCAAACGTGTCGTTCTGGAAATTATCACACTCTTTCCAATGTTCCTGCATCCTGGCCTTGCTAGTGGGGGTATTTGCGTGAATGTGTGACTGAGTGTGTGTCTGTCTACGTTTGTGAGTTCTATATGTTACCGGCATTGTATGAAATCCCGGTATTCTATAGAATGCCTAGGTAATGTATAGAATGCCTGATGATTTTAGGCAAACTATGAAATATAAGTTTTTTGTGAAAATGTTACATACTTTTCCTAGGCATTCTATACAATTCCCAGGCATTATACAGAATGACCAGTACCATATACGCAAAGTGTTAAAAGGGCACAATTAATACGCATTTGAAACTGAAAGAACAAAACTACGAAGTAAAGCAATCGATATTCTTACCGGAAAACAATGAAAGCAGAACTGAGATTGAAGTACTTGTTACAGTAAGTACTCACTTACCAATGAAATTGCAACCTAATTTTCTCAGCAGCCTGTCTTATTCATACAAAGAAGTCCTACTACATAATCAAAGTTGTAATTTTTTCATTACACCATATTTCAATATCGAATGTTGATTTCAGATTTTTTTTTTACGAAAACGTAATTTTTCAGAATATAATAACGAATCTCGCATAGCAAATTTAGCAGACTATTTAATTCTCCTATTTCAAAAAGTCTAAATACATTTTAAAGATATGAGTTATTCTATACTAAATATTTGTGACATATAGTAGAAGTTATTTCGTACAAAGTGATTTTGTTAATAATTTCAGTTCAGGGTATTTGGTTGTTGGCATTATTTTGTTAAACCGATATACAAATTTACACTCAATTCTACTCCATCGACATATTAGTTCCTCTTTATGATTTTAGTCTATTTTGTCCTTCCGATCTGAGTTCAATCAATTATCAATCAATTACAAACTATCATCATTGTCTTTATTATTAAACAGTGGTGGCGGGGAAAAATGGCGGGATTAGGCGTATTATATACTTTGCCGGCAGACAATCCGGCAAAGTATACAATGCCTAGGCAATGTGTAAAATATCAATCATTTCATACTTTGCCGTTCGATTTTAGGCATTCTATGCATTACCTAGGCATTCTATAGAATGACGGATTTCACACATTGCCGGTAACATATATATTTAACGTTATTTCTAAAACCAAAATAGTGAATAAAAAGTGTCTGAAGTTTCTATCTTATCTGCTTTGTGAATGTTTTATTCAATCCAGCAATATACCTAGGTAATTATTATAGCCTATACAGATTCCTAAGAATCTTTCGTGGTTAGGTCTTATTAGGTCACAATTAATCTGAATATTATTTTTAAGGTTTCTTATAAATGTAGACAAGAAATTACGGAATATATTTAAGGTGACAAATAGTTAAGCGTCTGAAATTTGAATATATTTTGATAGTTGGAATAAAGAGGCATTAACATGAGGCTAAATGCAAGATCCATTATCACGTTCTTCGAACAAGTCTTGATCAGTTAGTTATGTTTTAATAACAATCCTGTTGGTTTTATTCACTGAAATCGGCCTGGATGGAGCAATCTATATGACTCTGATTTCTATTCGCAATTTCGAAGTTTCAATTTTGGTCCAGGTCGATGGCATTTATATAATTATGCTTAAATGCGGCAGTCCCATGTCTGTCAGTTTTATAGGCATGTAAGTACACTTCTGTGACACATTTTCAGTATACAGGCGATGGTTATAATCGCGATCATCAATATTACATTGCCATTAATAATGAACCAAAACCAATATCGGGTTCGATTCCCGGCCGGGTCGGGGATTTTTCAGTAGTGAAAAATCCCGTTCCCGGGTTCAGCACTGGGCGTTTGTCAGTAGGTTAAGTCTTAGGTTAAGATAATGCACATTGTGCGCGATTCCTTAATTATTATTAAAACAAATAAGTCAGTATGTCTAGAAGACTGTAGGGCTCATCATCATCTACTTTGAAGTGACGATATCATAGCCCAGTCATGTTTATTTCTATCAAAACCCCTGGCTTTTAGACTAACTTTAATAAGTTAGAAATGAAAATAAAATGATAAAGCAAGAACATTGTGTGAACAGTAAGCAACAACAAGAAAGGTTCTTTTTTTTTTCAATGCATTACGTATACTTCTAAGGTCTTCACCATGGTGGCGAAAAAAAACAAAGATAATCTGATAGTTAATTTTACCAAGATCTAATTTAATTGAAGTCGCCCGATAGTTAATTTTACCAAGATCTAATTTAATTGAAGTTTCCCATGTTAATTATGCTATTAATCTGGGTAAACTTTTATAATATTTTGAGATAAGACCAGTGATGCAACAATTACTGTTTTACAGGTGCCACACTCACATTTGAAGTGGATCTGATCAACATCGGCGACACTCCCCCACCAGTGAACGTGTTCAAGGAGATTGATGCTGACAAGGACCTCATGCTATCAAGAGAAGAGGTACTGTAAGATTTGAGTTTTATAGACCTTGACTATGTAACTGGATTTAAATTCACTTTTATCGAGGCATACCCTTAATAAATATTCGGGTCATTGTAATTTTTGTTAGCTTATCCATTTAGTACATGAAAGCAGTTATTTTACCTATGTAAGAAACTTTTATACTTTATGTTATCTAATGACATGGTCTTCCCATCTCATAAAAAGTTTGGAAACATTTCCACAATATTGTGAGTCTATTCACTGTTCTAACACAAAGGTATCTCATGTCATGGTCACAACAAGGCTAGTTCTATAGGAATAATAAATAAAGTGTAAATATTATTCAATGTGGCAATAGTCTAATTATGGGATTTCATAAAAAATGAATATTTACTTTACTTCTGATGTGAAAAAAATCTTGAGTGTGTAAAATGTAGCAAGTTTATACATATTTTTCAATAGGAACTGGGGTTTCCTTCCTATATGCACATCTAAATATTTTTTTTAATTTAATTTTTTTCCAAAATTATTGAGAAATTGTACACCAGTACTGGATACTGGATAGTTGCATCCTCAAGTCTAATAAATGAATATTAAATAATGCAATATTTTAATCAATTATTTTTTATATTGGAATTAAAAAGATTATAAAAGTTACAAAATAAATAAGAGAAATGTCTTCCTTTTTACTTGAAAATAGTTATGATACTGTTCCGAGGACTGGTATTACATGACAGTATAGGCTACAATTGAAGTAGCGGCTCCGGTCATGGAAACCACCATTAACGGCCGTAGGTGTCGGCATGCTGACCACATGCCCCCAATCCTGAAATCTGCCTATGGTAGATGACGCAGCGGTCGAGTGGTAGGCATTCTCCCTTCAGGGATGTAGGGTCACAGAGTTTAGTTTTTATAGGCTACAATTGTAATTTTATAAATCAAATGTAAGCAAATTCAATGAAATTTCTAATGAATTGTTAATTTTAAACAATGCTATGCTATAATCACACTGTCAATGCATAATTTATTAAATTTTTCATTGCCATCTAAAACAGTCTATTTTGACGACAGAGCCTAATTTGTCCTTTTTACCCCTAAATAAATAAACTACAAGGAACATTATAGCAAATACTTAAAATATCGACCTTCCTTCTACTAATTAGGAATTCAATAAATATCACAAATCAGAAAACATTATTTGAAGCATTTCTAGGATATAGAATTAAATCTAAACAAAATATAGGCTAGTATGAAAATAACTTTGATATTTATTTCCATAATCAAAATTGGTAAAGCTAAGCAAACTAATGAGAAATTCATTGAAAATACTGAAATTAGTTACATATATGAGAATAAAAGACTTGTTAGATTATATAAATTATATATATATATATTGCATATATTTATATATTTACACATTTATTTTATAGCTATGAATTAACGAAAATTAATGTTTGTTTTAGGTGAGTGAATACCTGAAAAAACAAATGGTTGCCGCTGATCAAGAAGGAGTTGCCGAAAGTGAAGAAGTGAAAAGAATGCTGGAAGACCACGACAAACTGGTTGAAGAAATTTTCCAACACGAAGACAAAGATAAAAATGGATTCATTTCCCATGATGAGTTCTCTGGTCCAAAACACGACGAACTCTGAAGTACTTCCACGATTAGGGAAAGACAATTTGTCAAAATGGGGTTATTGCACAAGTTTCGGGTGAAAATGAATGGATAGTGCACGAGAAACAATAAACTTTACTACAACGAAATTCACTCTTTGGACAACAACAACAAAATGTTTAGTAAAGGTATAAATAAATTCAACTTGATAAGAAATAAAATCTGACAGGACAATTCCAATGGGCTATGAAGTCCAAAAAGTGAATTATTTCTTATAGAGCTCACATTTGGAGCATGGAAGTGCAACGAATGAAAAGTGTTAAAAAATATAGACAGATCTTTTATACATGGGACATTCTCTAAATCATATTAACAGTACCTAAGGATGAAGTGGAAGTTTTTAAATTAAAAATAACAAAGGAATTCCTTTAATTTATTGCAAACATGATCGTTCTCAATGCTTATAATTGGCACAGATGAAACACATAACCTTGGTAATAAATACTGAATGTAATTTTAATAAATTATTATTTCATCTACCTCATAAGGTGAAAATGTAGATCGAGCGCGATCATATTCCCCAGTTAAACATATTAGTTATTGAAATATTTTCACGTATCTGGCATATGTGAAAGAAAACTTTCCTTCCAGTCATAGGTTATGCAATATTAAGCCAAAAATATTAAATATATAACAATTTTTTCATATTTTGTACATATAAAATTGGATGTGATACTGTATATGGCAACTTAAGCGTATCTAATTACATTATTATAACCTTTTCTTAGGAAAAGTTTATTTTATTTAGAAAGCATTCTGTAAATGTTTTTTTTACTAAAAACTTCCATTTGGCATTTTTACACATTCCTTTATGTTGAATTTAAATTATTTTTTGAATTAAAAGACTGTTTTACAAAATGAATTCCGAAATAATTTTTCTATGATTCAGATTGTAGAGAATTTTTAAAAGATATTTGTGTGTTGTTGTTAAAGTTGAAAACAGTTAATAAAATCACTGTATTTTAAAAATGTTTTATCTCATAGTGTTACAAAAAATCCTGTGTAGGTAATATGTTAATGACAAATTAATTGTGTACTGGAATATTAGTAATGTTGACTGCATAGTGTTTTGGCCCTTCGCTCAGAAAGAGAGTATCCTATATTTAACCACTACCCAGTCTGGATTTACTGCTTGCGTTTAAAGATATAAAAAAATCATATTATGTTAGTAGGCTTTATATATGCAAAACCCTTTCCTTAATCCTCTGCATAGAAGGTAAAATAAGTTGGGTGCCCTGTATGTCTATGAGTTTGCCACACCAAAAGCCATGTTAAAAGAATCAGGTTAAAATGTCTACTGCAATAATAATTAATCATCTGAGAAGAAGTCCATAGCAAATTTGTCATTGTACCGTACATAAAAATAGTGAAGATACCTTCATCACATATAACAATTACTTATTAAATGGGTTGTTCATCAGTTGATGAGAGGTCACTAGTCCCTTAAAGGAGTTCTGTCAAAGGATTTGAAATGTTTATTGTTTGTAGTTAAATATTCTGGTTGTGCATATGTTTTATCTAGAAATTCTATAGTGCATAAAGTGACTGTGACTATATCTCTAAAAAATCAACAAAAAACAACTTCTAGCAACAGCTTACTGTTAGTTAATATTCTAACAAATGATATTCAAGGAATAGCGTAATAGCATAAATCCCATTAATGGAAGGTTTTTTTTTCTTTCAAAAAGCGGTTACATTGTGTATTCTTCCTGCATTGATTCATCAATGGGTTCAAGTTGGCAGGGCTTGTGGAATGTTTAATAGGTGGGTCACAGAATATTATTATTATTATAATGCCAAAACGAAACGACATACCTGGCATTTAGTTCCTGTTTTTTTATTAAACCAAATTCATTGATAACTTTCTTGTTAAATTCTTACCATTTTCTTCTCTGCAGCCAACGTCACCAAAGCAGTCAATCTATCCTTCCCTATGGAACTGCACAAAAATGTATTCAATATAGAGAATGATCTTTCAGCTCTACAGTTGTCATTGTCATTGGTATGGTCAATATTGTCTTGCATACTATCTCATGCTTAGAAAATGTACGCAACATATTGGTTATCACAGAAACGCTACAAAATTCAGTTGCACCAAACAACAATAGCTAACTAGCCAGGGACAAATTAGGCTGCATAGGATGGCAGATTTGAAGGGAAGGCTCCTAAGCTATTATGTTTATGTTACCAGTTAACAAGATATTAATATTTAGTTATTCCTGCTTATCTTAATATAATAGTAAATTATGAGAACAAATTGTATTATATGTGCCATGAATAATTAAAAATCATAAAATAACAGTGTTTTCAAGCCTGTCATAATAAATCTTCTGCTGATATGTTTGATGTACTACGGCACAATGGAAACATAAGTTTTGTCATCTTAAGACAGAGCAGATCAATTATACAGTTTGTGCTTTATATTAGTGGCTCAAAATACCATAAATTAGAGTTACAAAGAAAACTGTAAGAAAGATTTAAAGCCATAGGCATTACAAGAAAAATCATAAATCGTGTAACAATTTTTAATTATTTAATTAATAATTTGTTAATTATTTATTTACTTAAGAAACTCACAGTGGATTGTTATGTTTTTATGTTGAGCATTTCTGCATTATAATTTGATAAGAAGCATCACACAATACTCCATACACCAACCATGATCTCAACAGTGGGTGTACAGTAATATTTATATTATGAATTGAATTATGTGCGAGTAGGAATTTGTTGTTTTGAATGCGGAATCCTTTTATTACGAGTAGAGATTTAGTGCCTGACTAAAATTAGTAAGGTAATGCTAGAAACAAGGTTTATGTCTCTCAGTAATCTGAACCTTAACATTCTAAATTCAAATATCTTCTAGTGTGAACTGTAGTTTTATGTTTATAATCAAAGCAGTCAAATAATAGGAAATCCCATTTTTAAAATGCAGTAATTTTTTGGTGGTTTTTCTTCAATTTTGTATATTACTTACATAAATTCTTTAAATAAATGAAATTAACATTTGCAGCCCGGTAGCTATATTATACCGTTTACCATTTTTTGTGTATAAAGTTGTTGGTTTATAATGTTAGGCACATCCTGGCATAAAAGTCTGGCTACACCTATGTTAAAACACAGCCATCTTATTTTATATTGAATCTGGATAGATCGGTATCATAAAAGTAAAAAGGATTAAGGAATTTTGTGTTTATCTAAACCTAGTAGTCTATTTCAAACAGTGGTATTGATGATGATGATGATGATGATGATAATAGAGAGGAATTCATTAGTCTATATCGGATGTACTCAAAGCCAAACATACAGTGAAAGAAAATGCCTCAATTTCTTCTTGGTGGTACTTTAATTTTCAAGGAAGGGGCGGAAATATTTTCACTGCCTGAGGGTGCTAAATAAGTAAATTCGCCCCAGTCACTAGCAATAAACTGCTACAAACTGTGGTTTTCAAATGTTCAAAGAATTAGGGATCGAACACACAAGTAGCAGGTCACTAAATCTGTGCATGACAAGAAAATCATAAACTGCCATCTAGCAATCAGAGGCATTAACTACTAACAAAATGTGACAATAGTCAGCTGAAAAAAGTAGGGATGGTGAAATTGAGTTGGAAGGAACGTCACTCACAGATTGTTACTCATCGCCATGGTGACAAATAATATACCATATAAAAAGTGAGATGCACGCATGTGCATAGGTTTGCTATATACAAATACAAATTACATGATTTTAAGAAAAAAGGAAATTTCAAATCAACAAGTTTTCTTAAAAACATACTTTTATATTATTTTGAAAGGAGGGGCACATGCCTGGGATCAAACGACACAATACATGATGACGTTATTTCAATTAAAATTGCTAATTGCTAATAATTCAAAATACTGGTTTTTGGCATTAGTGACAACAGTGGGCATCAGTGGACATTCAAAGGTAGCTATTTTATACATTAAAAACTAGAAATAATTTTAAATAGGGGATTTTGATACTTTTGATGCCTTGAAACACTTGATACTCAACATTTGCTTTGTGGAAACATGCATAACCACTCACAAGAACCACAATGTATTTTAATTAAATTTAGCATAAAGATATTGAAATTTTAACAAAAATGTGCCTATTTAATGTATAATATTGTGGTCATGTTCACTAAAAGTCACGTCATATACAGTAAAACTAGGCACAGTGAGTTTGTGACCAGGTTTCTACTGTTAGTGTGCGCAGTAATACCACATAAAATAAAGTGTAGAATGTAGATATATAATCATGAATCCACAGAATATTCTTTCTTTGAACATTAAATGAGAATATTTTAGGATAAAAATTCCCTCTGATATCAGCTTTCCCTGTCAATGCTCTACCAACTGAGCTAGACAGTTTGACTCGTGGTGGCAGAGGGGATCTCTCTCTTATGATTAGGCAAACTTTTAATGGTCCACCTCACTGAAATGCATTTACGTTATGTACAGTATTAATATCTCAATATAAAGGTATGAAAGAAAGAAAGCAGCCAGAGAACATCTTTCTGTAGTCTTGTTTTCGAGGATTTAAGTTTAATATTCCTAACCAATTAGTTTAATACCTAATAGTGGCACAACCTATGTCCTCTGAGGTAAGATTAGCTTTAATTTTACTTTCTTTTATTTATTTAATTATTTTTTTTATGGTAGATATTGGAGGTTTTGTGGCTCATTTATTTTAATAATTGTTCATGGTTTATGCTCTGTGTTAAAAACGCATTTTTCAGTTGTACAGCATCTCACTGAAAAGATTTACATTATATTCCTGAATGGAAAGTTCATTCCTGGCTTATTATTTATTAAATACAGGATAATATAACATTAACATAAAAATAGCTACGTTATTGTCAAAAGAAATGTAAACTGAAAAAAAGAATACGTTCATCAGCTTAGTTCATAATAAAGAACTTTCGTTTAAAATAATTTCTTGTTTGGATGAGTCTTCTTTAATATTATCTAATTCATTTTATTATTAACAATGATGAAGCAGACTAGTCGCGGCCCTGTAAGGCCCGGGCGGCTTGGGTCGCTTAAATGTCCCTAAAAGGGAGAGGTGAAACGAAGGTGAAGAAAGAAAGAAAGAAAGAAGGAAAGAAAGAAAGAAAGAAAGAATGAAGCAGACTATAACCGTTGGAGTAGGTTTATTACAATTCATTGTCATTCTGATTCTACATACCTCGCCATTTAAATTCAGTTTTGAATACTTGAATTGAAAATACAATTTTCAGTCGTATGTCTATAGTCGAGGCTCTTTTTGATGGAACTAGTGAAACGAAGCCAGCACCTTTTGAAAGTGGCAATTTATTTCAGAATATTAAGTGTGTTTTCGTTTCATCTAAATATTTATCCGAAATTATCAGTATCTTCTAAGAAAAGTCAAGTCGAGAGAGAGTTTCTTTTTAGATTCTTCACATCTGTTTATTTTTAAAAGTACAGTTCTGGTGCTGTAATTTTTATATATTATCAAAATTGTTGTAATTAAAAATGAAAGCTTCATGGGTTAAAAAGTCAATTAGTAAAACTCCAGGAATTATCAAGTTATTCCATTGACTTGTGAGGTCCGGGAATGTTATAAACATTCTTTTTAAATAGTTCATTCAGTAGGAATAACCATTGTTTAATGAAGATCAGTGTATTTTTTTACAGGTAATCGGAATGAGGTCTAAAAATTCGCAGTGCATACTTTGTAGTGTTTTGCAGTTAGGCCTAAAATTTCACAAAATTAATTTAAGTGGTATTGTATAATTTTGATCACGTTAGTAAAACGCTCAAGTAAAACAATTTGTCCTGAAAAAGTAATTTTATATTCAGCAAGTTTAAGTTATTTCATAAAAATTAAAAGTGATAAATTAAAATTACCTAGCATAAAACATATGACCGCCGACGTCGTCTTGTGGTTAGCGTCGCTGACTACAGATCCGCCGGCCCGGGTTCGATCCACGGTACCTCCTGGGAATTTTCTGAGATAGAGAGGTCTGGTAGGGGTGCACTCAGCCTCGTGATTCAAATTGAGGAGCTAATTGATAGAGAAGCAGCGGCTCCGGTCATGGAAACCACCATTAACGGCCGTGGGTGTCGGCAAGCTGACCACATGCCCCCCAATCCTGCCATCTGCCTATAGTAGATGACGCAGCGGTCGGGTAGTAGGCCTTGTCTCTTCTGGGATGTTAGCGCCACGAAGTTAGTTAATATAAAACATATAAATATTCTATTATATGTTTAATAAAATTAGGCTTACTTCATACCCAGCATAATTAAAATTCTTCTTCTGGAATACTTCCTCTCCGCCATGCTTCGGAGTTTCTTTCTGCATTTTCAGGATTAGTTTTATCTTTTTCCTCTGTAAGCCTAAAAAGACTTCCTGGCCTAAATCAGTTAAACAGCCAATCACAACTAATTATACATACGGCTTTAGTTTGAGCATAAAATAACAATAAGAAATGTACGAAAAGCAAATCTGCAATCTTCTCCTGTCCTTTGACAAACGACTCGTATCACGTCACGCCATTCAGAGCGTGCATTCATCCTGATTGAAGAGATCTTGTGAGAAGCCTATAATAAGATCCTCGCTTGTAATTCAGCTTATAATTATTTAATATTTTCTTTCGCGTTATGGAGAGCATAGTAAGTAAAGGCGCATTTGCAGCAATTCAAGAAACAAAAAAGTCTGCAGGAACAGACGATTTTTATCCCATTAGGCCTAAATGCAATTTACGAATACTGCTCTGTAAATATCTTTATGCATTTACTCACTTGGAAACCGGTCGTAAGAGTACCGTATTTTACGGACTATAAGACGCTCTGGACCATAAGATGCACCTCGATTTTAGAATGGAAATTTATAGGAAAAGAAATTTAATGCGAATCTAAACGACAAATTTTAAAGGGAATAATATACTTCATTGCATAAACAAATTATAGCCTTGTACAATGGAATCAGTGTAAATCACTTCTAATTTAAAACCTGCATTGTAAGAAAATCTCTTCTGTACAGGTGACATCGCGTAAATTTTAACTACCGAACTGATTTCTCATTAAAGACTGAAATAACTTTTACACCCTCTAACCCTCACTTCACTATACGGTAAGTGTAACGGGATAAGGCTGTTTAGAGGTCATTGCCTTCATTTAGACCACCCGACCGAGACAACTCCTTTTTGTATAAAATAACTCAACATTCGTTTCTTTTCGCATGGTATACCTGGCTTCCAGCTACCCTTATTTTAGGATTGTTACAAGTGCACTAATTTACAGTCTGTGCCAAAATTTGTAACTAACTTATCGTTAAAAAACTTCTTGTTTAACTATGATAATCTGGGAACATTTACCATTTTAATTGTTTTGTGTACTTCGGACCATTAGAAGCACCCAACTTTCAAGGCACTGTTTTCAAAGTAAAAAAGTGCGTCTTATGGTCCATGAAATACGGTACTTCCTATCGCACAACGACTGGATACACATTAACCAAACAGAACATGTGTCCAACTTCTGAAAATAACGCAAAGAAACAAATCTAGATTCTAGAGTAAATGTCATCAATGATTGGAAACTGAGTTAAATGCATAATATGAATACAGATATATTCGTTGTTATTTTGAAAGTAAAATATCACAATATATCGAAGTGACGTTTCCTCAACATAGGCCTAAGAAGAAATACAAATAAATTAAAAATTATACTGAAATACAAATAAAGTAAAAATAATGCTGATAACTATATATTTACATGAATTCATGGAAACATTTTTTTTGCTTGAAAGTCACATATTTGCAGTCCATTGTTTGAGAGGCTTTATTTGTGTATGGTTCTTCGTGATGGGATGCGATAGTTGTCTTCACCAGTAGGTGTGAGGAAACCATTTGTAGGCAGTATACTGTATTCTGTATGGAATAAAGTGTTCCATGTAGTGTGGAGCAGCAAAATCTTTGTGTACAGTGTATTAAAGCTCAGTGCGGTCCTGGATTCTGTATTCAAGAAGATGTGGTCATTTGTCAAAAAGAAAATAGGTAAGGTTCATTAACTACTTATTCATCGACAGTATTACTATCATAGAAAAGTTATTGTGTCAAAACATTCTTTGTCTTCCTCATCATTATCATAAAATTCATCATTCCAGTTTTAGTCCTTATCACAATCATCGTTCTACTCCCCATCAGCATTAACATCTTTATCACCTTTACCAATAACTTCTCCTTTACCATTAAGATTAGGCTATTTTTCATCGTCACCACTGACGTATTGACGACCTCGTCAGATATACTTTTTGTCATTTTTGAAAGATTTTTATATGTGCATGCCTGTTACATTGTAATTACTTATTCAAGAAATAAACACAAAACCCGGAACATCGGAGCTTTCGTGGGAGATTTCATTACCGAAAGCTAATTTTAGTTACGTTTCATTTCTTGTAGAGGACACAGTGACAGGTGGAAGCCCATCGACATGACAACGCTCTAGGACGAAACTAAGGTTCTATTAGGCTCAGTAAATTTTATCCAAAGGCTCTGATTTCGGAGTAAATGTCTTTAACGTGTCGCAAATCTTCGGTAGGGACTCATAGGGTTTAGCCACTCCCGGAGGACTTCTTGTCCAGTATTTGTTTGTCTTAGATCTTCAACATCAGCCAGTTTGAAATTGAACCCGCGAATCTAGTATCTTCAGATGAGCACGCTACCTCTGCACAACACGGTCGACCCCCAAAACTTTCAAGACTGCTTTTGAAATGTTGGGATACAAGAACCACTCTTGGTCACGATCTACTCTTGGTCACGAGCCACTCTTGCTCGAGAGCTACGAACCAATAGTTCCGTCACAAGCTTCATGAAATTGGATGTCACCCAGATTTGAACCCCGAACGCTCGCACCAGAGGCATAAGCGCGAAATTGAAGCCATGATTTCAGTGAATTGCATAGGATTTTATTTTTTCAGCCCATTTTGAATGAACATGACCACTTGCAAGGTCTAGTGTTCAGCGTTGATAACTACGGGTCCCTGGTATGTTCTCGGATTTTTATGAAGTAGGGAAAACTAGAACGGAGTTCATTCGGCCTCGTGAGAAAACTGTGAAGCTCTTTGATAAAAAAAAAAAGAGAAAAGGCTACATATAACGGTCATGGAGTGGGCATGGTGATCACATACCCCCATGGCCCAAAGAAGTAGCCTAATATACATAATCATAGAACCAGATAGGCTAATTAATTTTAATTCACAATTATGTCGTCTGAACAAGAGTATAAATAAATATAACTGTATGACATTCAATGTAGCCAATGAAATGTCCTTTCACATCTTTCAATACAGAAGACCAACTGTTAAAAAGGGTTACCTTTGGCTGGCTTCTCAATAATCCCTTTCACAGAGGTTTTCTTTTTACCTCCGATATCCTCGTTTTGTATTTTGTAAATTTAATTCTGTATTTCACATAAATTATATCTAAGAAATTACGTACAATTGCCTTTACGCTGTCAATGTGTATAACACATTGTGTTAATATGACTGTAAAACAAAATCCTGCCACCCTCCCAGGAAGATGAGCAGCGGTCGAATAGTAGACGCTATTATCACAAAGTATGAAGTTATTTAGTTTGTGAGTGAAAATATATTACTGACAGGTTATGTATTTCATTCTGTAGAGGAAAATTTGTCCAATGCAGGAATCGAATCAGGTAATAAATAGCTAGACGCTTCCTCCCTATAGGCTGTAAATGTGCTAAAATCTGTAGCAAGTTTGCCATGGGTCTAGAGGAAAATATGGAATGGGGCTGGGCATGATTTTGGGAACAGATTGGCCTCGTCAGTGTGCAGAGTATGAGTAATTTCAAGCAAGATTAACAATGGCTAACGTGGTGTTACATTAAATACGTGTATAAGCAAATGTAAGCGATTAAATATAAGATTTTTGTAATTTCAAGCTATAATTTTTTTTTAAATTAATTCTATAGGTCCAACTTCGACTAATGACCAGCTGGTATTTCTAAATGCAAACAATTATCTGCACCTGAGGTGAAATTCACGATTGATTGGCAGCTTTTATGAAATGTTGAGGACTAGCACATACTGTATGCACATATAGTAGCATACATATTAGGCCTGTTGTTCATTGGAAATCATGAAAAATACTAACAGGATAAGTTTTCAGCTGTCAGATAACTGCGAGAAGAAAAAAAATTGAGCCTCTTTCCATTTTAAACATTTTATGAGAGCATTTTTAAAAAAGGTTGGGTTTCCTTTTCTTATTTATACAAATATCTAATTCTTTTAAATACATATTACATGGTTTTATTTTTATTCTGTCTGTTTCGTACTTTTTTCACTCCTACGTTCCTCATTTTCTTTAAACTTCGTTATTTTATATTTTTTTTATTTTTCTCTGACTATTCTTTCTTATTAAAATATATTTTTTCCATCCTTATTTTCGTTTCTTTAACAATTTCAATTCCAGTCCTCATATTTTTCTTTCTTTTTATTCCCCATTTCGCTTTGTTGTATATATTCTAACTTCAATCATTTTCTTTGTCGCACATTCTCCTTCTTTATTATGTAGGTATTTCCTTTTCTTCTTCTACTCTTAAGTTCTCGTGAGTTATTTTGGATAATCTTGGTTTAGCCAGCTTATATTGAAAACCTGGATTCACAAAGCAGCTCTTTGAATCTGGCAGCACATAAAGAAGGGCGGGGAATTCAATAAGAGATACTCTCTTTTTCAGTAGCACGTTCGTTTGTCCGGCTGGTAAGAGTTATTGCCATTCCAGATTCTTCGATTTCGCGAACGCAGTAAAGCTCTGAGGATATAAACAAGACTTCGCGTCACTGATTTCTCTTTTACTTCTAAATAATAGCAGATGAAGATAAAAATCTGGGCATTAATGCAATAACCCGAAATAGTATAATATCTTTCCCAATATGTGGTTTCCTGAATACAATTTCAATGTAATTTTTCCACATTATATTACTGTGTCAGCTTTATTTATTATAATATTGTTATGTATAAAAATATGGAAAATAGTGGAACTTTGTCTCATACTTCTTAAATGGATAGAAAGATTCTTAGTTCATTGTAACTTTAAAGCATTTTCTCAAAGACAGTCTTTGTTCGTGTCTGAGTTGGACAGGATACTGTTAATAAAATATAAGAAATTGAGGTGAAAAAGAGATAAAAAATTGTTCAGTTATGTTTGATACCTTGAGCTTCTGATAGAGTTTTTATTATCATGTCTAACCTTAATATTCCTATATTATTTTATTCTTGTCTTCTTGCGGCTTTGGTAATATCTTTATTCAATGCTAATTTCACTGCCGCCTAGTAATTATTATTTTTATTGTCAAAAACAATTGATCTTCAAATTCTTTCTTATAGATGTCAAATTAACCTTTATTTTCAACTATATATTTATCATTTTTCTAGCAGTCATTAACTATAAATATATTTTATTCATTCTGTTTTTACTATTTATGATTGCTTCACAATCTTTTTCTCTTATTAATATAATCGCTCAATTGCTCGTAATCTTCCTCCAATGGGATTGCTTTTACTAATATTATTACGTAGCATTATTATTCAAATTAATTCATTCCTTCTTCGTCTTGCATCGTCATCACTAGTATAATCCTTCCAGTGGATTTATAATCCTTTTTTCGACTCAATCAGCAGTGGTTATTCAACCTTAAGCACATTATTTCGTCCTCAGCGATACAAAGATTTCGTCTTGGGTGATTTTTACTGCATAGAAGCAGACTTAACATATTATTTCATCGCTAAATGGTGAAATTTTTCTTCTTGCTGCTGCTAGATTTCTACCAGGTTTTATTGTAGCCTGTTTCAACTTCAGGATTATTCCTTTATGTGATATTCACCTCGAAAAGGATTCATTATAACTGTGAGTGTTTAAAGGTTTACATTAGGCTACCTTGATTTATTAGCACGCAAGCAATTGAATGACATTGTTATTGCGCCTTGTGAATTTTGAATGCAAGCTTCACAGGATTAACCTTAAATTACAATCACAGCATACAGTTGCTGCTTCTATATGTTGTAACTAATATTCACATTAGTCTTCGACGCTAATAAAGTCGAATGGTCCTCCGGATTTGTTAATAAAGCTGTGTTAATACCCAACAAGCTCTTTATTTACGGCGGAATTGTTCATCATTCCATTCTAAAGCAAGACATCAGTCCAGCTTCATCAAGTGTCAGTGATTCTTCAAGAAAATTAGTGTCAGTGCTATTTCAAGGGTTTATTATTTATAATTTCCCATGTATCGTTCATTCCCTCGGGATGTGATGTGCTTATGCTTAATTGTAGCGCCTATATAATTATTACCAAGGAGATACAGTCCGCTGAGCACGTCACAAAAATTTCATTGAGTTTAAAAGAATTAAGAATAATAGAAAGGAAAAAATAAATAAGAAGGATAGAATAGAGAAACGTGATTATTGAGTGAAGAAAGGTAAAATAAATTATTATCCAAATTAAGATATTGACAATGTCCACCGCTGTGGCTCAAGGGTTGGGTTCGATCCTCTCACGCAGCGGGCCCGCGTTTGATTCCTGGTTACCTAGGTGGGGTTTTTCTGGGGTTTTTCCTCACCTGCCGGGTAAATTTAGGCCCTTGTGGTCCCCAGATATCATCTGGCCGTCATTATCATCTTCATCCCATCCTCGCCTTGTTTGGAGTGAATGTGTGTGTGAATGATGTGTCTCGTCCTATGTGTTTGTGTTGTCTCGGAGGTGGCCCCGGCATTGGGCTGATCACTCATTCAGGGAGATCCTCCATGTCCTTGGTCTGGTCAAAAAAGTATGTATGTGATCCAAAGATAAACCCTTTCCCGACAGGTCGCGGCCCTGTAAGGCCCGGGTGGCTTGGGTCGCTTAAATCCTAAAAGGGAGAGGTAAAACTCAGAAGAAGGAAGGAAGGAAGTTATTGACAATGTGGTCTACATATAAGCAGAAAGAAAGGAGAATAAAAAGTAATAAATAAGAAAATAATAAAAAGAAAAGATAGAAAGAAAAAGAAATTAAATACAGAAGTGCTAAAGGAGAAATATGAGATGAAAAAGTAATTCAAAACATTTGGGTTTCAAGTACAGTAGTGCAGTGGTGATGAATGGCAAAGATGTAGAGAAGGGTTATATGTATTAATTGTAGAAAAAGTATAAATACTCATTTGTATTCATCTTCTCAGAAATATCTATTCTCTATGCTGGAGCAACTTCACTTCGTAATTAAATTATGTTTCCAAATAATGATAAGTGTTCTTCTCGAAGGTAGATCCATAGAACTGTTATTTTTAACATTTTGTAGAACTTTTAGTCTCGTGTACAATATGAGGGTTCATACTGAGCAGTAACACAAAATTTCTGTTTCTGGAAAGACATGCATTTTCATTTCCAGATATTCCTCTACTTCGAAACGTCCTTGGTTAACGGTAGCCTACCCATTCTGAATTTATATATAGGCCTATACAGAGTGTAAAAAAATTCCATATACAAACTTGGAGGGTTTGTACAGGAGATGAAATTAAATTATTTTTTTATGTGACAAATATCTGACAGGTTCTCCGTTAGGATGGGTGAGCCAGTACAATGGCCACCACGTTCTCCTGATCTCAGTCCTATGGATTTCTTTTTGAGGGGGAGATGAAGCGTTTGGTGTACGAAACACCAATAGATACTCCAGAAGAGCTGGTTGCCCGTGTGGCTGAAGCTGCAGCAATTGTGAGACACCTGATTGTTTTGAACGTGTGAGACAATCATTTGCACGCAGATGCCAGCTGTGCATTAATGTAAAAGGACGACATTTTCAACAAAATCTGTAAAACATTCATCACACAGCAGGTTGAAAACAGTCACACCATCCACTGTCAAACCCTTTAAGGACCCCGAACGGGGAAAGGGAGAACCTGCCAGATCGTTGTCACATAAAAAAAAAATAGTTTCATTTTATCTCCTCTACAAACCCTCCAAGTTTGTATACGGATTTTTTTACACCCTATAGGCCTATATCATAATAGAGCATGCTTTTTCAAATGAAAGCCCCTGTAGTTTAATCTGAAACATAAAGTAATTTTGGAAAGATCTTAACTACGGCGACAAACGACATTCGTCATACTCCTACAAGAACAATCCAGTGAAAATACTTTCTCTCCCAACGAAGTTTCTCTTAATTCGTTTTCATTCCACCTTGACGGATCTTTGCTGTTGCTGTTGATGTTGGATCTGGTGCTGCCGCTGATGTGATCATTGTCTTCATTTATAGTTCTGGGAAGTGGAGATTTTGCTGCTTGAAATAATCTATTTGACATAACATGCTGATGGCCATAATGAATGAAAAAAAAAAAAACTTATGTTCCTTCTTTTTACTCTCCCCTCCTATTTCACCATTACCACCACCAGCAATCCTTTCTCGTCTCCCCTTCTTCTTCTCCGGCTGATTTAATCTATTTTGGAAACCAAATTTGGAATTCATTTTCTGTTAACTTCTGTTCGTATCAGTTCCATTTATTGCCTTTATATCATCCTCATATTATACAACAATATCTCCATATTTTCCTTTTGTGGCCCTTTTCTTCTTATTTTTGTTCCACATCAAATAGGCTGATAATAAGTCGTTATTTTCTTCAAGTCGAGGTGAAGTCTTCTTTTTTAATTCAGAAACTTTTGGCTCGTTATTCTAGTTGACAACAATATTACGAGGGTAGCCGTACTTCGATAAACCCGAATTTGAAAGTTATCCAGAAATAATACTGATATAGCTGAATTTATAAATTTATTAGCTGAATGATCAATTTAATTGAATATGTGGGTTAGGTATGGTTCTGATAAGAAATTTGTTTAAAGTAAAGGGGAAGACAGGTTATATAAATTCTCTACGAAAGGGCTTACCTAAACAAGCTCGAAATCTTTGATTTCTTCTTGAAAGATTTAAGGACCGTGAGAAAATAGCTTTATATTCTGTGTAGCCCCACGCAACCAGTGGAAAGGGGATGAAAAGCAGCACCTGGTGACCCCCCCCCCCAACTCCTCTTAACAACAAGGGCAAACAGGGGACTGTGCGTGCTTGCGTCAGCGGAACGGAAAGAGGTTTTATGATTCGCGTTCACGTGAACGCTGCAAACCTGCTTTCCGAGTTCAGCGGGAGTGAGGTAAACATTGAAGTAGATATTAACGAAATGGAAATCCAGTTGTAAGTCTAACAATAGACTTGTAGAAAACAATGGTTACACTGTATTTATGAAGAGTTATTGCAATGGAAATTGGTGTTGAATAAATGTTAACCATGCATTTTAAGTCCCGAAAAGGGATAGAGCATATTTGTGTAGAAAGTTAATTTTCTCCAGAATTTAGGATCAGTGATCGCAGCATAGACGTAACCAGGCCGACCATATGGGGGGGGTTATAACATCCGTGGGGTATTCCATACCCCCCAGGGAGAGGGGGTCCGGGGGTCCTCCCCCGGAAAATTTTTAAAATTAAGATGCAAAATAACGAGTTTTAAGCTTCCGGGGGTTGCTCCCCGGAAAATTTTAAAAATCAAGACGCAAAATAACAAGTTTTAAGCTTCCGGGGGCCCTCCCCCGGAAAAATTTAAAAATTAATACGCAAAATAACGAGTTTTAAGCTTCCCACGCTTTATACTTGTATTAAGTAATTTGTGGGCAGACTTAAAAAAATTATACAATTTTCCTTTTTTTAATCAATGGGGGGGGGGATCAAACCCCCAAAACCCCCCCTCGGTACGCCTATGGATCGCAGTAATAAATACAAAAGAACACGTGTGGAACAAAATTCCGAAAAACCTTACAGTACCCAACCGTCATTAACCTTATAACAACAAACACACTTCATTGTTTTTGGGATGATCTCTACTTAGCGACTTTTTATACATTCACTCTTTAGCACTCTCGACTAAACATTTTTAATTTAAAGTTTCATTTTTCAAGGTAAGAAGTAATTAGTTTTTAGAAAGAAAATTTGAATTTATGCCTCATCAACCATTCGGTTTCATTTTTTTTATTTCAGTCAAAACTACCGTTTTTCGCATTAACTTCTATGCCACTTCTTCTTCATTGTGATTTTTCATCCTGTCTCTGCTTTTCATACACGTTCCACAGTAGTATGAAGAGAAAAACTCGAGGTGGGAAGTGCGTGGTAAAGGAACAAAAATATTAATAACCATAATAAGACTATTGTAGTTGTTATAGTGGTAGTGATGGTGAGAATGAAGTTAATGCTGATGTTGATAAATAAGACGAATGACGAAAACAAAATGAAGAAAAAATAAATGAGTACGTAGCTTAAATAGGTAGCCGAAGTCCACCTATTCATGGTTTACAGAGCTGCCACTTTATGAACTGAAATGTCAATTTTCTTCCATAGAAGGAACCCTGTGCTTATCATTGCGCTTGTCTAGCATTGTAGCCTTAAGATGGCGTACGTATTGGACCAATGATAAATGAAGAAAGAAACAACGTTATTCCACCAAGAGAATGGTAGCGTTAACACTTTTTTCTTTTTTTATTATTATTTTTTTAAATCAGTAGGAGGCCCTTCGCCCAAACATAGGGGATATAGGAAATCAGGTTTAACAAGTAAACTGTGTAATTGGTTAACCTGCTTAACTTATGTAACCGACACCGAGTGGAAACCAATTTGTAGTGAATAAATATTTGTGTTCAGTGTCACGTCGAAACTGCTTTATTCTGACGTCAAGGGCGACTGTAGTGGGAGACATTTCCCCACCGCACAGTGGCACAATGTGAACCAGTTGCGCACCCATGCCCTAGGAAGTAGAATTGTAATCAAGGACGAAGAGTGGAAGAGTGAGATGGAACTATAATCCTATATTCAGATGAATGAATAAATAAATAAGTAAATAAATAAATCTTTAGATTCTCTACCAGGTGCCACTCCTTCAAATAATGTCCCAGTCTAGTGTCGGGAATTCTTACTAACCGCGTAAGAAATGAGGCGATCGTATCATTTTTAATATAGCGAGTCCACGAAATAACTTACTTCAGAAATTGGGCACTAAATCCTTACGTTCTGCAACGGAACTTACTCTACTGAAAGCCTTAATTGCATATCACAGGGGAGTACAAGTAGGCCTATTGTTAGCAGGCGAGATAACTGCAGTGCGGAAACGATCCCTCCTCTGTTTGTTAGCAGGTGTATTTGGCTGCAGATGCTTCTGTTGTGAGCGCACTCTGGGGGAATATCCTATCATCGACTTTACTGGACACACGTGCCATTGAAATCCTATTCTCATAGCCTCCAAAAATGCAATTAGAAATATAATGAAGTTGAAGTTTCTAAATACATTGCACACACCTCCCTTACAGTGACGGGTTTAGCATCGAGTCCAAGTAAGGGTATTTATAGTGAATATAGTGAATTTATTCTAGTTAATAAAATGGTATATGGTTCAGAGTTAAAGTAAACTATGTAATAAATAAATTAGCCATATTGTTGTAACAGCTTTACTAAATAAAAAAATTATGTTTACGTTTTAAAACTTCACTCGCATTAGTGGTTTATAAAGAAATAAGTATCTAAATTGTACAATTCAAAAAGGACAAACACAACATAGGGTCAATTCTCACCAGTGGATTATTATTATTATTATTATTATTAGTAGTAGTAGTAGTAGTAGTAGTAGTAGTAGTAGTAGTAGTAGTATTATCATTATCATCATCTATTATGTTATTGTTATGGCAAAATAAAATAAAATAAAATAAAATACACGAACAGTTCAGTATCACATCTTCAATAGAGAATAACCCCGAAAAATTGAAGGGGTTGAGAGAAGATAGTGCTAACCCTCTTTTTGTAAAAGTTGAGATTGTTGCACTGTTTATGTTTTTTCTTAGTCACTATTTACTCCAATGTTTCTGATAGACTAATATTGTCAATAAGTCTTGTTAGTAACATAATATGTAAAAAAAAAATATAATAATAATAACAATACTTGCAGATTTGAGCAAGCTTTAAGAATTTAATATCTAAAATGAGGTTTGCGTGGGTTAGCACCATCTTCCCCGACCCCTTCAGTTTTGTTTTCTTGTAATTTTTCGTTTCTGGTAAGCTATGCTATACAAAGAAGCTTGGACCCGGACTCAGAAAATGTATTTCCTATGGAAAATTGGAAAATCAATTGATGGCCTTACAAATTCGATCTAATTGCACCTTTTTTAAATTTAAGTATCTATTTACAACCTGGGGCCTTACAAATTCGATCTAACTGCACTTTTTTTAATTAAGTACCTATTTACAACCTGCGTTTTACCCTGCGGGTATATCGCAGGATATATAGTCTAAGTACTACCCGCGCGCGATTTCTTGAGCGCTCGGCTCCCTAGTCCTCATTCGGTAGGTTTCGTTCAACTTCGTAGGTTAAGCTGACAACATTGAAACACGAAGTACGCTATACACCCTGACATCTAGTGGCTTCAATACTGAGCTTTCATTCTGTCTCAGGATTCTTATTTATTTATTGACATTATCTTTTCTGACGCATCTAGTTATGGGGAAAAATACAATATATCGAACTGCTGATTTCACAAACACTTCATTGTACATCCAACACTTTCCTCACCTCTTTAAGAATTCCGTATATGCTAATTTCTGACGATCCCGTGAACTCTGATGTCAATTTCATGGACTGAAAGTTGAGCGAACTTTTCACAATTCGTATTAAATACGTTTAAAATTAGGCCTATAGCTTTCTCCACTTTTAGATGCCTTACCTCTCTTACGTTTTAAAACACAAAATGGTGAAGCATGTTCTGCTAAGACTCTTCTTTATGCTTAAAATTAGTCATCCAGTGTAAAAATATTGAGCCTATATTATGCATAATATTCTTATTTGATGACTTAATTGATAACCAAAGGCTTATGACGTGTAATTAATTGTAACGCAATACCGTCACCACGTTATATTATTGGACTGCATTAAAATCGTTGTATATTAAAGTCACTACATAAAATAGCGAGGATGATTCAACGGAAATAATTATCCAATTCGGCATCCACACTTACGCTGTTGACGTGCGTTACCATACGCGCGATTCTGCTGAAACGTTATTTCTATGGTTGACAACACTACAGAAAGACTGGCGGAATAGCTATGTTTTATTCTCCCCGACCCTCACTTCCCCGTAAATCCAGCGCTCAAGAAGTGGCGCGCGGGTAGTATACATAATATTTACATTGTATAGCATAAAAAACACAGTGGCTCAATAATTGTTCTTGTGCTTAAAGGATAAGCATAGCTGAAGAAAGAATTACTCATAACATAATTATAATATGGAATACGTAAAGGTTAACACGAATATACCAGCAAGTTAGAATATCGTTCAACGAAATTTTACAGTACGCTGTGCCATTCCCCTTTGGTTGTCTCATTTTAAATACAGAGAGGGATTGCATAGAGCACACAAAGGATGAAGTTGTTCTATATGACGTTCCAGACTGGACAGATGGCTGGATGAAACAAACTTCACCTGTACTAAGTAAATTAATATGACACATGAAAAAGTATTTCTGTAACTGAACACGAATTCTCACCTAACTTATCAGAAGTGTCACATCGGTTTATTTTTTGCTGGCAAGTAAATTTCATTGATCATTTTATTTTTCCACTTGTGCTGAGTTTTAACTTTCTGACCATGCAGACAATATAAAGTAATAAATTATTATTCCTTGTAGCAGAAGAATATTAATCATAATACTGTAATGAAATCAAATACTGCAAATAATATTAATAGTAAATTCTGTGCATAAAAATAATCTGGAACCTTTCAGAATATGTAAGATTGTATCAGGTGCCTGACATCTTCCCCATCCAGTGACGAGGGATACATGAAATGACATTAGAATATAATAATTATGTCAGAGGGCAGCAAATGACTACATCTTCAAATGTACAGTCCCAGAGGGAAAACGAGGAACAAAACCTGTTAGTCTCTTCTTATAACTTTTGCTGTTTTGTTCGGATTCACCAGCTAAGATAGAGATAATTCAAGGTACTGGTGAATTAGCCGGTTTCGTTTCGCTGGTAGCCAATTGCCACATTACTTAATTAATGTAATTTATATCCATTCAAATCTATTGTTAACTAGATTTACTAGCCAGTTGTAACACAGTTCAATTTCTGTAAAGAAGACCGAGTCTTTAGACTTAATGGCAGAAAATGATTGCACGGTTTTACTCTCAAGTTATTTTCTTTTTCCGGTAAAAGAAACACCATTTACGGCAAAGGAGTCGAAAAACTATTTAAGACATTTCTCGTATTTAAGACAAGCCCAACAATCATATTGAGTGCTATGTGTAAGTTTAACATATTTGTAATCGGAGGGTTTTGTACAATATGAAATAAATAACACTTAGAGGTATTTCAAACCTACAAACCGTTAACCCAATATTACAAACATATTGTAACACACAACATTTAATAGTCTAAATGCCCTAAATTACGCAAACAAAAGACATGTTTGAAAAGGGCTGTGACACTTTAAAGTTTGGCAATCGCCATTCAAGTCCTCCTATTAAACAACATAAGAAATACAGAAACTTTGAAGAAGTCCCATGCGTCTCTCTAAAAAAATTAGTTTCCGGCACCTAAAATAGGCTTTTAAAACAAGTAAATAGACTTTTAAAAGATAAAATAGGCACTAAAAATATGCTTTTAAAATGATTATACTCGTATACACAGAAAATAGACTTAAAAACACTATGATATGCTTTTAAATTGTAACGTGATTATTTTTTACTGTAAGAAGCGTGGTAAGAAGCATGGTATACCTATTCTTCACAGAAATAACTGCAAAATTAAGACAAATTTTTAAAAAAATTATCAAATACAGTTTTGAATGATATGAAAAATTAGAACACTACAGGCTTTCAATAACGGCTTCTGCCTAGCTCATGGCCTGCAGATATTGGGTGTTCGTGTGGTAAAACCGACACAAACCTCAGCCGTATTGCGCTGCCTCCATGACCGCTGCTCACTGTAGCTTCCCAATTGTCCTCACAACGCCGTTCCAGACCTCATAGCTTTCTAAATTACTGCTGATACTGAAAATCCAACCCATGCCGTCTGGTCGATGTCTCTAAAATTAATTAGGAGCCAATAGCAAAACCTTAGTTTTAGATTAATATGAAAAAATACACACACCTGTTTATTGCTGTAGGCCTACTGGCAGAAAATAATCTTGCCATCAAAAGTCATCTCTGGAAATTGTATAAGCCATTACTGTATAAGCGAACTCTTAGGTGATTTCGTTTTAGGCATCACAAACTATATTCACTTAAACAGATGGTCTTTCACTGTCGACTTGACACAGTATGTCCCTTCTTACTATATACCTGCTACTTGTTCTTTTCAGTTAATCCACCCCTCCCCCGCCAGTCAGAATTCCTTTAGCGACAATTGTTTAGGAAAATCAAGTTTCTGTGAAAACCCCATCCTCTGCTGTTCTGCTCTTCATTCAGGGATGTCCATTAAACGATTATAAAAGTTACAGAAGTAGAATTTTATTTTAATAGTACAAAATAGGCATTTTAGGCACTAAAAGAGTAAAAATAGGCTCCAAAGGTCCAAATAGGCATTTTATGGCACTATAAAACTCTATAAATGTAAGTGATTTATCATGAAACGTCAACATATTGCAAGATTGCAAGATTGCATAAAAGCAGAAATATAAAATAAATAGAGTTATGTTTTAAGTTAAAATGTGAGGATAATCATTATCCCGGTGTTATAGTTATCACTTAAGCAAACCAGTTGTTTACTAACAATTTTCTAATTGAATTCAAATACGTAACTCAATAATGTTTTCAGTTGAAGAACGACTTTATCAATATTATTAATTCAGCTCTGAAAGGGTTAAAAAAGTTGACCTCGTGGTTATTCCTTGTAGGTCTAAGGATATACTGTAGGATATACTATACTGTAATTATATTGTAGATCCGACTATTAGATTTTATCCGAGTATGAACCAAACCATAGATGTCGATATGGAGAAGAAATCTCACCACGAGCCATGCATTATGTATTCAAGTTATAATATAGCCTACATTCGAAAAAATTCAACAGTTCTAGGCGAATTTACGAGTTCTTTATGCATAACAATTCATGTAGTCGAATTCGTAAGTAAAGAGCTAAGAAAAAAACATATTTTAGTGAAAAGTAGGTGCCGAATTTTAGGGAAAGACAGACCAATTCCCTGCAGAACCTACAGCTTATATGCATATGTAGGTAAAGTGTGTTTGCATGTTTCTCATGACTCACGTACAGAAATAAAAAGGAAATAAGAGGAAAACTTTTTCCTTAAAAGAGACTGATAAGCGATAGATAATAAATATCTCTTATAAAAATAATCACTTGAAAGATTATGAAACTTAGTAATAAGTGCCAATTGTTTCAGGACCTCTACTTGTGATAAATGTCTGTCCGATACCAAGAATCCTTATAAAATCAGAATTATCCGGCTTATCTTCCTTTGTTCTTACCTTTCTAATACTAAACCTGTTGTAGTGATAAATGTATGCATCATGCGAGGCATTGAGGTGTTGACAGGTGCTATCGGTCGTACAAATCTTCGTATTGTTATTTCAAGCATTGAAAAAAATGCAAGCAATTGAATATTTGTACCCTGTGAATTGCATACCAACTGTGTATTTATGTGCAATACTAACTAAATTTCACACCACGCAAGCGTTCCCAAAATATTGTGTAAAGTTCTTGTAGCTCAATTTATTCCCTTATCCTTACCACGGATCTCCAAATATGACTGGTTTTACAGGAGTTTTCCAATGCTCAAAAAGTAGTTGAATTTTGTGCAACTACAGCTTCACACTTCCGCGATTAAAAATGGTGTGCAAGTATTGTCGGCATTAGCTTGAGCCAACACCGAACCCTCACACCAGACTCTTGATCCCAGACCATCCCATCCTCCATACTCCTAACCTCATTTTTTTACTCATATATTCAGAGCAAGTGCCATTACAACAATAGTAATACTGCATGTGCTATTGTTCGTATTTACAACTATTTATACATAAACTATATGATATACTATTACACACAGCTAACAGTTTTATATTGTATTTATTTTTTCAGTTATGTTGTGTTGATTTAAATCTACACATAAAAGTAGAGCTATGTTACACTTAGGTCTTTCTAGATTTATTGATTTAATAAGTCTATAAGTTCTTTTAGCTTATCTTTGCACTAGTTTACTTTTCACTGGTATCTTCATCTTAAAATCTGTCATTCCTGTTCTGTCAGAGAGTCCTTGGAATTCTTATTACCTTAAGAATAAATTTGGTTGTTTTTTCGTTCAAAACTATTTTGATCTCTTTCTATACATTTAATATTAAGCAATTTAAAATAAATCAGTCTGTTTAGAAAAGTGTCTTGGAAGCTGAAGCTGAAGCTCCAGGAGTTTTTAAGTACCGGTAATGACACTCTAAGGTGATTTAACTGTCGGTAAACATTGCCTAAACAATGAGACAATTTCCTGTTTCAGGAAAATTATTTAAGTTATTTAAACTTACGTTGCAACTTCTTTAAACCTATACTGGTGTGAAATAAGACTACAAAAATGGTGAACATCTATAATGAATATTGGAATATACTGAAATAGACTATGACTTGATTTGTGTCAAATATTGGATCAGCGATGAATTAACAGGAAGCGGACCCGTATTTCTTACTAAGAATAAGGGAATAGTTACTGTGAAATAATAACGCCCATAATAATTTATGATTCATAAAAATACTTTTATGTAGTTGATTTAACTGCACACATGAGCGACAAATTTCACATTTTCAGTTAGCATAATTATTAATGTAACAATCATTATAAAAATTAAATAATAATAATAATAACAATGAATGTAAAGCATAAAATATGCATTGTATAAGAATTAAATAATAGTAACAAGAATGTATTATTGCACATTGCCATCCTGACCCCTCAAATAATATTCCGCGATCTTACTGAGGGATCGCAGCACGCAGTTTGACAGGCCCTGCTTTAGATAAACAACATATTATATTTCCCACTTTTATGAAGTTATCGGGAAAACTATAAAATTCTTTCCCGTGAAATCGTAAGCATTAATTCAAGGTTAATAGTTACGCCTAGAGGCAATTTGATGCATTTCTATTTTCAATAATCGGAAAGTTATCATCTTTATAAATATATTCAATACGAGGAACTGCACTTCCGAGATGGAAGATTTCCTTATAACATAATTACGCAAAGAATGTCTATTAGACTGAGAAACTGTGACATTTAGCTGTGAGCTATCAGTTGGCACTCAGGTTGTCGTGCGAGAGTTGCAGACACACTTATTGTGATAGCAACAGCTGTAACACATGTTCATCAGTACGTATACATTCGTGACGCGCGTACAAGTGTGGATTGTCGTGTTCCTCTCCCATCTTAAAATGATGATTTGTGCATAAAGCAATAGCATCTGAATTTAGTTGCACTTGTCGATATTATAGCCGAGACCGTGTATTTTTGAAAAGTGGAAATGGTGATTAAAAAAAGTCTTCCTGGATCATCCAACAGTAAGTTTCATGTTTTGTAAATTTTAATTTTAAAATGTGAAAATTTGATTCATTATTATTAATAATTAAATAAAAAATAGTTAATTAGTTCTTAAAGTTATAATTCCCTCTGATCAACTTACATATTACCATTTTAGGGAATTCATAATGCCCATTCTGCAAAGGCAATTTTTCCAATTTGGTAGATAAACGTTAATATTATATATATTCATTTCTCATAGATCACCGTATAGATATCATCGAGGAATTTAACACAGAGATTCTAGTATTTGTCGTTTTATTTGCAGTTTTTAAATAAATTAATTTACCTTAAAAATGGGATTTTGAAAACATACCCTTCTCAGTGTAAGACAATTCAAGAATTATTCGTCGTTAATATCCATTATTCTTATTATATCACGCAGTAGAAGAAAAAAACTTTATGGCTCTTCAAAAACCAATTTCTTATTTGGTTACACACTGTAAATTTAATTAGGAAGCTCAGCATTATGTTTTATTTATAAACATAAACACATAAATATGTTTTTGGAAACTGAGGTACCTAGCTGGCAATACACGATATAGGTACAACGATTTTTTTTATATACTATATCTATCTTGCTTATTCTAAGAAACATTTTTCTTGAAACCTCCATACCCACTATTTTATGACACAAACATTAAAAAACACTTAAAATTGGCATGTTATGTTCATTATTTTTGTATGAATTCATTTATATAAGGATTTACTAAAATGAAATGCTTCTGAAATTACTAATACACTTGCAGATCAAAAAACAATACTCGCAACGTTAAAAAAAATGTAATAAGCTTTCTTAGCAAGTAGAGTCGTGAAAGCAGATTTTTACAATACTTAAGTCCGCCTTACACCCAACAACTTATGTTTGTTGAGGTACCCTTACATGCGACACCTAAAATCTATTTGCTTTAAATCAGTATAAAATACGTCATAACCTCAATTACAAAGTGTTGTTAAGTCAAATTATATATAACAAAACTTGTAGGCCTATGTCAAATAAATGAAAATATAAAAATTACAGCAAGCTTTTAGGTTATAACCCTGTCAAAAATTGAAATGTTAAAATTCTGTAGGTCCTCATCAAACTTGATAAAATGGAAAATATGTATACATTTCGAATTCATAACTGAGGCTGTCCTTACCCCTTAACACTGGGCTTATCCTTACCAAGTCGTTAAGGGGTAAAGGCAGCCCCCGTTACAAAGGATTGAAGATGACCTATTGTTGTTAAGAGGTAAGGACAGGGGTAAGAGTAAAGAGGACCCTAAATAGGCACACAAGATTTTAACATTTTAATTTTTTTACAGTGTCATAACCTAAACCTAAGCCTGAATTTTTATATTTTAATTTCTTTGCCGAGTAAATTGTACTAATTTAGGAAATAAGTTTCGTTTTGTTTCCTTTGACTTTACAATACTTTGTAATTGAGGTTATTACATATTTTATAGTAAATATATTTTAATGTTATTTACTTACATTCAGCTTCCCTCAGTTAAGGGTTGCCCTAACACAAAGCGTAATATAAAAAAGATAATTTACACCACAAAGAAGTGTTTACAAGCATTTACAATAAACATTAAGGAAAACTTACATTAACTACTTAGGCCTATATCAAGAAAATTTATGAAACAAGGGAAAAAAATAAAAGACAAATATATACAAATTATGAATATAAGTGATTCCTGAGTATAGAGAGTGAACCTTTCAGGGCTGTCAGAGACACTTCTTTTATTAAAATGTTGTTCTTAGATTTCATATCTAAGGGTACCTAAAAAACATAAGTTGTTGGGTATAAGGCGGATTTAAATATTATACAAATGAACACAACCCACAACGAAAATAAAATGCATTAATAGTAAAAGCAGATATTCTTATCTTATTTTCTTTCACATATTCTCTAGGAATGATTTGATCTATGTTTTGAATTATCATAGTTTACAATAAAATTAGTATTATTTTTACATTTGTTCTTCCATTCCAAGTACTTACTCAATTTACATATCTACGCTAAAAAGGATTTTACTTTTACGTGAAATTCTAAACACTAATCGATAATCTGTAATATAAGTATAATCTATACTGCGTAGTATTCAGGACAAAACTTAACAAAACAATCCTACAAGTTCCAAAACTTTTACAAGACAAACTCAAAGTGTAAGTCACGCATTTGGTTGTAGGTATTTATTAATTAATTTTGGTTAACAATTTCAAGTAAAATGCGTTTGGTTTTGTAGAAGTCTCGGTCAGCACATATGTGTTTACATTATCAACAGAACATTCCCTATGTTAGCAGATGTAATGTAGTTCTGTTTGAATTGGTTTCAAATCAGTTTCACCACACTTCAACCATATACATTCCGTTTGATTTATTAATCGAACTTACAATGATTTAAGTATTATTGCAAGTACTATTGTGTTAATTTTATGAAATTTGCTATGCCTCACTTGAAGTTGCCTTCATTATTTTATAGTGCAACCATGACTTAATACTAATGCTAAGGAAGAACCGAAGAAGGCAGTAGGCCTAACTACAGAAATTAAAAATATGGGGTTTTCTGGTATCGTTGGAATCGTCTTTATGTTTTGCATCGCAATACGACCTTAAAAAGCAGTAACATGATTTCTTGTTAAAATATGATAAATCAGTTTCTGGTTTTGCAATTTTTTCGACATCAACAATGACAGAAAGAAGTTAGTAGAGACTGCACGTAAGAAAGCAGTAACTGCAAAAAGTACTGCTTTTTAAGGTTGAACTTTCAACCCACGCTGTAACAACTAGACAATGATAGAAAACAGTAAATACTGGCTTTAAGAAAAGGCAGTAACTTCCACTTACTGCTTTAGCAATCAAAGAAAATTCAACTACACTTTGTAAAAAGGCAGCATTTGTCATAATTCAATAATTTAAGGAAAAATATTTTTTAATACCAGATATAAATTTCCTGCTTACTTTATAGTTAAGTGTAAATTTCGTCATCCATAAAGTAGAAAGTAAAGAAACTTGCATTAAACTTTGATCTCAATTTATAATATGTATATGTGTGTATGTGTGTGTGTGTGTGTGTGTATAGTGTACAGTGTGATGTATTCTTCTTCTCAGTGGATTAATTCGAAAAAGAATATAATGGCGTTAATCATGCAGTTTGCAAATTACAATTAAATTAAAAACAGAGATGTCATGTAGGTTGATATATGGAGCGGATTTGCTTTGTCAAATGTCATATAGAGAGTTCAATCACCCAGAGGCAAACACATACAAATATCATTCTGACATAAACTGCAACTTCGTGGCATTTCTATCCTTTGCATAAGTTAGTAGGATTATAGCTCTGATACATGTAGGCTATTAACGAACATCTCTACAGTCAGGACTCTCGAATCACTATCGTTCCATAATCGTTAGCAAGGCTGATTTACGACGAATAGCATAGTACCGAGAGGGGAGAAGGAGGTCGAATCCTATTGGAAAAAATATCAGTAGCCTATCAAGTTGAAGTTTCCTCGACCAGGTCTGTCAAACTGATTTGTATGAGCAGTATGTCGGCAGTCTCGTTTAAGCTAAGTTTTGTGTCTCGAGCGCACACCCTAATTTTGAATAGGCCGAATACTTCATACTCGCTTTCTTTAAGTAAATCTGGAATGTATCGATAAAAGATACTTATAAAATATTTATCCACAATAATAATAAATTGTTCAAAACTCGGTCTCTGTAGGCCTAAATGTCCAAAATTTAAACAATCACTCCAAGTAAAATAGGCCTACGTAGGTGTTATTATAGATGAAAATATGCGCTTTGATAATCATTAGATATATAAACGTAAACTTGTTCAGTTAAGATATTTATGCCAAAAAGTTCAAAGATTAATATATTTAGGACTGGTTCAGTCCATTATGCAACACAAAATTATAAGATGGACCACAAATTTTCCCCCTGCAAATTATATTATTACAAAGAAGAATAATAATAATTCTTTATTGCAACCATACAGTCATACTATGATGAAAGGAGCAACGGTGGAATGATATATAACAGGGGAAACAGGAGCACCCCGAGAAAACCTGCCCCGACTCCAATTAGTCCACCACTAATTCCACATTCCCTGAAGGTTACCTAACCCAAAGACAAAATTTTGTTTTCATACGGTATTTCGATCTGGAGCTAGGCTGTTCACAGACACATTCACAGACACGTTTCTGAAAATAATGTCTTTGGATTCAGCGGACCTCAAAACGTGTATTTACGTTACAATTCATCTTCGAATTTCGGGGCCTAACACAATACTTCCTCTACCTATGGCACCTATGGTAAGGGCAGAAGAAGTAATAACTAGGGCCCGGATTTGTATGTAAAAAAATGTTTTTTTTTTCCTCATGCGTACATTCCTAAAACAAAGTTTAATATCCAAATCGAGGTCCGACAAACGCAAATTCCAAATTTTATTTCACATAAAAACACATATTTTACAAAAAAAGTTATGTGAATAAATATTTTCGATATTTTCTCCATAAATACATATTTTAGTACTTTTTTCGGATTTTTTATGTAATTTTTTCCTTCTGATGCTCATATCAAGGTCCGACAACCGCAAATTCCAAATTTTATTTTACATAAAAACACATGTTTTACAAAAAGTTATGTGATTAAATATTTTCGATGTATTCTCCATAAATAAATATTTTAGTACTTTTCCTCATTCTCTTTTAACATTTTACAACAAAAAATTGTATCTCGAAAGAATTCAACACAAAAGCTTCACTTGCAATGAGGTGAGAGTTATTATCAGGGAAGAACAGAACAGAACCCAATCTCAACATTGCGTAATTCACTTAAAGAAATACAATACGTTGAAAGGCAACTTAACACTATCTCAGGTTCGAAAATAGAAGTTCTAAGAACAAAATTTAAAGGTATGATTGAGAAAAATGGTGGCAAAGTCTCTCAAGTTTTGGAAGGTCAAAACATAATCGAATTGATTGTGTGTGGGTGTGTTAGTGATCTACCCCTCTTCAAATATGCAAGGTTAACATCGTGTGATGTAGAACATTCCTTTTCTCAATATAAGGTATTATTCTCGGATAATAGACAAGGATTTGTGATCCATAATCTGGAAATGACATTTGTTGTGCACTGCAACTCCTGTCAGCATTTTACATCTGATGTTGGCGAGTTTCAATATAATTTGTTCTAGTAAGTTACGAACATTCTGGTGTTTTTGTTTCTTTTCTCATATTTTTATTTTTTTAAGTTTTAGCACATATTTTTAAAATTTTAGCACATATTTTTAACATTTTTAGCACATAAAAAATAAATATTTTTAAGTTTTTTAGCACATAAAAATCCGGGCCCTAGTAATAACATTTACAGAACTATACATACTGGCAAGTTAACTCTTCTAATGTTATGGATGTAAAGAGTTTGAAAAATAATAGAATTTAGGACTATAAGCAGACTCAGACCTGATTTTTTTTCTTCTTTCTTTTTGATTTCTGCCCGTCAGTTCAGTTGCTCAATTTCTTGGTCGATTCCAAGATACTAAAGCATTTTGATACTTTATTAGTCATAGCCTTGCTCATTAACGATTAATAAGTAGTTGCAATTTTGTATGTAGTCTGTGTGTGTGTCTCTCTCTCTTATCCTACTTTACATGGTACTTGTTACAATTACCTGTTTACAATAGAATTAAAATTCAATTAAGAACCTTTAATAATTCCACAATTGTCTAATTTTGGATAAACTATATGAAATTTTTATTTTGCAAGTGATTCTCTTTCTACCAAACACTATTTTTTTTACACGTTTGCCGTTTATAAAAATAAGTAACAGCTAATAGATTTCCAAGCGAACGATACTCGCATTGACCTTATTCCTTTCGCCATTTGTCGCTTCATTCACTGAGTTGTGTGATTTTCAGTTTTAATTCAATGTATAAACTATATTTTGTTTGTGTACAGTCATAGCACGGACAGCCTAACGGCTCGTGCAAAGAATATAATGTGTATAGTTATTTTATTTTTGTATTAATAAAAGCAAATCCCTACAAGGGAGAGGTAAAACTACGAAAGATAATAAAAAAAATTAATAAAAGCACTTCGTTCATTCATTGGTTCATTCAAAATAATAGTATCAAATTGCAACTCGTTCTTAGAACTTCCCTAGATAAATCATCGTTATAGCGTCTCTCGTTCATTTCTCATCAATTTCATAATTATTCGTTACATTACGTATAAGATAGGCCTACAGTATACACTATAGGCTATGTCGTGCAGCAAATTTCTAGCTTGTGTAGTCTTCTTTTGCATAACACCGAGTAAAGACATTAGCTATGCATGTTATACTGTCTGACAGTTTGCAATAGACACGTGGATTTCAGCAACGAAGTAATCTCTTTACTCTTCGTAATCAAACTCCTAGCTTGAACGCATTAATTAATATGAGCCATAAACCATGTTCATAACGGTGGGTTGTGGCAAGGCTATTCAAAGTGCCGCCTGCTGTTGAAATACAGCTCATCTTCCAGAATGATCCATAACAAAGTTTGCAGCGATAACACTGAGTGAAAGACACAGGCTAAGACATGGAAGCCGAGATCTCCTGATGCACTTTAGCGGCGACTTTCATTAGAGCTGTCACTAATGTTGCTTTTTCTTCACTGGAGTTTCAAATTATTACATAATCTCCGGTATATGAGCGACCTTTCAACAGCTTTGCACGTATCATTTCCTTGGTCAAAACTTTAAAGTTAACAGAGTAAACTTTTACTGTAAATTTAAGTTATTAACATCTATACAAATGAAAGAGTACGCCGGCGTGGTCCTGTGGTTAGCGTCGCTAACTACAGATCCGTCGGCTCGGGTTCGATTCCCGGTACCTCCTCGGATTTTTCTGAGGTAGGGAAGTCTGGTAGGGGTTCACTCAGCCTCTTGATTCAAATTGAGGAGCTACTTGATAGAGAAGTAGCGGCTCCGGTCAAGAAAACCACCATTAACGACCGTGGGTGTCGGCATGCTGACCACATGCCCCCAATCCTGCCATCTGCCGACGGGAGATAACGCAGCGGTCGGGTGGTAGGCCAAGTCCCTCCAGGGATGTAGCGCCACGGAGTTTAGTTTAGTGTAGTATACAAATGAAAGAAAAACAGTTAAATGCGAGGTTCATGACAAGTAGGCCTATATCTGCAGCTGTTACTTCTACTAAAACTAAAAATTACTATTATTTTGATATAACTACAATAATGTTGAAAAATTATGATAACCAACATATTTGACATACTGTATCAACAGGGACGATTTCACTCCTGAAGAAATATCGAAATTTAGTTTGCAATGCTAATGTTGTCGATTGACAATAGTAACATTGATAACACTGAGGATCACTTATTTTAGTAATTGTATACAGTAATGAGTTATAAACACTAAGCATGACATAGCCTATTGTATTTTATACCCAAAAGCGACAATAAATTGAATTGAATTAATTGATAATAATGATGATGATTGTAATAATAGTAGTGTAATTGATGATGATAATGATAATGATGATGATGATAGTAATAATTATAATAGAAAAGTCAATTTCTCTCTCCATTGAGTAGAGGACTCAATGGCCTCCAGCCAATAATGATACTACAGGTCACGCTACCCATTTGTGGTAAGTATCTTTCTTTAATATTCTGAGAAGTCACCGGTAGCAGAAACAGGACAGAATCTCATATTTTTTTTATTCCAGGTAGATAGCCTAATATTCCTCCCTACACCCTCTAATATATGGTAAAATTTGTTACCAAATTAACCAATAACACCAGTGGTTTGGCAACAGTGAAGTTTATCAATTCATATTTTCTATCCCACGTGAATTTCAGATCTGCACATAGTATAGTGGGAGCTGCCTCCAACTATTCCGACAGACTTGTGATTCATAACTTAGCCTATAAGAGAATGGTGAAAGTATCCCCGTACATTTATATTATAAACGGACATTTCAAGCGAAATTTCGACAGTTTCTTTCATACCCAGGTGGTTTGTATTGATCTTATTACTGTTGATGTTAGTGATCTCGCTCTTATAGTCTAGTATTTAATACCATTTTCTTGTTTTTGTTTTAAACTTGACATACAGAGAATCTCTTCTTCTTGTGAATTACGCTTTAAATTTATTCTTACAACAGTTTGTATTTCCTACCAGCTTGTTACAGAAAGTTTCTAAGAAGCCATAAGGTATTTAAAAATGTCTTATGCTACACTAACAAAACTTTCTCTACCATTAATAAGGACAATTTTAAATTCTCACTTCACATCTGATGGAGAATAAGAAGCTGTATTGCAGGGAGTGCTTATTCAGTTGTCTCAGCGTAATGCGATGATGCAAGTCTTAAGTCTGAGTTGGTGCAGACGATGACAGGCTTGTTATAACTACCCTTCAGAGAAAATTTCAATTTTTTGTTTAAATAAAAGCTTTAAAACTTCATATAGGGTAAGGTGGTACATTTTCGAACACTTAACAAATATTCTTATTTTATGAACACAATAAACATAAGACAAGTTCAACTGTATTGTATTCACAAAGTTGGCAATGTAGTTGACCCTTCACAAAAATATCAAAGTCATACAGCTGCAATATTGGTCATGGCAATCGATCTTTCATTTCCAGAATATCGTTCGAAAATGTACCGCAGTAGGTACAATTCTAAACACCAGTGGGTACTATTTCGAACAGTGGCATTTTCAACGAACAAAGTGCTTTCTTCCAAATATTATTTTCTGTTATTATTATTTATCAGTAATATGAGCGTAATAATGATGTGTCACGTTTTAAATAGGCAGATGGCCGGATTGGGGCATGTGGTCAGCATGCCGACTCCTACGACAGTTATTGATGGCTTACTGAACCGGAGCCGCTACTTCTTTATGAATTAGCTCTTTTGTTGGTGTCAAGAGGCTGAATGCACCCCGTTCCAGATCACCCTACCTCAGAAAAATCCGAGGAGGTACCGGTGATCGAACCCAGACTTGAGGGTCCGTAGTCAGGAACCACTAGACCATTAAGACGGTCTGTTATAACATCAAGAGCAATAATAAAAATACTTAACAGCTGCATGCTATTGTGTATTGCATAAATGCTGAGATGAAATAACATTACAGAGGAAGTCTTAGTTTACAACTCTTCGTTGAAATAATACCACTGTTGAGAGATATATGAATACCACCCTTTTATATTTGACTTGCACAGTTAATAATAATAAACATGCAGAATGCTGTGACAGCAAAACAGCTTTTCCATGCAAGTCTTAAGCAAGCAATCGCGGGTTAAAGTACTGTTCGAAATTGTACCTAAAATTTGTTCGAATTTGTACCTCGAGCTAGTTTTTGTAAATTACTACATTGTTGAAATTCCGCTCACGAATGCCCATTGTTGTGCCAATGACTTACGTATTAAAGACTACGCTATTTGTTGGTATGAGTTAAAAATTGGTCCTCAAAAATATATTCCAGTAACACAACGTGGAATTATAAGCAATTTTATAACGTGCCATTTTTCAAGCATGGCGTTCTTACCTTCGGTTGGAAAATAATTTTTTATGGCCGAATGAGACAACTCGGAACATCATTCTCGCGGATACAGATCAACAAAACAATCAGTATGGACGCTATATTTTTAAAAAGAGGTTGGCTAACATTTGAAACCCCAAAATGGATAAAAATCTTAGTCCGTTCAGAATTGTACCATGTTCGAAAATGTACCACCTTACCCTAATCACCTCATGCACAAGATTTAAAGAAAACTATTGGAGCCTTTTCGAGAAAATCGCCAACAATGAAATTTTATTCATGTAAAGCTGTAACGAAAGTACCGTGTCACATTCCAAACAATACAATAGTCCTATAACCCAAATATAAATTTCATTTACATATGTTTTTTTTTTCAGTCTCAAGATGTGCTGCAAACACACGCAAACAGACAGACATACACATTGACATGTTTCTGAAAATTTTATCTTTAGATTCAGGGAACCTTAAAACGTGTGTTTTTGCTGAAAACTCAACAACAAATGACAGGGTCGAAAGCAAAGCTTCCTTTATCTTTAATAAGCATACAGAAAGAAAATAATAGGATGAAGTCTCTCACCAATAGAAAATAAACAACACAGGTACATTTAAATGTCAGAAAAGTTTGCGACAGTTAATTTTGCCAAGGAAGCTTAGTATTTTTAGTAAAAAGGTGATGAAGACAACTCGATAGCTATTTATTCCATCAGATATTATTTCTTACATGGGAGGTTTAAGGGCAACAAGAAACAACCACATTTTGATATTAGTAGGCTGCTTTAAGAAGATTGCATCTCTATTTATTTAAGGAAAAGGATACCCGAAACTGCTTATGTAAGATTGAAGCAGATATTAGATATCCTCGTTTCTTATGCATTGCCAGCGAAAGCCTTGTTATGGGACATCCTCAGTGAAACATAATCTCATATAGACTTGCTTTACCCTTGTGACATCCCACCGCACGGAATATTTCAGGAGAAAAGAGAAGAAGAAGACTGGGAACCGAAAAAGTGGTTCCACAGGCTACAGAAAGGGGAAAGAGGAATTCAAAATGTCTAAGTTTATCTTCCCAACGTTTCTCTTCGGATTTCTTCGGAATCCACTGCTCTTTAGACCTATTTCCTTCTTTCTTTGCTTCTTTTACACTGTAAGCATTTTTTCCCGTCGCACGTTAATTTTTTTCGGAAACATTTCTTTCTTTCAACGTTGTTTCAAAGTTAGAGGGGTGTGAGGGAGCCTAAAGTCCTAAAAATTGGAATATATATCGTACTAAATGTTGTAGTGATACTGTTTGCTATTATAATTATTAATATTTATGCTTATTTATTAATATTATTTTATTTATTTATTCTTTATATGATGATTATTATTACTTTTTAATTAAGTTTTTTCGGATGTGTACTGCTAATTAAGCCTGTAACTGAGCGGGTTTACCGGAATTTTGTCCCACAGGAGTGGCCGATCGAGGCTCACTGAGTCCCTCGCAAATACCTGAACGAATAACATCCCTTAATCTACATAAAAAACGACGACAGATATGATGATGGACTTGGGTTCCGAAACATATCGTCATCAGTCCTGAGTGACGTGCCAACATTTTTACTCTGCATTCCTAACAGCATAGCTGGTAATTTCAAACCTGTGTACAAATATTTTTAAATTATTAATGCATATTCTATCGTAAATATTAAATAATACTATAAACCAACATTATAAACTATTATAAAATACCGTATTATATCTGTAATTTTATCTTATGACAGAACATTGAAGGCTATAACATAATGTGATGTTTTAATTTTAATGGAACTAAAGCTATATAGTTTGGGACTTTTTCAGGGTTGAATAAAATCAGATAAACTGATAAAACAAACAGGTGGAGTAAATAGGCCAAATTTAAGAAACTATTGAGTTTTTTAGATCACAGTTTCTTCAGAGAGTTTCATCAGCATATGTGAAGTAATAAGTGGGATAACTAGAATATTAACAGATCGAATTTACAACAAATTCCTCATCTTAATAATATTCTTTTAATTTCTGAGAAGCATCTGAAGCCGTACAAATAAGCAGTCAATACCCTTCAAAACGTTTCCATTTTAGGGAGTAGAAAATAAAATATGAACGTTCTGGAATTTTCCCATCAGTTAAATTTTATTTTATTCGTCGTTTCATCATATTCGGATAATTCCTCTCACCCAAGAAATTATCGGCACTCAGTCCTTTAAAAAATAAGAATAAATTATAGAACTCCTTTTTCAGTACCTAGATGCGAATAGAGGATGCAAAGCAGACTGAGAACTTGGTATGTAGTTTTTTGGACGTGATACTGGAAGATCGAAAGAGCGTTTGGTGAGTAAAAAGAAGGAATGAAAAGCTGCGAGGGAGGAATGCTACTTTTAAATTTCTCATGAGCTGATGATAATGTTATAAATCAGCGAACTGTGCTTGGAGTAGGAACGTGGCGAAGAGAAGGACTTAAATGCTACGGGTCACGTATGGGCACATATTCCTGTAAAATCTTACGAGGCCTCATGAATTCTTCCTTGTACCGCTTCTACACTGTTAAAATAAAACTCCTATTATGCGTTGTACTTTAATTATTTTCATTTTTCGCATGAGATTATGTCCTTTTAAATTTGTCTGCTCAACTTCATCACACGTCCATTATGAGGTATTAAAAAAGCAGAGTTCAAATAATCTAACCTATGGTTTTTAAGGTTCTGTTATCAGTATCACTATCCTATAATCATGTGCGGCCTGAATTGAAGTGATTGTCATTAGATCCTAAACTCGCTGGATCAATCAATCGATTCTGGATGTATTAACTGATTACCTTTTACTTTTCTCATATCCATAGTATAGAGAAAGTATTGTGATCGTGACAAAAAATCGAAATCGAGATAACACCGGGAAAGTGCTTATGGAAAGATGTCTGTCTTCGGACAAGCGTAGCGGGTAAACGATTTTTTGTATTCACTTCATTTTTTGAATTAAAGATTTTTTTTTAAATTTTATCGGACCAGTTAGAATTTGGTTTTCATAATTGAAGTTTTATATGGATTTTCCATTAAAGCTTTTTCAACATATTGATTTTTTTTTAATTTGCTCTAATGATTTTAATAAAAAATGTAGATTTTGAAACATTTATAAAGGCAATCTCCATTACAGTAGGATATACATGAAAATCTAGCACGGTAAAGTTGAGAGAAAATTGAAACGAACATTTTTTGTTAAATATTTTTCTTTATAAAATTAATAGGTATCAAGACAGAAACTAAATAAGTTGGGCCTATGACACTGCGAATGTCAGAACACATTAAAATATGAATGGTATTCTTTCGTTACTCATTGTAACAAGAAAATTATAATAATTAACTTACATTTTGTGGAAATGAGTAAACCTCAGTCGTATTGAACATATTAAAACCAGTCAGAAAAATGAAGCATAGGCAAGAGATCCAGGGTTCAAATCCCAGACCTTGTGGCTGGCCAAATTTGACTTGGATTTTTCAAGGTTTCCTCTTTCGCAAAGTCAAATGAAGAACATTTGAATGGTACATACTTGGTTTCTTTCGTCAACCTTGAAACCTCAGTACTATAAATTTTAACATGTGTTTGTGAGCAAGTTTGTGCAACATATTTTGCGTCATTTATTTGAATGTGGGTTTTCTACTCAAATTTATTATTAAAATTCAGGATGTTGAATCAGATTTAAGACTCAAATTATCTCAATTTAAACAGACATAAGTAGATAGATATATAAGCGTTCATGAACCACAGATTATTGTCTCTGTTGGACATTACATGAGAATATTATAGGAGAAAAATTCCTCCGACGCTGGGACTTGAACCCAGGACCTTTGGCTATTCGCGCCAATGCTCTACCAGGAGAGAGGTTCCATCTGGCGCAATGATTTAAGCTCCGGCTTAGCTCAGCTGGTAGAGCATTGGCGCGAATAGCCAAAGGTCCTGGGTTCAAGTCCCAGCGTAGGAGGAATTTGTCTCCTATAATAGACATAAGTAGGTCTAAGTTAATTGTGTTCAAAACAAGCAAACCGTTCATACCTGAAACTGTACCTGTTTTCTTTTATCCAGCCACTTACTATTATTCAACAAATAGAATTTAGCGTTTAAGAATTGCGCCTATAGGCCTACTATAACGCACTATTCATTAATTTTTACATAAGCTTTAAAAATTACCTTGCAAGACGGCCACTTTTCCCAATTATTACTTAGTGCCTGTTGAAAATAGCAGAGGAAGTATTGTGTTCAACTCTCAAGTTCTAAGTTAAGTTTTTAACATTAATACACGTTTTGAGGTTCCCTGAATTCAAAAAATACCATTTTCAGAAACATGTACGTGTATCTGTGAACAGAGTAGCTACAGAACGGAAAATAGAATGTTAACAACATTTTGTATTTGGGTTAGGTACCTTTAGAAGATGGGGTACGCCGAAGCGTAGTGGTTGAGGCGCTGCGCTACAAACCGGAAGGTCGCGGGTTCGATTCCCGATGAGGTCGTTGAAGTTTTTCAATTGGCCTAATCCTTCTGGTGGCACTATGGCCCTGGGGTCAACTCAGCCTCTAACAGAAATGAGTACCAGGAGCATTCCTGGGGTAAAGGCGGCCGGTGCGTAAGGCTGACAACCTTACCACCTTCACGTGCCGAATGTCCAAAATCTGGGAGCCTCAACCTCCCGGAACCATCTGGGCCTCCATGGCCTGTATAGGGATCACTTTACTTTTCCTTTAGAAGATGTGACACAAAAATTGGCAACGACTTTCTCTTATTTTGAAGGGGACTTTACATGAAGAAAATTTCGTTTTTCGCGATTTTCTCGAAAAATGTTCTAATAATTTTGTTTCATTTCGTGTATAGAGAACTTATACTAAGAGCTCAAACTTTTATTCGAAACATTTTTTCGCAAAAATTCTCTGAATGTTAGTTATAAGTTTATTACCCACCCACTGTTTGTAGAAACTCAGTCTTGCGTATAACGCAGAAAAATGTTATATTGTTTATCAGCAAAGAGTATCATCTTCTGTATTGCAGTATTGTGTAATTAAACATTAATATATTCTTCTCGCCAACTACTTAATCTATACATTGTATGAAGAAACCTTCTTATAATCATTACACAATAACATGTATTTATTCACGAGATATAACATTCTAAAGTAAGTACTTCCTATAATGTAACGTTCTACTTTGTTCAATTGCATTTAAATTATTTTATGACACTAATTTATGCAATGTGCCAGCACACAACTAAATAACGTTGACACATAATTCAAAATAATATAAACTCAACGTGAATTTTAATGTTTTATTTGTGGAAGTGTGACGTCCTATTCATAAAATGAAAATCAATGAAGTTCTATTGGGATACCATATCTGCATTAAATTATGGTTATCAAGAGTATTTAGGTCATATTTCAAAATGTCGCTTCCAGTCATTAACGAATAAATTAAACAAGGAGAGCACTGAAATATTAATTTTCAATATAGTGCATCTAATCGATAGGCCTAACTAAAAGCTTCAGGTTAAATTATCACCGAATTGTGTTCATCGTAGTAGATTCACTTATTTTCTATAATCGCGCCTTTCCAAAAACTGGGTCACAAGAATTCTCTTTATTACAGAAGTGTATTCATAGTTGTTGTTGTTATTATTATTATTATTGTTATTATTATCTTTATTATCATCAACATTCTGGTCGGGACAAGTTATCTATGTGGGGGTTTCTCACCTCTCATCTGCTATCAGTAAATCATTGTCATCTTCATCTCTCGTTCGGCATGAATGTGTGTGCGACTGGTGTCTCGTCCTACGTGTTCATGTTGTCTCGGAGATGGCCCCGGCATGGGCTGATCACTCATCCAGGGAGACACTCCAAGTCTTTGCCTGATCAAAAAAGTATGCTCGCGATCTCGTCCTGCGGCGTGGACCGCATTAACGTATTTACAGCGGAAGAGGTTAAACTAAGATGATTATTATGCAAGGAAAGAGAAAAAAGAGAAGGATAAAAAAATTGTAGCCTATCATTCGTAATTTACCGGTACTTGATAATCTTTCATGATTTCCATCAATTAAAATTATCGGCACCGTTCGAAAGAAATAACACAGCCGTAGAAGTGTTAGATATATAACCACATCCAAATTATGATACAATAGTCAATTAGGCCTACATATTATCTGTAGTGTCGATACGGCTATCTTGAAAGTTGAAAGTCAGAAGAAACTACTAGGAACAGCGTTTTATAGATTTTATAGATGTTTATAAATGCACGTGTAGATTCCATAAACACGAAGTTGCCTAATGGAAAATTACTGTGAGATGCTATTTGTATCCAAGATTATACTGTAACGTTAATAAATTTTACTCGTGTTCACGTTTGTATTAAAGAAGGAGAATTCAGCAGCTATACGTATTATTCATATTTTCTTAACTATTAAATCTAATGCCGTTTTCTCCCCATTCTTCTTGATTACTCACTTCCCTCTGCTCCCACTTCTCTTGTTGTAGTTATATTTATTTATCTACTTCGTTGTATTTTATTAACAACAATTTATTCTGGATTCTGTGACTACGTCAATCTGGCGTAGTAATGCGATTTTTTTCACAAGTCTGTAAATATTAAACTTAAAAAAACGAAACTGTATAGATTTTGTTTGTTGATAACTTCGCTTTTCGTAATTTTGTTTTTTATGTGGGAAACAGAGAGCAGAATTTAGGCAAAACCCTCATGGGATGACGGTGCATGAATGGAAATATAAAATTTTAATTATTATATTTAATACAGCCGAGTTCTATCAAATTTAATAATGATTTTGTACATGAACTGGCAAGCGCATTTCAAAGGGAGAAACCAATACATATTATTATTACCTAGGGAAATATGATTTGATTTTTCCCTATTTCTGTGGCTAACAACATTACGCCTACATACTATATAATTCATATTATTAAAAATATATAAACAGAATCATTGGTATGGATTCACTGTTCTCGGATTCCTAGACAGGTAGGCTATTTGGAAGACTCCGAGGTTTCTGAGGGGAAAGATTCCTCCACCTTTAGGAAAAATCATACGCCAGGAAAATCTCAAGTAATTCATCAGAGTGATTGGTATTTCTGTGAAAAGAAAAATACAAATTCATTTCCCTACGTACATTATAAATTAGATGTGTAATCAATTCTCGGTCTATCAGAAAGCCCTTACCTCATTGTATGTAGTTGGGAGAATCAAAGTTAATATCGTTATTAGCCAACATAGTAATAACAATTGTAATACTGGTAATGACAAAACCAGAAATAATAATAACAATAATAAGCTAATAAATAAAATAATAATCATAACAATAATAATATAATGATAATAATAATAATAAAAATAACAGCTAGACAGGAAGGCAATTTGGAAGACTCCGATGTTTCAGAGGGGAAAGATTCCTCCACCTTTAGGAAAACCTCAAGTCATTCATCAGAATGATTATTACTTCGGTACAAAGAAAAAATACAAATTAATTTCCGTACATACATTAGATATTAGATGTGAAATCAATTCCCGTTTTATCAGAAAGCCCTTACCTCATTGTATGTAGTAGGGAGAATCAAAGTTAATATCGTTATTGGCCAACATAGTAAAAACAATTGTAATAATAGTAATAACAAAACCAGAAATAATAACAATAATAAGCTAATAATAAAACAATAATAATAACAATAATAATGTTCAACAGCAAACAATAATGCAGAAAGGATGTGCTTAGAAAAAACAAGAAGAAGAAACTGTTTGTATAAATGCAAGAAATCATAAATTCATTGCTAAGTTTATTAATTACGTCAGATAATCGACCATGCCATATGTGCCAGCCTATAACACAGTTACTGGTAACAGTTAATGAATATCGATGAACAATAATCTTGTTGTATGACGGTCACTCACCGCTATGAATAATTAGGCTAGGGAATGCTATGAATAATTAGACAAGTTCAGCTGCGCAAGACAGCAATTAAAGAATATGTCTTATGGTGCGTCCATATTTTATTCGTGCTTGTGCTTGCCCAGTATTGCCAACCCTCGCAGTTTTTATGTATTAATGCCGAAATGGCATAAATCATAACAATTTACTCAATTCCTCTATACATAAGGTTGTCACTAGCTCCCAAATAATAATAGAATGATAGGTATTCTTTATCAAATTAATCCAAGATGTCTATGATTTTGCTTAACTTACATAAGCCTACATCACGACTTCTGAAAACGAAACATTTTACGTCGGATCTTCACACATACATGTAAATACGTACGAGTGCTCACACGAATAAAAGGAAGCAAACAATAACGCAAAGAAAGAAGAATGAGAAAGAAAGAAAAATAGAAAAATAAAGATACTGAACGCTAAAATTTTAGAAGGGCGTTAACTAAGGAATGAATGCATTAGTTTGACTGACTGATAACTTGATGAAAACGGACAAATCAATTAAAGATTCTAATAAATTAGTTATTAGGCCTATCTGTTTAATTTCAAACAGTAACATCGAAAAAAGAAGGAAAAATATTTGAATGCTTGAATGAATGGCATGAAGAAAGAAAGAAATAAAGAAAAAAAAGAAAGAGAGATTAAAGAAAAACGAAAGAGAAAGAAGACTAAAATAAATAATTAATTAATGAAAGAGTATATATATATATATATATATATAATATTTCAGGTTTCTTGAACATAATTACATTTTCCTCCTCTCGCACTTGAACTTCCTTACTAACCCCCCCCCCCCCAACATCGTTAGGGGACTTTGTGAAATTCAGTAGTTGGAGAATCACTAAAGATGTATTATTAAGAGACGTAGTACGGACGGTCCTGTGCTGAAGTAGCTTTTTAAACACCTATTATCATGATCTTACAAGCGCAATAGGCCTATATGGTACAAATGGTAGTCTAGTGGGAAATCTTCACAATGCAATATCGATCTTCGAAAACAACACACCTTGCTGACATTGTACTCGGGAGATCCCCAACTGAGGAAGTATTACCGGTAATATATTTTTACTCATCTGCTGCGTAGGTATCCAAGGGCACCGGCATAGATGGTAGAAGTACAGTAAGGATACGGTAAGAAAACTTATAGGCTTCTATTAGAAGAGAGTGGACATTCAAGAACATAATTTTTTAAGTACCGTACACAAACACACACAAATACAAACACAATTTTAGTTTATAAGCATGTGTTATGGGAGCATATCTATGTACAGTAATTCTAAATTGGCTCTACTGGCGTCTCCGTTCTGAAACCTGTTCAATATGTTTTTGCTTTTTTTCAGTAGCTTTCAATTCTCATGGAAGTTGTTTCTACGACAAAGAAAATTACTATAATCAATCCTTGTTAGAAAACTAGAAACCCAGATGATTGCTTGGGCAACCCAGTTACACCATCTCCGTATAAGCAGTTTCACCTTTTAACACGAATACCTTTCTATGAATTAAAGTGCAGTAAAAATGGAAAAAAAAAATGATTTTTATGATTTTCCCAACGTACCCCTACGAATGATGGCACATCGACAGAGAGAAGGAAATAACTTTCAAATAGGCCTAGATATTGCAACAATATTGTAACAAGGGCTCGTCGGGGTTCAAAATGAGAACACCGAGTTTATAATTGAAGGATGGAGGTTTCTTTATTTCCTACAACAATTGCCAATACAGCCAGAAAACTCCAGACTATTTGCCAGTTCACTGTCCTGTTCAGTGCTCACTCTCACTGTGCTCAGTCCTAATTACAGCACTGTTCCAGTCCAATCCAGATCATCCCACGTCGCGTCGGTCAACTCCACAGTCCTCGCTGCCGCTGTGCGATCCACCCGTCGCGCCGAGTTCCCCGGGACGGCACTACCTCAGCCCAGATCAGCTCACCAGCTCTTCCGTTCACCCTTCCCGCCGGTCACTAGTTCCCCGTTGACTAGCTATTCCGCTCTCGGGTCCCTCCGGTCACTGGCTCCTCAGCTTCCCAAGACACACTCAGGCCGCGCTGATCAGTCCTCTCCGTCCAGCTCACCCTCTGACGCTGACGCTCGCCGCTACTCACGGACTGCCTCTCTGACTGTTCCCTCGTTGACCCTCCGGCTCTTCACGGACTGCCTCTCCTCTGATGTACTGACTCTTCACACTGTACTGAACTCTCCTTGACTGACTCTTCACACTGACCGCCGCTCCATCGCTGACTGTCTCTCTCAACTCCGATTCACTGACTGACTCTCCACACTGAACTGACTGTCGCTGTTACTCTCATTCGTTGACTGACTGAACTCTTCACCCTGACTGCCGCTCCATCACTGACTCGCCGCTCGCTCGCGGCCCTATATATAGGGCCGACGAATATTCCAGACCCGGTCTCTCGAAAGCTCTCCGCCCGCGCATTGTCTAGAATGTCCGCGCGGGGCGAAGTCACAGCCCTAGCGCGTGGCTCCACCTCTGGCCCCTCCCACGAGCGCGCACCGTCACTCACCGCGCCGCCGTGCCAGGGAGTAGGCCGCACCCGTCGGCGCGCGGCTCCAATCAGCAATAAGAGGGCCGTCCCTTTCTGGATTTATCTAATTCTAGTTCTTTCGGCCCGAGTCCTTCTTCTATCAGCTTCTAGGCTTTTCTGGGCTTTGTCACAATATTGTAAGGCATGTATATTTTGTAAGCATTTCTTTGTTTAAATTCATTGTGTGATAAGCGGTATATACTGTATAATAACAGAATGCTAAGATTACTCATAAAGCATGGTTTACACAGATATGGTATTACGAAAATATTAACAGAAAAAACCGAAGGCTAACCATCACGCAAAGAGCATCATAATGCAAGTTGGTAACACGCCTACTCTAGTTTCCTATTCCTTGACCTATGTTATCGATGTTTCATGTACCTACAGAAGAATTATCCCACAATATGTCTCATTAAAATTACAAAATAAAATACTTTATTATGAATAGGTGTTTTATACTTTGATAATGAACAATGAAAAATTACCTAAATTACACCAGCATAGCTCTATTTTTGTCTCTACGATTCTACTAGAGGACAAATCTCCATGCCGCTATATTTGGCTCTGCGAACATTGCACTGTATACAGATGGCAAAGCACTTACAAAATACAGAAATAAAAGGGAAACGAAATGGTGGGATTTTCTCCGAGATTGCGAGACATTTTTCATTTCTAGTTGTCTTATGCAGTGATACTATTTCATACGTACTGCTACTGCAGCGCCTTTTCAAGCGATACTTCCCTTTCAAGCACGTTAGTGGACCCTTTCTTCTTATAAACAGCAGCTAAATCTTTATGCCCTTTATTATTTGAAGGTAATCCCAGATAAATTTGGCAGTAGAGAGCTTAGTGATAAAATCATAACACTCTTCACGATTTTCTCAAACGTATCGCTTTTTAAATTTTCCCCAATGGTTTTGATTGAAAACTAATTAATGAAATAAGAAATGTCCTTTGAAAATTTCTTCTTCCTCCAAGGATTAGGCTTTTGCCTGTTCCGGTCTCATATCTGCTCAGTCCTTCTTTTAATCGGTCGTCCAATCGATCTACGTCCTTTAGGTCTGTACTTTAATGCCTGTCTAGGTATTTTTTTCCTCTGGCATGTGACCTATATGTTTCAACCATTCTTCTCTATATTTTTCGATCTGATTTAGAAGTGGTTGTACATTTAATTCTTCTCTAATTTTCTCGTTCCTTATGTGCTCTTCTTTTGTACAACCTTGACTGAACGTAAAAACCTCATTTCTGCGTTTGCAAACTATTTATCCTATTGCCAAAATTTATTTCATAAATCGACTATGACGCTTATACGTCCCTTGAACAATAGTTTGAATTAAATAGTCTTATTTTCAAATAGTAATTAGATTTGAAGATAGTTATTCAACACATAATGGTTTATTTCCAGGAATATTTAAGTCGTTGATTGTAGTTGTTCTAAATAATATTGCCAATGTCTATCTGTACAATGTATAGCTGCAAATGCAATAAATTATTATTATTATATTATTATAATTCACAGTGAAAATAAGACCGTTTAAAACAACATCTCTCAAAACACACCAGTAATTCGCAATGTAACACCACACTCGATAAATGAAATTGTTGAAATTGTTGTAAACTATAAAGTCCATTCAACAACAATGTTATTAATAATCATCATCATCATTATCGTCAGCGTCATGATGGTGATGATGGTATTAGCGGCTACAGCGCAAGGTGAAAAGGAAAATAATCTGTAAGAGAGACTTTAGCGGGGACGATCTATTATAGCTCTCATTTCCTATGGCCGTGGTACAAAATAGTCAGTGTGTTAGCTCTATTCAGGAGATAAGGAATTGACAACGTGCATAGGAAATCATCACAAGCTTCCGCTAAGGCCTAGCGAAATTGCAGAAGATGATTTTAGTTCCTATCAACCACAATGCTTAGCTTTGTTAGAGAGAGATCCAAACCCAGATGATTTTAATAAACTATATGATGCTTTCATAGATTCTCTTCGTGAGATGAATGAATCTTTGCTAGGACCTAAATAGCAAATACCCCATTAAGTACAGTATAATCAGATGCGAATAAAAAAGGCAATTGCAAAATAACATCCAGCTTAAGGCTTGATTTGCAGGTAATAGTATCCATTTCAGTGCTTAGACTAGACCAGAAACTATATATAGACAACTATACATCTTTGTTCCAAGGCTCAGTTGCATCAGTTACCGAACACATTCATGGAAAACATCGATAAGATAGTGTTGTTTCTACCTCCAAACGTTCCAAGTAGCATGTCAAATTCAAGATAAAAAGTAAGTGGCCTTAATTTTATTAGAGCCACATGGGAAGGGATAATGTAACTCCAGTATTTATCTGATTAGTCTGGAAGAAGGCTTCAAAACGCCATGCAAAAAAATCCATTTACCTTTACCTATTGATCTTACTAAACTACTTACTTACTTACTTACTCAATGGCAATAGATAATTCCTAAGCAAGCTAAAGGAATATTATCTATTTTATGGAACCCGGAGGTTCATTCCCGCGCTTACCTGAGTCCGCCATTCAACCCTATTCTATGCTAACTCCATCCAATAATCCCCCACAAATCCTACTTCCCATAAATCCGTTCTAAGATTGTCCTCCCATCTACGTCTGGGTCTTCCACTTGGTCTTTTCCCTTCAGGTCTCCCAGTAAATACTTTTGAGATATGTCTTTCCTCCCCCATGCGTGCAGCATGTCCAGCCCATTTCATCCTTCGCGACTTAATTACCCTTACTATATCCGGTGAAGCGTATAGGTCCTGAAGCTCGACGTTATGCCTTACTAAACTACGGTAAAGGTATTTCGTACCATAGGCGCCGACTTGTAAAAATTATTGCGGGTGCTCACTCTTTCAGGAAAATCACATTCCAGTTTAGTATAATTTATGTTGAAAGTTCTTCTTCATTACAAACAACGACATTATTACTTATTAACAACATTATTGAGGATTAATAAAATCTTAACATGTTGGGCCACAGAAGGATGATCTTTCTGTGAATTATGTTTTCACTACAAATGTCTGCCTGAGAATTTAAATTCTACTGATGAATTCATTTTCTATTTCATCCGAATCTAAATGCATAGCTTCTTCTCTACGAGATTTGCTTTTGACCCATTAGGATCAAACGGGCGGTGATTATGGAGAACTACCAACTTAAAGATACTTTAAGATACTTGGCTCTGTTCGGATTCTATTTCATTATTGGTTTGCAAAACTATACTTTGGTCTGAATCTTTTGAGACAGTGGGATGAGTAGATACTTTCCGCTCTAGAACCGGCCCTAAAGTAAACAAGTATGAGACGACAAACTCATATATAATTTGTTTCTACTTATTTAATATATTTATAACTATTTTCATTGTTTTATATGTGCAAGTGTAACCGTTTTTGAAGTTTCAAAATTTAAAAAAGTGGAATTTGTAACAAATTAGTGCATGATTAAGTCTTATGTTTCAGTTTCATTAAAAATATGATCCTGATATGCATTTAATAAGAGGCCTAAATTTAACTATTAGAAAACTAGGAGTAAGAGAATTTTTTTTAATAAGTTGATTATATTGTTCTTAGCCCCTATTAATGCCTAATTTACAAATTTCAATCAGGAAATAATACCCCATAGTTCATACAAATGCAAGAGCTTTCTTCTGTAATTTACCAGATTTTGATGACTATTATTTCTTTCTCAAAATTTGTCTTTTTAATTGTGCAACTGTCACACCCGTCGCAACGGAATGCCCGGTACGAGTATATAATAATTATTGGGAATGATCGGCACCCCCAATAATTATTTTGGGGGTGCTGAAAATGCAAAGAACCCCCAAAGTCGGCGCCTATGTTTCATAGAACCTATGAATATGGAAGCTGAAAGTCGTTGAGTGGTCAAGGCAAAGGACTTTAAGTGGCTGCTGAGATTAAGGAATTGAATAAATGGACTTCCAGTAAATCTGGTTTATCCACTTCCGAATGGATTACTTGCTTTTTAAAAGAATGCCAACAGTTAATGCTGTTCGAGCAATTCCCATCCAATCTATAGAAGGTAGCCGGTGCAGATATGTCATCTCCAATACTAAAATACAATAAAGAATGTTGGTCTCTTAATTTTAGCATGTGGGACTATACCCAAACTTTGTGAAAAAAATTCGAAAAAAATATGGCTTTCTTTTCAAGTCGAGAGATGGTATTGTTACCACAGTAATGAAAAAATCCAGCCAGATACAACACAATCATCTACGAATTCATTAATATTGTTATATACTAGGAGGTGCCCGTGGCTTTGCCACGATAATTCTTTTAAAAATTAAAAATTAAGAGTATAATAATTATTAAAGCATTATATTTATTAACACTTGCACGCGAATCATTCACAAACTAAGCCATTAATAATTAATGAAACAGCTAAAATTCCTGCTTTAGAGTACATTCCACGACATGAAAGCGCCCCCTGGGAAAACTACAGGGTGATCCGTTAGAGATGTCAGAAAAGTAAAGCATTGTGTACAAGAAACTATTTAAATTTATTAATTGTTAATGGTACAAACAGGTGTAGGAAGCCTGTAAGTTTTGTATTCCAGCGCATTAGCCCTCAACATGACCGCCATTGCGAATGCGGCACAGATCATACCTCGCGGACAGGTTCCGCCACGTGGCGTGGAGCATTTCTGGAGTGATTTGCTGTAAGGCCGCTGTAATCATCTGTCGTAGGTCAGCTACATTCTGTGGTCTTTGTGTGTACACAGTTCACTTGATGTACCCCCACACAAAAAAAATCTGGAGGAGTCAAGTCCTATCACGTAACCTTCCGCCTGTACGAGGCATTTTGAGACCATCTTCCAAGAACATGTGATACCAGTTAACAATGTCTCGATGCGAAGGGGCAGTTGTACTGACATTGGAAAGCCCGCTGTGTTTGTATTACACTAGAAAACTTCGCATAAATACCATACTAAACACTGAGCGCGCTGTTGTGGCGTGACCACCATTTTGTCTTCTATGCACGATAGCGCCGCCAAGCCATATTGTCGAAGTCCGAAACATCACTGATTGTTAACTCCCATTCTTTCCACTTACATTACAGCAAATTGCACAGAGCTATATACATTAACCTCTTAAATATAACATTTTACTTTTCTGACATCTCAAACGGATCACACTGTATATCTGAATCGATTATGCAGTTCCAAAGAACCTGTGAACACATAATACGTATTGTTTCTCAGCTGTTTATTGACATGAATATGATGTGAATTTTATTTTATCGATTCAGTGTAATTTTCAGAAATTATATAATGTTTCAAGGGAAGGAATGGTTTGTTTGGATTATTATTATCAGCGATATTTCAAGAGATAAAACCATCAATATTTTACAGCTGTTGCCCCCGGCTTCGCCCGCCATTATTCATTGACTCCAGGATTTTTAAGAAAATTACACTGGTAGATTATTAAAAATGTTTGTGGTTCAGAGCTATGAAAATTGTAAGTAAAAATAAAATTAGAATATTTGTTCATTGTGTTCATTTCACTTAGGCCTTATATAATAAAGAAACGGTTTTCCTTCCTAATTTTGTAGTCGTCATGAAAGTTTAGACTGCGAGAGACGAACATCGCCGAGTATACCCGATGTCTCACGAAGCGGGCGAGCAAGCACGCTATTTAGGGCCGTTGAATTGTATAAGAGTAGATTTTTTGTTTGTTTGTTTTACGCATGTATATTTTAATATTAGCAACAGTTTTAAAATGTGTATTAACATTCACTGTGTGTACACTGACATCATGGTCTATCTCCATTAGGAGGCGGTTTGGAGAAATGAAAATAAAACAAAACCAATAAAAATGTTTAATTTTAATAAGAGAAAATGAGAATAGCTTCGTTAGAAACCAGGGTTACCGCAATTATAATAACAGAAACGTGTTTTCTTTTAGTATTGACATGCAGATACTAACTAAATATAAAAATCCCCCAGTTTCTCAGGAAATATATTATTTAATGGACTAGCGATACCAAAACGCTTCAAAGAGCTCCCACTAAAATTATTAAAAAAAACGATAAAATAATTTCTTACAGAGAAGTGTTATTACTTTGTAATAACTTCACCTGAGTTACGAAAAATACTAATTTGACAATTGGTGTAAGTTATGTTTATTAATCAGTATTAAATATTAATTGTCTTTGTTAGATTTAATTTTATACATGTATTGTATTAACTGTATTTCTATAACATTTATTAGTTGTTTGATTATGGCCATAACATTGTAATATGCTCTATGACAAATTAATAAACCAATTCCTGTAACTTATTATTAACTAATTGTCCATAACATTTTGTTGTGCTCTATAAGAAAATAATAAACCATTCATTCAATTAAAAAATAGTTAGAGATTATGTCTTCTAGAATTTCGAACTCAGATAGTCTATATAAAAGTTTAAAAATTTTAAATAACTTGGGATAGATTCCCTTATTACTGTAGACTAATAGACTACTTCTTACTTGGGAAAGGTATAGTTGCTTAACATAATTATATCTCACATATATTTTAAGAATTTGACCTATTTAACAGCCATTTTTTCTTTAAATATTATATACTGTACTAATATAGTATGAACAGTTCTGATAAACTGAACTGCCAATTTGAAGGCCTTGAATTTACCCTTACTAGACATATTAACCATTAATAATAATCCCCGTAAACTTCTCAAAATAAATGGAAATCAGCTCTGTAACATATATTATGGGTTACTTGATAGAAGTTTCTCCTGTGTTTAGCATGTATGTCTTTTGATAAAGTTTTCAGGTAATATATTATTGATGGTATCCAAGTTATACTTTGAAAAGTATTGAAATACCAAAAATAATTTTAATACGAAATATAGTCCCATTATTATGTGAAATGTACATTACAAACGGACCGTTATCAATGGTAAAACCTACACTACATTGTTTTGGTTTTCCTCGGGGCAAATGCAGAGGAACAGACAAAAGCTTAGATAGAGCTCGGTACATAATATCTGCCCCTACCAACAAACGTTTTCAATTTACAATAAATAACATAGACTATTCCCCTCACAAAATGGTACGGCAATACACCAAATTATGAACAGGTATTCATGCACAGCGGACCGCCTAACCTAATAGCAATGAACCCCAGTCCTACTGAATCGTATTTTGTTTGGTTTTAATCGTAGCCTTTGTCACTGTCTTTTTGAAGGGGCAAAACTTCTCTCTCTCTCTCTCCCTCTCTCTCCCTCTCTCTCTCTCTCTCTCTCTCTCTCTCTCTTTCTCTTTTTTTCTCTGTTTGGTAGAATGATTACATATTAATATAGACATAGGCTTGTAAGTATTATTTTCATAGGCCTCTACCCGTAATGTTGCAGTATATTTCGTGTGGCAGGGCTCAAAATACTGAGTTCGTAAGAGGTGACTATTTTATAACTATCCTTTACAGAATTTCTAAAACAAAATATTTCAATTAGAAATACACAGACACACATGTACGATACCACAAAACCTGCATAAAATATGCTGAAAAATCTATATCGAATTTTATACAACAAAACTAGAATTTCAAAGACTAACCAATACTTCCTCTACCTATAGTGCCTATGGTATGGGTCGAAAGTAATAGGAAAAATGAGTGTTTAGCTGCCTATTCCGTTTTGCTAAAAGGTCATTTTTCTATTTTAAAACACTTTTACAATGGATAGAGAAATATTAACAATTATAGCACACAGAACCCAGCAATAATTCCCATAGGCCTATTATAACAGATAGTCCAATTAGTATGGCTGTTAATCAAACTTATTGATCTAGAAAATTATTAAACACACATTTATAAAAAAAATTAAACAACAATCCGAACACACATATTAAAAAGCTGTTAAGTTAGAAATTGATTCAAACTTCTTAATAATATCGTAATCGTTTAAAAGGCACGTTAATGAAAAGACATAGGTTACAAAAGGAAGCAAATATAACGTCATGTGAGCGTTGAAAATAAATTTAGAAATATTGGCTACCACAACTTCTGGTTTCCATAAATCATAATAAAATAGAGTGCGAATAAAGACAAATAAGACAAATAAGAGAAGAATTTGCTCAATTCACGATTGTCACCCGCGAGAAGAAAAGCACATTTGGTATTATAGTTTGAAATATAAAATTTGGCCTTTGAAGTGATATTACATGAATAAAAGCACCTAGTCAAATTTGAAACAAGTGAAAATAGTAAATTATAGGAATAATTTTCCTGGTTATCAATTTATTCTATAACTACACTTCGAAAATATAGTGTATAACGTTTATAGTTAATATTAATGACTGCACAACCAAGGAAGAAGTTATAAAAAAAATATAAATATAAAACAGAAATCGTTCATTGGCATCCAGATGAAGGGACACGTCTATTAACAAATTACATACAATATTCAATTTGAGTTATAAAATTGCTCATGAAACGCCACTGGTGTATTTGATTAGCACAAGGGCGTTACGAAGCTGTAAACAGGAAGTAAGAATGAACAGCAAATTACGTGGAATGAAAGGCTTGGTAGGTGTAGCTATGTGAACATGACTGTGAATACTGGTTATTTCGATCCCCAGTCAACCTAATCTTTTATGTGCAGCACTTTAAACTGGAGACCTGGCTTTCCTATCTCTTGTTATGGAATTTAAGTCTACTTATATATTATAATATGTGGTGCATATTTTATTTTCGCAGAGCACACTTAAGGGGAAAAGGAATTGATTTTTGGATGAAAATTTTGATTTTATTTTTATTGTTGTGTTTTACTCTCTAGACTTTTCTCTTTAAAATGATTTATCATACATAATTGTACTGTAATTCTCCCTATGCTTTTTTTATTTTTATTTTTCTGAGACGATCAAGATTTTGGAGCAGGGATATTTTAACTTTCAAGTTCAATTGGTTTTTGAATGAAAATTGAGATTTTTTTATTGTATTTTATTCTCTGAACTTTCCTCTTTAAACTGGTGTATCATACATAATTGTATTGTAATTCTATCCTTGACATTTTTTTCATTTCACTTAGAAGATCCAGACTATAGCGCAGGGATGTTTTAACTTTGAAGCTTGTTTCCTGTAGGCTAAGTGTACTTTTTCTGTATAAAAAATACATTTTCTCAGCTTGGAGACTACTTAACCTACAATCTTGAAATTTTCAGGATTTGCTTATTCAGATATCTTACATATAGGCTACAAAAACACTTTTTGAATCGGTTAAATTATGAAATATTTATAGGTCATAACGTACTTGAAAACGTTGATACAAAAATTATAAATAAAAAAGTAATATTTCAGTAAATAAGTATGTTTTTAAAAATTATTTTTTTCAGTAGTGACACAGGGTAGGTATCTAGAAAGTGTGAAAAGATCAGGAACCTATCTTTAGTTTTTTAGAAGGGGTACATTGTATTTAACATTGTAAAGATAGGCCATTCCGTTTCCCCTGACCGTTTCACTGCTGCTGACGCATATTTGCGTCACCTCAAAAGATTGTATCAAAGCCGAGGTAAGTTTAACAGCAAAATTTGGCAGCTTATGATCAATAATTGCGAGATTATTTAGTCCTGATTGTGACAATTAGTAAAAAAAAAAGATGTTATACTTAGTTTCATTGGAACAAAGCGTTTAGAAGTAATTAGTCTAACTGAAGTCCTATACTGTTAAGCCTATTAGGTATTACACAATGCAGCATCTGAATGATTAGCCTATAAGGAGAATATTTCTATATCAGGTCTTCATATTACTTTCATCTAATTTATAAAGTGAACCTTAAAAACGCTTGAAGGGATTATTAAAAAAAAAAGTGGTACAAGTGGTACAAGTGGCATCAGCTGAAAAATTTATATCATGTGGGAAAAGTAGTCTCAGTTTTGTGAATACCTCAGAAGAAAAAGTAGTTTTATTTTAAAATTGAAGAAAGAAATTAATAGAAGAACATAAAACACCCCTTATGCCTGAGATCTTCACAAAACTGAGAACACTTACGCCATCAAAACAAAACCTTCCGGTAATGCCACTTGGGCCTTTACATTTTTTTGAGTCCATTAATAGAAATCTTAATAATGGCAGATTATCCGTATAATAAAGAGTGCTTAAATAATTTAATTCAATTGTTTGCTTAAAATCAGACCAAAGGAGGACAAGATCTCCCACTTCATTTTTCATGATGATACTTATTTACTTACTCAACGGCAGTAGACAATTCCTAAGCAAGCTAAAGAAATATGATCTATTTTATGGAACCCGAAGGTTCATTGCTGCGCTTACCTGAGCCCTCCATTCAACCCTATTCTGTGCCCAACTCCATCCAACCATCCCTCTCAAATACTACTTCTCTTAAATCTATCCTAATATTGTCCTCCCACCTACGTCTAGGTCTTCCTAGTGGTCTTTTCTTTTCGGGTCTCCCAGTCAGTATTTTTTAGATACGTATTTCCTCCCCCATGCGCGCAACATGTCCAGCCCATTTCATCCTCCGTGATTTCTTTACCCTCACTATATCCGGTGACGAGTACAGGTTATGAAGCTCGTCGTTATGCAGTTTTCTCCAGTCCCCATAATATGAGAAGCAGGACAATTGTGTTATAAATTTTTAATTTTAGATTTCTGGACAAAAGACGAGAAGATAAGAGTTCATGAACTGCATAAAAGCAGGCATTTCCTGATTTGAGTCTACACTTAACATCTGCCTTAATATTATTTGTGCCTGTAATTACTGCTCCCAGATATTTGAACTTCTCCACTTGTTCGAACGCTTTACCGGCTATTCTAATATTTTGTAGCGCATTATTTTGACGTTTCACGACCATATGCTTAGTTTTTTCTGTATTAATCTGCAATCCAACATCCCTGCAGGCATCGAAAAGACTTTCTGCATTTCTCTCGATTATGTTTATGTCATCGCCCAACAAGCAAACGTCATCTTCATAAGCTAAAATCGGGTGACTGCCATTTATTAAAAAAAAAATTTTCATGTTGGTAGGTGCTTAATATCAGAACGGTCAAATTCTGATATCTTAATGAGGCTCCAAGTTGCTGCAAGTCATTAGTTTTCTGACAGTGGTAGTTAGCAGGCTGAGGGACTACCAAACTATGGTTTGTCACATACGGCCAAAGAGAATAAAAAAGACGGGCTGCAGAGTAAAAACTCAGAGTTTATATTACGTTCGAAATTATGACGATATGCATGAAATTAATTGAATTAATTATTCACGTTAAGCAGAACAAATATTATATATATTTATGTACATATAACTTTTATACTTTGAAAAATTACCTACTTCAAAGAAATAAAACCGAAAATTTAAAATTGTGACATATATTAACAAAACTTCAATAAATAAGTTTTTATGATATGTCTCAAAGTCACATGCCTAAGTTATTATTATTAATATTGAATTCCAAGGAAAAAAAGAGAACCCTATTGTGCATTAATATATTGGGTTACAGTTGAACACATGCAGATTGAACATTAGGATGAAAGCTTATTAAAGATGCGGTCGATGAATGTTATAAAATGAGTATAAGTGTATAGTGTAAATCTTCCAAAATCAGGACAGTCAAAAAGCAAGTGTTGCACTGTTTGAGAAAATCCACAGTTTGAGAGGATCCACAGAATCATGAGTCCTATGCCATAAGCTATTTTTGAAAGTGAAATATTTATCAAACTCCTTGAAATTCTGAATACTTACATTTTGTCTTCTCATTACCATTGCATCACTGAAAACGCTCATGGATAACCTACATAGCCTACTTTCTGCAAAAGTCACATAAAATTATAGTTTTGCAGTTAGATCCGGTGACATCAAGATAGAATAAGATTCCGCAATGTGCCTACAGAATAATAAAATGATATTACATAATTTATAATGGCTCATCCTCTTTGCCGTACACACTTTTGAACCTAATTATATACATATTACAAAACAATCATGGGTGAAATGTAAATGTACTTTGGCACATGTTTAATTCCCGTTGTAAGCGCAGAATATCAAGTGTACACGCCTTCCATTCTCAGGATGTTGGGTTCTCTTGCCCTCTTTCTCTTCTAAGTGGCTAGTATGAGAAAACAATCCTTTAATAGGATTTCAAATCCCTATTTTACTGCAAAGTGATATTTTTCCTGACTGTACTTTAAGGCGGATCATAAAGAAATAAAGAAAGAAAGAAAGAAAGAAAGAAAGAAAGAAAGAAAGAAAGAAAGAAAGAAAGAAAGAAAGAAAGAAAGAAAAAAGGAATAAATTGAGATAGCACTTTTCTGTAGGCTATTTCCATTTTGAGTACCAGAACTTCTAAACTCACCAGTTAATGCGAGCATTACAACTTTACTTATTAATAATGTTTGCAATAAAAAATACTTTCATGACGATTCTTTAGCATTATTACGAAACATGCAGTATTACGCAACATTTTTTTGCAGAACGACCAGTTTTCTTTGAAGCAGTATGAGTGACTAAGCGTTGGCTAATAGCATGGAGGTTCCCCTTTAATATCCAATGGTTTCCATAATGTAAAAAACTGACAATGCGATACAGTGGATAGAAAATGTGCCCCGTATTCTATAGAGGAAGATTTTTCCTAGGCGGAAATCGACCCCGGATATTCAGCTCTGAACGCTCATGCCTAGGTCACTAAGCTCAGGCAGAAATATTTAATATGAGACTGGGTTCGTCCTGTAGGAGCCTACTAGTATAGGCGTCAGCGTACAAAGTCGAAATCCCGAGTTCCATTCCCGCCTGGGACAAGTCTTCCGGTAGGGAATACATATTAAATTATAAATCTCTTCAGAAAGGTAAGACCAAAAACTTGTCACTAACTGTACCCTGTTTATTATCGTTTTCTGAGACTGATTGAAAATAAGTATCTTTTTTTTTTAATGAGCTTATTAAAATGGTTTAGGAAGGCAAAGAATACAGACAACAAGTAATTGAGAAGTGCAAAGTGACGACTGATGAGATATCAGATGAAATTGCTGGTGGAGAGCGGAAACTTGACCAAGGAGTCCACGAATATGATCTGTTATGGAAGGATTTGAAATTTTAAGTGAGAATAGAAACTTCTTAAAATATTTCCCTAAAATATTTTTGCATTCATAGGCTTTACTTTTCTTTACTGTAATATTCTTGCTTCTCATTCTGGCAAAGAGTACGAGGCTGCAATATGAGAGTCCATAATCAGATAACTATTAACCCTTATTAGTAGTAGTGGTAGTTATTACTTGGAAGTTTCCATATAAAAAATCTTGAGAAGTTTAAACTTTGTACGTTCCACCATTCGTACCAGAAAAATCTGATACCTTATATTTCATTCAGCAAAACGCTATATTGTGTATCGTTGTTTCACCATTACAGCCGTATTGGTACGGTACATAACAATGTTAATCCTGGGTAGTTGGGAGAGTAGTGTGTTTAATAGTGTGGGATCCCAATAGTGTTGATTGACTTACTTATGACAGGTCTTCATGCAATACGTTCATTTCCTTAGCAGATGTATCTCAGATTTCGCTGAGCAGTCTTGATAACTTAGATTCCAGAGCGTTAATTGGATGACATTGTACTCATTACGTTATCAGTTCTCATCTTCAGTCCAGTAACAATACGGTATTGTGTTACCATCCTCTGTTCCAATTTGTTTTACATGAAGTACCCATTCAGTGTGATAATCAAGCTACCCAACTCCAGAGAATGTATCAAATAATAAGGAGATGTACAAATAGGCATGGCTTTTCCATAATGACCATCCCAATCAAAGGGAAGGTTATTATGACTTGATATTATCTTCCTATTTAGAACAGCAGTGAAAATTTAAAGAATGGCTTCAAACAAATCTTAATCTTTAGTGGTTTTGTCAGATTTAAAAATTGTAAGTTTTAATACAAATAATCGCTTATGCACAATCGCTTTTCAGTCTTTCTCCCATATTCTTCTCCTCTTGGTTGGTGTAAAATATTCCTGATTAGAAGGAAATGGCACCCATGAATCATACATCAAACTGCAATCAATTGCTGTTATCTTTAACGCAGAACAAAGCAGAATGATTTGATGTCACTTCTCAACTTTTTCCCCATCAAATTTAAAATAGCCCAATGAGATCCGTACAACACTGATAGGCTTCGCGGCCTTAGATCTTGTCGCTCCTTTCGAGGTTCATAAAGTAGACTTAGACATCTTAGTAGTATGTAAATACCTTTATTAAGTGGCAGAATGATACTTTATAAGATTACTTGGTAACCTGGAAAAATGTCTGTCCGTCAGCCCGTGTTTCTGTACGCTTTATCAGACTTTCATAAAACTTAGTATACGCATTTTTTAAAGTCCATAAGAATAATCCTGTTGATTTTGAACCAAATCGGTTGACCGTTACTAGTTACTGGTTACTTTAACGTTTACATGCTTTTTAAATAGCAAATTTTCATTAATCGATAGAAATGAATACGCCGTTGGGAACTGAAGATAAGTGCCTGCGTGTTTGTACACCTTCAGATGCTTTGGAAAAAATTCACTCTTGACGTGAGGAATTTGTAGTGAATTTGTTCTGTTAATATTGTAGTGGTTGAGGCGCTGCGCTACAAACCGGAAGGTCGCGGGTTCGATCCCCGATGAGGTCATTGGAGTTTTTCAGTTGGCCTAATCCTTCTGGTGGTACTATGGCCCTGGGGTCGACTCAGCCTCTAACAGAAACTAGTACCGGGAGCATTCCTGGGGGTAAAGGCGGCCGGTGTGTAAGGCTGACAACCTTACCACCTTCACGTACCGATTGTCTTAAAATCCGGGAGTCTCATCCTCCTGGAACCCTCTGGGCCTCCATGGCCTGTAATAGGGAACACGATGCTCATCAAACTTTCTCGAGAAACCGTGGTCTAAAACGCAACAGTTTCTGAAATATGGCTTATTAACTCCATCTGGCACTTGGTTTTATCAGTTTACCTGAATTCATTGTATTATATAATTAGAATTGTTTTATTTTACCTGGTGAAATTAAGGCCATTCGGCCTTCTCTTCCATTCAACCAGGATTAATACAACTGAACTTTACAACATTACAATAGAACAAGTACGATACAAGTACGATACAAAGTTACAGATACACAAAAATATGATTATACTATTATCATTTAAGGCTTAAGAACTAGTCCTCTAGAGATAATACAATAGGCCTACATAAAAAAAAAATATGTTAAATAGTTTGCTACTTACTATTACTAAAATATTAACTATTACTAAGAAATATAATGTGAAAGAAAAATGAAAAGTTAAAAATGAAAAGTTGTGGATAATTGGAAACACTTCGCTTTGAAAAATATCTCAATATGGAATAATTTGTAGAATTATCTAGCCGGTGTTTTACTTGGCTCATTTAATTTTGCTTTTGAACTCATGTCTCTTGCAATGAGATGTTTATTTCGAGACCGCAGTAAAACTTTCGTGGTTCTACTGTAGATAGTAAGAATAGACTCTAATTTAGGAATTGTCTAAACAGTAGAAATAAAAAGGAACAAATGCTTACATAAGTTGATTTGTTTGTTTGTAGTTCTGCTTATGTTTACTGCATTCATGAAATATAATAGTAGTAAAATACCAGCTTGCTGTTCATGTAATTGTACAGTGGTGTACAGTGCATAATGAAGCAATGCTTGCAAACCAGACCTACTAGTAACAATGACAGAATTTATTTTCAACTAACTTTAAAGGAACTCCTAGATGACTGATAAACAATATTAGCATATTTTCCACTAATTTTCTTCCACTATCTTAAAATATGATAATAATACTTCTACATAATATTTCCATGATTACTCGAAGATTAGACCATAACAAAACGGAAGTTATTATTTCAAGCGGTTTCTGATAGTATACCAATATTAGATAAATATTAATATTCGTACTACTTATAGGATGAACTTGCCAATCCTTAGTGTTATAAGTACACATAACAGCTTTAAACATTTATGGTTTGACTGGGAACGTGAATTACAGGTGGAAAATGTACAGACTATACCCCGCGTAAACTAATAATTTCCACTTGAAAATAAAAACTAATGATATATGTATGCCCATTTACTTACTTATTTACTTACTTACTTATTCATTGGCAATAAACAATTCCTAAGCAAGCTAAATAAATATTATCCATTTTATGGGACCCGGAGGTTCTTTACCGCACGAACATGAGCCCGCCAATCACCCTATTTTGTGTTAACTTCATCCAGCCATCCCTCACAAATCCCACTTCTCTTAAATCTATTCTAATATTGTCCTCCCACCTACGTTTATGTCTTCCAAGTGGTCTTTTCCCTTCGGGACTCCCAGTCAATATTTCTTAGACATAGGCCTATCTTTCTTTCCCCATGGGCGCAACATGTCCAGCCCATGTATCCTACGTGATTTAATTACCCTTACTATATTAGCTGAAGAGTGGAGGTTATGAAGCTCGTCATTATACAGTTTTCTCCAATCTCCTTTTTCATCTATCTCTCTTAAGGCAAAATATTTCACTAAGACCCCGTTTTCGAACACCTCAGATTATGTTCTTCCTGAAGAGTAAGCGACTATTTCTCACATCCATATAATACAACCTGAAGGATAATTGTCTTTTACATTTTTATTTAGATTTATGGACAGAAGACCAGAAGATAAAAGTTTCTGAATTGCATATAAACTAACATTTCCTGATTTTAGTCGACACCTAACTTCTGCCTTAACATTATTTGTATCTGTAATCATCTCTCCAATATATTTGAATTTCTCCACTTGTTCGTTTAAATGACCATTTACATAATGTAATTGAATGGCTGTATAGTAAATTTCAAAAATAATAAAGAAACTCACACGTGAACTCTTATAATTTGAAATATAAGATGGGAGTTAAGGATGACTTCAGTGCTGAATTTCACAGGAATGAGAATTGAAGGAGACGAAATTCACACTTCCGGCAAAATTAATTTGGAAGGGATAATTATATCAGAGTTAATTTTGGAATTAAAGAGCTCCAATGAGCCGCTACTTGATGATAGGGAGTGACGAGTTTAAAGTGTTGCAACCGAGGTAGGGAGAGGTAATTGTGGTACTGTGCCAGTGAAGTGGAAGCTACATCAGGTGTCAGTGTTTGTGTCAGTGGGCTTATAATCTCTGGTTCATGAAAAAGTTCTCTGCTTTCGCCATGCGTGGAAAGGGTGAGCAACATTTTATTATTCATATTGTTTACGTCACTGGCGTCAAAATTCAATGGCTCATCCGAAATTGAATATCCTGTCCTCGTTTCAATTCTTGACGCCTTTGACCCATAACTCAAAACTTGCATTTATCAATATGATTTTTATTGCATTACTTCAATGACTATAATAATATAATATAATTATTTTTTTATTAATTATAATTATTTTTAATTATAAAATTACGAATTACGAATTTTTTCCTCCTTGGCGTAGTATGATGTCATTTTCTTGAGAAAATTCAAATTCACATCGTGACTAATATCCACAGCAACCCAAAAGCATAATAAGCATAAAAATCATAGCAGGGTTTTGGACAAGTGTTTGCTACCCAGAATATGATTCTGGAAGTATAAGGGTAAGCTAAAATAAGTTTTAAAAGCACGATAAAGCATATATATAATATAATATATATAATATAAATATAATAATATAATATATTATATAAATTATTGAAAAATTAACAGCTTTTTAAAAATCTAACGATAGATTCAATGCAAATAAATGGTGCAAAGTATGTTGCACAAATTTTCTCGCCATATACAGGTTAAGAATTGTGTTATTGAGGTTACCAGAGTGTACTAGTCAAACATTAATGTATAACCTCCAGGTTAAATAGATTTAAGGCTCTTACCAATCAATAAAATAATTATTTTAGTACTCTTCCTTATTCTTCTCCTCTTATTCGGAATAGAATAATCCAGAGTAAGAGGAAATGGCACTCTTCAACACTAAATTGTTTATACGATTTCATAACTACTCTATGCCTTTCTGTTAAATGTAGACTATAGATGGAACTTCCTCATTATGATATTAAACTTTACTTCCTTTTTCTTTAAATTTTAAAGAAAGTCAATAGGAAATGATTTTTTTTCAATTCAATAGATTTTCTCTCACCTTTTGGAAAACACATTGCTTTCTAGAATATACCAATGAAAATTTCAGATCCATTGTATCCGCGAACCGTTATTTTCAATTAATGTGAAATACTTGATCGATGTTGAGACCTTCTCGTACAGCTCATATATACCATAGTGGTGTGCTAAGTTAGGCGTCTACAACTATTATTTCATTTTAACTAACTTTTCAAAACACACACATAATAAAATTATCCAAAATTATCCAAAATGATAAATCACCGGTTGTTAATAAAGCAACTAACTTGCAACCGTACAGGAATCTGCTTCAACGATGTGAGAAGCTAATCGATTTTCCGCATAATCTAATCAAGTAGAAGACTACTGAGTTCAGAACAAATTCAAACTAACCACTGTTTAAAACTGGTAGCACATTAAATGTAAAATTACTACCAGGGTATTCTACTCAACTTCTGAAAATCCAACATACTGCAAATGTTCTGCTTTAATTTGTGCATTAATTAGTTTAATGTTAGCAGAATTCTCCGTGCACTTGTCACTTAACGGTAGATAATGGAATTGATTAATGTTGTTCTACCATGGATATACCACTCGTAATCTGAGAGCAACATTTTAAGTAGTCAGACAGACCTTATATGTTTTGTTGTATAGTTTGTACTATACTTTCAGTATTGAGTTTATAGGGTCGTATGGTATAGGCTTACAGGCCTAGGAATATATAGATATAAGCTTTCATGAACCACAGATTATTGTCTCTGTTGGACATTACATGATAATATTATAGGAGAAAAATTCCCCCCGACACTGGGACTTGAACCCAGGACCTTTGGCTATTCGCGCCAATGCTCTACCAACTGAGCTAAGCCGGAGTTCAATTCACAGCGCCTGATGGAACCTCTCTCCTATGACTGATTGCCCTAATGGTCTACCTCACAGACAGACAAGTTATGTCATATGCAGTACTGTGAGGCACACTAATTAGTGATTTTTGTGACCGGGCTCCCACTGTTATTGTACAGTTGACATTCAAGATAGATATATAAGCTTTCATGAACCACAGATTATTGTCTCTGTTGGACATTACATGATAATATTATAGGAGAAAAATTCCCCCGACACTGGGACTTGAACCCAGGACCTTTGGCTATTCGCGCCAATGCTCTACCAACTGAGCTAAGCCGGAGTTCAATTCACAGCGCCTGATGGAACCTCTCTCCTATGACTGATTGCCCTAATGGTCTACCTCACAGACAGACAAGTTATGTCATATGCAGTACTGTGAGGCACACTAATTAGTGATTTTTGTGACCGGGCTCCCACTGTTATTGTACAGTTGACATTCAAGATAGATATATAAGCTTTCATGAACCACAGATTATTGTCTCTGTTGGACATTACATGATAATATTATAGGAGAAAAATTCCCCCGACACTGGGACTTGAACCCAGGACCTTTGGCTATTCGCGCCAATGCTCTACCAACTGAGCTAAGCCGGAGTTCAATTCACAGCGCCTGATGGAACCTCTCTCCTATGACTGATTAGGGCAATTCCCCCGACACTGGGACTTGAACCCAGGACCTTTGGCTATTCGCGCCAATGCTCTACCAACTGAGCTAAGCCGGAGTTCAATTCACAGCGCCTGATGGAACCTCTCTCCTATGACTGATTGCCCTAATGGTCTACCTCACAGACAGACAAGTTATGTCATATGCAGTACTGTGAGGCACACTAATTAGTGATTTTTGTGACCGGGCTCCCACTGTTATTGTACAGTTGACATTCAAGATAGATATATAAGCTTTCATGAACCACAGATTATTGTCTCTGTTGGACATTACATGATAATATTATAGGAGAATAATATTATCATGATAATATTATAGGAGAATAATATTATCATGTAATGTCCAACAGAGACAATAATCTGTGGTTCATGAAAGCTTATATATCTATCTTGAATGTCAACTGTACAATAACAGTGGGAGCCCGGTCACAAAAATCACTAATTAGTGTGCCTCACAGTACTGCATATGACATAACTTGTCTGTCTGTGAGGTAGACCATTAGGGCAATCAGTCATAGGAGAGAGGTTCCATCAGGCGCTGTGAATTGAACTCCGGCTTAGCTCAGTTGGTAGAGCATTGGCGCGAATAGCCAAAGGTCCTGGGTTCAAGTCCCAGTGTCGGGGGAATTTTTCTCCTATAATATTATCTAGGAATATATATACGACAATATAATATTATGAGTAGTGGTTATGATGATTTTCTTATAATAATTCTAATTAATACAAGATCGGAAACTTTAACTTCGAATATTAACAACAACATCTCGGGGTTTGCACCCGGGTCAGAGGTTTTTTATCCAAGCCCTCAGAGCCAAGTTCAGCTATGATGAGAGATATCGTCAAGAACGACAGAATTTTAAGAGATTTCATATGCAATTAAATTGAAGGTTATCAGTATTTCAAAATTAGTAGAGTAAACCCGTGCGAAGTTTTCGCCCTTCGCCTCTTTTAATAGTGCGCATGTCTTACGCGCTACTCTTCATGTGTACCCACTCCGCAATTAAAAAGTGAAGTTTCCCTTATTTTCAGCAATTCTTTATTTAGCAGACAAGTAACAAGATATGTAAAAATTGTATTCATAGTAGTTATTATAATATTATTTCTCTATACATACTTGATTTTAGACTAAAATTAGTATAGGCCTATATAAGCCTATGCGCAATGCATCTAACAGTCCATACAGTTAATCGTTTCTTTAAAGCGCTATGTATTTTCTTAACCTTGGATGATCTATAAGTAATTGAATTCAATCGTATTTACTCATATATGCCTTCAGTGACATAAGAAGTGTTTAAAATACGTGAAGATTTCACATAATGCACTAACAATAACTTAATGATGTAAGTGCAAGATTTACTGGCATGTAAGTTGTAGATTCAAAGTGAGCATTATAGGCTAGGAATGGATTACAGCGAAACCATATTCAAACTGAAAATTCTCCGAAATTACATCAGGTCTGTTACTTGCACACACGTAAGGAGCGTATAAAGTGAATAATAATCGCCTTGAAAGGGTAATGCAGATAAGGTAATCGTTAGCCGCACATTTCAATAAAATTCACAATATTATATCATTCACTTCAATTGATACGTATCCGGTCTAAATCAAAATGGAGGCTTGATACTCATAGGGGGCTATAGTAGCCTATATCGAAATGGGACAATGCTGGAGACATCAAAGCAATCAACCCATTTGACTATTATTTTACACTACATTTACAAGCCTGTATAAGTTACATAAATCTTACACTTCTAGTTGAATCAAACATCAAAAGAACAATTAAGATATTCAAGTTTAATTTACTTTTAACTACCTTCATATGAGATTTGGAAAACAAGTTTAGGAGGTAACAATAAAAAAAACTATAGACTAAGATTGTATCCCAAAGTCTCAAATACGATAGTAAATTACCATTAATCCACGTGCATACATTATCGCATTACTTCCTTGTTGTTCGGAAATAAATACACGTCTTAACAGAGAGAAATTATCTGTCATTAAACGAATACTTTGTATAATGTTACAGATCTCGGAACCGAAACTATTTTTGAGCGTAGTCATAGACCTACCGGTATCTTGTTACGAGGCATAAGACAGATGTTTGTTCACACTTGTAATTTTTACCAGATACAGTTAAAATTTTGTTTGTTTCTGTTTTTTTCTGGGCTAGTTTTCTTCTGGAAGGAATAAAATCTGAACAAGCTATCCTTACTTAAATTTGTCCCATATGGATTACGGTATTTGTCATATGAAAGAAAGAAAATGCTAAACATGAACTAAATACATTTTATGTTATCGGTTGAAAATTTATTAAAGTGGCTGAGCAGCACGAAGAGGCTCTGTATGGTACAATGAAGGACTTCGAAAAAATAGAATCTAAGCCTTCAAGACCTGGTGCTATAGACAGATGTTTAAGTTTAAAAGGAAAATCAGAAAACAATATGACATTTTTGTTTATTTTTATGGAAAAACTAAATATATGGTCATGAGCGTCAAAATAATGCGCTCCAAAATATTACAATAGCCGGTAAATCATTCGAACAAGTGGATAAATTCAAATATCTGAGAGCAATAATTACAAATACAAATAATATCCAGGTAGAAGTCAAGTATCGACTGAAATCAGGAAATACTTGTACTTATGCAGTTCAGGAACTCTTATCTTCTCGTCTCCTGTCCAGAAATCTAAAAATAAAAATTTATAACACAATTATCCAGCCGGTTGTGTTACATGGATGTGAGACATGGTCGCTTACTCTTCGGGAAGAACACAATCTGAGAGTGTTCGAAAACAGGGTACTTAGGAAAATATTTGGGCCTAAGAGAAATGAAAACGAGGACTGGAGAAAATTCCATAACGACGAGCTTCATAGCCTGTACTATTCACCGAATATAATAAGGGTAATTAAATCATGGAGGATGAAATGGGCTGGACATGTTGCGCGCATGGGGGAGGAAAGACATATCTCAAAAATATTGACTGGGAGGCCCGAAGGGAAAAGACCGCTTGGAAGACCTAGACCTAGGTGGGAGAACAATAGGCCTATTAGGATAAATTTAAGGGAAGTATGATTTGCGAGAGATGGTTAGATGGAGCTAGCATAGAATAGGGTTGAATGGCGGGCACAGTTAAGCGTGGAAATGAACCTTCGGGTTCCATTAAATAGATCATATTCCTTTAGCTTGCTTAGGAATTGTCTATTGGAATTATTGAGTAAGTAAGTATATAAGAACTCTGTGGAGGACTCTTACAGAAGAAGGTCCACACTGGAGGGGGAATATTGTAAGGCATCCTGTTCACTACAATATTGGAAGGAACCTTATGGGAGAAAATTGTAAGAGAATACCATTGTTATAATATACTGAGGTTGCTGGTTGTAGGAAACAATATAATGGGAGTGAAGAGTCTAGCGAAGATATTACTGGAAGACTGCATCAAACCATTTTCAATACTGATTACTCAAAGATAAATATTTCAATAGTTGTCACTTGTCTTCTTAAGTATTTCCAGTCCTGTCTAGTTCTCGCTCTGCTTGACCAATGTCATCCTGCAAGCTCCTTGAATACGAGTAGATCAGCCCATCTCTGACTTGGCCTTCCACGGGATCTTTCCAATACGAGGTCTTGAACTTGTGACTTTCTGTGTCTATCTTTCATCATGCCTTCCATGGTAGCTTGCAGTGATTCAGTACATCGGATTATAAATACATTATATCGGATTATAACCTACCTTCACTCAACTCGTAAGCCCCGTTTCTTAAATGATTGCGTTTGGGATCGTAATAGTAGAAAGAGAAAACATACTTGTGGAGAATGTAGAGTAGGATGTGCTGTGGTAAACTGTTTTATTAATAAGTAGACAGTGTGGGATACCTAATAATGTGAATATTTAATTCTTGGTTCTGTTCCGGGCACTAATTGCATTCTAAATTAAGTTTTCAAATTATGAATTGTAAACGTGTGCTGTAGGCTGTAGTGAGAGTAATTCGGCTTCTCACGGTTTCATTTGTCACACTGATGACAGGAATTTCAGTATCTATGAATTAATTATTAGTGACCGCCAAGAATAGTTCACTTGTAGCTTCACTTCGAAATATTGCATTTGTCGGTCTGGCTGTCACTGTCACCATCATGCTATAACCGCTGCAAGTAAATAAAAGAAAGTATGCGTTCTTTTGTTAACTTATGTTCCCGGATAGGTTTTAAGCTATAAAATTTGAATGGCAGTAAAGTATGGAGTTTATAAGAGGCACGAGGAGCAAAAATGGACATTCCTTGCTTGGTGATGATTTGATTTTAAAAACCATAATATTAAATTTGCTTGAAATAGTATTTCCAAACGTATTACTTGTAAACTGTCGATAGAATTAATATACTTAGGGCCAGTTGTATAAACACGTAATCTGTTGTTAGCATAGAAAATTAACTTTAAGTTATATTTAACTTTTTTTTTTTTTTTTTTTTTTTTTTTTTTGTATAAACATTAATCCAAGTTTATCTCATCCGAACCAACTGCGGTGAATTTTTTCAAGTTAAAACATTAACTGATTTGGAAATTTTAAATCCATTTTATCCATTTTATAAGTGCAGAAATCCATTTTATAAGTGCAATGTGAATTCTTAATTATTATTTTCATAGCATTTAGATTTAATTTGCTTTTATTTTGCCTAATGACATTAAAGATATAGACACCAGTACCTTAGCTTCTTTGTTGGTTATGGTAGCCCTACATTACAAAATAGCAACATTTATTTCTAGATTTCTGTTTATTCTGATACAGTACCTCATCTGGTGATGCAATGGAAATCCATCATGCCTCTCGTGTATGTCATAAGAGAAGGAATCCATTATTAGTACTGAATTACATGTTACCGAAATTTGAGTAGAAGAACTACACAGAGGTTATGTCTCCCATTGAAATCAAGAACAAAGCGAAATCATATGTTGATGATACTCAGGGTCAGCCCTGAGGCCCTGTGCGAATTATTGTGAATGGAAGCTTCCAAATAGTTACTGGGCACAAAGGAACAGCCAGTAGTCAAGAGAAAATTATGCTTTAAGGCCTCAGTTTAAATTAGAATGCCAACTAAGAACAGTGTCATAAGAAAACAATACTAGATTTATACAATATTCGTAACTTTCCTGGCATTATAGGTGCTGTAGGTTGCACTTACACACCTAAACACCTTTATGGACAGGTTAAAGCAGAAGCAAAAATATACATGGCCCCAATGAAAAACTCATCTTTATTAAACAGTTGAAAACGGTATTTAATCTTTGATTAAACAAGTGAAAACCAAATATCAAAGATATAAACATAATACTCTCTGCAAATTTCCCTCAAATTTTACACTGTTGCAAGAAGTTTTATTATTTCCTCCAGTTATTTAAAACTGTGAGTTATACAATCTATGGCTATTTTTATACAATATAAGTAGGTAGTTATTTTCTAACTTTCAGTTAAAAATAATCAACAGTTAGTGAGTTTTATACAACTGGCCCTTAACGAAAAACGATATGTTTTAACTTTCCTGATGCCTTGGGCATTTTAAACTATCTGTCACTTTCCTTATAATTTCAACTGCAAGATGCCATTTTTAATACACAAGCAAATGCCTCCGAAATGTGGAAGCTTACTTAAGACTCATTTAGTAATTTAGACTCCTTTAGTAGATTATTACTAGGCCTATAGGCCTACCATGAATGCTGAAAGTTTTACTACGGTCTCGAAATAAAAATATCTCATTCCAAGAACCATGAGTTCAAAAGCGAAATTGCTAGTAAATTACCCAAGTAAAACACCGGCTAGATAATTCTAAGGGAAGAAAAAATATCCCATATTGAGATCTTTCAAAGCAAAAGTTATAAACAATAAAGTGAAGTAAATCAAACAAAGTGCCAGACGGAGGTAATATGCCAAATTTCAGCAACTATTGAGTTTGAGATCACGGTTTCCTTTAGTATCTCCTACATTCTTTTTGATATAATCGGCAAATAGCGGTATTATTTTCTCTATAAAACATCTGCTTGAAGAATGGTTTCTCTGCTAGTTTTTTCAATAAAAAGTTAGTTAGCCTCACAAATAAATATTCTAACAAATATGCATGAGTGGTTACAAATTGTAGCAAGAAGTTCTGAAATATCTTTACAATTGAAGTGCAATGAGCGTTCATATGGACGATGAATACTGCAATTAATATTTTTAGTGGCACAGTTTCTAGGGCTAAAATTTCCGCAATAAGGTATTCAAGTTCTAGTTTGCTGTAACAAAATGTAAACATAATGTGTCTTTGAGTATGGAGCTGAGTGTAGCGTTCTATTTGTGTATGGTAATGTGTCGCCTCTAGTGATTAACATTATACTGTATAAGCAAACACGGTTTCCTCTGTAGATTTTAGACTGCGCCTTATTAAAAAGTTTTCATTTTATGAAATCCAATTCAGTAATGTTAGTAACGTTATTATGGAAATTACTATAATGTTTGAAGCACATTTATTGAATGAACGTAATAACTACAACGTAAATTTTTAAAAATAAACAAAATATTTCCATTCACCAGGTAAAGTGTTACTGTAGATGGTAAAGACTGTTAAATTCACAGCGCCAATGCTTTGTGCTAAATACAAAAGTTATCTACAAGTCTTCGGTTATCAACGCTAGCGTTCCTGCTTTCGGTGACAGTTGTCTCGTTTTTTCGAACCTGGTAGAGACCTCCAAATATAATTGAGCCCACGGAGGAACTGGTTGTTGTCATAGGATGTTAGCAACGTTTCAAACCAACCTTGAAACATTCTTTTACATATTCAAAATGAAGAATGGTGACCGAAACCATAGAGGTAGTGGTGGAAGTGATTGTGGGCTCGAATCCCTTCTCGGACATTAAGTGCACGTTAAAAACGGAAAGTATCAAAAAATTAAAATAAAAACTATATGAACGCTGCCGAAATACTGGCCATTGGAGGGATTATTATTAAAACAAATAAGTAAATATGTTCTGAAGTAGATCCATGCTTTCTTCCTAGAACTCAAAACATTGTTCAAATTACACTGTTTGATTCAAGAAATTAAACAATGATTGAAATTTGCCAGATTTAATATTTCAACATGCATTTCTATTCCTTTAAAATATATAATTTTAGAGTATAGTAAAACATCAAAGATCATCTGTGAATTAGTACTCATTCCTGTTCATCGGGTTAAACAATGCTGGCTCTGGTGAGGAGTATTAGGCCTACTTTATGAAATGCAAGTTTTAAATAGGAACTATTTCAATCACAATTATTAATAGGCCTATTTCTTGATTCAAGACAAATAATTTCAAACTGAGATCATAACTCGAGAATAAAAAAATAAGAAAGTTGATTCCTGCCTTCTGAGACATACATATAAATTTCGGTCCAACTCAATATAGCTTGTCTCCTTAGCCGTGGTAGCTAAGGCATCCTACTTTGGAGTCGCGGCGAAGGAGACTGGGTTCGAATCCTTCTTCGGACATGTGTGTTTGTGTGTGAAAACGAGGTAAACAAACGGGAAAACAAGACAAAAAATTAAAGAAAATTGGCCTATGGCCGACTAAATTTATTTTTAGAAAAAGAGTAGTTTACAATTTACTGTGAAGATGCCTGAAAGAAAATGTGTATACAGTGAGGCACTGAACGCAGACTTTCCTTTCATACGGAAAGAAAAACCAGGAGCTTCTAAATCAAATTAATAGTCTGAAAGTAGCAGTGATCAAACTTTTGGTAATTAACATCCACATGTGATCTTCAACTGCTTTGTTAATATTCTTGAATTTGAATTTGAATAATTTGAATACCTTATTCGTAAATAATAATAATAATAATAATTAGGGTTGGGTCGATACCAGATTTTCTCGATACTCGATACCTTCAACATTTCCAGTTTCAATAAATAGGTACATTAAAATTAAAATTTGAGAGAACTGTGCAATACCAACTAAATTAATTAAGTCTGCATATTTAATGAAACTAAATTTAATATCATCAGTAGCCTATAATTATTTTTAAACTTTACATTAAAACTAAAATTAGTTTTTTAAACAGTCCACTTACAAGTTTTTGTTAAAAAATACTAGCATTCTCACTAAATTGCAGAATTGCAGAATTACAAAAGTATCGAGCGAATTTTCTGAAGTATCGTTCGATGCCGATACCATGCAAGTATCGAGAGTATCGTGGTATCGAAAGTAACGAGGACTCATCCCTAATAATAATAATAATAATAATAATAATAATAATAATAATAATAATAATAATAATAATAATAATAATAATAATAATAATAAGGTTGAAATCAAAGATACGCTGAAAAACTTTGAATAATGTACTGTCTAGTAAGGTGTCCCGGGTATTTTGTTACGTAATCTGGACACCCTGCTTATAATCCGTATTTTAATATAATGTAGTAATTTTTATTTTCACAGGTATGACCGCTACAGTGACACCTCTGGACGTGACAAATCTTGCGAGGGACACAGGTACTCGCACATGGGGCATACCTGACAATGGTTTCGGAAACCATAAAGTGGGCATCTCGACTTCATCATCATCTGCTGTTCCAAGTATCTCGTACAGCAACATTACAGGTCAGCAAGCTACAAAGCAAGAAAACAACGGATTCATCACAGCCAACTCGCCCACTGTCGTAGAAGGTCAAAGGTAGGGCTCTATGGTCATGAGGCTTGAATGTACGCAATTTTACTTTGTTTATTTAACTAAGCTTGATATTCTACAAATAGCAGTATTTTGTTACACTATTTTGTTAAAGAAACGCTTTCCTTTTATGTGTGTGTTTTGAAGTAGCGTAGTCGAGGGTGTACGCAGGTATACGTCATATATCCTCAGCTTAATTTAACTTGTTAGGGTATATCTCCTGCTTTATTGTGTATACCTTCTGCGTTGGTTGTGTTTTATTTATTTATTTATGTATTTGGCAATTCGCCATGGACTCGAGTGATCAATGCAAGGGAAGCCTGTGTATGAAAAGTTCTGGTGACCCATCAAAAGAGGTTGCGTTTTTTTTTCGAAGCCAGATCATAAAAGTGCTGATTTCAGATTAATTTTTACTTTAACCTTGTTTAGAAATCCGAACGATAAAATGTATTCCATCTTTCGAAATCTCAAAACACCTTATCTATACAGACATGTCCATAGGCGTAACCAGGCCGACCATATGGGGGGGTTATAACATCCGGACCCCCAAAGGAGAGGGGGGTTGGGGGGTCCTGCGCCGGAAAATTTTAAAAATTAAGATGCACAGTAACGAGTTTTAAGCTCCCCACGCTTTATACTCGTATTAAGTAATTTATAAGCAGACTTTAAAAAATGTACAATTTTCCTTTTTTTAATCAATATGGGGGTTCAAACCCCCAACCCCCCCCCCCTCGTTACGCCTCTGGACATGTCTCTTTTATGCCAAATTATGGGTGTAAGCGCGTTGCTGCTGCTTTATTTTGAAATCAGTGAAATATTTGGTAGGTATTTTATATAAATGAAGTAACTTAATTAATGTCTCCAATTAACTGCTTCTATGCACTCCAAGAATCCAACTAAAATAAGTATTCCTCACTAAAATTTTCTCGAAACTTTAGAGTATATCCTGTGAAAATTTCTGAACTACAACACTAGTGTTTTCTCCCTCTAATTTTGATCCATACAAATGTAGCTCCGTCTGCTTATAATTTTTTGAACTACTTTTTTACCACATGCCCCATTACATAAGTAATATTACATGTAATAATTTTCTTATTCTAAATTCTTATGAACAGTTTGACAGGCCCTGTCTTATAAACGGGCAGACTTCTAAAATATTGGATTTAATTCACCTGTAATACATGTTTTTATCATAGGTAATCCCACGAGAGTTGGATTTATTAAGACTATTCCATGAATAAAAATGTAAAGGATTATACAAATATAATTAAGGAATCGCGCACAATGTGCATTATCTTAACCTACTGACAAACACCCAGTCCTGAACCCGGGAAAGGGATTTTTCACTACTGAAAAATCCCCGACCCGGCCGAGAATAGAACCCGGGCCGCCGGAGTGGAAGGCAGGCGCGCTACCGACTCACCCACGGTGACAGGATTATACAAATAATAATTACTTTAGTGCTTTGTTGTATAAAAACAAAACTAACAGCTACGAGATCACGGCATACTATGAATCAACTATCCATGAATCGATTCGAGTTACTATATTGTAACTAATGCTACCAATGGTGCACAAAGATATAGTCTTCATTCAGGTAAGTTAACAGCAAAACAGAATAAAAGCACACGAACTGGTCTGCACCGAATCGAAATTGTTTTAATCAATGTACATTTCTATTATTTCAATTTCCAAACAAGCTATGTTGTATAATACTAGGAGGTGCCCGTGGCTTCGCCCACGATAATTCATTTAAAAATTAAAAATTAAGAGTATAATAATTATTAAAGCATTATATTTATTCACACTTGCACGCGAATCATTCATAAACTAAGCCATTAATAATATTAAAGAACAGCTAAAATTCCGGGTTCAGAGAACATTCTACAATTAAAAAGCGCCCCCTGGGAAAACTTTATCAGAATCGATTATGCAGTTCCAAAGGAACCTGTGAACACATAATACGTATTGTTTTTCAACTGTTTATTGACATGAATATGATGTGAATTTTATTTCATCAATTCAGTGTAATTTTCAGAAATTATATAATGTTTCAAGGGAAGGAATGGTTTGTTTGGATTATTATTATCAGCGATATTTCAAGAGTTAAACCAGGGGAAGTCAACTACGTCTTGTGATGACGTTTGTGGAGCAAGTGCATGCGGATCCCTTGTGTGTGACGTCAGCAAGAGCGCACGGTAGTAGGGGTGTTTAGAGTACGCTAGAGCTAGGTACTAGAGGACCTATTCACTTTAGCTCTGTGGGTAGAACAACTTCTGGTTGGAAATACGGAGCATTTTTCAAAGTTAATGCAAGTACGCGATCCTGATAGTGTTCTCTCTGCAGAACATGTGTTAGTTCTGCAAAACATTCTTCTTCAGTTCGAATCGAGGTTTCAGGATGTGGAAAACCTTTCTCCAATGTTTAAACTTTTTGCTACCCCATATTCAGTTAATGTCAAAGACGTTCCTTGCCGGTATCAGTTGGAACTGCTAAACTTACAATGCGACGATCTGTTAAAGGACAAATACGAACGTAAAGTGGTCTTGGGTAACTTTTACAGAAATTTCTCTGAAACCAGATTCCCGATACTTGCCGCACGAATATTATGTAATTTTGGATCGACATATGTAGCCGAACAATTTTTTTCACTAATGAAATGTGCAAAACTCAAATCAAGAAGTACATTGTCAAATCACAACCTAAATGTAGTCTTCGATTAAATATTGCTCAAACATTACGTCCCAACATTGATAAACTTGTTAAAGAAAAAAGAGACAGGAAAATCAGAAAATTGTTACTGTAATCTTGTATAATCTAAGGTGCAGACGAGCTTGTATGGTAATTAATTCAGTTCATTTTTTTAATTATTTTTATTGTAGTGAATTATGTTAATTCAAATGATAGTATAGTCTATTTTTGTCAAAGAACATAGATTTTGTGGAAAGGCAATTGTTCTCACAGAATAGAAAAATAGAATGATTTATAATATGTTAAACTATTGTGCTGTAATTAACCGATAAACTATCAAGAAAATCGATTGATGTTTCTTTAACTCGGAAACACGTATTACGTAAGTTCTAACCCCCTAAATTCCCGCTGCCCGCAATACTAATGCCCCTCTCTTCCCCCCTGTTCACTGATGCCGCCATTTCACATACTCCTCGCAGAGGTATATCGCGAGCAGTCAGAGCAGAAAGCAGTGACGTCACAGAGCAACCTTCTGTCTTCCCCTGTGTTAAACCATCAATATTTTACTGCTGATGCCTCCTGCTTCGCCTGCCATTATTCATTGACTCCAGGATTTTTTAAGAAATTTACACTGGTAGATTATTAAAAATGTTTGAGGTTCAGAGCTATGAAAATTGTAAGTAAAAATAAAATTAGAATATTTGTTCATTGTGTTCATTTCACTTAGGCCTTACATATTAAAGAAACTGTTTTCCTAATTTTGTAGTCGTCATGAAAGTTTACACTGCGAGAGACGAACATCGCCGAGTATACCCGATGTCTCACGAAGCGGGCGAGCGAGCAAGCACGCTATTTAGGGCCGTTGAATTGTATACGAGTAGATAATATGTTTTCGTGATGCTTAATGGCAGCGTGTGAGTATTAATCACTGCACACTGATGCTTAGGTGTCCAGTAACGAGCAGACGATTTTATCGATAAAACAACTTACTCATATTAATAGCCAGCGTTTTATAAGATTAACTCTCGTAAAATATATTACACAGTTTTAAAGTTTTTTTAATATGAAATTATAATAACAACCATTCATGTTTTGCCAAAAATGATTACTTTTATTTTAGAAAAAATATCAGATTTGTATGTATAGCCTAGGTAGGCCTATTGATTAGATTGCTCGCAATAATAAAATGCTATCGGAATATTACTGGTGATAGTGGGGCATAATCCAAACTTAACACTAAATTTAACTTAACTTAACACTTTGGAGGTGGGTAAAAGTAAAAAATGAATGAAAGGGGCGGTTATATAAAGCTTTGCCTAGGGCGCAAAGTACTGAAATCGGGGCCTGCAATTTGAGTTTAGTATAATTAATTTATCAAGCCTCAATTGCATTTACTTTCATAACAATATTCTTTAAACGAATAATTACGTAGCTGCTTCCTTTAGTTATTAATATAGGCCTACTCTATATTGCGTTGATCCATTATATAACAATCTGCATATTATGAATATAAAATATCTGGTGTCTTCTTAGCATTTTTTTAGTACCTGTACGAACTACAGTACATTATCTCCATGCTCATGTGCCGTCCATACAGTTACACGTCATAATTATTATACATTCCATTATTCGTGCTTATATGGGCCTAGAGATTATACTAAGATAACATACACCTATTCTTGTCAAACTTACAGTGGATTCGACTGCAATGGTAAAATTTCTGTCCAGTAACCAGTGGTTCGGTTCATAATGAAGCCGTGCGCATGAAGTTGCATCCGTGATTATTAAACGGATTGTTTAAAAAAAAAAAATTAAAAAAAACTATGAATGAGAATGACGACCCAAATGGGGTAATAAGAAATTGAAGAGTGTAGATGGAATGCAATTCAGGGAACGGAAGATACCCAATAAAAGGGATTACAGTTTGAGGTGGCTGAAATTCGAAGTTGGTTTCTTTGTGACAAGTTGTTCGAATCATCACATCCCTTCTGCTTCATTTGACATTCATTTATTTCTTTCAGAAACGAGTTTGTTATATTTGAGTGGGACACCCGAGGTAGTGAGGTCATGAACTCATATTCTGAAGGTAGTGAGTTAAAGCTCTTGCTCTGCCAATCTGAGTGTGGTTATCTGCGGGGATTGGAAAGTGCTTAACACCTTCCTCGTCCGTTTTGTCCATGTGTACATGTGTTGCCCTAAGTGGAGGCCCTGAGTCATGCCGATCATATAGCAGGAAATCCCTGCATATCCTGTATAAATACATGTACTCTGTAGAATTTTCTCCCTCCCCTGCGGGAAGCCTCAGAGAAGGGAAGCAGAAACAGTAAGAAAAGAGTGTATTATGAATTCATCAGACTTTTCATAAACTTTGTATTGAAATAAGAGTGCTATCATAAAATATATATTTCAAAACTGCCGCTAAGAAACATATGTTACTTATATAAGTGAGGCCTACATAAATAGGCTATATAGGTCATATATATATATATATATATATATATATATATATATGTTACCGGCAATGTATGATCCCGGTATTCTATAGAATGCCTAGGTAAAGTATAGGCATTCTATACAATTCCTAGGCATTATACAGAATGACCAGTACCGTTTAGGCAAAGTGTTAAAAGGGAACAAGATAACAAGCCTTTATTAATTAATACGCATTTGAAACTGAAAGAACAAAAATACGAAATAAAACACAGGATATTCTTACCGGAAAACAATGAAAGCAGAACTGAGATTGAAGTACTTGTTACAGTAAGTACTCACCTACCAATGATATTACAACCTAATTTTCTCAGCAGCCTGTCTTATTCATATAAAGAAGTCCTACTACATAATCACAGTTGTAATTTTTCATTAAGCCTACACTACATTTCAATATAGAATGATGATTTCAGAATATGTGTTTCTTTTTTACGAAAACGTATTTTATCAGAATGTAATGATAACGAATCTCGCATAGCAAATTTAGCAGACTATTTAATTCTTCTATTTCAAAAAGTCTAAATACATTTTAAAGATATGAGTAATTCTACATTAAATATTTGTGACATAAAGTAGAAATTATTTCGTACAAAGTGATTTTGTTAATAATTTCAGTTCAGGGTATTTGGTTGTTTGCATTTTTTTTAAAACTGTTATACAAATTTATCTTCATTTCTACTCCATCGACATATTAGTTCCTCTTTATGTGTTTAGTCTGTTTTGTCTTTCCGATCTGATTTCAATCAATTATCAATGAATTATCACTTATCATCATTGTCTTTATTATTAAACAGTGGTGGCGGGAAAAAATGGCGTGATTAGGCGGCAGACAATTCGGCAAAGTATACAATGCCTAGGCAATGTATAAAATATCAATCATTTCATACTTTGACGTTCGATTTTAGGCATTCTATACATTACCTAGGCATTCTATAGAATGATTTCACACATTGCCGGTAACAAATATACCAGACACTTACTGTGCAAGTATTTTGTTCACTTGACAGGTAAGCCTAGATATCGTTTCTTTATGATCCCTATTTATTGATTTAATTGTGCTTAGTTTAAATTGCTGGATTTAATATCAGTCATTAATATTAATAATTACTCATGTAAAGTGCTCCTGATAAATTTGACTTGCTCTACATTAAACCTGCTTAGTTACATGTATTTTGACCCTATGGGAAGTAATAAATCTTATCTAAATTTACGTACTGGGAAGTCGATGGAGAAACACGTCCATTTGTCTTCATATATGGTCCTTTACGTCACAGTAACTCACAGTAAATATTTCATTCTCTCCACCTTTTCACTTTAACAATGGCTAAACGACGGCTCTACTTACAGTAGAAATACGTACTGAGGTTACTTCTTGGAAAGGAAAAAAGGTAAGGCTTCAACAGATGACAATTTTGTTCGGGACCCTCCCTTTCAGGGCATGTATTTCATTAATTTACTATCCTAAACCTACGGCACGATACCAACTGTTTTAGTTCCTTTCCTAAAGAAGGCATGCTGCGAATTTAATAAATCGTATTGTTATTACTCTGAACATATGAACCAAACGTGGATTCCTATTTAACGCGACCATTTCAATTAAAATTCAATGAATAATCAAACCACATGATTATTAGCCCATTCTAAGCATTTCAACCCGTGAGGTATCAAAGGAAACATATTTGTATAGATACCTGACTAATGTATTGATGAACTAACTTCGATGTTAATTATATTATGAGCATCGTATTTTAAGGACACAAACATACATGAACTATTATCTAGTTGTAGCGAACCGATAAAAATAATCTTACAGTCATTTCTCCTTCCGTAAATTCGATATCCATCAACATTAAGGTTCCTTTTTATGAAAATACGAGTATTTGGAGGTCTTTAGTGTAGGCCTACTTTCTACCTCCCATACATGTATGTCCTCATGAGTTTATTTATTTATTTATTTATTTAATCTCCATTGAGTGAGCCTTAGTTTACAATAGGCCTAAGTATGTTAGGGCTATATTTAGTCAATTGAGGTTGTCCTCATGAGTTACGAGCCATCGAACATTTCTTGTTTGTAATTTTTTATCTTCTTCATGAAATATCAAGATTCTTTATAACTGAACACCATCATTTGATTAATTGTTATGAATCGAATGTATCTCCAAAACCCACGGTACATCAAAATATGGCCTTCGCTCAAGTTTTAGTTAAACTTCTTTTTGGCAAAATATGTAGGTTTTTAAAAAAGGAAGATATATATATATATATATATATATCTTATATATAATGAATATATATATATATATATATATAAAACTTATAATGAAACATATAGTGAGAATATAGCAAATACAAATTAATATACAAATAAAAATATTTCCACTGAAATCTCACTCGTAAGTATTGATGTAGTTTTATTTCTAAAACTACAGACCCTAATGACAACTGAAAAAAATATATTAGTACTGTGAAGTAACAATAATTGTTATTTTAAAACGCATGGAGTCCCTTTTAATATGACCATTAAACGACTAAAGTACACAAAAAGACATAAGATGTGATTTGAAAACAATAAATTATTCTTTTAGATTTTGTTTTCAAATGCATGTCACTTGCAACACAAATCCGCTTAAATTTTTTTCCAGCGAGAAACCCGGGGACACTTGCACGGGGACATCTGGTCTTCGTAACATATAAGTGAAATAGTTAATTTAACATTGCATCAGAAGTGTCTGCTCTTGTCCTGTTACTACACTGGGGCTTTCACAATTCACCCCTGAACATTCTGGTCACCCCTGATAAAGATATTGCCAAGGCGATGTAGAAAATTTTCCATCCACATACATGTACACATTAATCCAGCAATAGCAGACACGGGATAACAAGTAAGATGGCATACTATTCTCATTATCAAATAAGGCAGATTTCAGTGACATCATAAATCCCCTATTAGCCATTCATATATCTGCTCTCGAGCGGTGAACCCAAAACCAAACCAGTTTACTCCTAGGTCTAGGTGAATGTACATGTGCTGAAAATATACGATTCATTCAACTTTATCACTTGCCGGACAACGCTATGAGACAGTGCTATGGAACATTGTAAGTACCAAGAGACGAAATCAGGGTGGTACGTTCCACACCTCCCCTCTGCCACAGCATCCATTATTCAGACCTTGTGTACAGACCCCCACCACCACCACCCTATCACTTGTGTGTGAGGTGGAAAGAGGGAGGGATTATGCGATTTATATGAAACCAAAGTCATTAAATATCTACCCACACTAGTTCCTAGCTGTGTTGGTTTACATCTGCCGTACCATTTCTACTTCCCGTGCCACGCAGCTTATGATTTTGCTTTTTAACGTTATTTTATAGCTGTGTGCGAATGTATTTCTTCTTTATGTGCGGAATGTGGCATTAGGAATGAGATATCACTAATCCATTGCTGCAAGCATTCGTTAAATTTGCGTTTCTTTTTTATCGCAATTTTCTCCACCTCCTATCTCACACTCACTCATGCTTTCTCTGCTGCCGATTTTCCTCCTCTCTCTTATTCGTCCTATTGAGTTCCTATGTCACTAGAATTATGAATTTTTTTTTCATTTCTCATAACTACTTAAACCGTTATTAAAATACTTCTTTGATTAGGAGAATTTTACGTGGGTCTAGTGCATATTTTTACATATTTAATACAATCACAAAATTGGAAGTTAAGTTTTCCCTTTTTTATGTCCAAAACATTTTGCATGCTACGAAATTCGTAAAATGGAATTGCTTGCTTTCCCGACTGTTCTATAAACAGATAAGAGTTGCATAAACAGATACCTCATATGCAGTGGATTTAGTAAACGGAGTATTCCGTATTCCTATTAACTTTCTCTTTCAACCACAGACTAGAATTTATCTTATTCTTTTCCGTCAAAACACAATGTACCGGACGACGCAACTGATCACAGTTTCGGACGAATCAAACAACGCTGACGTTCATCAGACCTAATGAATTCATGCCAAGAAATTTTGTTTTAAAGAAAGCAATAGGGTCTAATATCCTGCTGCGGTTAGTCTGAAATTAAATTTTCCATTGCGACCATCATATAAGTAGCCAATGAGAATATTATAGGAGAAAAATTCCTCCGCCACTGGGACTTGAACCCAGGACCTTTGACTATACGCGCCAATGCTCTACCAACTGAGCTACTTACTGTGCCTCACAGTACTGCATATGACATAACTTGTCTGTCTGTGAGGTAGACCATTAGGACAATCAGTCATAGGAGAGAGGTTCCATCTGGCACTGTGAATTGAACTCCGGCTCAGCTCAGTTGGTAGAGCATTGACGCGAATAGCCAAAGGTCCTGGGTTCAAGTCCCAGTGTTGGAGGAATTTTTCTCCTATAATATTCTCATGTAATGTCCAACAGAGACAATAATCTGTGGTTCATGAATGCTTATATGTCTAAGTAGCCAATGTTTAATCGGTCAGAGATCCAGAGAGAAAATGAGGTCCACCGACCCACTGAACCAACTCGCTTCATTTTAAAACAATTATTTAGGGGTTGTTAGCATAATTTGAATATCAGGGAGACGATAATTAGAATGAAACAGTATGTAAAAGTAATAATTATTACACTTCCTTAATTTAACCTTAATTGTTTTAATGAATTTAAGCATAAAAAGGTGACATGTTATTGTGAAGTTAAATTCTATGTAATTAAGCTTGATAGTCTCTGAAATATCACTTGCAAATATTATACTCTTGTCCTAGAATGTTACTGTATGGGGGAAAAAAAATTCATATTAAAAGGTCTTTTTGTTGCATCAACTCAGCTATACAAATTAAAATGTAACATTGTCCTACTACAGTCTTGGTCTTAAATGGTACAAAGGGGAATAACAAGTTTTACCAGGATGGTGAGAACAAAAAGTTTTCCCCTTTTTTTCCTGCTAGCTGTAAGAATTAACTTCAGCGGGAGATACCTGCAATGAAACAATATGTTATTCCGGGGAGGTGAGGGTATACGAGTATATGATTATGGAACGCCACCAGCAAAATGCGTTAAGTCATGTAGCAACACATACAGGATGTTAAAAAAAGTAATACGCTATTCTGTTCCAAGAAATATGGAAAATGATACAAATGGTTGAACACTATTGGCCGATTCTGTCACTTTAACTAGTTAATTATTCTTAAAACCGGTTTAAAATAATTTATCTTATTTTAAAGTAATGTTAAATGTTAATGTAAGTTTTCGATTTAGAAACTGACTTTATGACATTTAAATTTACCCAGGTCATGTTTCTTAAAAATCAGTATTTGGAGAATCTTTCAGATGTTCAGAAGGGCATTTTAATAAATTATATTTTAATAAATTAATAAATGATTTAAATTTGCGTAGTTGTTGACTACATTTTCAATTTAAATGCAACTCTTATCATATTCTATATAATATTTTGGAAATGAAGATATAGGGTATATATATTTGAAATATATTTGAATGTGTATATATACTTACATATATTGACATATATATGAAACGGAAAGTAATGAAAAGTATGTATGTATATATATATACATACACTTCAGACGAAATCATATATATATATATATATATATATATATATATATATATATATATATATATATAAAGGCTATGTTTTAAATCAGATATGGGCCTATTTGAAATGAAAAGTAAGTATTTTTTTGTAAGAAGGTTGAAGTAGCAAGTTTACATGTGTTGAAAGTTGTACATTTCGCATATTTTCATACAAACTTATCTTACGGAATGTTGTACTGGGGGAACGTTTCAAGAAAACAGTGCAAGAAGCAATGACTGAACAATGACTACAGCTAAAATTTTAAATTAATTTGGATTAAATTATTAAAGTAACTTCCAAATCAGATTAAGGATTTATAAACCAAGCATGTTGTGCTGTTAAACTTTCCTTGGTTGAAATTACTATTTTTTTTTAAATTCAAGCTAATATCCTATGATAACAACACGAGCAACGAACCAGTTCCTCCGTGGGCTCAATTATATTTAACCTTCTCGGACATTAAGTGCACGTGTCAATCACCATTCGGATGTCATTTTTCAGCTCACGTGATAGGCATGTGGACCAATGAGAACGCTTTGATAAAATACCCAAGAAAAATGGGCAGTTAACTAGGTAATGAAACATTCTCATAAACTCATAAAAATGATTTAAACACACATTCAAATACAACTACGCATTAAAAATGTTTATAATACCTTTTTTGTGATTATATTAGCCTACTTTTGTTGTAAAGAACGCTTAGGCTAAACAATTCTCACCAAATTTTCTTTTAACACGTTTTCTAACAGGCCCTAGAAAGTTTCATAGTTATTTTACGAAATTCAACTAAATTTTACGAAATTCAACATTATTACAGACAAAAACCACGTCTTCAGATGTCAGTTGTCAACAAAAACTGTGAAACACGTCTTATTTGTCTGTCCATTATTCGAAAGAAGAAGGTTTAGTCTTGAAAAGTATGAGAAAACATTCAATATGAGAAAACATTTTCCAACTCAGGTCTCCATTTATTTAACAAAATCTGTTTTAGAGAATTTATCAATTCTATAACTTACATCAGTTCTATAACTTAGATTCACGATCAGCTATAACTGATTACTTATTTAATGTTTGAAATTATATAATTATTATAATTAGTTTGTAAACTACATGCCTCTGTGGCGAAATAAGGTTTCCATCCCTGGAGATTAAATAATCTACTCAAAAAGACGAATCAATACAATATATGAATGAGGTATGAATGAAAACATATTTGTGGAGAAATTTGACTGAACGTAGGCCTTCAGATGAACAAACCTCAGTGTTATGACGTCATCGTATTTTATGGACAAACATATTGAAAGGTACAATCAAAAGTATCTGAATTATAATGAACCGATAGAATAATTTTATCATTAGGTCTATCTCTTCCGCTGCAATTCGGGTATCCAACAGTATTAAGGTTAGTTAGGCCTACATTATTTTTAAAAAGTGCTGGAGTGCAGAGGATGTGTTTTCTCAATTCACACAGCGGGCCCGGGTTCGATTCCTGATCGGGACAAGATACCCAGGCAGGTGATAGAAATGTAGGGAAACTTTAGGCCCTTATGATCCCCGGACATCATTTGGTCGTCATTATCACCTACATCCCACACGCACTTTGTTCGGAAATTAGTGTGTGCGACTGGTGTGTCTCGTCCTATGACGTTTTCGTGCTGTCTCAGAGGTGGCCCTGGCATTGGTCTGATCACTTATCCGCGGAGACCTTCCATGCCCTCCTCTAGTCAAAGAAGCATGTATGTGATCCATAGAATCTCCCTCATCCAACAGGTCGCGGTCCTGTAAGGCAAGGGCGGCGTGAGCTGCATAAACGGGGGAGGTAAAACTCAGGTACAGAAAAATAAATAATAGTACGCTTACCATTTTGTAAACATAGCCTGTTGGAATTTAACTGTCCACAAAACCCTGAGCCACCCAAGGCTGATGTGTATATTGTATATAATATTTCTCTTACTAATAATTTGTTTATTTTTCTTCATTAAAGCCATGATTTTGTAACTCTTGTTGGTATAACTGAGTGATGAAGTAGTACATGAAACATGGGCTTGCATTTCGTCTTAACTTTCAGTTTCTTATCTAGGATTACCAACATTACTATATTAATTTTCATACAATATGTTGAATAATATAGTACTAAATGTATTAAAATTTACGATATCAGTTTACATGTTTTATAACATGAAATGTTAAACTCATTGTCCCATGTTTCTTTTATACATCTGATCACCAGCCCATTAGTTTGCTTACAGCAGTGGTTAACAACCTGGGTGCGTTTAACAGTCTTGGGGGGTTTAACAGTTTGGGGGGGGGGCGTTTAACAGTCTTGGGGGGCGCAGAATGATTTGGAATTAGTAAAAATTTTTGTATAGAAGCTCTAAAAAACTGTACATTCTTTAAAAATATTAGTAAAAATATTTCATCTGATGACTGGTCCCGAATGTTAACAAGAAATCCCTTTGCTGTTGACATTTTTGTACTGCCAGAATGTTTGCCCCCCCCCCCCAAAAAAAAACATAGAACTGAAGTGTGATACAAAAGCTAAGAAAGTGTTAAAACTTCAGGTGGTGGAGGACCTTCGGATAAATAATCTTGCATTTTATCCTCAACTAGAGGTGTGATGACTGTTATTGTGCCATTTTCGTCCACATATTTATGACAGCCAGGGTTCTCAACTTTGACTGTAGGCCTAATGAAAACAAAACAGCGTTGTCGGCTACATGTCGCGAGTGATCTACGTTGTGCATTATCAATTTTGAAACCAAACATACAAGGTCTAATCAAGGCAAAACAGTGTCAACTGTCTTGCTGACATAGCAATAGTGAATTAACTGTGACTTAATTATTCGTAACTTTCCCTAGTTGATTCAATATTATGTTTGAAAGAACGTATGTTTATTTTAATGTTTTCATCTTGTTATGTTATCTTAGTTTACACTCTTTCCTTCAAGATACTGAAAAATGGTAGGGGGCGTAGTGACTTGCCACATCTCAAAGGGGGGACAAAAAATAAGTTTGGGAACCCTTGGCTTACAGAAACAACACAAGATACGTGTTCTCTCCCTTACGTCTATCTAGAAAAATACGAGCGTTGCATAGTACTGTACTCCTTGTCTTAGAGCATCTAACGATTTGTTAGAATTAGCTACTTTTCACATTGTTTGCTTACATCAACCGAATTACTAAAGTCACTTTTATTTATGTAATAAAATATTTAATAATATTAGATACATTAGGAACATTAGGTATATCAAACATCATAAGAGCAGCATGGCTGGAAAACGTAGCTTTATTTTAATTTAATTCAGTATCCATTGAGGATGACGTCGAAATAACCTGATTAAATCTTACTAAAGTTGTGTGTATTGACGAGGCGGAGTTTCAGTTTTTAATAAAAGTCCTGTTGTTTAAAATGTGAGCAATGTATGTTTCTTCATAAATGAACCATGTGTGGTAAAAGCAAGTATCTAGCAAGTTCGGATCAAATATTTAGGTTATTGTAACATGAAAATTACTGTTTATTTATAGGCTTGTTCCTGAATTGGTTTCCATCCCTTCTAAGGAGTCATGTGCGTGCGTACAGCTAATATTTTCTTGTCATTAAGTGTGCGCACGCCAGTATCTCCTTGTGACTGTTGCAAACCGTCAGAAACCACTGCAAAAAAACTTAATAATGTGATACTTCTGTTAATACATCATACAAATCATATAAAAGGAAAGGTTACCTATATTATTACTTGCGTAATATAGGCTATTGATGTTAACCATTAAACATAGAAAAAATTATCATTACTGTTAATTAAAATGTTATGATGATTTTAGACTATGATGTTATAATATCATTTTAGATTTTAGATTGTGCTGTTTATGATTGAAAACACGTCGGAGATAAATTTCAGTTCTGGAATTACCGATAGCACTGCTCCATGTGCATTTGGCCTTAGAGCTTACATTATATTGTTCGAATCCGCTTTGCTAGAGAAGAAGTTACCTTAGTTATACATATTGCCATTCTACTGAATATTTCTTGATCGTTTCGTAACATGACTCGAAAGAGCGCTAAATCGTGAAAAATATAGTATTTCTGTTTTGCAAACCAGTTATCATTTATATATATATGCCTTCGCAGATATCGCAATTTGGAGCATGCTGCCAGTCATGTTCTGTGGTGTTTTGGTGAACTGCATATGTTTGTTATTTATCGAAGAAAACTTGAATGTATGTTCTTTTATAGTGAAAATCCAGGAAGACATAATATGGGATGGATGTACCACAATGTTCTTTTAAAAATGTAAGTATGTCTAATATTACTGCTGTTATTTTGTATTATTGTGCTGTATTATATGCTGCCAATGAAGATACCTGATATCGCATAGTCTACAGGTGGTTTTTCAATCAAATTAATTTGTCTTCTGTAATTTCGTAGATAATGAGACGTTTATGAATAAGAACTTTAAGTAAATATATAGTTCTTATAGCCTATCTGGGTATTATTAGTTTTGCTTATATCGAAATATAAGGTCACGTTTCTTATGGAGAAATGTATTCTTCGAATAACATTTTTTCAGCGATAGATATCAAATACAACTAAAAATGTTTTTCTCTTACAATTTAAAAATAATTCTAGATTGTTTGTAAAAAAACTATGGGGATCGATATTTCCACTTTTTTAGTTCATATTCTTGTAAAAACAGCATTAGGTCTACTTATAAACAATAGTCGGGATTTTATCACGCTATAATACCTGTCAATAGCTTTCTTATAATTACTATGTTTAAAACAGGGCAACTAGCCTTTAATCTTTAAGGTTTCTATGTCTTAGCATGCATTGTCCAACGAAGCGAATAGAATACAAATTATTTTCTGACGTATTAAAACCGATGGCCGATTTCAATTTCTCTGACTTTCCAGATTGTGGGCATTCTGTAAGGGGATTAATTCTGGTAACAGAAGTATAGTTACATTAATATGAAATAAGTAACTCCCGCAGACTTGTATGTGATATCATCTATATTCTCTTGTACTAGGGTATAGTGATTATGTTGAATGTGCTCCTCCACATTTAATAATATGCATTATAAAGATAAGCGCACGTGTCTTTTTTGTGTATTTGTGGGTATAGGTGTACGTGTGAATGTAGATTTACTATGTGAACATAAATGTATATACTGTATGTGAAAGCATGCATGCATATGAGAACATTGGAAACCTGACATGTAGACAGGGAAATTATGAATATTTTTTCTGCCTATTTGAATGACTTTTAAAACATTTTTTACTGCTGAAAATTAATACCAAACAGCAAAAACCTTTATAAAGAATATTGCAGGCTTAGGCATATGATAAGTTCTCAAAATAATATATTATCATTTTTTAAGAAGAATAAAGTTCGGAACTGCCAAGATTTTGATCAGATTTGGCGGTTTTATTCAAACACAATAAAGTCGATCACAAATTAATATAAGATATTGGTCTAAATTACGATCACCATACACATAAATGCTCAACTTATAAAACACGCTTGTTCATCAAGTACAAGGAGATTTGTGTAATACATTTAGATTTTAAGTAATACATTAAAATAGTATGTAGTAAGCAGGGGTGCCCATAGGGAAGGGGTTTAAGACGCAGAGTGCATCAATGAAAATTCTGGGGGGAGGGCTGAAAATTGTTGCAAAATTAGCATTTTATATGTTAAAAATAAAAACGGTCGAGTTTTATAACTTTAAAAGGCAACAAAATCCTCTTCTAATTCTTCAGATCATGTTCTGTAATTATTTGTTATCAGTTGTGTATATAACATATAAAATCAGCTCAATGAACATTTTTACAATTGACACGTTTTTATAGTACAAATACAGCAATACCTTTTCCTTCGGAAGAAGTTTTGGAGTAGGCCTTCTGTTATTCCACTATTTGTGAGGAAGGGTACTTTTCATGAGGTTGGGGGGTAATTTTCATGAAATTGTCTTTTATTTTGAGAAATAAACAGGAAAAGCAGTATTTTCTTTTATCGCGAATCTAAACTCTCATTTGTTTTAGACCGTAAAGTAACTTAGGAAGTGCCTTAGCAATTAAGTAACTTATTCAGCGGCCACTAACTAATCGCGCCCTTTAATCATAAAAAAGTGCAAACATACCCATAGACTAGAACACTAGACTCATTCACGGCGCGCACTGCATGATAAGTTATACTACTGAACTTGAACTCAGAGACGGCATGGTTGCTTTTGAAATGCGGAATTAACTGTCCATAAATCAAATTTGAATATGAAAAATATTAGGCTACTGTTGTCGAAATATATTTATTACTTTTCCATATGACTATAGACTAATTATCATTAACTTATTTATATTTCGTACAAAGAACATTCCCCCACATACTTAACATTTCTAACAATACACATAGTCTACAATATACTGTAGACTACTTTAGAAGTAGGCCTAATACATGTGTTACTTTAGTTTCGTACTGAGGCCTAATAGAACAGTTGCTAGCAGTGTTCAATATACTAATTAAATAGGAATGCCGAATTTTCTGTGAAATTAAAACAAAATCTATATTAACTTAGTTTCTTTGATCGATGCAATTCCATATTCACAGCCTTGTAGCACCTCCCCCCCCCCCCGGCTAGGGGCATAGAGCCACCAAGTGGAGGTTTCGGTACAGAGACTAATTTAGTTATGCTTATTTTCTGAAAGAGATCAGAGGGACAGGTGGTAAGCCTCACAATCCTCGTAGGAAACTAAGGTAGCCTATTACTTGAACTTGAATGGGCCGAGGAATTCTGTCCGGAGGCTCTGATTTAGGCTTGGAGTTCTTTAGCATGCCGTAAATCTAGGGCACGGGCCCTTCAGCTTATTGTCCCTCGCTGCCTAAGATTTGTTAAATCCATCAACGGCGGTCGGGTTTGAACCCGCAACCCTCGGACCTAGATGAGGGCACGCTACCTCTACACCACTGGTTCAAAAATTCTTGCTAGTTGAAACAAAACGTACAGAAACTATAATCTTCTCATGCAGCACAGCATTATTAAAGAACGACTCAAAAGCTAATTTTCTGGATTTTTCTCTTTTCACATAGTTTTTATTTATTATTTATTTATTTATTATTATTATTATTATTTTTCTTTTGGTAGCAGTTGGAATCAATGTTTGTGGTGCGGCCAGTCACATTTTAACTTCTCATCCGACAATTGACTTCAACTGCAAGTTTTGATTTCTACTTCTTCCTTGAGTTTACCCCCCCCCCCCCCCCCCCGTTGTGGGGACGTTTTTCTGGCCCAAGCAGCCCAGGCCTTACAGGATGGGTTTCTCCATCAGTGAGGGGAAAAAAATAAAAACATATTCGCATTTGTGTGTGTGTGCATATATATGCAAAACGCCAACCTGCAGTTCAGAGGGAACACCAGCATCTGTAGAATAAGACTCGGCAAATGTCTGGAAACTTTATTCTAATTGTGCCAAAATATACTTTGAACTTCTCCGGTGTCGGAATTTATCAAAGTAGCCACATGGTTGGGAGTTCAGGAAAATATTCTATACTAATTGTGCCCCGTCCTGAAACCTTTTATCGAATTCTTCGTTTAATTCCCCTACTATTTGAGCATACTCTTGTGACTCCGTGACCTGAACTGTCATAATTCATTCACATGATATTAGTATTGTCGCTGCAAATTGTATTTTCTTACTGCATGTAGAAAGGATTCGATAGTCTACGATTTGGATTGCTTTCTATTCCCGACATAATGCCTTAAAAAGCTGTCGGAAGAGAAGAACTGCGTCTACTATCAGACCCCCACCCCCTCTCAGACTGACATCCCGTCTTTCTGTGTCACGCGCTGCGCCACAGGTGCAAGTTTGCTTGCTACTACACAGTTATGTTCAGACAACATATAGAGTGAGGTGGTAGCCACTTGCCTTAAGTAGTTATTTTATTCTTAGAAAAATCACGATTTGCAAGACTAGTGCCTTAAAATGTAGGCAAGTTGCCCTTAACTACTACACGAGAAATTATGTGTACCGAGGTAAATGCCCTTCCAATATCAAACAAGAAGCATATGTAGGCGTATGCACAGTAAACACCAGTAAAGTGATAATCTTTAACGAGTGTTTTTTTTTAAGCGGCAAGGTTGCTATTAGTGTACGCAAACTATAATGATTTCTTGTATTTATACTTATATTATATTTATTGTAGAACCGACAGTAATTTATTGTTCTAAGCTGCTACAGATTCATAATGAAAATATTAAACGAGTAGCCAAACTCAGTGACGATATATCCATAGGCCTACAAAGATGTTAAAAATTTAGCTGAGAACACTCACCTGAACTCTAAACCCCGTCCTGTGTGTAGTCTGCAGAACTCGAAACAGCAACACCTCATGTCAAACACAAACAGAAAATACTTCGTTGTACACAAATTCACTGTAACACAATCCCGCCTTATGAATCAACTCGACCGAACGTACGCCATCTCCAGAACTAACAGGCGCGCCAACTGATACATCCCAAAGACTATCCAACAAACTTCCACTGAAACCATCTATTAGCTACATTGTGTCAATAAAATATATGTAAACAGTTTCGTATAAGATTATCTTCTTATGAGAGATGGGATATCGATGGTTATAGGATAATAATGTACTTTTATTTAAGGCCTGGTTTAAAGAGTTTTATTGTCTAATTCCATAGTAAGCATATTGTAATATTCTCTTGTGCGTATGTATATTGGCAGTTGTGGCAAATACTTCTGAAATACTTCTCGATAATCGATTATGTAAAAGGTATAGTATTGGCGGGTATAATGAACATTCGAAATTACAAACAAATTGTGACGTTCTTTTTGGCAGAAAATAGACAACAAACTATTGAATCTAGATCAAAGGAAAATTGTGAAAGGTGTACTCGGTGCCAAATAAATTTTGCATTAAGGAAAAATAAATATTGCGGTGGAGATTTTTGTTCATAGGCCTTTTGTATTCGTTGCAAAGTGGAATAATGCTGACATATTCTTTGAAAATTCATATTGATCGTTAAGCACGAAATTCGAAATTGCTTCTGTGTTCAGACAACATTAATTTGGTGAGATAAAGATTATTTTTTGTTGCTAGTGGTGTGATGGTCCAATACCAGAATGTATTTTTTTCTTTTACCCGTTTAAAAAGCTACCGGTACACTATGGACTGAGGATTATTGTGGTCGATTCTGAAATTCCATGCATTAATTCTTTAGCATTAATGTACTCTTTAATGCCTCTTCCTCAACGAATTTGTCAATATGTCAAATAAAAAAACTACAAATAAATTCCATTTAGCCGAAAAGTAATGCAAATCGACAACTGATATTCTATAAAAATCAAAGAAATTATCAATACTTCTATTAACTATGTCTCTTCATCATTTTAAGTTATAACTGCCGTAATTCCAATTAAAAAAGATACAAATAAATTCCCCTTAGCCTAAAAGAAGTCCGTACTCCTGCACTAAAAAGGTAGGCTTTTATAAATCCCATTACAGTATATCATTACTCGCATGACACCAAAATAAACAGATTTATCATTCCATAGTCCGTGATATAAGTATGATCTCATAGGCCTATATATAAAACACCTGCAAGGATTAGATATCTGTTGATTTTAATGGACCTTATTTTGCTGAACCAGACTGCTTACCGCCGGTTTTGCTCGGACGGCAACAGTCAGAGTTGCATCATGACGTACCTGTATATAATAAAATCCTTGCTGCTTTTGTGGTTTAGTTGTTCTTTGTCCCCCATTGTGTCTCGTTTGCCTGTGTTCTTATCCCCCGCATTTTGTGTGCACAATGACAGCTATAGTGGAATACAGAATGCAGGTACGTTTGGCTTTTAACCACAGTAATTTCATTATTTTTATTTTAAGGCATATTCGTCTGTAAAAACTTTTCACGATACAAACAAGCAAAATATTACGCGAACTTTGTATTCTTTCTAACTAAATTTGTCGTACAATTATTAGACTTAGTGTGTATTAAACCCTTCTAATACGTAATTTAACAATGCACCTTTTGCCGAAATATATCGATTTATAATTATGAATTACTATCAATCGAAATGCTTTGACTCTTGTGCATTACTAATTACAGTTTATTGTTTATAATTTTTCTGGCACCGCTTTTGATTATTCTTATTTTGAACGTAATCAGATATGCCTACCCATAGGCTACTTACAGCCATGAGCTGGCCCCATATAATTATTGTAAATTTTCATTGACGTGTAATATTTATTGTAGGCTAGATGCAAGCGTCGTTGATATTTAACATTTTTAGTGTCTTTTACATTTTACAATGAATTTTTCAGTAATGTAATACATGAAGGCTTGGCCAAAACACCTTTACTACCGTAAATTTCAGTTTGCTTACTTAAAAAACACAACTGGTAACAGATCACTTCTTCACAACGAAAACCCTCTCGTGATAGGTGGAGAGAGAGATAGATATATATAGATAGATAGATAGATAGATAGATAGATAGATAGATAGATAGATAGATAGATAGATAGATAGATAGATAGCTAGATAGATAGATAGATAGAGAGAGAGAGAGAGAGAGAGAGAGAGAGAGAGAGAGAGAGAGAGAGAGAGAGAATGTGACCATGTGAAATGTAAAAATCAGTGAAAAATAAGCAGAAAGCGTGCCATGTTACAGGCGATATTACATATAATGAAATCGCCATTTTATACCATCCTATGAAGGCAAATGATGGTTGGCAAGGTTTCCTTTTCTATAATCACTTTCAAAATCGTATACTTGGCAAGACTGACTGATGGATTGACTGACTGACTGCCTGCCTGGCTGATTACCTAAAGTGGTAATAATGGTGAACAGTCTGTTCTAAGGTCAGAAAGATGAGTCCCTTTCTTTTCATGTATACTTTAATCATAACTTGTCATAATATAGCCTACAAGAAATGGGAATGTTAATCCGTGGAGTTCTTAGGGAGTTATATTTCGATGAGAGGATTAAATTGAAGTCATTCTGCTCAGGAAAAAACCCTTTGATGAGAGTGAAAATTTAATACGCCGGAAGTTTAAAGTAATGAAGAAAAGAGAAGTGTTATTATTTTGAAGACCTGGCGGTCAGGGATGTCAGCGTCTAAAATTGTGTAATTCTGATGAATGCTAGTTGAGAGTTATTTTATTGTTTTTATCGAGACGTTGATAAATTGGGCGTTTGTAGTGGATCTAGGTGCTCTAGCCATAAAAAGGGGTATGTTGATATTTTGAATTAAGGCAAGTAGGCAATTTTTTTCTTTCTCTGTGGTTAGGAACTCCACATTTTACACAACTTAAAGGCATTTTGGTACTGTGACAACGTTGGTACCATTTTTACAAATAAGGTAAGGTACATTAAAAAAAATGTGTGATAACATAGGCGTTCGTGTCTTTTAGTTTTTAGATAGCGATAGATCCCACGCGGAAATAGGTTGTTTGTTTCAAGATGCACTGTCATTTAACAATCATATTATAATACTTTGCACGCTAGTATAATGAGCATTTCATTTAGTATTCTAGGACTAATCGAATCAGGAAATCGTTTTAAGATCACTTGGATTGTTTTGTGCTTTTCTTATTTCGTGACTGTAGAAGGGGAGCTCTAGCTCTGTAAAATATTAATAGACTATATCAGCGTGTCTAAAAAAATTTACGGACCCCTAATTTTACATCCCATTTTTAAAAGAAGGCCTATATGCTTAATATTTGGGGTATTAATTATAGGCCATTATAACGAAATATGTGAAAAAATTTTACTTCTTTACTTTCCACTTGCTTTATGATATTTTTAAATTATGTCTGCGGACCATCTGCACCATATTCGCGGACCATAGGTTGAGAAACGCTGGACTATATCATAGCTTGGAACCAATCCTCCAACTCACCCAGTTGGAAGCCCGAGAAACTATATTATATATCATAGTCGTTTAAGAAGATGAAAAATATTTTATATCACCTAATAGGTGCACAATTTTTAGAGGGTGAGGAAAATTTCTTTGTAAAGTTCTACTGAATTTTTAAAAAAAATATTCCCAGTATTTTATTTTATTATAATATAAGAAATGGAAATTTATCTGTCCATAATTTATGGGCGGATGGCTTTGTTAATTTGTTTATGCATGTTAACAGAAGTAATGTTCATTTATTACACCCTTTGTTTCATTTCTTGAGCATGTGTGCATACAACTTCCATTTTCCATGATCGAAAAGTGCGAAAGAGTGGGTATTGGTATTTAATGTTACAGATCGTTTCATTGCCTGAATTTACTGCACTATTATGTATAAGAGGATGAGTTTCTGACTTACCGATGAACTGAAGGCTAGGATACAGCTTAGATTTCTTATTGTCAGTAGGTAGTTTTCGAAATCCGAATTTTGGAGAATCTGAGTCTGTTATCGGCAGCGGCTTCTTCTCTAGGACTGCTTGGACTAGTTTTTAGGTTATATAGTTTTAACACAAAAATAAAATGATAAACACGAGCACAATAAAGAAATTATTATCTGTTGGACAACAGGATTCACGTTTTTGTACAAAATATAACGAACTCCCGCGTATAATCGTTTAAATGTCTCCGCCATTTTCACTCGTTTAGTTTAGATACTTGTCGCCAGAGACCAGAAAAATCCAGTTTCCTGCTAAAGTTCCCTTATTCGTTTCTAGAGGTCACTTTTATCGGCGTCAAAGGTATCCAATAGATGGCACTTAAGTACACCTTCTTCGATTTGAGAGGTAGCCAACATTGGCGATAAAAACACCTATGTTTTTCACATTTCCATTGGTGTTGTTTATTTAATTAAACAAAACCAATTCTGTCAACTAGTATAGTACGAAGTGATAAAAATTAACAATCCAAAACATTGTTCATTTATTAACGTGCGACTTTACAGTAGATCATAGGCCATAGGGGCAAATCACCATTCGGATGTCAATTTTCAGCTCACGTGACAGGCATGTGAACCAATGAGAACCTTCGTTCTTTCTTCAGAAAAGGAACTAAACCGGAGGGTATTGTTACTGCTTTACAGTGGCTGCAGTGTTACATTGGTGTGTGACCATTAGTCTAAGCTTGTAAGTCGTCTGGTGTGTGTTCCCTAAAGTTTTAAATATCGGAGTGTTTTTAAAATAAATTGTTTTCATAATATTTTGAAGAGTTGGTTGTGCCTCTCAAAATCAGCCAGAGGTCCATTCGGGTCCATTCGTATAGGCTTGTCAATTCTATCAGGCGTGTCTCTTTGATTCTGCTAAAAGGTGAGTGTATTTCACAATCCACTCTAAGCGCACGATTCTATAAGGATTGTGCAGTTTTTTTATATGTATCTGGACTTTGTGTTACAATCTGGTGTGACAGTAACAAATCTAGAATTCAACGTACTCCTTTTCATTCCGAAAGCCACGCCCCTATTTTGGTGAGTTGGGTTATGAAAGGTGCACAGTGTAGTCACCCTCATATTCTTTGTAATTGGTTCGCATTGATTTCAATAAAAATTTAATAAGCCTATAATTTTGACATTTTGCATGAACAGCTTACAGTTGTTCGCCTAAGTATAAAGTACCGGTATGCCAGTGGAATATTATGGACACAGTAGGTCTACATCGCTTACACTTTGAAATCTTATATACAGTTTTTGCATTTCCATGATTTACAAACAAATTATTGTCAATGTACCTACGTAGTACTGTAATTCTTGGACTTTGCCATTCTTTCTATTGCATTTTGTAGGAAGAGAATGACTTTTCTTACCTTTGGGCATTTTCTTTTGCTTAATAAACGCTATCTGCTCTCAAGAATGGCTTTACACCAGAAATCAATAAATAGGACGTGTGAAATTAGATAAGTTACTATTGATTATTTTAAATATGAACATGACAATTTCTAATTTTGCAGAAATAATCATCTCTAGTTTAACTTTATTATTTTTTATAATCTTTGCAGACTCTTTATAATTTGTTGCACCGGTAACTAATCATTTTCATTTGGATTTATTTCACTAAATCATGCAAAAATGTTAGGCTGTAATGCAGCTCTGTAACTTACTGCTACTTATATTCACTAAATCCTGTTAATTGTAGCCTAAATTACCGTTATGTCCAGCCAAATAATGTCAGTGTCTGCATGATTAGAGCTATGCCTCTGATTGGCATGTTTTCTGTTTGTTGTCACTGATTTTGTAAGTTATGAGCATTTCTTTGTTGTGTGCATGAATAGTGATCATGGAGAGCATGGAAATGAAAAATAGAAACATTAATTTAAGTTATGTTAGTTACATTACTGTTAGGTGATTACTTCAGCACTGAGATTGAATTTGATTTATCTTGTTTTTATTAATATATTTGTTACTGGCATGTTACCTTGAGTGAAACAATATTCTGATGTGTTTCTTACTAGCTATAAAGTAGCCAAGCTAAGTTCTATTAATCCCACAAAATATAGCTGTTTATTTTAACTTTAGACCATTGAGGCCAGATGTAAAAGGTGGAGAAAGTTTTAATTTTCCTCTGTCACCTGTTCTCAAGCCTAGGCTTTATTGCAGATGTAAACAAACATACAGTCATATTCTTTTTTTGCCATTTTTCTGTTGTTATAATTAATATGGCCATTATAGCCGCTATATCTTTATTCAATTAAGCTCACTATTCATAAGTAATTAATTAATTTTAACTAGTAAATATTGTGCTGATACCATCCTGTAATCAGCGTAAATCAGCAATGTTAGATTAATACAAGGAGATTAATTCACAATACTGCTATGCAAGAATAGCGTGCTTTAGTCCTATTGCTCCTGCCACAGTAAATGGAATGTGCTAAGTTAGGACCTGAGGTCAAAAATAATAAAATCCGGCACCAATAGGCTACTTTGGTAAATAGATAAGCCTATTTAATAATTTTGTTTCTGTGATGAATTTAAAAATCGAATAAGCTAAAGCCTTCAAAAATAACTTTACAACTATTAATCTGTCACTATAGTTCCATAAACATGCATACAGAAAGATTAAAGCTACTAAATAACAGAGAGTGAAGTTAATTTATATTACGGTTACAGGCTACAGCTTCCTTCAGAAATTAAGTTTGGGGGGATTTCTATTTGTTTCTTTGTTTATTGGTTGCTCACAAGATTCAGCTGCTGTACGTGACAAGAAACACATGATTAGACATGGTGGTGTGTCGTCGCATAGCGTCAATCCTAACCAACATAAGAAAATTCACATACCGTAAGATTCAATATAACACTTAACGAAATATGTGCAATTGAATTTGCCACTACTAAACCAGTTTCACAGATCCTAAGACACCCTGGCACTATATGTCACTGACACTGGCAGTATTGTTCGTAGCAACCATTGAGATGAACGATCATCGGCAGCCAGTGAAAGTATTTGGAGTGCATTGAGTATATTGCATGTAGAGAACTAAAGTAGACCTGATTGTGTTCAAAATAATAATGATCCCTTAAAATTCGATATTCCAGATTTGCTTTGCCAATAACTGTCAAGATAGCATCTGTCTTTTCTGTAGCCTACATCAGTGTTAAATCTTTTTTCAATTCATGTATTGCACATTTACAAAGAGAGGCTACCTGTCTACATTATTGTAATACCCTTACAAAATGTTAATATTCTTGAAGCAAGTTTCATTATTAATAGGCTGTTAATCTACTGTTGAGGAAGAAAGGTAGAAAAGAAAGAGGCCTAATATCAAAATAAAGGGTAACAATTACAATAGATTAAAAATGCAACATAGCCTAATAAGAAAACCTTTGGTTTGAAAATACTTTTACTTTCTCGTATATAGGCCTACGTGGTATCTAGAGAAAGTATTATGATTGTGACAAAAATCGAAATTGAAATGACACTGGGAAAACATGTTTCACAATGCCTAGATACCAAAAAAAGTGATTTTGGGATGACATCTATCCATCTGTCTGTGCACAAAAATAGCAGGTAAATAATTCCTTGTATTTACTTCATTTTTTGAAGTAAGGAATTTTTTGGAACTTTATCAAACCGCCCAGAATTTGGTTTTATAACTTGGATATTAAGGGGACTTTTCATTATTTTTTTTAGGCCTAATTTAGATTTTTTTAAATTGGCTCTAACTTATTTGATACAAATTTAAATTTGGAAACTCTTGTCTATGACTAATAAAATGGCTACATCCGTTTTTCTGTAAAAATTACATCTTAGGGGTACTGGAATCCTGTCCGTTTTCAATTTTCTAGGTTAATCTCCATTACAGGGGATTCATGGAAACCTGTCCCATTAAAGTTGTAGAGAAAATTAAAATTAACATTTTTTGTTAAACACATTTTTTTATACAGTGAATAGGTATCAAGATAAATGAAATCAATATGGCTTAAATGGGAATTTGAGAACATACGTATGCTAATTAAAATATGAATGATATTTTGTTGCCCACAGTAACCTTAAATAGAAAACTGTATTCTACTTGTTGTTGTGAAATGCAGTAAGTTTAGCTCAGTTGTAATGAACACACCACACCAATTACAGCGAAATGGAAGAGGTCCTGTGTTCAAATCAAACCTCGTGGCCGCCCAAATTGACTTGGGTTTATCAGGTTTCCTCATTTGCAAATGCAAACACCGGATTAATAGGACTTGTTTATTTTCCATTACTCATCACTGCTATGTCACCGGATATTATAATTGTTTAAACTGAATATCAGAAGAGAAGACATCACTGAACGTTAATAGAAACAGATGCACACGAATGAATTAACTTATTAGAATAGACTATTAGTTTACGCAAACATTCTAAACATGCTGTATGACCTATATGTAGTTAAAGCGTGCTGTATAAGCTAAGTAGTAGTAATAATAATAATAATAACAATAACAACAACAATCATACTGGTACTGAGGTTTTGCGATTCCTGTTTTGTGTGGTTATGCAGTCTGTCGGTTGTCTATCAACAATCATGCGATGCTGCCAACACCTTTATTTGTCCGCCATGCCGGCAATGCAGCACTGATATACTGGACTGTTAATATTGACTATGGCTTGTACCACAATGGGACGTGTTACGTTAAAATGAATTCTTCAACTGACTTTCTTAAGTAACAAATTTTGTACAGATAGTTTAAATAATGCTTAATATTATCCACATAGTTAAGCATTCGGAGCGGAGACAGGAGCCTTAGCAGAGCATTGTAGAATAATGTAGATATAAATAGGAACTTGAGTCATAGCCTATATATATATATATGACCACATAATTCTATCGCCGCTGGATATAAGGTATAAAAGAATATATATATAGCCTACCGATAAAACACAAGTTTCTATACCAACCTATAAGAAAAGTTGGTGATCTTGGTCATGTCAGATGATTTCACAGTAGCCTACCTGTTTCAGAGATAGGTCTATTTATTGTGGAATATTAAGATTCTCAAAATATTTAAGCCTTTCTTGTGTAGGGGCTACATTCTTTGCTCAAATAATGCTTAGGATGTAGTGTGGAGGAGAAGGCATTGTAAATTTTACAGAATGTGAAGAACCAATTCTAGTTAATTATTTATGATATGTTATAAAGAAAAATAGTTTTTATAATTTGCTAGAATGTCCCACCCGTAATTATGAAGTGGCTGAACAATAATGTATATTTTTGTAGTAAGCCTTTCAACCAAAGAAGTTCAACCTAAAACTGAACTTACGACAGCTACCGAACACAGCAAAGGAGCTGCTTGTTGTACTGTTCTTGCATATTGTTGTGGTTGGAGCCCTTTCTATTAAATTATGGCTGCATGCCATAATCCAATCTAAATAAACTCAAAGATGTAGGCCTATATTAAAATTCCTCTTAAAAACTGGATAAGTTACTGTATTTTAAAATATTATTTTGAGTCCCAAAAGGAATTCCTTGTGTAGCCTATGTTTGTTCTAATGTGAAATCAATCTCAGTGCTAAGTATTCATTAGCAGTGTTTTGCTTAAATATTTTTTGCATGTTTGTTGTTGCTTAATATAAGTTAATTTAGTTTTTATCTGTTTAGTTGATGTTTATTTTGGGTTTTGTTTTCTTTTGCGTTTTGCACGAGCACAGGCCACTGGGAACATGCCTTCAGGTATAGGCACCTCATACAGGTCACTAGCTGATGATGTGTACAAGACAACCACCATTGCTGAGAACAAGTTTAGTGTGATAGAATCTGTGAAGAAAGCATTTAGCTTCGCTGGGCCCCAAACTAGGCGTTCTGATCCTCTCATTTTGAGAGTTGATAACGAGCCTCGAGTGGAGCCAGCATCTGGGATGGCCGCAAGGTAACAATAATTTTGACCTTATCATATGCCACCCTCTTTATCTAGGCTGGCCACCAAGCCTTATACAAGTTGGGGTCACATCAGCCGTGCTTTTCTCCTGCTATATTGTGAGATGGATACCAGCATATCCAACAATACCATACCATCATATATTTCTTTATATTACATATTGATAAGTATTAAAATATGGTAATTTATCTGTGTGTTTTCTTAACGGATCTCAGCAATTTGTGGGTACGTTTTGGATCCAGGATGTCAAAATAGTTTAACTCTTGGTGATCTCTATTTGTAATATAGTTTCTCTACGCCTATGTTAAAGCACATCAGTAATAATTTTATTACAGCCATGAGGCATTCATTGAGTATAATAGGCCATGTCATAAATACATCAAATACATACAAAAGAAAAATATAATAAGTCATCGGTTAGGTATCAATACAATATCAACATCAATATCAACATAACTATATTATCAAAATTAAGGAATTATTTAAGACCAAGTACCGTATTTTACGGACCATAAGACGCACCTTAATTTTAAGATGGAAATTTAAAGGAAAAGAAATGTAACGTGATTCTAAACGAAACATTTTAAATGGAATAGGCTAATATACTTCATTGCATAATGGAATCAGTGTAAATCACTTCTAACTTAAAATCTGCATTGTAGGTCTACAAAAATCTCTTCTGTACAGGTGGCATCGCATAAATTTTAACAACTGAACTGATTTCTCATGAAGGACTGAAAATAATTTTACACCCTCTCACCCTCAATTCAGTATACGGGGAGTGTAACGGGACAAGGCTGTTTAGAGGTCATACCCTTCATTTAAAACACCTGGCGGAGACAACTCCTTTTGTATAAAAGAATTCAACATTCCTTTCTTCTTGCATTGTATACCTGGCTTCCAACTACACTCATTTTACGAATGTTACAAGTGCACTGATGTACAGTCTGTACTCAAATTTGTGTCTTAATGTTTACAACACATTGTGTATTGGCCTAACTATGGTATTCCGGCAATATTTACCATAATTTTAATTTTTTTAGTGTACTTCGGACCATTAGACGCACTCAACTTTTAAGGCTCTGTTTTCAAGGTAAAAAAAGTGCGTCTTATGGTCCGTAAAATACGGTAATGTAAAAATAGTAAAGTGTAATATAAAAACCAATTATAGTAAAACTCAATTTTAAAATTTTAAAAATCATATTCAAATATGTTAAAATAATAAAATCAAGAAGTTTTTTCAAACCAAATATTAAAGACCAATTGAGCTTCTTCAAACTCATCAAATGAATAAACTGGTTTCATAATCAACCACTTGTTAAGTCTTTTCTTTAAAACATTTAGCTGAAGTTCTCTTAACCCTCTTGGCAATCTGTTATACAATCTTAGACCCATGACCTTGTAATATTTTAATGTTTTCAGTAATCGATGGTATGGGACATCGAATTTACACCTATTTCTTGTGTTGTAATCGTGTTTTTCATTTGTACTAGTGAAAGTATGTTCATTTTATTTTACAAATAACAGAACGTCATATAGGTAGAGATAACAGCGAGAATTCTCATTTTCTAAAATAAAGGTTGACAGTGATTGGTTTTGTTTGAGTTTGTTAGTAACCGAATAACTTTCTTTTTGTAATATTAGTACCGGGTACATCATTCATGCCTGTTCCATTCCCCCAGATTATCAATCCGTATTCAATATGCTTTGGAAAAAAATCAAAATATATGGTACACATGTAATCTGTCGTAACATAATTTTTTAGGGTTTTGAGCAAGTATATAACTCTGGATAACTTACTATAAACATATCCATATGAGCCTTCAAGAAATAAGGGAAGAATTGGGCAGAATTGAATTATCAGAAGCGCCTTTTTAGATAGATTTTGAAGAAAGACTGTAATCATTACCATGGTGTGATTTCGGAAATATTTTTCGTTTCATGGTCCCTGGATTGCAAAGCTATCCTCAGCTCAAAAGTTTATGTACTATGTATGTGGAAATGCCACAAATTACTTCAAAACTGAAACATAAAACATGGAGATGGAAAATCTCGATCGAGTTCATGAATGAGCAAAATCAGACCACGGTGGTAGATTGGGGGAAGTTTGTTTGAAAGACTGTAAAGTCACTATAACTCCCATAATATGAAAAATATTTATCTGTTTAAAGTTATGGTACCTTCTAAGTAAACTTTTTGCTTGAAAGGTTTGTTGATAATACCAACCATTAGCTCATTGGGTGGGAAAAGTAGGAGTTGAAGGACAAAAAATATTTGTAACTCCCTTAGTAGGGAGAATCAGATTCCTTCAAATTTATCATTAGGGTTCGGATGTTAATGACCTAAAAAAATGGAAAATATGACTGACCAGATATGACTAAAAAATACTAAATATGACCTAAAATAACATAGTTTCTAAAAATAAATGTTCCTATTTAAAACGTTTAATGACACTAAATTATTACATCACTTTTTAAAAATTTTACAGGTGATTTACAGTTTAATGTATAATGAACTTCTATTTTTAAAGAATTTGCTCCTCTTTGCTCACTTCATCAGCTTAAAATAATATTTTGTAGACCATGTGTGTCCCTATAAAATAAATTTCAAATTTAACTCGTCCATTTAGTACATATAAGTTACTTTAAGTTATAATTGTGCTCCTTTCCCGAAGTTATAACTGAAATATGATGTTACATTACAAATATGACCAAAACATGACCAAGACCATAAAAATGACAAATATGACTTTTTGTGCAAAATAAGGATGGTCCCATTAGAATAATAAGGGTGCAATTCGTGTTTAATTTGTGCGGCGAGAATGATGGTTTGGATAAAAATATGACATGTCATAAACATCTGAACCCTAGTTATCATAAACCCCCTAAATATTTTAATCTAAAATTTTTGTCTGAAATAATTTTTGATACGACCAACCCGTACTGCAAGGGGTTAACAAAATGAGTTCACAGACCAAAAAAATTATTACTCCTTAATAGACACAATATCGGGCTGCTTTTTGTCCCAACTCACAGAAATATGAACTTCGAAATCAACCTGCTTCTGTAAACAGTACCAAAAGACATTTAAAAAAATAAACCTGTTAAGAAACATGAAACCGAGTATTTCGCGAAGTAGCGGTAAATATAAAGTTATAATGTTTAGTATAAATTACATTCTGACGAAATTATTTTGATATGTTTTTGGACAATTCAGATATTTTTACTTGCAAATTGAATTTTCCCCCTTTCTGAATTTATCTTTGTTCTTGCATGCATTTTTTCTTACTTTGTATTCAGTTATAACTCGGGAATATATAAAATTAATGAAAACCTAGTTTTAAATAATGTTGAACGTCATAAACAAGGATTGTTTTAAGATTTGGAAGTACGATCGTAGCATTATTCGCTAATTAGAATTTACGTGACCTTTGTCACATTTCGTTTGTGGAATCATCTAACCTTTTAGGCTTATTATTGGTTTGGTAAATTATTTGCCCAATAGATGCAGTTTAACTCGATCTTGACGGTATATTGGTTTTAAAAATGGTTATCGTATCAGTAGTGGAATCCATTATTCAATAAAGTATATTCATGAGTATAGAAATTCAATAAATCGCCAAAGGGGTTGAGATCGTTTGTATTGCGAATTGTAATTCAGTGTTTCACTTTATATGTACGGTATATGAGGGTTTGCAGTGGTTGTTGACACTTTCCTTAGTATTAAGATTTCATCTGGGGTTGAGCTGGAAATTTCACATTGTTCCTCTAGTAGATTTCGAGACATTATATGCAAAATAATTATTTTACTTTACGAGCACCCCTTTATGTTTATAATACAAGTAAAAAACACAAATAAAAATGATGTTATTATTAATTTTCTTTGTAGGTTATAGACCAACAGTAGGTATTTTCATCCAAGGATTCTTTGTGGGTTTAACTTGATTTGATAAACTACACTGTATTATGTAGCTAAGGGCAGTTAATGATGTTTTCAACAAATTCACGAAATTCAAGCATCTTAAACTTTGAATTAAAAAAGGTTAATGCGATATATCACAGATACTGTGACTAACTATTTGTCATAAATCCAATTGTCAGATTGATAATTAGAATGTCTTATGGTTTTTGTAGGCTAATTGACAAGACTAACATCATATCTTACTCATTATAGGTCTACTGCACGTATAAAATAACAGGTTTAGGCCTATATATTAAATACCGAAGTTCTGACTAAAATCTCAAAACTCAAGTTACTGCATACGTACTTACTTATTCAATGTCAATAGACAATTCTACAGCAAGCTAAAGGAATATTATCTATTTTATGAACCCGAAGGTGCATTGCTGCGGTTACCTCAGCCCACCATTCAACCCTGTTCTCTGCTAACTATGTCCAATCATCCCTCGCAGATCGCTACTTCCCTTAAATCTATCCTAATATTGTCCTCCCACCTACATCTAGGTCTTCCAGTGGTCTTTTCCGTTTGGGTCTCCTAGTCAATACTTTTGAAATATGTCTTTTCTCCTCCATGCGCGCAACATGTCCAGCCCATTTCATCCGTAATTTAATTACACTTATTATATCTGGTAAAGAGTACAGGTCATGAAGCTCGTCGTTATGCAGTTTTCTCCAGTCCCCATTTTCATCTCTTTTAGGGCGAAATATTTTCCTAAGCACCGTGTTTTCGAACACTCTCAGATTATGTTCTTTCCGAAGAATAAACGACCATGTCTCACTTACGTATAATTCAGCCGGCAGGATAATAGTCTTATAAATCTTTATTTTTAGATTTCTGGGCAGAAGACGAGAAGATAAAAGTTTCTGAACTACATAAAAACAATTACTTCCTGATTTGAGTCTACACTTAACTTCTGCCTTAATATAATTTGTTTGTAATCACTACTCCCAAAAATTTGAATGTTTCCATTTGTTCGAACTATATACCGGCTATTCTAATATTTTGTGGAGCATTATTTTGATGTTCCTTGACCATATACTTAGTTTTTTCGGGATTAATTTCCAATCCAACATCAGTGCAGGCATCGAAAAGACTTTCTGCATTTCTCTCGATTGTGTTTTTTTCGTTGCCAACAAGCAAACGTCACCTGCGTAAGGTAAAATCGGGTGACAGCCATTTCATTTTAGGCCCACCTTATTTTCCTGAACTTTCCTAATGACACAAGGTGATAGTGCAACTCCTTGCTTCAAGCCGCTTCTAATGGCAAACCTATCTGATATAGGTCTAAATTTCCCTACCCAACTCTGCTATAGGTTTCATTTAGACACATTTTGATCAGCCTAACTAACTTCTTTGGTATCCCAAACTCAATGAGGATATTGTACAATTTGTCTCGCTTAACTGAATCATATGCTTTTAAAAATCTATTTATAGCTTTTGAACAGACTTATTAAAATCCCACTTTTCCTCCGAGATTTGGCGAATACAAAATATAATTATGATAAGTGGTTGATCTTTTTCGCCTAAATCCACATTGGGTATCTCCAGTGATTTCGTCGGCATATGGGGTTAATCTTGACAGCGGTATATTAGATAGAATTTTGTGCGATGTTGATAAGAAAGAAATTCCTCGATAGTTATTACATTCGGCCCTATCTCCCCTTTTATGGATCGGTATAATGATAGATTCTTTCCATTCCTTTGGCAATTCCACCTTTCTCCAAATCATAGGAAAGAGTTCATGGATTTCTGAGTTTAGTCTATCCACACCTGCCTTAATTAATTCTGCTGGAATTTGGTCAACGCCTGGAGATTTGTGTGTTTTTAGTACCTATAACTGTTTCTAAAAACTGTGTTAATTTATTGGATAACTTTGAAACTCTATGCTTTGTGCATATTACCTTACCGGCAAGAACCCAAGACATAAACTATCTGGGATATAGCCTAAAAAAACGATATGCTAAAATCATTTGAAACCTGGAAACCATAGATTTGCATTTATCTCACAGGTAAACCGATTATGTAAATTCCTACTAACACTTTTAACTCTGCCTTTTAGACAACAGTGCTATAATAATATCCACTTTCACAGGCCTACAGATTTGAATAATCCTCTTCGTACCTTCGTGTAAGGAAGAGACTTAATTTAAAATACTGGTGGCATAACCTCTGCTAGTAATCTTCCCAGGAACAGGCAGTGGTTTTCCAAGAAAGTCTTATCTTTGTTTTGAAAAGTTAACAGCAGTTGACATTTTCTTTGCTTTTATTGCTATTCATTCTTTGTGAATGGCGTTCTTATACGAGAAATGTCAAGACTAAGTTGAAACCAGATTAAAGTTGTAGAAGTCTACTGGATTATATTCCATCTCACATACAGACACGAGGAGAAAAGCACAGCTGAAAACAAAGGTAAGATAAAATGCATAGTGTAGCCTTTATCAGCTTGGAATGTATAGTTGTGTACAAGTTTTATGTTGACTGGCTACGTTGATAGCATGAAGTGCTTATTGTTAGTATGTTTGTAGTTTGTCTAAAAAAAGCATTTTCTGTATTGTTGACATGCATATTTATGTGAAACATTCTGAGTGACCAAGATATTAAACTCCTTGTTAGACCCCATTGAGATGTCCATACCAATTCTTACGTCAGTTTTAGTGTTGCAAGTAGGATGATAAGTGCGTTTGCATCGTCTTCACTACGAATTACCAGTAGCAGTCCTACCGGGTCGCGAACGACCCCTGGATATTCATGGCGGATTTGTACCCAGGTGTGCCAATCCCTTACCTAACAATTAAACCTAGGGACAACATAAACACACCCAGTCCTGAATCTGGGAATCGAACCCGGACTGCCGGAGTGAAAGGCAGGCTTGCTACCGATTCGCTACGGCGGTGAACTCACTTCAGACTAACTCATAAATATTAGATAAGGTTTCATAAATAAAACTTTATTTATTAATGAGCATCATTTCTCGTTACCATTATGTGTAGAGTAGGAAAAACTCATTCCTAGTTCATGTGTTCAATTATATTGAAGCCTGGCTGTTCAGTTCAGACACTGGCCATTACTATTTTTTGTCTCAAAACTGTACGTGTCGGAGATGTATGAACGGACTAGGACAGTTTTAGGACTCCAATATTCATTATTGTCTTGGATTCTTACAAATTGTTCATTAAATGGGTGTGCAAAACAAAGGTTGAAAATCAGTAGCGTCAATACTGTAACAACCGGTATTTTTAGTAGTATATATTAGGGGTGGCCGGCTACCAGGGTGTTGGGAGCCACATTTGGAGGGAAAAGTTTGAAAAGAGCCGTCCATGTTTTTTTTTTTTTAAGTTAAATGTGGAATTTTTTAAGGTCAAATATAGAGATATAATTAAAAAAACAGCACCAAAAATTATATTTATCCACTAACTTAGTTCTCATTACTAATAATGTTACACAATAATAAACATATGTATAACTACTAGGCATTTGTTAACATGAACTTTTTCTACTGTCCAGTTTGTTTCAAATCTGGTAGGTGGCCAGTTAAGGCGGTTCTTATAAGTTCAGTTAAATGTACATAGAACTGCTCGATGCGTAGATTTAATGAACTTCGTCGCACGAATAGGTTGCTCCAAAAATGGAAATCAATCTTTTTGCACACTTTTTTCTGTACTTTTGTTCTAGAACACTTTTGTGTTCAGGCGACGAGTCACGAAACTGTTTCGAGAAACCTGACAAGTACTGTGAACTTTTTGTTCGGTTTAAAGCTGTTTTTTGAGGAAAAATTTAAATCGCCAGACCAGAAAAATAAAACAATTTTCAGTTTAACCTCAGAATTTTTAAGACCCACACGAGAAGAGCCGCAAGCAGCTCGCGAGCCAGGGTTTAACTAATTTTACAACATACTTTCAGGAAAACAGAAAATGATGCAAATTGTAATAATATGATTCATACTTAGAGAGGATATTTTCGCATGCTGTATTCTTCTTGAAGGCTGAATTTACGTCGGAGATTGCATTGAATTTAAATATATTTTCCTTTTACCTCTCTGTAACGTAATCTCTCAAAGACCAGTGACAAAAAGGAAACTAGTAAAGCGTAGGAAGCGGAGCAAAACATTAACTTGAAAATTGTGTACCGGCAATCTTTTTTTATCAGTTTATTTAGTTTTTTGCTCAAAAGACCATACGCAAAAAACGTTACTAAGAACATGTAATAAAATTGGTAAACAAATAAAAATAGGAGAATGAAAAATAATTCAACTTGTTGTTTTATGTGTCGACAAAGGGAGTTGATTTGTTAAGTACGAGTAATTTGACTGTGGATGTTTGTTATTGAAGAAAAATAAAGTAAGAATTTTCCTGATGATTGAGTTTTACTAATCACTGACGTAATTACGAAATGCTCTGCATCACTCTGTTTCTTTATTCGATTAAGTCAGTACCGTACCTACTTAAAATTCTAATTAGATGTATTCATTCCGACTCAGTTCCTGCAGGCTATTCTCTATTTGAAACTAGTCCCCCAAATTTTATTACATCCGGTCTGGTGCGATGAATGATTATATTGCACTTAAGGGACTTGCAGGCCTGTTTACATAATGCGGAAATCCGGACAGTATTGGTGGTATTAAGTACTTTATAAATAGGGTAGTTATGTTGAAATTAATTCCACATTTTCTTTTCATTTTTTTTAGTAATTTTTATAAAGAAGAATTTAACCTCCTATCTTATCATTTTTATCGTCAATTTATTGTTCTATTAAAATTCACTCCATATTTCCTACCCTATTTATCATGTTGTAATTTTTTCAAGAGATATTAACCCGAACCATTGAGCGAATCAGTACGCATTGTTTGAAATTGATCTAAACAGTAAAACTAGGCTGCCACTGATTGTTCGCTTAAAACTAAACTAGACTCCATGGCCCTACATCCCTGGAGGGATTATACCTACCATCCGACCGCTGCACCATCTACCATAGGTAAATGGCAGGATTGGGGGCTTGTGGTCAGCATGCCGACACCCAGCCGTTATTGATGATTTCCGTGAACGGAATTGTTCGTTGCGGGTTTTTTGTTATATTTCTGATTGCACCTTTGGGCGAGTTTTTCCTTTCTTTTAATAAAAAAATTAGCGCCTCCATGGTTAAGTGACTTCTGACTGCAGTCACGAGTTTGATCTGAAGTAGAGAGACCCCAGCTGTAGAGGTCTTTTTATAAAATATAATGGATCCGTTAATGAAACCATCAGTGACTGACATGGGATTCGATATGCTGACCATATATTCCCCAATCCGACTCCTCCGAAGAAGATTTAAAAAAAACGGAGGTAAATGACGCAGCGGTCGGATGATAGTCCCTTTCCCGAAAAGGTTGTAGCGCGACAGAGCTTAATTTTTAGTTTTTGAAAGGATGAAGAACATAATTATTTTGTTAGTAAAGTGCAGTTCATACCTCTTTGTTTATGGAATCTACTGATCATTAAGTAGGCTGCCCCATTTTATATCTTTACTTCTCTTTGAATTTAGTATGCCTGATAACTTATGCATGTTCTGTTTCGTTGGTAATCAGAATGTTTCATATACATAATACATGTTGCCCAGTAGGCTATTTATTGGATAACATTTCCCGTGGTTTACATTTGAATTTATAAGCTTCTAGTTCTGTTTTATTTTGATATGTAGATTTGAGCTTAATTCCAGTTCGGTGTAAACATGGTCATGAAAATGTAAGGGATTACTAATGTATGTTCCAAAAGTTGTTGAAGGTTGTGTGAACCAGAATATGGATGTATTGTGTATATTGATTAATATTAACGAGAAAGATAGGAAGTAATTCAATCTGATTTTATTATTTAGTATTTAGGATATGTTGTTTGGCAATAGCGTAATGCGTAAAAGAACCTGTTCTCTCTTTAAAATCAATTTTGAGAAGAAAATTGCGTACATTTTATCATCAGTTTGGCCATTTATTTTAATTTAAAGGAAACGAAGATTTTAGTAAAAGGGAAACCTCTTTTTACTTTGCTAAAACAAAAATTTATTTCTAATTTCCTAATTTGATGTGAATAAATTCTCTGACCAGCTTTTGTGTATTCACACTTTCTAAAACCTGTTGTAAGCAGTCTTCAACATTCGATAATATAGAGAGTATACAGGTCTTCCTGATTTTGGTTGATAAGAACTGTAATTTTATAAGTTTTATACATTTATTACTTGTTTAAAACGCATCTTTCAGTTATAAACACAGAGGAAGTAGACAGATTACGACTAGGCCTACAATAGGGTGACCATATTTTGAAAATGAAAAAACGGGGAAAAGGGGCGAGAAAACAGAACTCATAATTAGGTAGCCTAAATGTTATAAATATTCTGCTTCATAATTATATTTTAATTTAAACCAATATAGTGAACAATTCTTAACTTTAAACTACTATCACTATTGTATAGCCACTGTCAAATTAATTTTAAAAATATATGGTGCTACCTTAGAAACAGATTAGAAAAATACTTTTACCTTATTAAGTCCTTGCCTAAGTCTTAGCTTAATTGAAGTTTCTTATTTACGCTTCACTGCATCCGAAATCTGAACCAGTCATTCTTTTATATTTCCATGAGTTCTGTATTTGCTGCAAAAGATTTGGGTGTTCTAACAGAAATTTATTAAAACTTCTGCAAGAAACATCACGGAAATGTGTTTTGACCATAACTATGTTCTTAACAGTTTCAATATTGTTACAAATGTTCTTCTCATCTGACCAAACAGAACACATATTTCCATGAAAACGGGACATTAAAAAACTAATCTATAAAAGAGACTTTTGCGTCCCGTTAAAGTTTTATCGGGACATCGGGACCGTCAATAATAAAAAAAAAAGACAATCCTGTTAAAAACGGGACTTCTGGTCACCCTAGGCTACAACCTTCAAACAAAGTATAATGTTCGGTGGTTAAATTTCGGAAGTACCGTAATAAGAAAAGAAAAATTTCAAATTAAACCTTTTTATGTTGTCTATTACTATTAATTTTATGAAACAAGAGTGACATGAAATGTTAAAAATATGGTTGTCAACAATCTATTTTTGTTTGCTGCTCTGAAGTGAACACTATTGTAAGTAGTAATTTGAGGTACCTGTTAATTTTTATCGTCAAAATCAATAGTTCATTGTACAGCACCTCATATTTGATATCAAGTGTCCTCTTGAATAAACTATTCAAGTCCAGAGTACCATGCATTTCAACACAGACAACTATTGTGAACTCCTGCATTGTTCTCAGATGCTCAGTCAAAGTTTTGATGGGTAGTGACGGTAAACTCACTAACCCAAGTTTCTACCAGAATTTCATTACATACGAATCCCTAGGTATCGCCATATAAATTGTTAGTGCCATTTTGAGTCACCGTGTAGTAATGCTTTTACGCGTATTGAATTAATGCATATGTTAAGATAAATTTATATTAAACAATATGTCATATTAAACATGAAACATTCATTCGTTTTATCAACGAACAAATGGAAATATAGTGTTTGGTTTAATGCACGTAATCCTCAATTTGAATTTCCAGTTTAATTTGTTGTGCACTTCGCTTGGGAAATGAATAATGTCATACCAGAAAAATGACTAAATAAATAGCTTGATCTACATTATTTAAAGAATTTTGTGTTTATTAAAAAATGATGCTCTTTAGTCAGAAAGTTTAATTTCCAACTTTTCTACAATATTATTTACCATGGAAAGTTATTTAGAGGGAATAGAAGGAGATGTTGAGAGAATAAAAATAAAGAAAGTGATTGTTATACCCTTGATAATAATAACTTGTTCCTGCAAAAGTTGACTGTGAAATCAGTTGTAGGAATTCATCCTCAGGTTTTTTTAAAATGAGATTATTATTTATTTTAACGAAGTCTTGTATTACAATGTTATGTTTTTGCATATTTTAAAATAAAACTGTTAATTTTATTTAACACAGTTCTTTTGTATTCTTATTTGTTATTACCGAAGTTAAAAATTTGCTTTTGTAGGGACAGAAAAATGCCAGCTTCAGCATCTGCAGAGGAGACCGCACTTTTGGGGTAAGAAGATATCCGCCGCCCCCGGATTTGGGGCTAAAACAACCTCTCTCACTATTTTATAATTGTCTTTTCTATCACAGCATGAGAGATGATGGGTTTTCTCTTTGGTGACGGTTTAATACATTGGGCTTTCAACTACTACTTCTATTTCTATTGTGTGTGAATATCTTTGCCTTCTTGCATTCTTCAGGTATAACTTACTGCTTGTCATTGAATGCCGTCTGCTTTCACTGTATCATTTCACTTTTTTTACGACTACTCATCAAATTTTGATTATGTCATGCGAAGTTTTGAAAGTGAGCACCGCAAATAGCAACACTGAACACTGTGATGTTGGTAAGCACTGAACAGCAGCTGCATGTAGATTTCACGCACTGCACACACGCCGATGAAAGTAACACTGTTTCTACAAGCTTCGTTGTTATAATTTAATAGCGGTGATCATATACAGGTTACATGAAATTCCTTTATGGCTAATGAGTTACTGTCGACTTCTGCTTCCTAATCTTCAGATTGTTTTTAAAGTTTTTTTTTTGTGATTGTTGTAAACGACGTTTTCTTGTTAATATCGTAATTTTAGTGATACAACCTACAACCTATAAACTTTTTTGTTGTTTGTTGAAGTATTGGTTGTACAATGTGTTGTTTTCGTTATAATTGGTTATATAGCTTATTTTCTTAGAGTTCAAACTGAAGCAAAAGCGCATAATTTATTGTAGTCAAAACTTGCGCCATGATGTTGGACGATGATTTAAAAAGCGAATAGGCCTACCGCTTCTTCCCGTCCAATTGGATATGTGGAAAAATTAATTTCTGATTGCCCTTTTGTATGAAGTAACGTTTATATAGGGGCGGATTTCTATGACATGTCATATTTTTCCCCTTTGCATTATTTCAGGTTTCCGACTAATTTAAACCCGATTCCAAGCATCCTGGTGAAAATGGAACGGCTTTTATTGTGCATATAACTGCATATTTAGGAAATTTTCAACTATTGGAGCATATTTAATATGAATATGCGTATTTAGGTCAATTGTTTTGCATATTTGTGTGCATATTAAAGAAATTTTGAAGTTTAATATCATATTTTGTAAATTTTTCATCAATGATACTTTTTGAGAATTTACAGATATTTTAAATAATTTACATTATATTTTAATAAAATGAATTGTAATGAAACTTTTTAAAATATATACACAATGTGTAAGTGGTAAAGTCATATTTTAAATTTTATTGGTCATATTTTAATATTTTCTAGGTCATAAATGCATGCATATATCCTATTTTTTAGGTCATAGAAATCCGCCCACTAGTCATAAATGTACTGCCCATAATCAGCATTTACATGTAACACTTTTGATCTTGATGATTAGTATGGAGAAAAGGCATGATATTCTAGGTTCGATAATTCGATAATTTTCCTTAGTTTTAACGATTTTTAAAATAACAGAAAATGCGTAATCCCTAGTTGTCTTGTTCGCTTTTCTTAACGTTAAAATACTGGGAATAGACACTCGACAAGATCTATACAGTATACTTGAAATTTGAACGACGCGGGTATAATTATCACCATGACTTCGCGTGTTATCAACTTTGTCGGTTTGTTATGTTCGAACTTTCGGCCATCACGATGCTATTGTGGAGATGATGAAATTCACACCACACAGCTCTAGATGGCTGAATACTCGAATTTAAAAAAATTAAACTAGAATTTGACAAATTAGAGAACTATCAATATCCACGAAAATATTGCAGTCACATCACTTTCTTTACCCTGGATATAGAGAAAACAATACGAGGTATGGTAATATATATATATATTTATTATTATTGTATCGCAGGTTTTTGGAGAGAGAAGTATGAAAGGGATATTACATTTCTGTTTAATTTCATCCCCAAAACGGTTTTATGGTAAAATATTCCGCAAAGACAATACAATTTTATGTTACCGGAATTTAAGTTTCTTCTTATTTGAACCCTTACCCGGCTCGCTGTGTACAAGCTATAGGATACAAAATTCGTATAGGATAATTTCCACGCTTGAGAAAATTTTGTTTTGATCACAGGTATCGATATAATTCATTAAAATACGTTATGTTCAGGTACTGTTGACCATGCGATATCATTATTATTATAAGAGGGATAATCAATATAGGCCTAAATATGGTCAAAAGTTGTTCGATTTGGACGAAACTCACTATACAGGGGTTTTCTGGGCCAAGGACCTCGAATCTGAGGTAGCTTTTACCAGGCGACGCCATCTAATCGTGGTATGTAATTCACGTGATTTAAGTGTTAATAAATATAATGATTTAACTATTATGCTCTTAACCTTTAATTTTTGAAATAATTATCGCGGGCGAAGCCGCGGGCACATGCTAGTAGCCTATAACAAACTAAAAAAAAACAAGTGACTGCAGACATTTATTGAAACTTCCGTCGTTAAGAATAATTTCCGAACTTTATCGAATATTTCCCTCCAATACGTCTTTCTCACTTCATTCATATATAGAATAAGAGGCCGTGAAGGAGCGCGTATTCAATTGTTCACGCAACACAACTTTTCTACAAACAGTGGGTGGCTTGTAACTACCCTTCAGAGAATTTTTTCGAAAAAAAGTTTCAAATAAAAGTTTTAGCTCTCACTATAAGCTACACTTGTGAAAAATTTAAAGAAAATCGTTAGAGTCGTTTTTGAGAAAATCGCGAAAAAAAGAAAATTTCTTCTTGTAAAGTCCCCTTAAAAATATGAGAAACTTGTCGCCAATCTTGGGCACACATCTTCAGAAGGTACTTGACCCAAATACGAAATTTTGTTTTCATACTATTTTCCGTTTTTGAGTTAGGCTGTTCACAGACAGACAGACACACAGACATACAGACATGTTTCCAAAAATGGTATTTTTGGATTCAGGGGGCCTTGAGACGTGTATATATGCTAATAACTCAACTTCGAATTTTGGGGTCGAAAACAATACTTCCTCTACCTATAGTACCTATGGTACGGACAGAGGAAGTAAAAAAATTCAGTTTTGATCAAACTAAGTCTTTTTAATAATGGTATGCAGTTATTCTTAATTAAGGAGTATCAAATATTTCCCATCGTAACGGAAATCGTAATTGGTGACAATGGAGTGCCATACAAATTTTATAACACTACTGCGGTAGTGTGCATTTTTTACTTCTTGCGTCATGTGTTAGAAGTTCAATTTTTAATTCAAGCTGTCTGAGAAAGGTATTATCTGTTTTCCAGAAACAAATACTACGTTACCTAAAAATGAATTTTGCAACAGCAAGAAATAGTTATGAACTTGTCCTGTCTTTTTTAACCTTTATATCATACACGTTAATATGTTACGCGAGTAAAAATGGCAGGTAATGTAGTACGTGCGGTTGCTATTCGCAATATTCTAGAACAAATTTGTTATTCCCTCCACAAAAGATTGTATTATTTGCAGTGTGTGGGCTCGCAGTAACAATGTGACCTTCATATCGCCTCCGTTCAACCCTCCAGGGGAAACTGGCCCAGATATGAGCACACACACCTGACAGAAAGTTTGAATTTGCATACAGCAAAATATGTTGTTACCAGCAGGATTGAATCTAAAATTGTTTGTGTTTGGAAGGAACTCGAACTTTTGGTTTGCATTTTCAAGTGATGGCATTTCAAGTTTTTTCCACAACAATTTTTTTCCTCTTTTTGGGGAATCAACATTAATATTTGGTAGAGAGTTTGGCTATCAATTTATTGTTAATTTTCCAATTAATTTAGTACCCTCCTTTCTTCCTAAAATTACTTTTCCTCCGCTGTCACAATTCCAGATTGCGTACATTTGTCTTACTCGAAAACATACGTTTTAAGGTTCAGAACAGTAAAGGTCCCTAGCAATTAGGCCTTTAGGTATGTGATAATTTCACTATAAGTATGATATTTTATGTAGATTGTATGAGCTATTTGCAGTAACTTCTTAACAACCCTGCTTAAGGGTCTGCCTCTATTCCGAAAGTCTCACAAGCATAATGAAAACTCGGACGTGATGAGAGTGTGGCATAATTTGAAGGCAAACCTAACACGAGAACACAAGCGTCAATTTCGTGCACGCTTTCGGGATGAGGATAATCGCGATTAATATACGTGAAGTCCTTTAGGCCTACTTCTTTCGTCCTTCATCCATCTTATTTTCTGCGAAGCGATTAGTTCAGTTATAATTTTTCTGCACAAAACATTTTACTGGAATTGCGGATGTAGGCCTAGCACCTTTTTCGGGCTAATGAAATAATTATTGTGAGAACAAAATGACTATCCCAAATAGATGATCTTAACGTACAAAATCATTCAGTCCTAGGATTGTTCTTAATCCGTTCCAATTACCACGGTATGCACTGCCGATTTGTACAATTAAAAAAATAATATCAAAAGAATCTATCCCTTTCAAATAAGGAATACTTATTCTAGTATTTTCCAAGGATAAAAGAGAGAACTTGTATTAGCTTTAGGAAAGGAGTCAAAATGTATTTGGAGATAAATTCCTTTGTTTTTACAATCATGTTGACCTGACTTCACTTTTTTCTCTGACGTTTTAAAAATCTCATTTAACGATCATGTCGGTTGCGAGGATAATAAGTTAATATTATTACTTCCGTCACCGTCAAAAACTAGTTACCGTAAAGGTATCATATTCGTAAGATCACGGATTCAGATCACTTGTCCGGTTACAGTAAGTATGGGTCTCTTTGGGTTTTCCCCATTCTCAAAGGCGTATGCTGGATATGAATATACGGTACTTCCGTCTACCCTGAACAACGACCGAAGGAAATAAGCCAAAATGATAGATGTCGACTCCCTTTACCATATCAACCTATTCATCTCTCTTGTTCATTAGTGGCTAGTGAGTCCGGGTGGAAGAATCGGGAAAGCACTGGCCTTCTGTTTCCAAATTTACAGGCTTGTAAAGTAACTCCGGCGAGACAAATTCTGACACATCGGCAATTGTTAGATGCTTAAGTACTAGTACACAATCGCCATTAAATTACAATAACTAACATAATTAGAAACAGTTCTTAAAATGTATGCAGTGAGAACTGGTGTCTTAATTCTGAGACCGAAATGATAAAAAAGTGCCGGAAGCTTTATTTTAATACTGTATTTTAAACATTTCTTTGGTTTCACTCACACATTACGACCTTGACTATATATAACTTTCGGGCAAGGGGTTAAAAAGTGCAATATCCAATCTACTGTAGATGATAGAGAGTATATTATATGTTTATTAAGGAACCATGTTAGGAAACTCTCACTGGTACTGGTACTGAAGATATGCAGGATAAGAGGAAGTTATCGGTTATGAGTTATGACAGAATAAAATGATGTGACGTGTTTCATTACTTGATTATGAAAGTCAGCGTTCAGTCATGAACCTCATTGCAGAGCCGAATAGCGGCATTTTAGAGAGCGGCCCAATTTGAGTTGCAGGCCCACAGTTTTCTTACAGACTCGTTTGTTTTGGTCTTCATCATCCCTAGCAGTTTGGGTATTTAATTTTGAACACAATTTATATAAATTTTTGATAGTGTTTCCTTCACTTAAAGTTTATAATAATCACAAAATAACCTTGTACAGTTCGCCCGTTTTATGGCCGGGCCGAAGATCGCTTGTATGCGTGGTTCGCTTTCAATGTAATAACCTCGAGATTGTCCACGCGCTCATTGGCGGTGAATGACTCGCGCAACAAGGTTGTGTCAACTTGTCAGTTTTATTGTGAAGAAAAAAGTTTGTTCATTATGCTTCTCAAATGTTAACGTTTATAAAAAATATGTTTATTGTGTGTGAACTACATCAGATTATTAGTATTATTGTTCCTGTTCTGTCTTCTTGTTATTAGTTCATTGAACTGCCTACCGAAAAATTAATGCTTGAACAAGGATTTTTATGTGGGATACACAGGTAAAAACCAAGTCATTTAGACAGATGTGTAAACAATTTCGGGGAGAAATTTCCTGGCATTTCAGTTCCAGGTAGAGAAACTGTTATATGTCTGGTTAGTAAGAGCATGGAACGGTAAATGCTAAACTTAAAGAAGGAAAAAGAAATGTCCTAATGTGTCAATGCAGATGGAGACCACTTCCAGCACCACTTATGACAAGATTATTACTCACCATAAAAAGTGCTTGTATTGCGTGCATGTTACTATTATTCATGACGTAATGAGTAAATTACACGGGAGTTGAATGAATGTAAAACCTCCCGGTATAGTAGACAACGCGCTGAGCAATGTATACGGTGATCTCCGGCCCGGCCTTAAATAGGACGCACTGCATAGGCCTATTGTTAGTTGAAAGGCTGCTCTCATTATATAGAACAGATATGAGTAAAATAGACCCATAAAGGTGTTTAAAGTTTATTAAACCTTCATAACCTAGATTCATCCAATTCTATTATAATTTTATTATTGTTGATCCTTGTTGCTAGAGAAGACTCAAATAGTTTACAATCAGAAGGTACATAATTATGTTAGAACTCTGATCGTAAAATCTTCCGCCCGGATGTACTCTTGGTAATTACCATACGTGTAGCTGCAAATGCATTCGCGGAAACAGGATTGCATATTCAGGGTTGTAGTGATTATTTTTGCCTGATCACGACGTGTGGTGGAGTCCCATTGAATAGGGTCAGTGGAGCCCGCTTTTAATCACATTACGATGTTGGATATTGACTCCCTTCAGCAGAAACTGTATCGCTATTTCATACTGGTATGACCGGGGTTGCTTTGAAAATTTAAAAGTAGAAAAGTGTTATACTTTCCGTTGAAAGGTAGGGGATTAAAAAGAGATGGTTGTGGACATTTATATTTTTTACATTCTAATATTTATAGAGTACGTTCAGGATTCCACACCTTTTTGCCCTCACTTCCTTGCTTTAAGATACCAAATTGAAAGTTTAAACTGGATGTTTTAAGTGACTAAAGGTTAATTAATACAGTGAGTCTCAGCCAGATTGCACCCGTTTGCCGCGCGCCGTGCTTCTCTTGTGATGACTCAACACTACCCGCGTCGCGGCCAGCTGTGTCCCCGCAGATAAGTCAACAGCCTGCAGTTTAGCATTGTTTTCGTGTTGTACAGACCCGAAAGTGTTATTCTGTAGTTGTCACAACTAAAAGAAAACATTAGGATAGAGATAAACTCAATAATAACGGAAGAACAATTAATGCGTATTAATCGGAATTTCCTATCACGATGCCAAAAATGTGTGGATGTAGGAGGAGGACACTTCCCGCATCTCCTGTAATAAGGTAGGTCCCTATTTTCGTTATTTTCAAACATTTCATTTATTTTCATTGTCACGCACGGACAAGTCAGTCAACTGCCGGACAGTTCCTTTGCCGCATACCGGGGATAAGAGCGTCATCTGCGGGGAACCCAACGCTCGGCGCGGCGGGTGCAATCTGCCTGAGACTCACTGTATCTTTAGGTTTTGCGTCTAATCTGGAAGAGGCGATTTCTGTAACCAAGAACGATGTTTGGAAACTCAGGAATAAGAATTAAGGCCAAATGTCCTTACATGAACTGTCCCGAATAAAAAGGGATTCACTTTTTAAACAGTTTTTATTACTTTTAGAAATTTAATCAGAATATCATTCCTCTTTTCAGAAATTACTGTGATTCATATTGTAAAAATGCAATGTTTTCATCGACTTTTGTAAAGGGGTTGTGTGTGGGGTCTGCATCCTACGATTTAAGATACTGAATATATTATATCTATATTAATAAAAATTAATTTACAAAAGGGTTGTTGCCGCATCAATTGAGAACGGCCCGACCGATTTGGCTGATTTCTTTTTTGTTGTGTTCGTAATTGTCAGGAGAAGGTGTGTATGAAAGAAAATTTTTGGAAAATCCACGGGAAAAGTCGGAAAAGTGAAATGAGGCACAGTTAGAGAATTCTGCTGTCAATTGTTTATATAACAAAATAAAAGTGTGACAAAAGAAGTGACATAGGTTGAGAGTTTTGTTTACATAACAAACAAAAAAGAAGTGCGAGTCTTGCGACCAAGCCATTAAAATGTGTAAAAAGAAATAGAAGTGCGACATTATGAATATTGTGTTAACAGTGGTGTGTTAAAAAGATTATTTTGGTTTCTTGGAAAAATGCCGCCAAGAAGACGTCTTAATATCGGTCGGCGTACGCGCAAAGCAAGAGAAAATAATGCATGATAGTCGAGTCAATGAGATTGATGAAGAACATAGACAGCGTTTGGAGGCAAAACCAATAAGAATTTCTCAAGCGCGATCAATTATGAATCCGGAACAACGGATACAGTGTAGTTCGACTCGCTCAGTTGGAGATAACGTAGACAAAACAGACGGCCAAATGTAACAATTCGACCTGAACGTTTGGCGTTCAGATACGATCCATCAATCGATTACGCCGCGGATGTAACGGTGGATTTCGGAACCATGAGCACCGTTGTCAACATTGCAATGCTTTGAGGTTTCGACATGAACCGCCAGGAAATCCTATCCACTGATACGTCACTCAAAGCTGTAGGCTTTTTATTACTTGAGAAATAGGTCTAGGGATGTTTATCAGAGGCCCTAAGCATCTAAAAGAAGACAAAATGGGATGGAACATTTTCAGTCCTACGCGCGCAGTACATTATGTCCCAGGTTTTTGGGAAGGAAAGCATGAAAGTGATACTGAATTTCTTTTTTACTTCAGCCCCGAAACGGTTGTATGGTAATATGAGAGTGAGAAATACAATTTTCTGTCAAGACAATACAATCTTATGTAACCGGAATTTCTTTTTCTTCTTATTTGCACTCCTCCCAGGCATGGTGTGTAGAAGCAATGGAATGCAACATTCGACATCCTCTATGAGACATAAAAAGCTATATCTAGCGTTTTCTGAGGGAATAGTCTGAGTGCCATATGTCGTTCTTCCTCATTTCGAATTCTACATACATATTATATAAGGACCTAGAGTTTCAACGTCGAAAGTAATCCATACGTTAATTTCATATTACAAAATACAAAACCCGGGCGACGCCGGGCCTTTTAGGCTAGGATATATATATATATATATTTATATTTATTTTCTCACCACGTGGATAAATATAAATTAAATAATTTAGAAACTATTTTTTTACTTTTAATTTTTAGCTCACAATATATATATATATATATATATATATAATTTTATTTATAATAAAGCCTAAACAGAAATATACATGAAACATTCTTCTGATTTTTTTATTATTGTGATAATAGTGTTTACTAACAACATCAATGCAGAAAGAGAAACATATGATGTTGGCAAACATAACCATCTTACTGATAAGAAAAAACGTACCTCGTAACGAAGGCAAATGTCATTTTCTATAATCTATGTAGACAGCTAAAACGCATGACTGAATGTGCTAGAGACAATGAAATAAAAGAGTAGCTTGAAAAATAATTTAAAAAGAAAGCACGAATCAGCTAACAGAAGGCACGAAAGAAAGAACTGACAGTAATTGAGTCAAGTGAATCAAGTGGGTGGATAGATGAGTAAGTAGAGTATTCCGTCTTGGGAAGACAAGAAATGGAATCTGCAGGGAATGCGTTAAGGAATACGAATGAGATAAAAGGAATTCCTTGGGAGAAATTGCTCTGTGGGAGGAGAAAGAAAGAGATGGAGGAAGGAATGAATAAAACACAAGTGGAATGGCATATACAATTCCCTAATGCATCCTTTGCACTAGAATTTGTTTAATAGTTTATGTTTCTTCTGTCCGGCTGCAGTTCTACGTAGACTGAACCATATAAAATCTTGAAATGAAAGCGCTATAATTCTCTTATTTCAGAATCTTTAAACTATATACTAGTTTTATAGCGCGATTCTTTTCTATAGTAATTAAAATGTAAAACCAAATTGAGTTCTGTTCAGTCGTCAACTACATCTGGAGGAATTGATAAAATAATTCTCTTCTTTCAATTGCTCTTTATTTTGACTTGAATCCGCCCTATTCTTAGAGAAGGAAGTCATTCTAATTCATTTTAATTTTAGTACAGCTTATATTTGGAGATATAACAACGGGATCCGAATTTTTCTTTCCAGTTTTTTTCTTAATTTTATCGAAATATAGAAGTTTCATGGAATGGCATTAGGAATATGTTAAATACACACAAAATCGTACCTTTAAAAATATTATTTTCCTGTTTCTAAACTTAATAATTTCGCATGTTTCATAGTCGAAGTAGGAGAAAATAAGTTAGGTCTTTATTTAAAATATTCTCACCTTAGGTGTATATTGTATGTTATTGTATTATATTAAGTTATAACTGGGACTCTAGGACCTGAACCAAACACGCGCAGATAGCTTATCGTCCGCTGGTAGCAATGGAGTAGGGGCAGAAGAGAATGCATATACTGTACTATTGATTCCAAACTATGCGGTTCATAATAGCCCGTAAGTCATCGTAAATACTTCAGACGTAAATTACGGATGTCCATATTCTCAATTGATTTCTTCCGGTTATTCACTGTTTTCCTCAACCTGAAATTTAAATCTTTCAACACTTGCCTTAAAGCCCATTTACCTCCAGAAAAATTAATTTTGTTCTTTAGGACAGGTAATAGTGTTTTTAAAGCTGGCCTTTCCTCATTTGTTTTGTGAAATTCATTCACCGTCCTTCTAATTACACACTTATCAAAATCATCTAAGCCTGTTTTCACTTTTTTCCTTGGTCTTTTTTGTGTGGAGTACTAAATCTCGTTCCATCTTGAGCATATTTCTCACCTTTTTTTACAATTCTCGTAATGCTGCTGAATGAAATTCTTGTAACTTCCGAAACACGCTGCTGAATTGTATATTTAGGGTCATCTTGGTGTACCTGTTTGAAATACCTATATAGGCCTACATTCCACACTATTTCCCTACTCTGACTGTGAATCGCTTTACTACCACCAACCTTTTTGCTAGAATAACTACATTCGCCTTCCATTGCTCTTATTAACGTATCACACTTCAATATTGAATGCTATGAGGCTAACTAAGATGTTTTTACACGGTCCGTACAGTATGAACTGGCAGGGAACATCACGTGCTATGAAGGTCAGACAGGTCTAGATTACGTCATCGTAGACTACTAAGCAGCCGTTTGTTTGGCTCAGGTCTTACTGATCGAGTTATACTTGCTTACTTAATGGTAATAGACAATTCCTAAGCAAGCTAAAGGAATGTTATCTTTTATAGAACCCGGAGTTTCATTTCCGCGCTTACATGAGCCCGCCATTCAACTCTATTTTGTGCTAACTCCATCCACCCTTCTCTCGCGAATCCTATTTCCCTTAAATCTATCCTAATTTTGTCCCCCACCTACGTCTAGGTCTTCCAAGTGGCCTCTTCCCTTCTGGTCTCCCAGTAAATATTTTTTTGAGATATATATCTCCCATGCGCACAACATGTCCAGCCCATTTCATCCTCCGTGATTTAATTGCCCTTACTTTGTTCGGTGAAAAGTATAAGTTATGAAGCTTGTCACTGTGCAGTTTTTTCTAGTCCCCATTTTCTTATCTTTTTGGTCTAATTGTATTATATTAAGTTACATTGTTTATTTATTCAAATAGTAATAATCCTAGAAAACAGTGGTATAGGATTAAATCAACTTAAAAGCTTGATGCAACAAAATAACCAATAATTATTTATTAGGTTCAACTCAATTTCTTTAAAAGCACATTTCTTTTTTATGTAAAAAAGATTGATAATTTCTACGAAATATTTATCTCATGTTGAGGATATTAGAACCATGTGCCTAAACCAGAAATTATTCTACAATTTTAATTCTATTCTATTCATGTAAACATATTGAAAACGATCTGTGTAATTTATACAGCACTATTGTACATAGAAAGTCGAGGCCACATTAATGCAGTCAGGGCTCTAAACGCGAATTGATTGGCAGGTTTAATTATGTCCACACAGGGCCAGTTGTAAATCAACGTCCACCGGAAAACACAGTTGCATTTGATACAGCGTGTTGAGCTTCCGTTGAATTGACAGTCACACGCGGTGAACAGTTTTTGGTGCTTTTAATATGTGACAATGTAAAAGATGAATTTGGAATATAGGAGAGTCCCATATGACTATATGTATTGCGTGGCCAGTATTTCGCTCGTATCGTTCTTATATTTCAACGGGTTTTATTCAGTGCTATATTACCTTTTAGAGTGTGAGGAGTATTAAGCCTTGTAATGAAATAAGTTTTTCTGTGTTGCATTATAGTCGACGTATAACATTCCTCTCCTTCATGTCGAAAATATGTTTTTTTATGAAATATACTTCATGAACAAAACATGGAAACAAAAGTAGGAAAACTGAACTTTTTCACCATTATTTTCCATTTTTAAGCTTTAATTATAAGCCTTTGAACTACTCGGTCGTATCACGAGTTGGTCACAGTTGAAAATTTGCTATAGAAAATTCGGAGACTACTCTAGATTCACGTGTCTTAAGAGATATTGTTTAAAAAAGTCGAGCACTGGGGTTTATCAATCGAAATATATTATCAGTGTCCTGATTGTCGAAGGATGTACTGATGGAGCGCTTGAACCACTTATTCTTTGAAGGACTAATATTCTGACCAGAGGTGTCGTCAAGAATGTTATTAAGGGGGGAGGGAGCAAACTGAACCTAATTCCAAACAATGATTCTTATTTATTAGGCTAAATTATACAGTAATCTATAATAAGAATTAATGTACTATCGTGAATAATTAGTGGTATTACGGCAGTAATTTAAATAAGTGTACTGTGAGCTAATACCTAATTGAAGTTGATTGGTATGGTTTATTTAACGACAGGGATGTACTGCAACTTATTGTTGTATATTGTTGTATTGTTTTATTGCCTGTCATGAAACAATGTTTGTGACAAGGTCATAGAAGTACATTAAATTAAATTAAATTAATTAAACCATAAAATTTGGCACATTAAAATTAAATATTATAAATATTATCATTAATATTATAAAAAGCCATATCAATCAGCCAATCAGAGATAAGTGTCTTGAAATGCGGTCTGCTTAAGTAATATAAATGATGTGGTAATTTGTTACCAATCTTGATAGACATAACCTCAAAGTTGGACATGGTTACTGCAAGTCTACATAGTGGCATATGGAACATGTGCTGTTGTCTAGTGGAATGAGAATGCTGATCTCTTCTTAACTTAAATTTATGAATATTGTCTTTTATATATAACAGAATTTCAATAATATGCAACGAAGTAAGTGTCAGTATTTTGTTCTTGATAAACAGAGGTTTACAGTGATCCCTTACAGCAGAATTTTTGATTATTCTAACCCTCTTTTCTGAAGAATAAAAACTCTTTTTACATGTGTGCTATTACCCCATAGGGCTATACCATACTTTAATATACTTTGGAAATATGCAAAATAGATAACCCTGATATAATTTGTAGGTACAATTGTCTTAATTCTAAGAAGAAGAAAAAGTGCTTAGGCCTGTGACTGTCGCCGGTGTGCTGGAATTTTGTCCCGCAGGAGTTCTTTTAAATGCCAGTAAATCTATTGACATAGGCCTGTCACATTTATGCACACATAAATGCCATGGACCTGGGCCTGGGTCGAACCCACAACCTTGCGCACAGATAGCCAGCGCGATTCCAACTGCGCTACCCAGTCCGACCCTAATTGAAGTTAATCTACTTTTAAATGATACGAATGATTCGACTGAAAGTAAATTACGGACCTGAATTTCAATATATTAATATTCATATAATTTCCTGTCCCGTAGTTTTGAACCCCACTTGAATTCGACGAGACTCCAAAGTTTTTTTTTTATTTTTTAGATTGAATTAACAGATTACTTTCTTTTGAGTAACAGCCTTGGTGACGGATTATTATAAGTACACCGAGGCAGTTATAAGTGTAATAACTAATGAGTTAATACTTGCTAAACTCATTATAAGACTTTTATATTTTTTTTATTTTCCATGCAGCAACTGCAGGTTGACAGAAAAAGTATACTAAAAATTTATGAATAACTTACTTAAGGCCTTTTTGAGGGGCAGTTCCCCCCTTGCCGACGGCCATGATTCTGACCCAGATTTCCTACCAATTTCTTTGTTGATTTACTACCGTTAGAAATATAAAACGTCTTTGACCTCGCCTTTTTCTGAAATAAACACTTAGGTAGCTATCAGGAAAATTACTGAAATTCATACACATTTCCTCGGCAGCCTCGCTCTTGGGTACGAGGAACAAGTGGCGCGATTTTTTCTGTTAAATCGTCCAAAGATTTTTTCTTGCAAATAAACAGAAATTCTTCATTTCGGCATAAATTTGTAAAGTAATATATATTGGAATGTTATATCATAAAATATACGAATTTGCAAGTCTGAAAAGTACATCCAATAGCCGTAGAATTCTGGCTATATTCGTATCGCGTTCCACCAAATCACGATAAACTCTACCGAACATACAGTATTAAAGTACCTTTAACCGAAATTATAAGCCTTCCAAGTTTTATACTTAGGTCTAAAATAATTTCATATGCTCTCCATGGACTATGGACCCTTGTATGTGGGAGGTCTTAGGTTTCGCCTTTTTTGCCTTAATGTAGAGTAATTTGTGCTGAAAAGATACCTCCTTTGTGTAAACTTAATTGGCATTCAGTTTCGCGAAACAGTTTAGATTTTTTTTTATAGTAGGCCTACTTTCATATCTTAACAAAAGCTTAAACAAATCACACCATCATTCCAAGATGAAAAATTAACAAAATAGAGTCTTCTAACAGGCTGGGGAAGTTACAAGGGATTAAGAGTTGCGGCAAAACTATCTTGGAGTTAAATCGTATGGATAGAGGCAGATTGTAATCTAAAGTTGCCACCATTCTCGCCCTCCCCTCCATAACGAGCTTAGAAATTTGCCGCAGTTCCAATTCTACTCTTAGATCCTGTGCAATTCCTAATGCGTTCATGAAATGGACAACGACTACTACGAATTGAAAAATGTTATATTAGAAAATTCCTCAAGAAGGAATCCGAGACATTTACAGAGTAACATCGTTTTTTTCCTTCTCCAGAAATGTGCTGGGGGAAGAGTGCTGACCACAGAGAGAGAATTCAATACGATTCTTTCAGCACAACACAAATTCTTTTTCTTCTTTCACTACCGTAGGTAGAAGCTTTGTCCTTGACTCTAATCTGGAATGTCCGCGCGTGATCCAACTCACGTTTTCATTATTAAAGCTCACTTGATGTTAAAAATGATAGCAAGCTGTGTGAATATTATAGATTTGTCCTCAGACACTGGGACTCGAACCCAGGACCTTCAGCTATTCGTGCCGCCACTCTACCAACTGAGCTAGCCGGAATTCGATTCATAGCACCAGATGGAACCTCTCTCCTATGATTAATTGCCCTTAATGGTCTATCTCACGTCCTGGGTTCGAGTCCCAGTGTCGGAGGAATTTTTCTCCTGTTCTCTTGAAGGTCTGGCGTAGACAATAATCTGTGGTTCATGAACGCATATAATATCCAACTAGCAAGCTGTGCCGACTTTAATATCATACTGGATCCATCTTTTCCGCTTTCATAACCGAATAAATTATCTTCTTGAATTAGGCCTATTTGTATTCATTGTATTTTGGAAAATGACCAATCGTTCCAATTTGGCAGTCATTTCTTTAAACATCTGGCCAGGTACAGCAGCGTCGCCAGGAATTTTATTAAGGGGGGGCAAAATCAATTTCGGACCTCAATTTCAAATGATTAGGCTAAGCACATTAATATTCACTTAGTTAACCGGATCGTTATTTTGAACCCAAGCTGAATTCGACGAGGCTACAAAGTTTTTTAAGTTAACAGAATACGCTCTTTTGAGCAATGGCCTTGGTGAGATATTATTATTCATATATATTATAGTTGTAATTAGTTAATACTTGCTAAACTCATTATAAAGTAATTCTTTTTTTTTATTCTCCATGCTACAACTGTAGGTTGACAAAGAGTACCACAAATAAATGAATCCATAAGGGAATCCAGAGGGGGGCAGTTGCCCCCCCTTGCCCCCCCTGCCGACGCCCATGGCCAGGTACCTATTTATCGTTCTCTTGCCGGGATGTAGGATTTTTTTTTCTCTTTATTTTATTTTTTTAAGCGAATTTGTCCCTGCTTATGCATTTTGAATAGAAGGGTCATTATTATCTCGCTGTATTTTAGAACTTTTATTCTTAATATAAATAAAATATGACATAGGCCTAGACCTGATTACGCCGATCGTGTTCATTAATGTCCGCGTCTATATGCAGACATGCATTTTATATTAAAATTTGTGTGATTTCAGTACAACATTTCTTGTCGAGACACTAGAAAAAAATAACAGCCTGAACAAACACTCAAATAATATTTACATTCTCATGAATAGGCTGCGTTTACACTTAAATACGAGTATTTCCAGTTTTGAATTCAACTGAGTTACCTTACTACATGCTGCTCGATCTGATCGATATTCAGATACGGAAATCCTCGAGTTATAAAAGACCGCACAGATTTGTATGGTTTCAGGATATAGTTTTATGTTGTTTAATACTTTTGAAATTTGTAATTAATATTCCGATATGCCCTTCTACATCCCGATTCAGTTGACATCAGTAACCTTGCGATCCTCCCAAAGGAAATTTCATGTATTATACCATGTAGTTATTACCATTGTCATTATTTTCTGTATTTTGCTGTATTATTGCTGAACCACTACCGAAATAAGATGAAGTGAGGGCAAGTCTGAAAAGTAGGTCTGACTCTATTCGTATCCCACCAAATCACGACAAACTCTACCGAACGTACAGTAATAATGTACCTTTAACCGAAATTACAGCCTTCCAAATGTTGTAATTACAGAATAATTTCATAAACTCTCCACGGACTATGTCTTTCTAGGTTTCAGTCTTTTTGTAACTAATTACATAATTACAAACAGTGAACTGAGTTCCAGTAGTTTGATCCTTAAAGTGCAATCAACACGAGCAGATCTTCCCATTTCACAGTAATTATTCTTATAGACTACTTGTAAGGCTACTATCCTAATACCATGTGAATCTAGAATTATTGTACAGATAGATTAGTTGTCTTGTTTAATTAGGCCTAGTAATTGTTTAACCAAGATTATCTTAACCGTGCACTGAATGGTGAAAACCCGACAGTCTGCTAAGTTCCTTGTTTTCTGGGCTTTTTTAATCGTCTTAGCCATCCATTTTTTCTATCCATGTTAAAGTATGTTCCGCATAAAGCTTGACTTAATTAGCTTGTTAATTTTATAACTGAACGGAATATCACTAAGGTATCTGAGGGGATCTCAAGTAGTATTGTTCTATGAAACTTTAAATCCCATACGAGAGATTCCTGGGCCAGGAAGAAAAAAATTTAATCTGAAACAAGTGAACCCTGTCTTTCTGATTATGGGGATTCTTTAACACTGGAGTTTAGAAACAGGTCCGCGGCTTCGATTCTCTTCCAAAATAAATTATTCAGTATTTTTTTAGACTGCAGAAAACCTCCAACTATCACCCAAATTTCAAACCGTGATTCTTGGATCCAATAAAAAGGCATGGTTACCAGACTGAGTAGTGTTTGACATTATTCGTGATCCGAAATGTGTTTAATGTAAGTAAAAGTATACATGGATGTTGGGGACATACATGGAGGATTATTGAATTTGTCTGAAGTGGAAAGTTTCTCTTGATCTAGACTTTTCATAAGTTAGTAGGCCCTATCTAGAACGCTCCACTTTCGACGCTGCAGTTGAACAAAAGGATTGGATCGATGGAAAAGTGACCATGAACTATTTTAGAGCGCCGCAGAATGTTGCCCACACTAAAAATTGAGCTCCATATTGCAAAGATTCAATAGAATCTACGTAAATCTAACCGAAATTAGATTTCTCTGCGATTATTCATTGCAAACAGTGAGGACATTTAAAATGTATTTAAAAAAAGCGGGCTCATGTGAGCCAAAGTGATAAAATGATGTGGTTATGTTTCGTTAATCTCATCTCATATTTCAACTTGACAGGATAATCCGTAGCTCTGACCCAATTCCACATAAGCCTCTCTTTGTCTCCGTTTGTTTATGTTCATTATTATTATTATTATTATTAAATATTATTAGCTTTACCATGATCACAGAGATCTTCATTTCATTATCTTTAGGAAGTGATAGCCCCTACAATTTCTACCCAAACCGTCTTTTAAACACAGCTGTGAGCAGTGCTTTTTTCCACAGAGGAGTAAATACATATATCTCTAACACTTTTTTTTCTCATCTTATTTTATCTTATCTTCTTTTAGCTGAAACTCAGAATAAGTATACTATTGTGTTTAAGGCTTATGCTATATAAAAAACCTGGAAAAATAATAAGCTTATTTAAACTCGTTTATCTTTAAATCTGTCGTCAATTCATTTAAAATAGGAGATTAAATATTTTATGGTGATAACCGAAAACTCCGTATACAGTATCTTCAGAACTTAACTTTATTTAAAACTAAATCAGTCAATTGTTAGGTTAAAATCCTTAGTGGATTCTTAATCATTTTCATTGTATGCGACTGATTTCTTTGGCAACAGGAACCCCTAGATCATGGTCAGCTGTTAATAATAAATAACATCACTTATCTGGGAGCCTGCTAGTTGTGTGTGGGTAAGCTTTACTGTTCATTCCGTTCCACTGACCTGAAGATGCCTTTATGAATTCGAAATGTTCCAACTTCCCAAAATTATTTGTACCGGTACACAGTGATAGCATAACATAAATTTTTTAACGTTGACTAAATACTGATAGTTTAAATTAAAGTACTGTGTGAATATAATATACCGGGTTTGTAAGAAAAGTTTGTAATCTTCCATAGAATTGAATAGTTAAAATCATATTATGTCTGTTTACATATTACACTGACGAGCTTCGGTGCTACTTAAATTACATGACGTAATTAACAGGTAGTGCCGCCACCCAAACAATATCCAGATCGAGTTCTTACAAGGTCGCCTTGACTCAAACCCGTACGTCCTTGCAGCAAGTATACGTCATGGATATGCAATGCAAGACACATGCGTGACTTCTGTGAGATGAGTTCACCAACATTTCGTTGTAATTGTCATAGGCGCGCCGAGATTCGTGTTTCCCATGTAGCGCCAGTATGAATTCTTGTACTAGAAATTAAACCAAATACAAAAATTAGTGGTCTAATAATAATAATAATAATGATGATGTTGATGATAATAATAATAATAATAATAATAATAATGAAACGAAACCCACAATTAAAAAACCAAAACCATTGATTCATATCTGGAAGTACTTCACATATAACTGCCTGAAGGAAATCCAGGCATCTTGCAATATCGTCCGCAAAGAGTCGAAAGATTTTGATGGAAAGGACAGTATTGATAAAGGATGAAATGTGGAGTAGTCTTAGGGGAATCTCCGTCCTCATTTTCGTCCGCATCAATTTTGATGAAAATATGATAGTTCGATAAGGATAATGGTTATGATGAGAATAAGAATAAGATTAATCTAATACTAAATTCTAATGGTGTATATCAGTCGTCTTCAACTTTTTTTTTAACTAATGAGCCATTTTAGTTTTGGTGAAAAACAAGCCTTGATTTAGGCCTATCTATAACATGGTACTTACGTAACACGTGTACCATGCTTATATGACAGTATATGTAGGGATTACTTAATATGATACTTATGTACCCTATGTTTTATATTAATTTGTCTTTCACTTTGCAATATTAATTAATAACACAAAGTACAGTAACATTCTTGACACAGAATAGTTGTCAAAAGATACTATGTTTTTATTTTTAGGTAAAACTGAAAAGTAATACGCTGGCTGCTGGTTGAAAACCACTGGTATATCATATGGGACCATTTGTAACTTAAATTCATGTGGGACTTATGCCGCACGTATAATAATTGTCTTTTCCAAAAAATTAATAAGTAAATGTGCCCATTTCTTTTTCCAATGTTTCCAGCTACTTGTAAAAGAAACATTTTATCTTCCCCTTATTTTCAGTTCCGCGATGAGAAAACTCCGTATGTTTTGTGAATGTTACAACAAAATGTCCAAATTAAACAGGCATTAGAGAAATATGAGCACAGGGTCATTCCAGAACACCGTGAGTCGTTGAAATACTGTTGTTTGTGTTTTATTAGTCAACTGTGTGCATAACTTCCGGAAAAGAACTGCCTGTAGTTTAAAAGTGAACAATAAATTAATGCGGAACCACGCTACTCGGCTTCATTATTTAACCCCTGTACAATCCTGCAAATGGAACTTTCATTGGACGAACTTCGGGAAATTGAAGCACTCAGAGAAAATTAAGTGTTTTCAAAATTTCCCGTCGTGTTTCCTGAAAAAGAAGTCCTGGAGATCCTACAGCATGAAAGGAACATTTTGCTTTGTTTGCAAATGTACAGTACCTTTCCACTGTATCTGAAAAGCTCGGTGATGTAAAATAGAATGTGTAGAATTCAACTTCCGAATTTGACGTACTCAAGCCTTTTGAACTAAACTAAACTAAACTAAACTAAACTTAATGGCGCTACATCCCTTGAGGAACTAGGCCTGTCATCCGACCGCTGCGTTATCTACCATAGGCATACGGCCGTCTGCTTACTGAACTGGAGTCGCAACTTCTTTATCAGTAGCTCCTGCTTGCAGCCCGTTCCAGATCTCACATTTAAAAGAATTCTGTCGTTCATAAAAACATGACTTCATGCACCATAAGATAATGGAACCCATAATTATGCAATGAGATTTGGTTTTCGACATATTAGACACTTTATTAGAAGTTATTAGAGATGAAGACAAATCGTTTGTCATAAAACATTGAACGACTTAATTTGATGGAGTATTGCCCTTGTTTCCAGCCGTAATAGCCCAGTCAAATTAGATAAAAAAAGATGGTTTTGCTGCAAAAAATCATGTAGTTCCAAATGTTTCAGGAATGTGTAGTGGGAGGTCCCCTGAACAACGCCTAATGTTTTCCCGCCAATTTCAGGTGCCGCGGGGGGTGGGGGGGAGGCTCAAAGGTACCTTTTTTCAGTTTTTGCCGCAAATCTCGAAAACAGTGCATCGTACAGAAAATGTTATGGTACTCAAAATTAAAGCTTATTAAATTCCCGACAAAACGGTATATTCATATTTATCTTTATATGTTACTGTCTCCGAGAATGAGCCGGCGAAAATGGAAAAACTGCAGAAAAATTTGTAGCGCCTCACGTTTTTCGTCGAACTCGCCCTTCCAATTCTTTAGTTTTCCATTTTAAAAGAAACTTGTAAGAAATGAAGTTGTAGAGAATTACATGTTCTTCAAGAATATACATACATTTGATAATTTATCTTCACGTAGTCAAAAGTTAGACCGTTTTTAAATTTCGGGGTCGATTTCGAGATTCCGCTAGTAATTTTTCGCCTATCATTTTATTTCCGTTTTCAAGTGCTTTAACTCTTTTTATCACTTTATGTATTGTTTATGTAAACATAAATGGTATTTATTACCCATATAACTAATATATATAGCCTACATGTATATATATGCATGTGAGCCTTTATACCAGTATGTATAAAATGTGAACTTTTATGTACGTTATTTATTGTTTACATAATCGACGTAGTATACATAGTTAGTTAGTCCATTCTGTGAGTTGAGAACAGCATGTCGACTTTCGAGCATCACGAGTTAGCAGAAATGACCAAGACAGAACGAAACTTGCTCAGTGGTAGGCTGATCACCCGCCATTTTCTGTACGCGATTCTTTGATGTCCCTTTCAACCGGAGTAATAGGAACCAATAACATCAACTGTTATCAAGCAATGGAAATCGGAACCTGTACAATGGAAACTTTTGTTGGAATGAACTTCGCAGAAATGAAGCAGTTTAAGAACGCAGTAGTCCCATTGGCTGCTATGAGCAACACTGTCAAACTGGACAACGGAGTGGTGGTGATCGAGCCTTTAATGATTTTCCAGAGGACCATAATTACCCAGAAAACTAAAGAGGATGCAGAGTAGCTGTTGAAGTGTGAGTTAGCCCCATACCCCATGACTCTTTTCGACGAAGGGATCATGAGGAAAACGAAAAAGTCAGCTCTCTACGATGCCTTTCCTTCAAGCAATAAAATGGTCAACTTGAAGAACAGTTTCACGGTAATCTATGGCGGCTTCCTCCTTCATAGAGTAAAGTGGAACAACAACACCAAGTTCGCCTCCATCTGCGATCAATATGTGTCTTACATGATCAACCGTTACGGCTACAACTCTGCTGTGGTTTTTGACGGCTACGAAGACACGAATTCCACGAAAAGAGCCGAACAACATCGAAGGGTATCAAGTAAAACATCAGTGGATATAGACTTTGATGAGAACATGGTGGTTACTGTTCAGCAGGAAAACTTCCTTTCCAACGAAAGGAACAAAACCAAGCAGATATGTATGTTAGCGCAGGCCTTGGGCGCAAAAGGTGTACAAGTCATCATAGACAAAGGAGACGCTGACTGCAGCATTGTTATGTGTGGACTGGAAAATACCTCTCATTCAACTGTGGTGGTAGTTGGCGAAGTCATAGACCAGCTCGTCTTACTCGTGGCACTCACACCACGAGACACGAATGTGTTTTTTTATGAAGCCTGGACGAGGCAACACAGAAGACAGCCATTCAACCCATACATTCTGTTTATCCATTGCTTCACTGGATGCGATACCACTTCTGCGATTTATGGAAAAAGTAAAGCAGCCATACTTAAATGTTTCCAGCGGTTTCCTAAGGAAACCAAAAACATCGCTGAAGTGTTTTACGACTCCACATCTACGCCAGGAGATATTGCTGAAGCTGGGGAACAAATGTTCCTACTGATGTATCAGGCCCCACCCAACGAGCATGACCTCAATCATCACAGGTACATTTCATTTTGTATTGCATGTACTAACTTCATTGAATCATGCTGTTTGATAAATAAATATTCTATTCTATTCTATTGTGTTTTATCCACAGTTACATGTGCTTCATCAAATCTTCAGCCAAGATGAAAGCGAACTTGTCTTCATTGCCACCTACAAAATATGCTCCTCTACATCACTCGTGCAGAGTGTTTCTACAGGTCCAGCAGTGGTTTGGAAATGAATCTCTCGAACCTGAACGTTGGGGTTGGACAAGAGAAGATGGGGGTATCTGACTCCTATTAAGACCAAGGCCCCTATTGCACCTGACAGCGTGCTCAACTCCATATTTTGTCATTGTGCCACAGGCTGCGGTATGAGATGTGGATGCCGGAAAGCCGGCATCCACTGCTACCTGTCTGTGGCAATTGCCACGGTGTTTGCACTAACAATGCTCCCGTTCAAGAGGACTTGGAAGAGTTGTACGATGAGGAATATGAGTATGAACAGCTTTAAATATGTGACAGGATGGAAGGGTGAGCGGAAATTAGGTTGTGTAAGCCTCTTTTATTACTTTTGCATTATTAGCTATTATATATATATATGTTAGTTATATGGATAATAAATAACATTTATGTTCACATAAACAATAAATAACGTGATACAGAGAATTAAAGCACTTGAAAACGGAAATAAAATGATGAGCAGTTTACTAGCGGAATCTCGAAATCGACCCCGAAATTTAAAAATGGTCTAACTTTTGACTACGTGAAGATAAATTATCAAATGTGTGTATATTCTTGAAGAACATGTAATTCTCTACAACTTCTTTTCTTACTAGTTTCTTGTAAAATGGAAAACTAAAGAATTGGAAGGGCGAGTTCGACGAAAAACGTGAGGCGCTACAAATTTTTCTGCAGGTTTTCCATTTTCGCCGGCTCATTCTCGGAGACAGTAACATATAAAGATAAATATGAATATACCGTTTTGTCCGAAATTTAATAAGCTTTAAGTTTGAATACCATAACATTTTCTGTACGATGCACTGTTTTCGAGATTTGCGCCAAAAACTGAAAAAAGGGACCTTTGAGCCTCCCCCCCACCCCCCGCGGCACCTGAAATTGGCGGGAAAACATTAGGCGTTGTTCAAGGGACCTCCCACTACACATTCCTGAAACATTTGGAACTACATGATTTAATGCAGCAAAAAATCTAATTTGACTGGACTATAAAGGTAATATGGAATACGTCTTCAACGTCAGCTTGCGTAGTATAGTGGTTAGCGTTACCGGCCCGACTTTGATCGCCCAGTACAGTACCGTACCTCCTCGGATTTTCTTAAGTAGGCCTGTAGAAGTCTGGAACGGGATTCACTCACCCTGAGGAGCTACCTGATCAAGAAGTACTGCTCCGGTCTCGAAGACTATAGTTAACGGCCACGGGATCGACGTGCTGACCACATGCCAACCAATCCTGTTATCTAATGATACCAAAAGACTGAGGTAAATGATGCGGCGGTCGGGTGGTAGACCCTGTAACGCTGTGGGATGGAGCCCCGTGGAGTTTAGTTTTTAGTCTTCAGAGCATAATATATTCTGCAAACTTAATGATGGAGTTGGTCAAGTTAAGGTCATGTGATGCCTCTGATTTTCCGGATACTGTACCTCACTGCAATATGACCAGTTTCCATTTCATCTATGGTTTCCTCGATGGGCAATAAATGATGTAAGCCTGCGGCATGTAATTACTTTCAATTACCGTTCTCTGCATCGAATTCTGTCATCTATAACACAACTCCCACATACTGTATTAGGTTATACGAACACATTTACACACCTAAACCAAACTCTGACCTTTGCATCATTTACCTCTGACTTTGACTTCATGGGTAGGCGGCAGAATTAGATACGTGTGGTGAGCACAGTAGCGGATCCAGGGGAGGGATTGTAGGGACCGCGGCCTCTTGGTTTTGCATTTAGGTTGATTTGACTTTTTTGTTATTTATTCATCGAAAATAATTACCTATACCCTTAGCAAATAGGGATGGTGCGTGGGTCCATTTAGGTTCCTTCACCAGCAAGAACCCTCACATTTACAAGCGCAGGGGATTAGTACCGAGAGTAATTTTCGCCCATGAGTCACCTAGAAAATCAATCTTAGATTTTTTTAATATGTCATTTTATCTTAAAGTGTTTGTTATAAATCAATTCTACACATAATTACAACAAAAATGACACCAAACAATGTATAATTTGCTTTAATAGGAACATAGGACTTGAAAGCAGTTTTCTCGTAACTTTTATTTATCTATTTGTTAGAAATGTTCCTATGTACCTGGCCCCACGCGCCATCACTATTTGCTAAGGGTATAGTAATACTCAAATTTAGTAAAATACAAAATAAAAATAAAAACTTTTGTTTACTCACCTTATTTCAACCCAAAGATTGTAAAATGCAAGTTGAATAGTGACTGACTGACTGGCATGTTTCTGTAAACCCTATGGTGGGGCATAGGGCCTCCAAGTGGAGGTTTCATTACCTAGGCCTAGCCTATACTAATTCTATTACCGGTACGCTTATTTTCCAAGAGAGCAGAGGGACAGGTGGTAAGCCCATCGCCTGTCAAGTTGAGTAGTAGCCTATTATATTCTAGACGTCTTGTTTCAGCTTGTGTCAAGGCAGTAGGCCCTAGTTATTCGAGCTCTTTATCTTTAATTAATTATTATTATAAATGATTATTTGATTTCTTGTGAACTGTTTCAGACAATCACTTATTTAATGTTAAAGCTAAAAAGTTCCATATTTGATTAGTGTTTTTAATTTGTATGTAATACGTAAAACCGACAAATTTCTTAACAGTACTAAAAAGAGTTTTAGTCCTCTGAGAAATTTGGGGAATCACTCAAAGGACTTTATAATTTTGCACTTTTTTTTTGCGGGGGAAAATCCCCGGACCCTCCCATTTCTTTTGGGGATATTCCATACCGTCATACATCCCAGTAGTCGCAAACTTTTCTCTGTGCCGCTTCCCACTTCAATAGTTCGGGATCCGCCCCTGGGTGCTCATTGAGCATGCCTACTGCACGACCTTTCTCTGCCAAACGAGTTTACTTTTTTCACTTTTTATTTCCTTTCCGAATGTATAATTAGTTAGTTTAGGTAAATTCCACCTATATACCACTAATATTAAAAAAAAAAAGCTGAAGTTTATATGAGAAAAAGAGAATAACTAAGAATATGAAGTAAATTTGGCTTTTATTGTGTATTATGAAAATAATTTTTATACTAAGTTAGTTCATCACTTAATAAGATAAAACTAATTTAAAATGAACTAATTTAATATAAAAAGTATTTTCATAATACACAATAAAAGCCAAATTTACTTCATATTCTTAGTTTTTATCTTTTTCTTCTCATATAAACTTCAGCTTTTTGTTGTTAATATTAGTGGTATATAGGCGGAATTTACCTAAACTAACTATTTATACATTATACCACTGGAGAAAATGAAGCTAATAAACTATTTCCGAATGTAGTATAAATATCATTTTGAATAAATCCTATACAACCTACTGACAAGTACTTGCTTCGCGATCCCAATCACCGGTCAATGGACATATTAAAGATGACCCCCAAAACGGGTCATGACACATAGGGAAGTTACGGGCCTCACTCATTGTAATCGAGCATCATTATGTCACTATAGGGATAATTGGGGAAAAGGTTGTGAAAAGCAGTCTCTGTGTCGATTTTCATTGCTTATTTACGTGAACAGTTCAGTCATTCGTTTCCAGGTGTTCTTGACTTGAAATAGAGCTAAAAACTCTTACCTACCTACTCAAGATATAATTTTATATGTCTGTCTGTATAATCGAGTTATATTGATTCGAACAAGAGCAATTTCAGTGTAAATAAAATCTCTTACTAACAGAATTAACTTGAAAGACTTACTAGTAGGAGAGGTCTACTCTCATCAATGCAGTTTGTTACCTTAAATTCTCATCCGCCTTAACTTCTGAAGCGATGATTGTTTTCAAGTAATCAAAATTTATTTAGGTTTATATAGACCTATGTTAACGTAATATGTGTGTGACATTATGTTACAGGTACTCGGTAATGCTTTATATAAATATTCGTTCACATACTAGGATATATACGGAGTGCATGGTTAGGTTTGCCATCGTTTCTTCAGGTAAACTCTTCAAGAAGAATCATTATTATTTAAACCATTGTCTTCCTAGTTGTTAAAGTTATTAATTATTATACACGTCCACAGAGTTTAAAAATATATTTGTAAGTTTAAAATAAATAGAGCTCAAAGCACTGTGAATAAAATATCCTGACAAATTCTTATACTTTTGGTATTGAGTCGAAGTTGTTATGTAGAAGATTTATTCTAGGCCTTTGAAAAATACTTTCAACATTAGAGTTTCAACTTCTTATAAAAACCCGTAAATGTTTTTGGTATTAAAAAATCTTGTAAGCATAGACTTTTACACTTCTGATAAATCCTATTCCGTAAACCATTTATATTATCCCTGTTTCATTTTTCTTGAAATGTATGTCAAGCGCTGTTTGAATTGTATACTCAAAGCTTGGAAATGTTCTTGTAAATGATATTATACGAACTCTGGCGTACGTGCCTGGAATGCTTGGGTTCAGGAAATTGGATGAAGAATTTGTTATTGCTGGCTTCTGTAACGGAATGTTTACCGTAAGTCAAGTGCGAATCTGCAATCTTACTTAATTGAATAATTTGAGAAACTTCTATATAGTAATGCCAAAGCACTGACAGACTCTTCAGATTTTCTAGAACACGATTGAATTATAAAATTGTTTATATATTGTGAGCTTTTCTTGATGTTTTTAAATTGTGTTGCAGTCTATGACCCACACTAAATCCTTACACTAATATTGTAATAATAATAATAATAATAATAATAATAATAATAATAATAATAATGTATAAAAATGATGATTCCTAATAACTTGTGGTGGTTCTTTTAAAATGTCTTTTGTCGTTCTGGGTGGCGCTGGCCTTCTGTGCCGAAGGTCGCCCGTTCGATCCCGGCTCAGATCGATGACATTTATGTGTGAATATGTGTGGATAAAATTGATACGCCGATGTGTGTAAAGATACACGCGCGTAAGGAAATCCCTGCTGCCCCATTTTACGATTGAAGTGATATTGACGAAAGTTGAGACTACTATTGCAATGGGTTAATAAAACTAAAATTATTGTAAAGACGTTTCAGCTTAGAGACAGTTCTGTAAGGGCTGATGTACTAAAATATTGACCAAAGACAGATTAAATTATTAGTTACAATATCAGGAATATAGCTTACTACGCGTATATACACGAATTAAAAATATTACTTAAACCTTCACGGTAGCACAGAATGAAAATTATAGACTGTAGATTTGAGTAGAATATTTCTAACAATATTTCTGTCACTTACTGTAGAGTTATGGTACTAATTTGGGTAGTTGTAGCACCACCATAGATGGTTGTAATCACCTAGATTCAAAAGTATTTAGCTTTCTATCTAATTTAATGCATGGATATTCTTTCATACGTAGCTATAGTGCATATGTTTTATTATTGTATAAATTTGTTTTAAATTCTTATTGTATTTGTTTATTTCATTTTATGAATAATGTACTATTTTGTGAAAGGCCTGTTACCAGAGTGATAATTAAAGTGGAATTACAAGAAATTTGCATGTTTGCAGCATAGGTTAACAAAGATATGATATATTTGTAGAATTTCGTACAAAAGGGTTTACTGTAGCGGAAATACTTATTTCGTTTCCTTATGCATGTTTATCTTCTACTTCATAATTACTTCAAGTACAGTTTCCAGTTATTCTCAAACATGTTTATGCTTCAGTTGTCAAAGACTTTAGAATGAAGATAGAATAAAGGACTGCGGTTTTTTATGCTTAACCTGAAAACAAAACAGTAGTTCTCCTGTAATGCTGAACACAAACGTTTCTCTCGTAATGTAGCCTACATATTATGGATCTAATTTACACATAACGTTAACTATTAGTATAAGGCTGGACATTCCAAGGAAATGTTCGTCCTTGGCATAAGAAACCATTCAAACACTGAGGCATTGCTTTTCGTTTTTAGAAGTCTTAATGGGCAACTCACTGTAAGTATCATTTCAGTTAACAAATATTTATTAAATAAATTGTATCCAGTATATTGGATTTCGAGGTATTTTATCGTAGCATCCTTTTCCGTTCTTGATTGTTAGCTGTATATAATAAATATTTGTAGACTGCAGCAATGGCAAATCCAGGGAAGGGTACATAGGGGCCGCGGCCTCCCCCTGGTTTTTCTTTTACTTGATTTTGGCTTTTTATTCGTCGAAAATAATTATCAAATAAAATAACATTCAAATTTAATTAAATGCAAAACAGAAATAAAAGCATGTACGCACTCGCTCTAACCAAAGGATTGTAAAGTGCAAATTGAATAAGAGCCTATTTATATTCTAGACGTCTTGTGTCAAATGCGTATACCAGCCGTAACAACCCACAAGTCAGCAGAGTTCCTTATCTTTAATTATTACTATGATTGAATTCTTGTGAACTATTTCAGACCAGCACTTACTTAAAGTTAAAAGTAAAAAGTTAGATATTTCATAAATTAGTTTAATGTTTACTTAATAAGCCTATGTAAAACCGACTAATTTCTCAACAGATCTAATACATTGAGCAAGAAGAGTTTTAGTCTGCTGAGAAATTTGGAAAAATCATCCAGAGGTCTTAATAACTTATCATTTTGCACTTATTTTTATAAATTTTCCGGGGGACGACACCCAAGATTATTCAACACCCCCAGTAATAAGTTAGCAAACTTTCCATTATGTGAGCCTTCTCCTTCAATAAGATCTGGATCCGCCCCTGGATACAGATGACGTAACGTGATTTTAAAGAACTGTAGTACGGTATAACATTTTTGGTTATGTTTTATTGGTTAAGACTTCATTAGACAAAGTTTTTCCTGAGTCGAGAATCGGATCCGAACTGATGCTCTACCCATTAGTCGTATCCAGAAACTGTCCAGTTGTTTCCAAATCTTCCTCTATACCTCTTAAGACCATGATATAGATTCCGTTGCTTTCCTTACGAGTATAGGGTGTTCATATAGGCCTATTGTTTATATAAAAAAGGGACATTTTATTTATTTTTTTTGCAAAAAGACCTGGGGCAATTAAGGAAAAAGGGGACAACAATTTAATTCACAAAATTTAGGGAATACTTATAACTTACCTTTGTCTCATGCACACAAATGATCCCAAACGACTTCTTAAATTTCTTCTGCAGACTGATGTAGATAATTTATTCCACAGAAATAGATACCGGTACCTCATTGTCACCACTGTTGTAACTTTGATTAATGTAGAGTGAAACACACTGGCCAATCACAATCACAAAAAAATGGGACATTTGGGTGGCTCCAATAAAACTTTCGGGACAGCGGGATATTTTGTAAAAAACGGAATTGTCCCGGGAAAAACGGGACTAATGGACATCCTAAAATACAACGAAGTAGACTACTCCAATGATTTTAATAGAGCTTTAAAGTTCAACTCTTACTTTTTTTAATTAATCAATTAGTCAGGTATTTCAGAAAATGTTAAGATTTAGATTATAATGTTATTAGTCGTTAATCGAGATTAAACTCGAGCCCTTCCGCAGCGGTTCGAATCCTGTGCACGAGATTAGCTCATTCAGGAACGTTACTTATGAAGAAAGAATGTGAATTTTAAGATAATTAATATAAAAATAATAAACTTTACACATGTGCACACCACTTCATTGTTCTTCATTTTCTCAGTCTTTAATTATTGATCCTTAATTTTAGTTCTCTGCCCAGATGTATAGTAACCCTAATCTTAATTGGCATCATTTAAACTATTTTCACTCATTTATCATTAATTAGAGCCCGCATTTCTAAGCAAAGTGCATATTTATTTTCAGACTCCCAAACGTAAGCAAAAATGTTATATTTCATAAGACACACCTTGAAAAGGGTCAACCGGTTTCATTTCTTTTGTCGGCTAATAGAATTACTGAAAAATCCGGAGTATAAAACACTATGTCAGACTTCTAGAAAGTCTTCCGCTGAAGAAATAGATAGGCCTATTGAAAACGAATTCATCGAAGAACGAATAATTATCTGATTTTCGTTTATTTTAATGTTTTTTTCCATATTTTGGTGCCTGTTTCTTACATTTTTCATGTTTATATTTTGCTTGCTTATTTTACTATTTTTTCTTATAAATCCGGGCTCTAATCACGATATTGATTTGCACTAATAACATGTACCTAGAACTTGCTTCAGATCACTTTATCATAGCGCTCTACTTCAATAATTACTATAACATGCACTACCTTTATCCGTGATAAATAAATTATACCTCCCGTTTTCATCATACTTCTGGTGTCAAGCGCAGTAATCGATTAAAATATCTAATGGCTCAACGTTTTATGATACGAATTGTTTTATGTGCTTAAAACCTGAAGTCGTCAGAAAAAAAAAGGAAGATGCGAAAATATTGAAGCTATAACAGAGATTATGCATGTTACCATAGAATGATGATAGTTGATTTTATCACTTTACTGGATGGAAGTTTGATATGTGGGTGAAATGATCATTGTAAGCCTAAGTACAAATCGTGCCTTTGAACTCCCTTAGGTAAATTTCAAAAGTTACATTACATTACGAAGGATAGTAAAATGTAATAATTAAATTGCGATATTTTTCCGTCCTGCTATAGGCCAAGGCCAAACCCAGAACTTACTTCTCAATGCAACAGACAATTCCTCAACAAGCCAGAGGAATATTTTCTATTTTATGGAACCGGAAGGTACATTGCCGCGTTTACCTAAGCCCGCCATTCAACCCATTTTGTGCAACAGCTTCCCTTAAATCTATCCTAATATTGTCCTCCCACCTACGCCTAGGTCTTTCAAGTGGCCTTTTCTCTTCGACTCTACCAGTCTATGTCTTTCCTCCCCCATGCGCGCAACATATCCAGCCCATTTCATCCTCCGTGACTTAATAACCCTTACTATATCCGGTGAACAGTACAGGTTATGAAACTCGTCGTTATGCAGTTATACTATCTATATTTTATTATTATTATTATTATTATTATTATTATTATTAAGTAGTCATAAGTAACTTATAATCTTAAGTACTGAAATCTCTGGTAAAAAAAAATCTAGGAATAGAGATATACAATACTGCAACATACTGTAGTAATGGGTTTCAGTAAAATTATAAGTCAGTTGAACTTGATATGGATTCTTGTTCGCCTATCAGTCTAAAATGAACGTGAATTAGATTGTTATTCTTATAAAGGACTACTTGAAGCCAATGAAAGGTTTCTAATAAAGGTAAAAGCCTCAAACATTATTATTTTATACAACCAAATTCCTGAGGTTCTTAATCTTGTTTGAATTGTGTTTAGAAAATGGGTATGCTCATAATCTAATAGCATGCGTGAAAAATAGATTTAAATATTTATGAGTTCGCTACCGGAAAATAAGAATTTCTTGCCGTATGCAAATCTATTTATCAAATTAAAGAGAAAAGGACGAGAAAATGTAAAGTGCTACTGCAGTAAATATTTGTACTGTTGTGCACTTTATACAGTGCTTTACCCCTTAGCTCAAATTGCCTCCGGAGTCTAATTATCCTACATTTTACTTGTACATAGGAACTGAAATGAATAGGGAACAAGCTCTTGTATCTCGCTTACAAGAAAAGGAAATTTAAATATGTAAATATTATGAACATTGGTGTAATTATTTCACATTTGATATTTTTATACTTAGTAAAATATACAAAGCAAATTAGAAAATGACATTAATATACATTAAATTAATCAAGGAGCTTTGTTATGTACTGTATACATTACGTTTCAGAGTCCTGGTTTATTCCCCATGCATGCTTGTTGAATATTATTACTGGTATTTTTATGTTTTATAGTTGTCAGGCATTTGCATTTAAGCCCTATTTAAATTCAGTGTTCGTATAGAGATAGTTTTTTTATGGGTAGCCGGTGTTCCTCACTACCATTGTGGAATTCCCTGCTGATTTAGAGAGTACATTAATTAAAATGTTGATATCAGCCAGTGTGTCAAGCATGTTACGGGATTCGAACCGGAACTCTGCCTGACATGCCTTCTTGTTCTAAATACGTTATCTAATATGGGACGGAAATTTGAGATTTTTTATGAACTTATGCCTATTTGAATATCTATTATTTTAAAAAAATACTGAACCATCACCAATGACTGTTAGGCCTATGTATTTTGCATTGTAGTTTCTACTCCCATTAAATCGCCAATTTTGGTCTAAATATTTAAATAGTTCTTAAATGTTATTCGTAAGAATCTTGTACTAGCCACTAAACAACTTGTTTTAAGTTAGTTACGTTATATTTTGCACCATTTTATATCGTCGTGTGCACACACACACACACAATATCTATGTATGTGTAAATATTACTATAGCATTGCGGTAGATAATCTGAGGGATATTTTTTGTAAGAATGCGTATTAATTAATAAGGTTATGAAAACTTAAAAATATATACCTACTGAAATCCTGCTGCCTATAAAATGAGTCACAGCCTCTCTGAATGTTATCGGACACTCGCAGCTGTATAGTAAAATGAATTTTACCCTCCAGAGCGGATTGTTTGAATAATCTGTTTACCGTGCGTTAGAATACTGTTGATATATTCATGATATTATGCTTGTATGTATAAGATAGGGGTTTTCCAAGCGCGCTTCGAAATACGATTCTTTCTAGAGGTTTCGTATATCCTCTTATTTCGCTCAGAAAAGCCCTCTAAATATCCCTCTGAATTTTGTTATAACTTATATTATGTTTGTGCTTGTGCCAAAAACATTTGTTCATAAGAAACATTATATGGTTGTGGTATTTAGTACCAAGATAACTTTTAAATCAGAAATATGTCCAATCATTACAACGTATTTAATTACAATAATGTTTGTCCTTTTCTCTGGTATATAGTGTACGGAGAATTTATTCTCCGCTTGAGGCAGAAGAGCTGAAGATCCTGATTTTTCAGTGTGACTTACAGTAGTCTCCCGTGAATTAGACCTAATTGAAATACATTTCCAAATTATAGGATGTTCTAAATAAGATATTTTACAGACTACACCTATAGTCTGTAACCACCAACGACGGATTCCTTTATTTTATATCTTTCTTACGAAATCTCATTCCCATGACAAGTGATATTAGTTTCAAAGTTTCGAGAGTAAATATATGTATATTTTTATAAGTTTGTAGGAACTGTAAGTTATCGTTTAGGCATTATGTCGCTCATAGTGCATTAGAGTTCTAAATGTTGTTTCACTTAAATTCATAGCATAATCTTTCAACATCTAATTTTTACAAGTGACCACCAACGACGGATTCCTTTATTTTATATCTTTCTTACGAAATCTCATTCCCATGACAAGTAATATTAGTTTCAAAGTTTCGAGAGTAAATATATGTATATTTTATAAGTTTGTAGGAACTGTAAATTATCGTTTAGGCATTATGTCGCTCATAGTGCATTAGAGTTCTAAATGTTGTTTCACTTAAATTCATAGCATAATCTTTCAACATCTAATTTTTACAAGTGACCAAGTAATTTCACCGTGAATGCAAATGACATTTAATACGAGGAAGCATCTTACTGGATGGTTTTAAATCTTTGAATCCAGTATGACAGGATGATGGCTTGGTTATCCACCAGGCTTTCCCACTCACATATTGCAATACTGTGCACGGCATTACTTGTCTGATTTTATTCCTAATCGATCCTAGTCTCATCACGTGACTGCCTTGCGTGACTTCTACCCACCAGGGTCCAGGTCCATTAATCTTGTATATTAATTTCCAAGTAAAGGTCACATAGCCGAAATTCTCGACCCCTTTTCTGTTAAATTGCATTGAGTCTGGACTTGTGAAATTAAAGACTAAAATTTCTATAAAAATTCTTGGATTTCTAAACCCTATTATAATTTATTAGTGCAGTGGAACAAACTATTTTGCATAATAAATTAATGCATAAAATTATGGAGGTTTTTTTTCTAAATAACCGTTTTGTACTTGCAGAGTTACGAAACATTATCAAAATGTTACATAAAAGTCTTTCTGAGCGCAAATTCTGGAATACCTGATCCAGTATTTGTGATAGTAATACAAAATATTTTCTTATATTTTTTAATGACCCTGATGTTTCAGTTACAAACTCTTAGGGGTATGAATAGTAGGCTAAGAAACCATGAGTTTGTAGCCTAGTTTAATTAGATTGAAATGTAACGACCGGTTTCTTCGACTTATGTCATGAATGTAGCAACCTGTTCAGGCTACATGAAGCTCTTACTCGTTTTTGTGAGTTGTGAACCTTTCTTTTGGTTCTTGAATTTAGACATGTTTATTTCTTTGTATTTTCGGTTTCGGGGTAGTGGCCGTAATGCCCTCGCTTTTTACGCCCTTCAAGTTCAAGTAGTATTTCATTATTCATGATCCAAATTCCTGTGCCATTGCAGCCCATCAAATTAATCCGTCGTCTTTATTTTTTGAAGATGTTAGGATGGGTACATGTAACAAGAATCTAGGCTCTCGTGGCCTTTAAGAACTGAGGGTTGAATTTTTCTTTCGAATTCTTAGACACTACATCACCACGGATAAAAACTCACATGCATACGATTCATTTAAATTAAATTAAATTATGTTTTTAAATTTGATCAGTACTGTACATTGCAATAAACTAACAAAAGCTGGATCCTGCAATCTTAAATTATGACGGAGATTAGTAACAATTTAAGACGAATAAGTTAATTTCATTCTTTCAATTGCACTTGTTGAATTTAAGTTATTGGTAAATGTTAGTTTTGCCTCTTCCGTTGTAGGAACTGTTTATGTGGCCCACTTTTTTTTACCAGACCATGACATGGAGGGCTTACCCTCGATGAGTGATCAGCTCGATGTCGGGGGGGGGGGGGGGGGAGGGGACTAATGTTTCCTGACATTCGCCTTATAGGTGGAGGAAAACTCGTCTCACCGGGAATAGAACCCGGGTTTACTGTGTGAGGAGAGTGAAAGTATATCCGACGCCGCAACGGTGGTCAATCACACAACTATTGGTCAATCACACATAATATTAATAAAATAATAATGATACATTAATATGAACATAGACAGACAGTCCCATACAAAAATTGCCACAGCCTACGTAATTTTTTTAATTTTTTAATTTTTCTACACACATAACTCTTTAAATATTTCCTACTATGTCAGTGGCTAAGTCATTATTCAATTCAATTTATATTTTTGGATAAAGTTGTAGTTTTCGGTATGTTACTAAGTTATTTAGTGCCAGAATGATAATTTATGAGATTGTGTGGAGGACGGGAAAATGTGTCTCTGTCTGTCCGTCTGTCCATGTGTCTATACGCGCTATAACTCAAATACGCTTTATCGGATTTTCATGAAACTTGGTGTACCGTGTATACGCATTTATAACTTCCATGGGAAAGAGCTTATTGATATTGGAACAAATCAGTTGACCGGTACCGGAGTAATGCCCAATTTAGTGCATATTTTTTGGTATTAAATTACAAAGAATATATCAAATGCAAATCAGTTCTCGTGACCATATTGTTTTACAGTGTTCATCAGAGGCGTAACGAGGGGGGGGGGGGGGGGTTTGGGGGTTTGAACCCTTGATTAAAAAAAGGCAAATTGTATAATTTTTTAAAGTCTGTTTATAAATTACTTAATACGAGTATAAAGCGTGGGAAGCTTAAAACTCGTTACTGTGCATCTTAATTTTTAAAATTTACCGGGGGAGGACCCCCATAAGCTTAAAACTCGTTTTTGTGCATCATAGTTATTAAAATTTTCCGGGGAGGACCCCCGGACTCCCCTCTCCCTGGGGGGTATTCCATACCCCCAGACCCTGCGGATGTTATAACCCCCCCCCCCCCATATGGTCGGACTGGTTACGCCTATGGTGTTCATATACGGCTTTGGAAGTTGGAATACAGATGGCTTTGATACATAACACTATCCACATAGGCTATTCCATCACGTAAGCTTATCAAACTAGACCTTTGTTCTTCTTAAGCCTTTCTAAATGAATCTATCTGGAGCTTAACTCGTAAATCGATTAAAAAATAACTCATTTTCTGCGTATCATAATTGCAATTATCACTGATTAAACAAAAGCATTGTGGCACTTTGTTACATCAGTTTATCTGATTTTATTTTTATGTAGCGTATATATTTTTATTATTTTTTATTGCTATTGTAATAAGTCTCAATGAACTAAGAGCTCTAAGAATTAACTGCACTTGACAGAATCAGCAAGTAAAACAATAACTAATCCGAGAAGAAATTTCAGTGGTAAAATTGTAGTCTTACGTGTTGTTCATATAAATATTCGCGTATTATCATAGGTAATCCCACGAGAGTTGACGAGTTTATCGATAGATTCGCGACTACGAAGCAGGAGCGAATTTATCTGAGGCAACTCGTCTACTCGAGTTGGATTTATTAAGACTATTCCATGAATAAAATGTAACGGATTATATAAATAATAATTACTTTCGTGCTTTGTTGTATAAAAACAAAACTATCAGTTGTGAGATCACTGCATACTGTGAATCAACAATCCATGAATCGATTCGAGCTACCGTGGTATAATACAGTGCTACCAATTGTGCATATAAGACATAGTTAACTTCATTCAGGGAAGCTAACAGCAGAACAGAATAAAATGACATGAACTGGCTTGCACCGAATCGAAATTATGTTCTTAATCAATGTACATTTCTATTATTTCATTTTTCAAACAACTTATGTTGTATACAATAATCTGTTTTCGTGCTGTTTAATGGCAACATATGACGTATTAATCACTGCACACTGCTACTTGCGTGTCCAGTAACGAGTAGCACATTTTATCGCGATAAAATGCCATCGTCCTGATTCCTACAAGAATATTGTAAGATAAACGGCCGTGATTGGTCTATATCCGAGGAATTGCTAAATGTTATTGGTGAATATCAAACACGCGGCGTATGAGTGGGATAGTCTTTCTAAATATATAATCTTTTCAATTATCGGATGCAGTTAATAAATTAACAGTTGTATCTGTTTACGTACAGTTGCATATACCGGAATAGAGACGTAGGATTTTAATGCAACAGCGTTATACTGTAATAAATTGGTGTATAAATACTTGAAGTTGGTTTGGATTGAAATTTATTTATTCTCTTTAACAAACATCCAGCACATGATCCGGATATGGCCTCGCGGAAACTTAATTCTCAGTATTGTTGTAGCTGTGATCTTCCACCAAGAACGGTTATTTTAATCAACCCCTTGTTTTTATGCACTTCTTATGTAGCAAAGACCATTACTCTTGGCCATCCTTGCACCGGAGATAACACGGAAGGATTAAGGGGTTAGACAGATCACGAAAACTCTGACCTCATGATTCCTTAGCTTACTTCCTCTTCCCATGTCACGCATTCCGTGCGGTATACTAAAACCTCCAAGGAAGATCGAAGTCTGAACATTATCCGACCTGCCTTGAAAAAAGTACATTGCTGTTAAACGTGGCCGATAGCTAAACGATCCATTATGGAAATTAGTTGCCATGAATTGATTCAGTATTCTAGTTTCGGAAATGCATTATTTCGGTTGTTTTTACTAATATTTATTAATTTTTATTTATTTATTAAAATGTGATGGTTTTCGTCACAGCGGTTTATTGCCAGTCCCATGCTAATTCCACAGAACTTGATAAAAAATCACGTTTAATATTTCTTCACCCGAATAAACATTTAAGATTACATAAGTTAGCGGACATCTTTTCTTATTGTTGAGAATTATGGTTCCATAGCTTATAACTAGGGGCGGATTTCTATGACATGTCATATTTTTCCCCCTTTGCATTATTTCAGGTTTCCGACTAATTAAAACCCGATTCCAAGCATCCTGGTGAAAATGGAACGGCTTTTATTGTGCATATAACTTCATATTTAGGAGATTTTCAACTATTGTAGCATATTTAGCATGAATATGCATATTTAGGTCATTTTTGGCATATTTGTGTGCATATAAAAGACATTTTGAAGTTTCATATCATATTTTGTAAATTTTGCATTATACTGATACTTTTTTGGGAATTTACAGACATTTTAAATAATTAACATTATATTTTAATAAAATGAATTGTAATGAAACTTAAAAAATTTTCATAATATGTAAGTGGTAAAGTCATATTTTAAATTTTGTTTTTTAGGTCATAAATGCATGCATATATCCTATTTTTTAGGTCATAGAAATCCGCCCCTACTTATAACTTACATCACAGGTTGTCAGCGAGCCATTGTGATTGTTAGTGTTCATATTGGAGCAATGATAAAAGATCCCTAGTATTCACATGTTGTTAAATTTGACAAGATTGTTTATTATGTTTCGTATATCTGAGTAAAATATATGGCATGGATTTTGTTTTGAATATAGTATAGAAGTGGATATTCATACTTTCGACCGTAAGCATTCCTATATCTGAGCTAAACAGCTGATAATAAAATGGCGATAAAATCCTCATCTCCCAGGAAATGGAAAAATTCTTATTTATTTGTGCCTTGGATTGTCCTGAGTCTAAACAAAATTAATTCACTCGTCAATAACTCTCTTATGTAGGCTATTGTGAAATATTATTAAATATTTAAACGTTTCGTGTATCACTATGAAGTCCACACAGCCCATCAATAATCGATATGCTTGCATTTAGATCTGTGAGACATATATATGTTCGTGGTGGTTCACCAGTCTAAAACAGTCTTCACCAACTGCGTCAGGGCATGAGTTGTGTAGACCTATAGTTACGGCAAACAATAAAGTTGCAATTCGCGCTAGAGAGGGATGCAGATCCAGAATAGTGCCTACTTATCCCCCATTGCATGCCTACGCAATGGCTTCGAATGTTTCTCGTTCACCGGCAAGACTGCTCTGTGCAGTAACGTCACAGGGCATTCAGTTGTAGAGCACTGGTCTAAAAGGTTATGATTGACAAAGTCGTTTTTGGTGCTGTTGCTAACATGATGAACTAGTTGTAGTGGCGACATTCAGCATTCTCTTTGTCATCCACACATTTATGTATTTATTAATTAAGTACCAGTATGGTACTTTATGAGATTGTTTGTGGGGACAGAAAAATATATGTCCGTCTGTCCGTCCGTGTGTACGCGCGATAACTCAAACACGCTTTATCGGATTTTCATGAAACTTGGTGTAGGCATTTATAACGTCCTTTGGAATAAGCCTATTGATATTGGACCAAATCGGTTGACCGGTACCGGAGTAAGACCCAATATAGTTTCTATTTTAAGGCGCGATAACTCAAATACGCTTTATCGGATTTTCATGAAACTTGGCGTACGCATTTATGGCGTCCATGGGTACAAGCCTATTGAATTTGGACAAAATCGGTCGACCGGTACCGAAATAACGAGCATATTGTAATGGATATAAAACGCTACAATATTATTTCTTGCATGGCCCACAATATAATATTAAACATAACGTAACAAATTGCCAATCGTTTATTGATATTGTTAACCCGCTTACAGACTGTGGTCAGTGCTTGAAGATATTGTATGCATAAAGAGGACCCCACAATTGAGACTTTGAAACTTCTTTATTGACAGCAGTGGCGAATTTCCCAATGGATACCATGCATACTAGAACATGAATTGCCAAAAGGACTTAAAGCGTCCGTGGGTGCAAACAATAGCTATTTTGAAAAATGATTTGTGCTAAGTGTTGCCAATGATTGGTAGAACATCATAATGCAAATTAAAAAATCCCTTTAGGCAGGCCTACAGGCTGAGGTAGATTTCGAAGTGCTTTTGATTTAATTTATTGTCACTGCGCAGCACTCTTCTTCTTTAGCCTTGGCATGACATGCCCACAATAATAACTGCAAAAAAGAGGAAAGAGCACTTTTTCAAACATTCAAATCTCGCCTTATATGAGAGCTATGGAGAAACTAGTTATTATCATCAAGAGCTTCTCAACGATACCCCACAAGACGTGGTTTCAAAAATTTTAAATTTCCATCCCACCCACCCCCACTCGTGCCCCCAAAACCCCAGAATCGTTGGTGTCACTGTGAACTCCATAGGGAGTATTCTAATTTATTCAAACAAAGTTTCCCTCTATACTTCATAGGAGCCGAGATATAAATTTTTCAAAATTTCAACCCCTTCCCTCGACCCCCCCCCCCTTGGGCCAATTTTGCTCTTAACGAACTTGTCCGAACTATTCGGCCTAGAAATAACATAAAATTTGGTTCAAATATCTTCAAAATTACGGCCGCTAGCGTGTAAAGATGTAACATATATATATATATAAATATCACAACAAATTTTTTGAACGGGCGATGGTTTCGTAGATATGAGAGCATTTTTCGAAAATCATGCTATGGTATCGATTGCAATAGGTAGATTCTTCTTCGAAATCTACCTAATACCTTAACCATAGGCGTAACCAGGCCGACCATAATGGGGGGGTTATAACATCCGCGGGGCCTGGGGGGTATGGAATACCCCCCAGGAAGGGGGGGGGGTCCGGGGGCCCTCGCCCGGAAAATTTTAAAAATTAAGTTGCAAAATAACTAGTTTTAAGCTTCCGGGGGTCCTCTCCCGGAAAATTAAAAAAATTAAGACGCAAAATAACGAGTTTTAAGCTTCCCACGCTTTATACTTGTATTAAGTAATTTATTGGCAGACTTAAACAAATTATACAATTTTCCTTTTTTTAATGGGGGGGGGGTTCAAACCCCCCCCCCCCCCTCTCGATACGCCTATGACCTTAACCATATTTCATCTTTTCATTTTAGAAATTGTAATAATATTTATAACAAGACTCTGTAGAACCCGATGAACCTGATTAAAGGCCATCGGGACGGGTTTTGCGCCGAGCTATTGTTTTTTATTTCGGTTACCAATTGAAAATGGTGGAATCACTAGTCCAGTTTTGGCTCAAGTTTGAATATGTATTTTTTTTAAAGGATTTTCAGATATTTCCTGAAGTTGTGATAATATACACATTTTTATTATACCAGCTTATACTACCACACAGGATATTGTTTTGTGTCAGACACATAAATTTAAAAAAAAAAAAAATTTAGGATTGTTTGAGAAACGCTATCCTTTATTTAATGGCAATGGATTACGAGGTATAAAATGAAGTACCTCCATCAAGAGTAATTTAAATAATTACAGTTGTAGTATGGGAACGCAGTAAAACGGCTAAGCAGAGAATTTCGATTAAATAAAAGACACATAGGAGCATGCTCGTATTTTATCGTTTTGTTTTCATTGTCAACTCATTCTGACGCTCTAGACTTTAATTAAAATGTTTCCCGAAGCTGTCAGTAAAATTTGTTTTACTGCGTATAAACTTTACAGAGCGCTTGGAATTACTAGTAAGGATTGTCCAGATGTGTAATTTATTCAAGTTAGCGTCTCTTGTTTGGAAGTTCGCAGGGACGTCGCCAGAGTTATGTTTCAAGAGTGCTCCACCGAGGGGTAGGCCTATGGGGGTACTTCCCGATTTTTTTTTTTTTTTTTGTGAAGTTAAGCTTTCAATTTTCATTTTAACGTCTTATTTTCAGTTAAAAACAAAATAGCTGTTTTAAACACACCACACCTTTTGTATTTAAAAAAGGAAATTTTTAATTGGAAGAATTTTACAGCTGTTAAAAAGTACTACTAAGTACTAAGAACTAATAAGTTAATAAGTACTAGGTCACCGAGATTTTTTAATTGACTCAATATTTCTGGTGGAGCAAGGCTCTGATATCGACTCAATCTCTGACAGAAATTAGTACCAGGGGAAATGGCGGAGGTAAAAGCGTACAAGCTTATCAATATCACTTACCACTTTAATGTTCTGGTTGCTTGAAAGTCCGATAGCCTATTTCTTCAAGAACCTTAAATATTTGAGATATTTTCTATAGGCCCGCACATTGCACATTGATTTGTAGTATATTTGTTAGCATGTAACTTTTCCCTCGTGTGATATGGTCCAAATTAACTATTTGATTAATTTAATTATATTAACAGGTGTTTTGCTTGAAAGTTCTTTAAAAACAACGTAAGAATGAGAAGTAAGTAATATCAGTCTCCCAACTCTTTAGTGCGAACTTTCTCCCACACAATACAAATTCTGTTTTGTTATCTTACTCCAAGCTTTGCTTGATATGCGTTTTTATTATTAACTAGCATGTGCCCGCGGCTTCGCCCGCGATAATTATTTCAAAAATTAAAAATTAAGAGCATAATAGTTAAATCATTATATTTATTAACACCTAAATCACGTGGACTACATACCACGATTAGATAGCGTCGCCTGGTAAAAGCGACCTCAGATTCGATTTCCTTGGCCCAGAATACCCCTGTACAGTGAGTTTCGTCCAAATCTAACAATGTTTGACCATATCCCTCTTCCGTGTAGGTTGAAAATTTCATATGTCTACGGGCCTTGACATTCTAAACAAATGAATCGACCAGCGTGGGCTTACAACAATCTAGCGATCGTGATGCTTTTATTACCACGGCATGACAAAAATAGCCAAAGCCAACTGCAATTGATTTGGCATTGAAATGTATTACTGAAATCTGATGCTTCGACAGCGCTAAAATCACGTTTTCTGCCAGTTTTTCACTCACAACTCGCGAACGAAAGCTAAAATTAAAAATCCGGCTTCGAGGCGCATTCGCCCACCTTTCAGCCCATCTATGTTTAAAATTTCAGATCTCTGCGTTCAGTAGATTTCGCTGGGCATCGTGGACAGACAGACAAACACGTCCTTTTATTATTTTAAGATAGCATGTGCCCACGGCTTCGCCCGCGATAATTATTTCAAAAATTAAAAATTAAGAGCATAATAGTTAAATCATTATATTAACACCTAAATCATGTGGACTATATATCACGATTAGCTAGCGTCACCTGGTAAAAGCGACCTCAGATTGGAGTTCCTTGGCCCAGAAAACCCCTGTATAGTGAGTTTCGTCCAAATCGAACAACGTTTGACCATATTTAGGCTAATATTGATTATCCCTATAATAATAATAATAATAATAATAATAATAATAATAATAATAATAATAATAATAATAATAATAATAATAATCCTCTTCGGTGTAGGTTGAAAATTTCATATTATGTTTGCGTGCCTTGAAATTAAAAACAAATTAATCGACCAGCGTGAGCTACAACATTCAAGAGATCGCGATGCTTTTATGTCGAAGGAATGACAAAAATAGCCAAAGCCTAGTGTAATTGATTTGTATTACTGAAAACTCATGCTTCGAAAACGCAATAAATACACGTTTTCTGCCCGTTTTTCACTCATAACTCACGAACGAAAGCGAAAATTAAAATTCCGGCTTCGAGGTGCACATTCCGACCCTTTAGTCCGCCTATGTATAAAATTTCAGATCTCTGCGTTCAGTAGATTTCGCTGGGCATCGCGGACAGACAGACAGACAGACAGACGGAGGACAGACACTTCCTTTTATTAATATAGATTTCACTTGCGTCATGGTTCAACGATTTAAATAGGCTCTCTGTAGTCTGAGAATAGTTCTTGAATGCAAGAAAATGCGTTATTTTACAGTTCACAGGAAATCTATATTTGAGAAAAGTGCTTTAGAATATTCATAAGATTCATTTGACCTTAAAACAAAGTATTTTTGACCATAAAATGGTGTATTTATTGTGATTCCTGTTCGACATTTAAAGCAATATTATGAAGTCCTGGTAATGATATTATATGAAAACATGCTCGACGAAATTTCTCTATTCAAAATGGGTTTTTCCTCCCAAGGATGAATGATTGGATGAAATTGAAAATCAGTTATTTTTTTCTGTTTATGTCAGGTTTTAAGTCTTACCTCAAGTGATTCTGTCGAGGAAACCTGTAATTAACTAACCAATAAAAGTCTTTGTTAACTTAAAACTGTATAGTGAAATAGCATTGCAGTCTTATGCAATCTTGCTACATATGTGCGAACCAGTCTCGGTGTCAACAAAGCAAACAGAAAATCCGGGTTCGATTCTCTCCCATTTCCCCCCCGGAAGATAGCATTTTCTCTGTTTTGTACAATTTCATTTGATAGTTTGTAGAAGAGTGCTCAAAGTACACAACAATTTAATATTGGACCTAATTTGAAGTATTTTTTTAGGATATAGGTACAGGTACAGAATTAAACTTAATACGAACTGATTGTGTTTCCAAATTTAAACGGTACATTAAAGGAAATAGCATTATATGTAAGCCTAATCATAGTAGCTTTTTTTTAACAATTGGTAAGAGTGAATAGTATGCCCTGTTAGCCCGATATATTCTTCTTTGAACCTCGTTCCTTATGTCATTGTTTGCTGTTAATACTGCCCCAAGATATGTAAATTCCTTCACCTTCTCAAACTTATGTGTTCCAATTTTGATCTCTTTTGCTTGATCATCTTGTCTTTTAGTGATAGACATGAATTTGGATTTCTTTGTATTTATTTTAAATCCCAGCTTCTGGATCTCACTTTCCAGCGCTATTAAAGCTTCTTCTACAGCTTGTATCCTTCTTCCAGTAATTACTACATCGTCCGCATAAGCTAAGATCTGTTGTGTTTTGTTGAAAATAGTTCCATTGACCTGCACTTTTGATTTTATTATTGCAATGTGTAGGGCTATATTAAACAGTAGAGGGGCCAGCCCATCTCCTTGTCTAATTCCTTTCTCCAATTCAAAACTTTCAGTTGTGATCTTTCCTAATTTCACTATTGCCTTTGGTTCAGATGTCACAATCCTGCATACATTTATCAATTTCCTTGGGAAACCGAGTTGATGCATGTGTCCCCATATTGCCTTAAGTGTTAGGTTATCATATGCAGTCTCAAAATCTAGAAAAAGGCAGTGTAGATCGATATTCATCTCCCAGCATTTTTCTGCCTCTTGTCTCATAATGAACAGCTGATCCACCGTCGATCTTCCCGGTCGGAATCCGCACTGATAATCTCCTATTATTCCTTCCATGTATGGCAGCATTTTTCTATATAAAATATTAGACAGTATTTTGTAAACTGTACAAAGTAGGGTTATTGCCCTATAATTCCCACATATCATATTGTCTCCCTTTTTGTGTATTGGGACTATCATTCCTGTACTCCATTCCTCAGGGATTGTTTCAGTTTCCCATATCCTTTGTATTAGGTGTAATATTGTCTTTTTGAGTTCTTTACCACCCTTTTTGATCATTTATGCCGGTATGTAGTCACATCCGGGGGCCTTATTATTCCTTAACTTATCTATTGCCATTTCCATATCAGTCATGTCCGGTAATTCTACTAGAGGTTCGGCTGTATATATTTCTTGTTCCATCTGCTCGCTTTCTCTTCCATCTCCTAATTTAAAATGTTCTTCATAATGTTCTTTCCATCTTTCCAAAACTTGCTTTTCATTACTAATGATTTCTCCTTATATTATATCTAGAGAAATCAAGATTAAGGTTTATAAAACTCTGATCAGACCTATTATAACATACGGCACAGAAACATGGGTTCTAAACAAAGACATATGCAAACAACTGGCAGTATTTGAGAGGAAAATCCTAAGAAGGATTTTCGGAGCAATCGAAACAGTGGATGGATGGAGAGCCAGATATAATAATGAGATCTATGAATTGTATAAGGAAATGGATTTAGAGATGCATATAAGATGCCAAAGACTTAAATGGCTGGGACATATCACAAGGATGGAAAGGACAAGGAAAGTGAAGATTGTTTTCAATAATAATCCAGAGGGAACCAGACTAAGAGGAAGACCGAGAACGAGATGGTGGAATTGTGTACGAGATGATCTGACTAGATTTGGAATAAGGAACTGGAGGGAGGTGGCGATGGATAGAGGGGGATGGAAGAAAGCCATAGAGGAGGTTAAGGCCCACTTGGGCTGTAATACCAATTAAGAAGAAGAATCATAGTAGCTTGGTCTAGGTTATATAACAGGATGAAGTAACCGGATTTACGGCGGTTCAATATTTTATAAATTTAAAAATAAAATTAAAAATATTATCAGGATTCCTGTAAACTGTCATTACATTAAATTAAAACTAAATATTACAGTTATTTGGTATTTAGCCTATATGCATAATTCTTCCAACATTAGTATTAATTAGATTTTATGTTAAAATTAGTTGATAATTTTTTTTAGTTATTATGATTTGCATGTCTGATTAAACCTTGCATTGAGGAATCTGCCCCTGAACACGATAATTTCCCATTCGGGGTGTTGCTAGCATTTAAGTATTATTGTATTATTATGTAACTTCTATATTTTGCTATTAATAAACCATTGTCATTGCCACTGCCATTGTAATTTATCATGGTTACGGTACCTCAGTGCAGTATGAAAGCCATGGCTTATTCAAACAAAATTGACATTTTGTCTGTGTCAGTTGTGATGAGGGACTAGCCTCGCTCCAGTAGAACTTTTAGCTTTCGCTATAGGAAAAGCTAACAGTTGCCGAGTACCGGAGTTCCGCTTGAGGTCCGGTGATTATGAAACGGAAATGAGAGGAGGCTGTGAGGGCGAGAAATAATCCGTGGATTTTCTTCCAGGCAAATCCCCAGTAGAAGTGCTTTCAATCTCCCCAGACTTGACATACAGATTTTCCCGGAGTTTAGTTTGGCATTGGCTTCATCTATAGGGTGTCTTTCTTTCGGTATTACACATTTAAGAAAAAAAGACAGTTTAAAATATTTTCTTAGTGTACGTATTCGTGTTAAGTGTTTAGTATTTTGGTATTGATATTTTTATATCGGTTATTGTTAAACACCTATATTCTCACACTTTGTGTACCGTGTTTATAGGCCTTGATGTTGTTATATTTGTCATTCATTTTTAAAATATAACTAAATAAAATAAATATAGTATATACATACATACATACTTTAAGTGCTTAATAGAGGAATTCGAATGTAAAATTGTTTAAAATATTGAGAAGGCATAGACTCTATGTAACGGTAATGAAAAAAGAGAAAAAAACTGAGTTATAGATCGTTCCCGGTTGCCAACACGATACAAATGAGAACACTAATTAGTCTTGGTGAATTATATAAAGTGGTGTCTATGTAGGCCGTAGAAGCCCTTAAAGTTCCAGGGTGATGAGGCTCCCAGACTTGTAGACATTCAGCACATCAAGGTGGTAGCATTTTGCACTGGCTGCCTTCACTCCCAGGATTGTTCCTGGTACTCGTTTAGAGGCTTAGTAGACACCAGGGCCATATTGCTACCAGAAGTATTTGGCCAATTGAAAAATCCCAACGACCTTATCAGAGATCGAACCCGTGACATTCAGATTTGTAGCACAGTGCCTCTACCAACTGGACCACGGCTCACTCTTAAACCAACTTTCATTCTCTTTCATTATTTTAATTTATTTTCCTTAAAAGAATTACGGAACGTAAACATTGATATTTCTTGTTTCAGAGAACTCCATTTATCATGAAAATAAGGTGTCAGAGCAGTGAGGTACGCTGATAAGATAAACTAGAGCTGACGAACTACATAAAAATTACCGTAGTTATTTCCATGCGAATAAATTATACAGGTCCAGGTACAGGTAATAAGAAAATGTTAATGCATTTCAATAGTTCTTAATGAAAATCCAATAGTTATTTTCATGTGGCAATCTCTTTCTTATAAGGTAGTGGCATTATTCTAGACGGAAAACTCCACTTTCTTCTTGCGTAGTTACTTGAAATTTATTGCTTCGATCTAGTAGTAACCAGTAGAAACCAAACGAGAGTTGCTCACAAGCATTGATTTGAGAATTCTTCAAGTAATGCCATTTCTTCGTGTCGCTTTAAGCTTTTGAGTATGCCGGCAGTATTTCAAGTCGGGAACGGAGGCATAGGCCTATTCTAGTTCTGGTGTTTACAAAAACAAAGACTGACATACGAACAAAATGTAATAATTATGTTGCATAAACATTGTTGCATACTGTAAATCTTTCTTCTTACTCCTTTTATCGGTTGAATTAGGGAAACTGAGCTCTGTTCAACTCTCAAATTTATCTCTTATTCTTGCAGCAAAAAATAAGAATAAGCCTATAACGTGGAATGCAAAAAAATATTGCAACTTCTGCTACTACTACTACTACTGCTACTACTACTACCACTACTACTATTATTATTACTATTATTATTACAACTAGTATTACTACTAGTATTGTAATGTCCAACAGAGACAATAATCTGTGGTTCATGAAAGCTTATATATCTAGTATTACTACTATTATTATTACTACTACTACAACTAATAATAATAATAATACGAAGAAGAAAAAGAAATAGTACTTGTAGGTAATAGCCTACGTTTAGACTACTTCACTTCTTTCAGAAGCAGAGTAGTTACACGTTGTGCTTGTGTAAAAAAGTATTCCGAGCTAAAGAAAATTTTCAATTTCAAGTGTGGGCTTTCTCAAGAGTAAAAAAAAGGGACCTATCTTTCTTCAGAAGGGAAGCAAACCCGTTGGTCCAGGTCCTAAATTTGGCTAACATTAGGCATACAAATCCTCAATCTAAATATAGGAACCTCTTAGTGTAATTATTTAGCCCTTTTAAATCTTAGCAATAACGTAGTCCTTACAGATTGTAAAAGTTATGAGTCTGTGGATTTGCCATTACCTGCGCTCGGTTGTGCAACTAATTATAACCAGGCTTTAAAACTTAGTGCCCGATCGAATATGTTAACAGCAACCGTACCATACAGACTTTGCTCGGCGTATGCCCTAGCTACCATATGCTAGTTCACGTGATAGTAGACAAACAGTAATACAGATATAGGAAGACCACAAAATAACTTCTCATTATCTAAACTCACATTACAAGCATGCAAAACGATACTTTCTCCTGTTTGTGTATAATAGTCCCTCCCAAATGTTTCAATATATGTTTGCGTTTTAGAACACTTTACTTTCGGCATGCCGAACACGTATAAACACGCACAATGACAAGGTACACTGTTGACCAATTTGAGAGGCACCGTACCACAAGCGCATTCACTTCTCAGTACTGCTATCAGCTACTGTCTTATCAGCCTACGCACTCAACCCCCACCCCCTATACTCAGGTTGTTGGTAACCGGAATCAACTCCCTCTGTGTGTTCGGGCACTAAGTTTTAAAGCCTGATTATAACCAAACAGGAAGAAACTTGCAGAATGGGACACTGAAGCTCTTTGGACTGAAGAAGAACCTTCATACAAAGCTTCTCGTACCATAAGATTTTTTTAACAGCCAGTTCAGCAGATGTGTCATTCATTGCCTCTTCACTCACGTTAAGGCAGAGATGCCAGTAGTGTTCTTGTCATGATTGGTTGATTATAACTACCCTTCATGCAATATTCCTTAAATGTTTCCAATAGAATTCTCGGTTCTCAGTGTAATTAAGCAATTTAAAAAAAAAAAAACAAAGTCGTTAGAGGAGTTTTCATTAAAATATTGAAAATAATTAAAGACAGTAGGCCTATGCTTTGTGTAACTCCCTCGTAGATGGCTGATTAGAATATAAGATTATGAATTTTGAGTATGGAGCTGTGTGGTTCACTCACAAATACAGATTCAAATACCGTTTTCCTGAAAATTCTTGTTTTTTAATTTGCGAATCCTCAAAACCTGTATTTCTTGTGAGGTTCTAGTACCTGTGTAGAGTAGATAAAAGAGATAACAACCCTAGAAGAGATTTACCTTGCGGAATAAATACCTATGTGTAATAATTAGGGCCTGGGGGTTTAGCCACAAAAACAATACATCAGGTTAGTGGTGACTGGGATATAGCCCTATGCTACCTGTATCTTGTAAACGTAAACATGAGAGAAGGGGTGACTCGCTTTCAGTGGCGCACTTTAATACAAACATTCAAGTTGAAGGACAGTGTACTGTCTGACTGCGAGCTGAAGGCCGAGCTAGCGTTCCCCCACTACCTTACCATGCGCTTGCATTTACTGTCTATGTCTTTCCCCCACTATGCCACCAGCTCGGCCTTCAGCTTACAGTCAGACAGTAGCTAGTCTAGTGAAATGATAGACACAGCGTCATGGAATTGTTTGCATATTTAATCGTAAATCACAGAAACAAAATATATTTCCTGGTAAAATGAACATAAATATACACAACGAATGCTTTAATATTTGTTAACAATATTCACAGTGAAAATGAAAAAGGCAATTATACTCTTTGCTGCAGTGAATGGCAATATACATTTTGAAGTTTTCAAAAGAAAAAGATCTATTTTCCTCCAAAGAAGATCTATTTGGTAAAAGCTTCTCTCTACGTCGCATGACCGGGCCCGGGGGGGGGGGGGGTGAGATATAAGTGTTTCCCTTGTGTGGTTCATATCATGGTCTTCTGCAGAACCTTCCAGTGCACCTCGAATGGTACAAACAGTAGAAAAAATCCTGCATTTTTCTGGAGATTTTTTTTTTAATTTCTGCTGCACCTGTACAAGTATTCCATCTTCAGGTTGACTCTTACCAATGGATAATTTCTCCACGAGTCTCTTCGCTTGTGCCATTTACATATTTTGTCTCTCTAGAAGAGTGATATATCTAGACAGTTCCCGAAATTATTTGCAATTAACTTGATATTACTTAGTAGCTTTTCTGATTCAAGGTCTTTTGCCTGTTTTATTGACGCATTTTGTTCGTTGTCAACAGTGGCTGCTCGTGTATAGGCATTGTGGAAGTGCAGCACCCATTTTTCCACTTGATATTGTCGATAACATTTAATATAATGAGTCCTTTTTTCTATAATTCTTTCTTTATACTTGTATAATATATAATCCTTAAGCCTAATACCAGTAGCCATCCCCCAGTTTATTAAAAAGACGAAAGAAAATCTGCGAGGGAGAGAGCACTGTCGCTTCCACAGTGCCGACCTTGGCTAGTGCAAGTTTTTTACTCCGTGTGTTGTGCTTAAAAACCATGTACAGTACCATATCCTTCAATGTGATAAAGTGTAGAATTAGATTATTATCTTGTTTCCAACTATTCTATTTGATTCATTTTTTCGGGTCTTTTATCTAACAAAAAACTTTAACCATGGCAGATCAAGGAGAAAATTATTGATATTTTCGCGGAAATTAAAACAAGAAGTATGGATTTTATTTTTAAACGATCAGATCAAGCTTGAACTGTAACAATTTAGATTAAAGTAAGAAAAAATATATTTTGTTCTTTTTGGGTTTTATCAAGTTTCTGAATAAATTTTATTTTTATATTATGTATGTTTCCTTTTACACAATTTTAAAACAAAGGCTAAACATTTTCTGAAGCAGCACCCCCACTAATTTTAGCTTTGAGCCGCCACTGGTTTTCAAGGATACACAACACACAACGTCGTCAACAAAACAAAAAATCCCTTTAGGCAGGCCTACAGGCGGAGGTAGATTTCGAAGGGCTTTTGGTTTAATTTATTGTCGCTGCATAGCACTCTTCTTCTTTAGCCTTGGCATGGCAAACCTGCAGTAAAGAGGAAGAGCCTACAATCAATTGTTTTGACAACAATAATAGGATATAATATTCTGGGAGGCCGTGCGCAAGATCAGCAATGAATAAAATTGGCAAAGCCGCTAAACAAGACAAAATTATGATATTATAATAATTCTTTCAAGTGTTATTATTTTCAAACATTAAAATCTCACGTCATATGAGAGCTATCAAGAAACTATTTATTGATTTGTAGAGTACTCATCAAGAGCTTTTCAACGATACCCCACAAGACGTGGTTTCAAAAGTTTCGAATTTTCATCCCCCACCCTCACTCGAACCCCCGAATCGTTGGTGTCACTGTGAACTCCATAGGGAGTACTCTAATTTATTCAAACAAAGTTTCCCTCTATACTTCATAGGGGCCGAGATATACATTTTTAAAAATTTCAACCCCCTCCCCCGACCACCCCCTTGGGCCAATTTTGCTCATTAACGAACTTGTCCGAACTATTGGGCCTAGAAATAACATATTAAAATTTGGTTCAAATATCTTCAAAATTACTGCCGCTATCGTGTAAAGATATATATATAAATATCACAAATTTTTTTTTTGAACGGGCGGTGGTTTCGTACTTAGGGGAGCATGAAACGTAAAGATATGAAAGAATTTTTCGAAAATCATAAAGTGGTATCCATTGCAATAGGTAGATTTTCTTTCTTCGAAATCTACCTAAAAAATGCCACATGCAGTGCAAGTTGTTTACTAACTCAGAAAGCTTGCTATGCCTTGTGCACCACTAACTTGACGAATTATTGGCTAAACCCCCGGGCCCTAGTAATAATAAACTATTTATATTCTGAATTATTATTGAAAGTAAATTATTGATAAGAATGGCACTGCCTTAAGCAGAAATACAAAGACATTGCATTCCTGTAAAAACTACAACGAATTTCATATTTAGTGGCATATTAAGAAGTGAAGGTAAATTACTTTTTTCGGAAAACTGTATAATTGAGTTTATAAATTCAATGCAAATTATTCGAACATCTGGATAATACTTAAACATTAATGGTTCATGAGGGCTTCCGACTTGCTGAGAACTAATACAGTTGCAAGATGACAACTGCACAATCAATTAGTCATTCATGACCTAGCCCATTGACACAGTCAACTTCATATAATTGCGGTTAATTAGAAAGGCCAGCTGTGTATGGTATCTGCATGAAGTTTTGCGTATGTCATTCCATTTATCGTGAAAACAAAACCATGTAATAGATGAGAGGTTCATTGAAGGACATTCTCTTATCTATAAAACTACTGCTGTAAATAAATATACTCTACCACCAAGGGTAATGGGTACAATTTAGTGACTATAAAATTATCTTCTGAAACTTCTTGTGGTGAAGACAATGTAACGAATATTAATTCATCTATTTCAAATAGATAATAACATCGGATAAGTGTTTAATCGTTACCAAGCCAGTAAAAGTCATTGGCAAGAAGCCAGCCTTCAATTTTCCTTCCAGACATAGGCTATCCAGACGATGTTACCAATATGCCCACAAATTATAAAGTCCAGTTATTCATTGCATGGCCAGGCGGCTTCCTTTCGTTAGGAGGAAAAGTTTGCCGACAGCTCAACCCACGTTCTTTGTTTTTACCGCACCAATCAGCTAGTTACCCCAGCCAATCAAAATCTCAGAATGTCCTGTGGCGATTTTGACAGCTACTCGTCTACTTCGCGTTGAGTGAAATGCGCGGTTGCAAGATCAAGTTACAGTAAACAATAACACGTGTGAATTGAATAAAGCGAAGTAAGAACTGAGGTCAGTGATAACAATGAGAGAATATTGCGACGTTGCTTTTGTTTTGGAAAGCGGAAGCCCAAGACCGATTTAGTCAGATCAATTAACATAAAGAAACACCGAAACTTTTGAAGCCGACTGGCCATGCAATGAGTAACTGCACAATACCACAAAGTTTACACGCCTATAAAAGCCTGGCGTTTTTCTGTTATTCCTTCACTTAAGTGACACTCAAGTTTTCACACGAAGTTACTGGTTACATAATAAAAAAATTGAGTTCTGCAGCGTTTAGCGAAACAATGTTTATGCCAATTAAATTTAATTTGAAGAGTCGTATTTTATATTATACTTTTATTGCGTTCTAATAATTGACCGGGTGAATCGAGGTCCTTGTTTCAACTCGACCATTCGGCATTTCGTCCGTAAATTTGTGTGTTACGCAGTTACGAACAAACGAGTTGTTCGATTTTCTTCCAATTAGCATGAACGTTCCTTGAAGTCATTGATACTTCGTACGTTTAAGGCTTTTAATTTTTTTATTCCATTTCAAGACGGTAGCCGTTTTAATGTTCTCATGTAATATTCAGCTTCTTTCAATGCTTCTAGCCAAACGGTTCATACTCGTACTATAAAAATTTGAAGATTATCTCTATTTTCGAGTGTAGAATTTTCTACGATTTTATTCAAGTACGTTTTTGACGTAACTCTTATTGCTTGTGTACCGGTGTTTCGTCGTTACGCAGTCACGACGAAAGGCGTTGTTCGATTTTCTTCTAATTTTGCATGATATACCTTTACAGCTGCACTTAATTACTTCTGATTATAACCAATTTTCTGTTCTTGTTCATAATCCAATTTGCAATTCTCGTAGTTAAGAACCATTTCACATTCACTGTAGTTCAAAGACAGATGCTTCACATTGTATCAAAAGAATACGAGAACTACAAACACAATGAGGATTTTTTCATTTGGTTCATAGAATTTCTAATAACGATAAATATAGTCCGGTTATTCATTGCATGGCCAGGCGGCTTCCTTTCATTAGGAGGAAGAGTTTGCCGACAGCTCAACCCATATTCTTTAATTTGACCGCACCAATCAGCTAGTTAAGCCGCTTAAGCTAGTTGAAGCCGCCTGGCCATGCAATGAATAACTGCACTATACAAGAATTCGATGGTACAATATGGTATGAGCCAAAACTATTTCATACTTTACCCCTAAAATAAACTTGATATGTGAAGTTACATGAAGTCAAGGATTTGAATATCAAACAGCGTTCTCATGGTTCTAATTACAGTATTTTCCATGAAATGCTCTGAATCATGCTCCCCGTGGGAGATGGCACAATGGTGTCCGGTTTTGGGGGTCAGATTACCCATCTGTGACACGCGCCACTGGTGACACTACATCCGCACATGCTGGAGGGCCCAGGTGGCTTTCAATGCCGGAAGCCATATTGCAGTTAGGAACTTTTTCCTATATAAGAAGAATATAAAATACCGTTCCTGTTAATTTTAAAAGTTTGTGTTTAATTCCTTTCTCCAGTAAGGGATAACAGAAATGTTGATTTAGCCATTTTATTTTTAAAAGGATATTTTTTTTCAATTTTAATGTCAAAAAATCAAGCATACCCCAAAGTGTACCCGTGCAAAATTTTATGCCGTTTGGACGCATGGAACAGGTATTGTTAACATCATTTTAAACATAAGTGCGCTTCAATATCGTCGTTTTCGCAGCTTAAATTTGCAAGTTATTTTCCACATTCTTCTCGTACAAAAATTGTGGTACAACTAAGATATTTTTTCGCAATATACTTTACAATGTGTTCTATGGCTAATCAGTCAGATATTCTGTATAGGCCTTGATTATTTAGAAATATATTCAGTACAATCCCAGGACATTTTTATTTTTCTGGGTAAAATAATTTTTAGCAGGAAGTATAAACAATATAAAAAAATCCATCAATGGGCATTAAAGAATCTCACTCAAAAAGTTCAGGTTCATATTTTAATATCTGTCGGAGGAGATAAAATCCAATTTTTTATTTTAAAATATAAATTATATTAAATTAATTAATATCTCACAAACAAATTGAGGTATTCGAATGGAATTGCAAACTTGAGTTAGCATTTTACTTAAGCGTGCAAAATTTCAAGTTTCCAGGACAAGCAGTTCAGAAAACAACGCTCAACACTTCGCTCATCCCGTTGAGGTATAATAATTCCTTTCTCCAGTAACACACCCATAAACTTAACCATGGATAGGGATTATATATATATATACATATACAATGAACCGGGATAGTGTCATATTGCATATTCTGTCAACATGTCGTGAAACAATTTTTTTTTTCAAAATAAAATATAGACAGTTAACCGAAGTACGTGTAGCCTAATTTGTTAGTAAAATAATGTATTATACTTTAAGGACATGTCCATTCTAAACCTGCTTGCCTCATAAATGTAAACTATTTCCTTACTTATTTTTAAAAATGCTAAGAATAGGTCTACCTTTAGACTATCCATTACTCAGATCCTTTCTATCGGAACTGCATAGGCTTTTTAAAACTTGGTTCTGATTACAGTTGCATACGTGTCGCGACTATAATTATTAGAACTACTATTTTATATTTTGAGTTATTAACTGTGAAAATATGTTTCATTATTTACGTCGAGCGTGACACACCTATTTTTAATTCTCATCTATAATTTACTATGATTTTGTCGCACAGACAGTTACATTCTTCGTAGAATTACATGTGAATTTTATTGAATTTCCTAGCGGTTTGGTCTTGTGGTTAGCGTCGCTGACTACAGATCCGTCGGCCCGGGTTCTATCCCCGGTACCTCCTCGGATTTTTCTGAGGCAGGAAGGTCTGGTAGGGGTGCACTCAGTCTCGTGATTCAGATTGAGGAGCTACTTGATAGAGAAATAGCGGCTCCGGTCATGGAAACCACCATTAACGGCCGTGGGTGTTGGCATGCTGACCACATGCCCCCAATCCTGCCGTCTGCCTATGGTAGACGCGGCGGTCGGGTCGTAGGCCTTGTTCCTTCAGGGATGTAGCGCCAAGGAGACGGAGTGTTTGGATAGCCCCATTGTTATTCTCTTCCTGACATTCATGATTTCATCCTTCCTTACTTCCTTAATTTCATATTCTTTGTAGGCTATAGACAAATCGACTAATTAGTAAAGAACTCTGAAATCATCATCTAGGCACTTAGGACTGTCCTGCAAGTTTTTAAATGCAAAAGTACACGGTCGTCATGCAATTAAAGTGAATTAAAGTGAGCGAAGTGTCTTAAAACTCCAGATACGGAACAGCTCTCTAGCTGATTAAATCTCCTCTCTGTGATTTTAATTGAGAAGGAATTCTAAATCTACTATCTCTTAAATCACTGCTTCTGCTTTCTGACAATTCAGCTCGAGTTCCTGTTAGATAAATTGGTGTCACTCCTCAAGGTACAGTAGTAGACATTTCGATTAAGGATATGAAAAGTTTGTCGGGAAAGGTTTATAATTCTTTCTTAATGTACATGCCTGAGTACAAATTGATTGAACTGTGTTCATATTCAATCCTGTGAATAGTCTCAATTATTTTGTAGTAGTTCACTTAATGTATGACTATTTCAGCGTCCGGAGAATTAAATATCCTCGGAAGATTGGAATCCCTCTTCTTCATAGATATTTTAAGTTATTATCGACTAAAATGTTTTTGTGATATGTGTCTACAATGTGAAAGTCATTTATCGTTAGGTTCCTTCAACCCTCTTCAACCGTGAAATTTTAATTACATTTATTTCATATTTATAAGGACGTGGATGGCCGTATGAAGCAGGGAAGACCAAACTCAAAATAGCCACTTGCTAATATCTAAGGAACGAGAAGTTAATAGGTGAGCAAGAAACGCCATAATTTTTAGTAATTGGGTCATTGGTGTTTGCCGTGAGTTGATGGTGCCATATTATTATTATCATCATCATCATCATCATCATCATTTGACCGAAAAGTCTATCGCTTTTGGCTGGTTGAGATGCCAGCATGAAAACTGATTGTATAATTTTTTATGTTTTGTTAATAGCCAGTTTGGGCCTATAACTTATTCTTTTTTTCAAAGTAACAAGTCTTTATGTTATTGTGTGAGTATTTATGGAATCCTTCGGATTAATTCCACTGTTCCTGTGAACTAGATATGGGGCAGCTCTGTGTCTTTGTGAGCTGGATGGATTTAATTGCGGCTCGTTTAAATTCTGTAAAAGCATGTGGGCCTACATTGTTTAAAAATGAACAGCTGTTCAGGATATAAAGGGTTGTGTTCATGGAATCGTTAAATTAGGAGACTCCACTCCTGAATGGGTAGGTGAGTTTGAAGCGTTGCATGGAATCTTGTTGTTGACAGATCATTTTCCCATCTCTATCTTTCAGATTTGAGAATTATATTATGTAGAAAGAATTGCCTATCGGTAACGATTTGATGTGTATATAAAACATAATATAGTTCTACTTAAATACTACAGTGAGTTCCACGCAAGAGTTGGCCAATGACGCGGGTTTCTGCGTCGCGGCTGGCACTGCTCCAACTCCCGAGCGATCGGGTGTAATGTCTACGCAAATAATGCCGCGGTCGTTGTAATGATTCAGGTTCTCACATTTACAGTTAAAATTACAATGAAAATAACCACGTACCTCATCACAAGATATGTTGGAAATGTTCTCCTCTTGCATCCACACATTACTGGCACCTTTTTAGGAAATTTTCTTTCACGCGCATAAGTTCAGCTTCCGAGACAGAGTTACTTTCTCTTTTGATAGGCCTATGTGATATTGTCATTAAGTTCTTCTAACAGTATGTAAATATTATTTATGGGGAAACTTGAAAAATAAAGTGTATAGGTCAATTTCCCATACATAAGAAGAACTTAAAGACAATATCACAAGAGAAATTAATTCTATCTCGGAAGCTGAACTTACGCGCGTGAAAAAAATTCCCTAAAAAATGTGCCAATGTTGCGCGTATGCAAGAGGAGAGCATTTCCAACATCTCTTGTGATTAGTACGTGGTTTTTTTCATTGTAATTTTAACTGTAAATGTGAGAACCTGAATCATTACAACGACTGCGGCATTATTTGCGTAGATATTTCACCCGATCGCTCGGGAGTTGAGCTGTGCCAGCCGTGACGCAGAAACCCGCGTCATTGGCCAACTCTTGCGTGGGACTCACTGTAGATGCCATGTATTGTTACCCGGAAAAAATGTTTGACTAATATAAGACAGAAGCAAAGCTACAACTTTGGACAAAGATTTACAATGGATTGATTATATATAATATTATGTACAGTGAGTCCCACGCAAGAATTGGCCAATGATACGGGTTTCTGCGTCGCGATCGGGTGAAATATCTACGCAAATAAAGCCGCGATCGGTATAATGATTCAGGTTCTCACATTTACAGTTAAAATTACAATGAAAATAACCACGTACCTCATCATAAGAGATGTTGGGAATGTTCTCCTCTTGCATCCACACAATACTGTCACCTTTTTAGGAAATTTTCTTTCACGCGCATAAGTTCAGCTTCCGAGACAGAGTTAATTTCTCTTGTGATGGACCTATGTGATATTGCCTTTAAGTTCTTCTAACAGTATGTGAATATTATTTATTCACTTGAAAAATTAAGTTTATAGGTCAATATTCCATAGGTAGAAGAACTTAAAGACAATATCACAAGAGAAATTAACTTTGTCTCGGAAGCTGAACTTATGCGCGTGAAAGAAAATTTCGTAAAAATGATAAATACGTCGCCTTAAGAAATTGTGTAAATGCAGAGATATAAGATTAATAGAATATTGCTTTATATAAATTAAGAGGATTTTTAAATCCACATTTACTATTGTAATTCATAGAAACAAGCTATTTAGCTGAAATTTTCTTCATTAATTTCATACAGCCTACTGATGATTTCTCTAGATCATTACTTAGGCCTGCTTCAGCTCTGAAAGGATTACATTTCAATAACTGAATGAGCAAATTCGTTGCATAACGATTTTCTAGAATTGCTTACAACTATTGCACGACTGAGAAACTCTTTACTTGAAATTTCTCTCAAAATGACAGAGTTGGTTCCTGTAAAGTTATCTTCTAAAGGTACGGTACATTCTTTGAGTGTTTTAAATGTGCTTCAGATCTCGCAGTTTCTATGTTAAAAGTTTCTTTCCAGTACAGTGCTCATCAAACACTTTAAATGCACAAATTAACACACGAAGTATCTAATTGAACACATTAAAGGCATGGGCAAACTCTGATGTATTTGTATTCCACTCCTAGAAGGCTCCTGAATAACCCTTTACAGGCAAATTTATTGCAGTTCTTTTTTCTCGTACGGTGAAGAAGATATTGACCGTTTTAACAGTAGATAACAGTATCATACTGAGATAGTGGACTGGAAAGCAAATGCATTGTGCTGTTTTAGGAAAGGAAATGCAGAAGAGAGTTCCTGTAGGCACAGGAAATATTTAACATACAGGAGCTATACAAAATTACACAGAGTTGTAGTAAATTGTCAATGGTGTACACTAAACTCTCGCTAATCCGGCCATTCCTTGCACACATGGGTGCCGGATTGTCGGAAGTGCCGAATTATTGAGAGTGTCTGTTGTATGAATAATCTATAAACAGCTGCGTTCAGTTCATATTCTCACTCTTTCCCATACATAACCTTCCGTTTTCCCAACTCGCTTTCCATTTTGCTTGCGTACTGTCGAATAACGTCACCTTTCTTTTTGATGTCATAAATTGTTGCTCGTCCAACATTGTACTCAGCAGCAATGGCTTTCTGCGAAGAACCTCGGTTCAGCTTAACTAAAATTTCCAGTTTCTGCTCGAGATCTAGCGTAAAGTGTTTCCTTTTAGAAGCCAAGATACTGAACTGTAAAGGAAGTCACAATTTCATATATATATATATATATATATATATATATATATATATATAGCACAACATTGTTGCGCGCGATAATAAACTTACCATTGTTGCTTAGCGTCATTTCTGCTTGAGCAACTAGATGTCGGATTACTGAGAGGCCGGACTATTGAGGGACGGATTAGCGAGAGTTTAGTGTATTGTGACATGTTGATATGGTTGAAAAATATTGGCAAAGGAAGCTTGCAAGGGAATCAGTAGAATGGCTTCGGTTCGTTCCGTCTTTTTACTTTCCCTATTTGTTGTTGGATTGTTTAGGATTCTCCTGAAACCAAAAATACACTTTTCAGAAACGTGTGTAAATATGGGGAAGAAATTTTAATTTTTCGTGTTCTCGAAACTGTTCCAGATTTTTAGATTTCTCATACGAGTTTATCGATATATTTGCAAGAACGAAGCTCGAGGATATTTATCTGATGAAACTCGTGATCTCGAGTAGGATTTATTAAGACTATTTCATTAATAAAATGTAACGGATTTTCTAAATAATAATTATTTTCTTACTTTGTTGTTAATATTCTGCCAGCATTAAGATCACGCCATACTAGATGAATGAAAAGTCCAAGGAATCGATTCGATGAATCGATCGGAGTTCCCAATGCTACCAATAGCGCGCATCACAAAATTGAGGGGGTGGAGGCTATAAAAGCACACAAACTGGCTTACACCGAATCGAAATTGTTTTTAATCTATGAACATCTATATTATTTCAATTTCCAAACAAGTTATGTGGTTTTAAATAATGTGCTTTCATACTGCTAATGGCAGCATGCAATCCGAGGAAGGCTATTATAAGATAAACAATCGTGATGGGTCTACATCCGAGGAATTGCTAAACGTTATTAATCAAACACAATAATATTAGCCACGCGGCGTATGAGTGGAATATTCGCAGAAAATCCTCTGACGTCATCGTTATAAGCCAGCCGTCAAATTCAAGGCTTTAAATACAATACATTTTTGCATGAGGCGAAACAAGTGATCCTCATATGTACAGTCAACCCTCGATATAATGACCCTCTCTGCAGTGCCACCTTCGCACTGTGTGCCAATGACTGTAAGTGAACGGATCTTCTCCCATATACATTACATAAGTAACCTCGTTACTGTGCCAATTAATTTAGTGCCAGTGAATATAAGACAAGATTTTAACAAAATATGGCTTGCAGTGATTTTTCTTTCACTTGCAGAATTCTTCTTTAACTGGCATGAATGTTAGGAAGATTACTTAAGAAACATACTGTACTGTACTTACAACTATGCCACTAACTGTAAATGTAGAGCGGTGGAATGAGGAAGCTATGTTAAGAAGTAGTAGAGATAGCTTGTGCGAGGGTGGAGCAGGTAGAAAGAGCCCTTTATACAATGAGACATTACAAACTTTCACTTCTTTTAGTTCATTGTCCATTCAGCGGTTGAACACTACACTACAGTTATCATTTACAGTTAATCACTTACATGGACCCAACATGATTTTCAACCCCTTTGTGTGCTGTAGCACTTCACATCTACTGCAATAATTTGAGTTTCTGTACAGTATTTTATTTTGTTCTAAAGTTCTCTATTTGCCTTTTATTTAATTTTATTTCATAAACAGTACATTAAATTAATACAGCACTGTATTATGCCGTTTTTATTTAAAAAAAAAACTAAATTTCGTTTTAGTGCCACCCTCGCTTTGTGCCACTAAATGTTAGAGAACGGATAGTGGCACTGTATCGAGGGTTGACTGAATTAGAATTTGAAGTGAGAAAGTTTGTATTGCTCTGCTTCGATTAGAGAAAGGAAAGTTTGTATTGCTCTGCTTCGGTTAGAGAAAGAAAAGTTTGTGTTGCTCTGCTTCGGTTAGAGAAAGGAAAGTTTGTATTGCTCTGCTTCGGTTAGAGAAAGTTATGTGAGTGTATCACATTAGTTTTTTTTTTCAAAATTCGTATCGCTATGATTCATAAAAATGTATAATCACTGCCATATATTAATATGATGAGAATCACTTTTTTTTAGCTATAATTTGCATTTCTAGTACGGTCAGTTACGTTGCTCTGTCAGTAAGTAATGTTTGAATGTGTAACGGTGCAGGCAGATAAATGACCGACCATTCCTGTCTTGTATAATACACTCTAGAAGCTGCTTGTGCCAGCGAGTGTTGATTAATTCATGAACGAGTCTGTACATACGTTCGCTTCCTACACTTTAATTGGATTTGATCTGCAAGAGGTGTAACAGTTTATACCGCTAACTCTTCTTGTCCAGTATGGCCATTACAATGGGATGATTCAGAGGAGTTAACAGTTAAAATGTATTACTAGCTGTGAAAAGGTGTTTGTTGATTGCCGACCTAGTTTTGAAGCCCATCCACCCACAAACCAACTGGAGTTTGGTGGATCGATAAGACTCGGGGAGGAAGCCCTGAGACCTTGTCCCGGACGATGGGTTGCTTAACATTTTCATTGATCTAATTTGTGTGACTAGCGCAAAATGTCACCCCAACTCTACTTCCCAGTGGAAATTTACCACATGAAAGGTATACTCAAAGTAGAATCGGTAACTTATTCTCCGTGGAGGACCCATGCTCTTAGTTGCTTTGTACTATAAATCCTCGTAATCAAAATATGTTATGGTATAGTTGTTGAAGCTGAATTATTCCACCCCTTTCGATTTATTATAAACAATAGTTAATTCATATTTATTCGAATCATTCAAATTATTATTATTATTATTTCGGTATCAAAATTCTCGTTTAGATTATTATTATTATTTCCTAATTCCAAATTTGAAATCTTAACTGTAAAAGAAACGTATATTTCGAAAATACAACGTACTAAATTCATAGTTTTGGCCCGCGAATTGTTTTAACCAATAGAACTGTTTTACGTAATGAAAAATACAGCCAATAAGAGAGAAGCATCCTTTAGCCGCGAACCTAGCGTGGTCAGGAGCTCACTTCCACCATATTCGCCGAGGAGAGCAGACCTCCGTACGTTGCTCTTGTGGAAAGTCGCGGGAAATATTACCTAGCATAATTGCGATTCTCACTAAAGCCACTTGTAAAACACGTATGTATATTATAAAAGATAGCGTGTGAGTTTTCATTTACTTTGTGAGAAATAAGAAAACAGAAATACACGTAAGTACTTGATAAATGCAATTGAAGTGGTGAATTTACACAAACATCTACGCAGAACACAGTTAATTTGAATAAATGCCGATATAAAATGTTTATAGTGAAGTTATCATTTATAGAGACATAACTAGCTATAAACCAATCCCTCAGGTGATTCGTGTGATACCCTGAGCTACAAAAGCCGTGGAAAAGATATAGGTGCAGAACTGACGGAGCCCAACAGAGCATCGAAGTAAGTACATTTCCACAACGAATCCAGCTCCCAACAAAACACTCAACCAAACACCCATCTCAATTTGTCTCCCCAATCCAAGCACCTATATCAATTTGGCGCCCAATCGTGTGGCACTAATACCAATTTGGTGCACCAACGTGTGGCTTTTTAAGAACAATCTAACTGTGTAAAGACTCTGTGAACAAATATTCTAATTGGGACATTAGCAAGCAGATTGCGATACACAGAATTAAGTGAGAATCGTTAGCTAGGTACGGTTACGCGCAACAATCACCACGCCATCACGAGGTCAGCCCAGGTGTTCGACATCATGCAGTAGGCAGCAGCTGTGACCATCCAACATCAACCGCCAACAATCAAGTTCCAGAATGAAAGTAATTGTAAGAAGCCTGTGAAGCCTGCGAAGCCTACAAATAAAGTAAGGTGTTATTTTTATGATTATAAATGAAACTCAGAGGCCGCGAAATAATGTCGCCACAGAAGGAAAGTTCAGATGTGTTAGAAAATGGACAGGACTTGCTAACTAGTACCGAGATGGAAGGTATTGTAGACAACATAAGTGCTGATAGTAGTTTACAGTTAGTAGATGAGATTGTTACTGATATGGAAGTTCAGGTCGAAACAGATGTTTCCGTTTCAAATGTAAACGTGACTAGGCGCGAAGATAGTGAATCTTCAGATGACCAATTAGAGAACTCAATTAAAAGTTTTATGCAGCAAATGTTCAATAAGCTTAGTAGTAAAATTGAGGATGTTAAGACAGATATTAATGATGTTAAGGCAGACATAAATGATGTTAAGAATGATGTAAAAAGTGACATTAATAAGGTTAGTACTGATGTAAATAATGTAAAAGCAGATGTAAATGAAAACATTAGTCTGAAGTTAGTACAATTGGATGAAAACTTGACAAAGTTGAAAGATGATCTAAAACAAGAAGTGGTAAAGGAAGTACAGGAAAGGCTAGGTGATTTCAAAGAGCAGGTTAATAATGACGTCACCGTTGCTCTAGAGAATATTCAAACTATTATAAATAATGATATATCAGAAGTAAAAGAGGTTATTTCAAATGTTAGCACTAACGTGCAAACAATGCAAACAGATGTTTCTAATACTAGTGAGGAAACGAAAGTTATTGTAGCTAATGTGTCGGAACTAGACAATAGTGTGACTCTTATGAAAATGCAGATGAATGCTTTCGACGAAACATTGTTAGGTTTTGCTAAGATAAATGATGAGGCTAGAAATGACTTAGAGAAGAAGAATCAGCTGTTAAAAGTCAAACAGAAAGACATTGAAATACAGATTGTAGAAGCGCAAGAAGAGTTGACAGTGTTGAGTAGGAGAGTACACAAAGATGAAGAGTTACTGACAAGTAGAATTTGTGTATTGGAAAATAGATTAAATGTTCCTGTAACTTCACCTGTAATTAATGATGTGAATGTACCTCAACTGGGAAACAATATGAATAGGAATGTCGTTGAAGAAACTTACTCACAGTTACAATGTAGATCTCCTAGATGTCAGGAAAGGATAAACAGTCATAATGGTTCCCAGGTGCAGGATATTAATGTACCTTTGTCCACAGGAGTTAGTCAGTTAGGCACAAATTTTCCTAGCTACCTGATGAACGAAATTAAGTTACCTGTTTTTGATGAGAATAATAATACCAATCCACAAAATTTCTTAACTGAACTTCACGATTATTTTAGGTTAAGAGCCATTCCGCCTAACATGTACATGATCATAGTAAGAAAGGCATTGCAAGGTAGATCTTTGAATTGGTTCAATTTGACTACAAATGAGACTACGACATTTGAAGAATTCAAAAGAAATTTTATCAGTAGATATTGGAGTTTATCCAAGAGAAACAACATTAGGATGCAGTTAGCTAATGGTGTGTATGAGCCAGAGTCAGGTCAGACGATGATTGACTATTTTTTGGAAATGGCCGAATTAGGACGACAAGTAGATCCTCCACTAAATGAGTTTGAGTTACTGGAGACTGTTGTAAATCACTTTCCAGAGAATGTGAGACTAAATCTGATAGTAGCAAAACCCAGAACTTTTTCTGATATGTTAGAATTGCTTGCTGCTTTTGAGCAAAGGAATATTTTCAGGAGTAGGCAGAGCTATATGAATTCAAATGATAGAATGTACCCTCCCACTAACAGGCTTACAAATTCTGGGGTAGGGGCAGAAGGCAATGCAAATTGTGACAGAAGTTATGATGCTAGGAATACCTACAGAGACCCTATGCCTAATCAAAACAGGAATAATCCTAGGTATTTCCAGAATAGATCAGAGAATAGGCCATATAACAGAAACAATAATGGAAGAAATCAGATAAACCATGTCACTTTCAATAGGCAAAACGTTGGAAATGGTAATCATCCAAATTCTTGGCGAAAAATGCCATGGATGAAGAATCAAGGCTATCGTAGGAGGTACCAGAACCGTACTTATAATAATAATAATAGAGGTAATAACAATAGCAATGATAGTCAAGTTAGGCCAGGACAAGTAATTAACAATGGTAAGTGGCGAGTCAAAAGTGTTGAGACTCAGCAAAACAGGCTAAATCCTAGAGCCAGGCCATTCAACAGTAATACACGTAGCGAAGATGTACCTGATGACGTTGTAGAAGTCCATGATCAGGAAGATAATGGTAATGCACAACAGTTAAACTAACAAGCCAATATCTCGAGGGTTCGGATGGTGTTGGCGCAAGTTTAGTCAATTCAGGCAAACGTATAGAACCCATAAATAGCATTCAGACACAAAGAAGCTTTTCAGATAATAGGCCTAGTGAAGAAAAGAATAATGCAAGTAGAAGTGAGGTTATTATGGATCCTCCTAGAATAAAAGTAGTGATAGGAAATTATGAGACAACTGCGTTAATAGATACAGGTTGTTCAAATAGTGTAATAAGCGAATGCTTATACAATAAGCTTATTCAAAACAAAGTGAAGTTAATTTCTATTCCTATCTGCGGATTATCTTGCACAGTAGCGATCAAAAGAGCAAAACAATCGGTAAAATTTCAATGCATGTTGGATGTCAAAATTGGTAATTCGAAATTTGAAATATTTTTCTTAGTAGTCCCGAAATTAGTTACAGATATTATTATTGGAGTTGATGTTTTTACGGAATACAACAGTATCATAAGTTTTGAGGATAACAACTTAATATTAAATTTACAAGGAGACAAGATGAGCATTCCCTTCGACAATGAGCTGAGTATAAGAGATGCGTCTAGTGAGTTAGGTGGCAACGATATTCCGTATGAGACGTTTATTGTAGAAAATATTCAGATAAATGATATGATGATTCATAAAGTAGGCCCTTGCTGCGATGATATAAATAATGAGGTAGAAGTATGTAGATGTATGACATTAAATTGTGATGACTGCGCTGATAGGTATGAAAATAGTGTTGACGGAGATGTCAACATAGGGCAAGTAGAGATAGGTTATGTCTGTACGAGGAATGTAAAAGAAGCCGACCCTAGCGCGAACTCTATGACAATGAATATTTTGAAGGAGAAAGTTGATATGGCTCACAATTTAAATGAAGATCAACGTGATAGGTTGTTATCGATATTAATAAAGAATAAAGAAGTATTTTCCGAAAACGTGGGACTTTGTAACATCTACGAGCATAAATTTGACATCGAACCAGTTGATGAATTCACTTATAAGAGTAGGCCAATCCCGATTGCATTGAAGAAGGAAGCCGATATGACGATTCAGAAAATGTTAGACTCAGGAGTAATCGAAATTTCGACCTCAAAATACATCAACCCTTTGTGTTGGACGTTCAAAAAGGATAAATCTCTTCGCCTTACCGTTGATGCGAGGCATATGAACAATTATATCGCTACAGACAACTACTGTCCGGAAAGTATTGAACAATTGCTCAGTAGATTAGAAAAAGGAAAATGTTTTTCGAGCATAGATTTGACTCATTCGTTTTGGCAAATTTCACTACGCAAAGAGGATAGGAAGTATACAGCTTTCAATCATAATGGACGTACGTACGAATTTACTAGATGCCCATTTGGTTACAAGACAAGTGGAAGTGCCTTACTACGAGCACTTAGTGTGATTTTTCCAGAAACCGAAACTAAAGGAATCATTTCCTATTTAGATGATTTTCTTCTTAGTAACGATGATTTTGAAACCCATTTAGCAAACATTGACTATGTTTTGACAAAATTTCGTGAACATGGCATGACAGTCAAACCGTCTAAAACATGTTTCTTTCAGAAAGAAGTAGAATTTGTAGGTTATGTAGTAACTTCCGAAGGTATCAAACCTAATCCAAACCGTATTGCTTCAATTCAAAACATTCCAGTACCACGCACTGTTAAGCAGTTACGTCGTCTTTTAGGCATATGGCAGTTCCAAAGCAGATTTCTAATTAACTACGCTAAGGAAGTAGCACCCCTTAGAGAACTGTTAAAAAAGGGAATTCGTTGGAAATGGACAGACGAACATGATCGTGCTTTTAATAAAGTTAAAGAGTTGTTTTCAAAAGCTATCTTGTTAGAGAGACCGAACGATGATAGGCCGTACATAATTCACACAGACTCTTCATGTAAAGCTATAGGTTGTATTCTTAGTCAGATTGATGAATCCGGTGAAACCCATGTAATAGCTACTGCTTCGAGAAGTTTGAGTAGTACAGAACAAAGAGCTTGCATTTCGGAATTAGAAGTAAGTGCCATATACTATGCACTAACAAAATTCAGACATTATGTATTCAATAAGCAAGTTACAGTGTATACTGATCACATTTCCCTAGCTTTCATGCAAAAATGTAGACTAACAAATTCTAAGATTTCAAGATATATACATGAAATCATGTCATATGACATTGTGATTAAGCACATTCCCGGAAGAGATAATATATTTGCAGATCTGTTAAGCCGTTTAGACCAGCACTCAAACATCCCAGATACTATTGCTTCACCGAAACAAGAAGTGTGTATTTTAACTTTGCCATGTGTAGGATCCAAAGGATTAATAAAAGGGTTCAAAGACATAAAGAAATTGCAATCTGAAGATGAGACTATTGCTGAATTGCTAACTTGTGCTAAAACTATCCAAGAACTTTCTGAGATTGATACGTCATCAGAAAATCAGTTAGTGATCAATTCATCAGACATAAATGGTACTGATATGGATGCTGATAACAGTAGTATAAATAATGTAAATAGTAGTGTAGGAGATATACAAGATTGTAGTTTCAAACCAGGTAATACTGTAGGATTGTTTGATGGAGTTTTGTATAAGTTATGTGGTTCAGATGAGTTAAAATGGAAAATCTATGTTCCAAGATGTCTAGAACAAGATTTAATTAAATGTTACCACCAAGCTTTATGTCATTCAGGTTCAGAAAAAGTATTGATAAATTTGAGTAAAGATTTCTATTTCAAACATATGGCGAGGAAAATCAGGCAAATTCTTAAAGTTTGTACCACTTGCCAAGCAGCTAAACCGTTGAACGTAAAATATGACACAGAACCAAAGAATATCATTAGAGATACTAAAAATAGTTTAGTAGCATTAGATTTCCATGGTGAATTACCTCAAGGCAGATTCGGTTGTAGATATATCTTTGTAATGTATGATTGTTTTACCAAGTTTGTGAAAATTTATCCGGTGCGAAGAGCAACTTCTAAAGCATGTGTGAGCAAAATTATCAATGACTATATCCCGAAATTTGGAGATATTGAAGCCGTACTTTGTGACAACGCCACATCATTCACTAGTAGTCATTTTCAAAATTCGCTAAGAGCAAAGAACATCAAAATTTTCCATAGTTCAAGTTACTTTCCTCAAGCAAATTTCGCGGAAAGAATCATGAGAGATATTACTTTATATTTGAGGGTATTGTGTCATAAATCACACACAAATTGGGTTAGCCAGTGTAATGTTATAGAAAGAGTAATCAACCATTCAGTAAATGCAACTACATTAGCTTCTCCATATACTTTAATGACAGGTAAAGATGCAGACCCAGTTATTGCGAATCTTCCCCAAGCTAAATTCTATAAGGGCAAGAAGATGTCGAATGAGGAATTATGTAAGAGAGCTCTGGATAGAATAAGGAGTAGGGCAGAAAAGAGAAGGTCAAAAGTAAAAAGGTATAAGGCAAAATGGAATCCAGAAGTAGGCACTAAAGTATTGTTGAGAAATAAGAGTTTGTCCAGTGCACTCCATAGAAGGTATAGACGTATGAATATGGTTTATAGAGGACCATTCGTAATTACTAAGAATTTCAGTAACCATACATATGAGCTAAGTACTCTAAATAGCAAAATAATAGGACGTTATCACAAATCTTTACTGAAACCATATTATGAGGAGCACCAAGTCTGATGGATTGAACATTAATGTTGATGTAAATAAAATGTTTATTATTTAAGAGGGTTATGTTTGTACATAAATTGTTTATTATTCAAGGGTAATGTTGTGATGTAATGCAACATAGTGTGATACTGTATATATTTATTTATTTGTCAAAAGTGTGTTGTATTTGTATGATGTATGTACACATATTATAATAGTGATTCAAAGGAAAGAGAATTCGTGTAAAGGAATAAGATAGTGATATTTTACAGACGATGAGTGCCTCGATGTAAATAAATTTTTCAAGTATGGACGATGAGAATCTCGACATATATATATATTTTCAAAATGTTTAAGAATTCTCGATATATATAACTAACAAGAAGTGTTGTCATATACTAGATATGTTTGTTTTTCAAGAAATAATTTTCAGAGTTAAGAATGTTTAAATAGTATTTTTCATTTATTGTTCGAATGTTTGTCATTTTTTAAAATATTATGTTAAAAGAATGTCAGGGTAATACAAACCTGATTTGATTTAATTTGTGTATATCCAAATAATCTTGGTCATATTCATTTAATTCAAGTTGTAATGTTTAACACATACACCTATTGTTACACTAACATTTATCATCATTCACCATTTCAATGATTAATTTAGGATTTTTACTAATCCAAGCGTAATTTAAATTTAATAAGAATAAATATTCTGGGGTATGATGTGTTAATTTAATTATTTACCTTTTCGGACATAATTAAATTAACACAGGGGCATTTTGAAGCTGAATTATTCCACCCCTTTCGATTTATTATAAACAATAGTTAATTCATATTTATTCGAATCATTCAAATTATTATTATTATTATTTCGGTATCAAAATTCTCGTTTAGATTATTATTATTATTTCCTAATTCCAAATTTGAAATCTTAACTGTATAAGAAACGTATATTTCGAAAATACAACGTACTAAATTCATAGTTTTGGCCCGCGAATTGTTTTAACCAATAGAACTGTTTTACGTAATGAAAAATACAGCCAATAAGAGAGAAGCATCCTTTAGCCGCGAACCTAGCGTGGTCAGGAGCTCACTTCCACCATATTCGCCGAGGAGAGCAGACCTCCGTACGTTGCTCTTGTGGAAAGTCGCGGGAAATATTACCTAGCATAATTGCGATTCTCACTAAAGCCACTTGTAAAACACGTATGTATATTATAAAAGATAGCGTGTGAGTTTTCATTTACTTTGTGAGAAATAAGAAAACAGAAATACACGTAAGTACTTGATAAATGCAATTGAAGTGGTGAATTTACACAAACATCTACGCAGAACACAGTTAATTTGAATAAATGCCGATATAAAATGTTTATAGTGAAGTTATCATTTATAGAGACATAACTAGCTATAAACCAATCCCTCAGGTGATTCGTGTGATACCCTGAGCTACAAAAGCCGTGGAAAAGATATAGGTGCAGAACTGACGGAGCCCAACAGAGCATCGAAGTAAGTACATTTCCACAACGAATCCAGCTCCCAACAAAACACTCAACCAAACACCCATCTCAATTTGTCTCCCCAATCCAAGCACCTATATCATTGTTTATGTGTGGTTGTTAGGGTTTTTTAGAATGCCAACGTTTAAATTCCATAATAGTCTCATTGTTGTGTAAAATTATTTCCGGGAATGGTTGCAGGTGATTAAAATATTTTTTCAATAAACTGTGAATTCAATTACGAAACTTGCAGCTTATTCCCATGCAATGGACCTATAATCCTAGTATAATACTAGGAATACTATATATTATTTCATTGTTTAATAAAGCTTCCTAGTGCATATGAATTGACAATTTTAGAGGCAGTGTTTTATTTTAATAAGTTATTGATTAGTTTTAGTGATATATTGCTCCATTTTGCTCTGTGAATCGTAGTAGCATATTTTTAGTCACAGAAACAATGTAGCTTCTTTTTCTTCTTCTTTTCATTAGTTTGAACTCTCCCTTTTAGGGGACGTTTAAGCGACCAACGCCGCCTGGGTCTTACTTGGGGTGTGACTTGTTGGGAGAGGGATTATCTATGGACCACATACATACTTTCTTGATCAGACAAGGACATGGAGTGATGAGTGATCACCCCAATGCCGGGGCCACCGCCGAGACAATACGAACGCATGGGACGAGACAACATTCATATACGCATTCACGGATATCACCTGAACGGCCACGCGGACCATAAGGGCATGAAGTTAAAGTCAAAGGTGAGGAAACCCCTGGGAAAAAAAAAACACTAGGTAAATTTTACAGATCAGGATTGAACCCGGGCCCGCTGCATGAGAGGAACGAAATTTCCTTTGTACCAATCAGACCGTCCTTATTAGGCTACAACCGTTATCTGTTTCACTTCTCTCCCACCCATCTTATTTCCGAATCTTAGCGTTAAAAGATCGTCCGGATGGATTAAATTCGTTGGCCATAAAGCATATACGATACTGAACAAAGATGTTAATTGAAACGTAATATGTAAACACCTAAAAAGAGTAACTTATAAAAGAGGCGAAGCGTTCCAATGTTGATTTTCCAGGGAATGTAATTGAATAGGGTATGTTAGATATGGTAACTAGGAATAAAGGTATAATAAAGGGTTTTTCGGAGGACCAGGCATATGCCAATTAAATAATAATCGAAGGGAGACAATGGACTGTAGGTTGCTGGGACAGAGATTTTAACCTGGGTAATTTGCAATGATATATATTCAAGAAGCCTGAATTCTGAACTAATGGATACAGCACTTATACACAATAATAATAAAAGAATGAATACAGTTAATGTTCTTGTAGAAACTATTCTCCCGCCCTTTGGCGAAGGTAACGCTAGACACAGCCTGTACACAGCACGAGATTTCTAGGTTAGAACAATAGAAATTCTTGTAACTAACATTAAAATACAAGATTATTTCCTGGATTTCACACGTAAAGCTGCCTTCACTACAGGAGCATGAAATACGCGGAGTTACAGATGAATTTTAGTAATATAGCGCGAAAACTGGCCTAAATCAGACGCAGCTGCATCGCAGGTCTATACACCATCACTTCTCGATCTGAACTAACTAACACTGGCGTAGCGTGCCTAACGCTGCAAGCACACACCTGCACAGGATATGAGTAATTCACGCGCCAATTAATGGCGGAGGCGCCAAATAACACAGAGGTTAATTTAAAACACTAAAAACTATAGACTCTTGATCTAACATAACTCCCGCCTAAAATCGAAAGATTTTACATAACACATTGCGGATAGATCAAGATTTACTAATAGATTTACACTTATTGAATAGGCAAGGGACACACTTTTACAATTGGTCGCTTGTATTCACCATGAGACGTACGCACTGTCACAACACGCACTAAACCGTCGTCACCAGGATGCACTGATGAGATGATTCCCAGCTTCCATTGGAGAGGTGGACAATTATCTTCTTTCAGGAGCACAAGAGTACCAATCTGGATGTTTTCGCTGGACGCAGACCACTTCTGCCTCTGCTGCAGTGAATGTAGGTAGTCAGCTGACCAACGCTGCCATATGTGATGTATGTAGGTTTGTAGCTGATGCCATTTAGCAACATAGGAGACATTTTCTGCCATAGGAGGAGAAGGAAGGGCTGTGAGCTTTTCACCAATAAGAAAATGTCCAGGAGATAGATAGGATGAGTCGCTAGGATCATCACTTAGGCGTAGGAGAGGTCGAGAGTTTAGACAGGCCTCAATCTGGGTGAGAACTGTAGAAAGCTGCTCATATGTAAACACTTGGCTACCCATCACTCGTCGTAAATGAAATTTCATGGATTTAACAGCAGCCTCGTGCAGTCCTCCAAAATGTGGGGAGGAAGCAGGGATAAAATGCCATGTGAATTCATTAGAGGAGGCGTAGTCTTGGAGAATTTGTTGATGGGTGCTGGACTGAAGCAAGAGACGCAGCTCGCGAAGCTTGTTGTTAGCACCAACAAAGTTCGTCCCATTATCACTAAATATTTCCTTGCAAAGTCCTCTACGAGATGTGAATCTGCGCAGGGCGGCGATGAAGGCATCAGAAGTAAGGTCGGAAACCAGCTCGATGTGAACTGCTTTCGTAGCTAAGCACACGAAAATAGCAATGTATGCTTTAACCTGAGTTTTGCTGCGGGGGGAACCGTATCTTATGAAGAATGGTCCAGCGTAGTCAACTGCAGAACGTAGAAATGCTCTAGCAAGGGTAACCCTGTAGCTAGGTAGGCTGCCCATCAACTGATGAGCACCTTTGGCTTTCAACTTAAAACAAATTAGACATCTATGTAGCGTAGACTTCACAACTCTACGTACACTTGGAATCCAATATCGTTCTCGCAGAGAAGATATAAGCAACTGATGTGATGCGTGAAGCAGTCGTAGATGCTCGGATTCAATAATCAATTTGGTGAGATGGTGCCCTGGAGGGAGGATAAGCTGATGTCGTGCATCATGTGGTAATTCAGCTTTCTCCAGACGTCCACCCACTCTGAGCAGGCCATCCTTGTCCACAAAAGGCACCAAGGAGTGAAGCGAACTCTTGTTATTCACTTGCATCTTACTCTTCAGATCAGACAGTTCATGTGAATAGGCTGCTTGCTGAGCTATTCTTATACAAAGCAACAAAGCTTGTTGTAACTCTTCAACTGTGAGAGGGCCGTGACGTTTAACTTGGCTTCTACAGTTGTTTGTAAAGCGTAGCATATACGAAGTAACTCTTTGTAAACGCGCTAGCTTGGAAAAACGTAGCATAAAATCTTCTTCAGCATGTGTGACTAGGCAAACTGTGTCACGCTGCTCACCAATGTCCTGCAGCTCAAGTTGCTGAGGTTGTTTGGGCCATGATTCAATAGGCTGTGAAACTGATTGTTGTCTGGACTCACCCAATGAAGTTTTATGCTGTTTCATTGGCAGACGTACTGTAGAACTACCATCGTCATTGTGAGTGGTATTCTCTGCATAATGCTGTTCGCACCGTTTCTCTTCTTGTTTTAACATGTGTTGTGAGGAGTCTTCGAGGTCACAAAACCGTCGTAGCTGCTTGTCCACATTGTCCGTAGAGATGAAGAAGTTGTGCTGGGAACCAGTATCTAGATTACCTTTCACAGAGGATTTAGGAATGTTTCCCGACAATATCCAACCTAGTTCCGTGCTAATCAATGCAGGAAAACCAGGATTGGTCAGGATCTTACCATGGAAAAGCTCGAAGAATAATGCTCCTCCAATCAGCAAATCAATTTCAGAAGGAATATTAAATTTAGGATCGGCTAATGGGATTTCAGAAGGAATGTTCCATGAGGATGGATCAATTCGGACAGCGGGTAGCTTCCCTGTTATGCGAGGAAGGATTAGGCAATCTAGATTCCTTCGATAGTTGTAAACCATAGATCTCACATTTATGTTTACACTATGACTAGCATTAGATGAAGTACCATTAATACCCTTGACAGGCGTATCAGCTGTTCTTGTTGGAAGTTGCAGACGCCTCGCTAGATCTGCAGACACGAAACTGGCCTGGCTGGCAGAGTCTAGAAGGGCCTTACACTGTATGTAGTTACCATGCTTGTCTTGCACTTCGACTCTTGCAGTCGCAAGTAAGACGTGAAGCACTGGCTTTATTTTCACTGAGCAATAACTTGCAGGAGCCTCAGTCCTGTTGTTATTCACTATATCACTGTTTGCACTGGAGTGTGAAACCGTTCTCTTGTGATCACTACTGTGTAACATCTTGCTGTGAAGTTTACCACAGTTACAAAAGGAAGATGCGTTGCACTGATTTACTCGATGAGTATTAGCAAAACAGTTGAAACATAGATTTTTACTCTTCACAACTTTCCATCGCTGTTCAACACTCAGCTGACGGAATTGTTTACATTTAAACAGGTTATGGCCGCCTTGACACTGAGGGCATAACTGTTCAGTTGTCGACACATATGACTGACGACTGTTATTATGTTGATTTCTAGGCTCACGATGTTCATTTCTAGGTTTTGATGGGCTGGCCCTGTTGCAGGAATTATTCGACAGCACCTCTAGAGAATGAGATTTCGCTTCTAGAAATAACACAAGTTCACCTAATGAAGTAAATGTTTGAGAATCGATTCTAGATTCCCATTCACGTTGAACACTATCTGGCAAATGCTCTAATAACAATTGCATTAGAATGACTTCATGAAGTGGCACTTCTAATTCTAAAGCTTCAATAGCATGCAAGTTGTTTTGGAATTGATTCAACAAAGTTCTCAAATCTGCAACTGTCTCTTGTCGTGCTACAGATAGAGATAACAGATGCTTAATGTGTGATATGGCAATTAAACGCTTATTGTTATATCTTGCACACAATAGGTCCCAGGCCACTTGGAAGTTCTCACTCGTGACTGGCAAACTTTGCAATAATGTTTTAGCTTCGCCCCTTAGCGAACCAATGAGATAGTGGAATTTTTGAATAGGTGATAAACTGCTATTATTCACAATCAAACTCGAAAAAGTGTCAAAATAATGTTTGAATTTAGTTACATCATTTTCAAACACTGGAATTTGAATCGTAGGTAATTTTATTCCATTACTTCCCTGCGAAGCACTGGAGTTCACTGATTGTCTTGTGCCACTGTTATTTGAATTGACACTGACTGACGTAGGCTCACGAGCATGCATCAACTCACTTAACCTAGCTTTTAGATTAATGTACACTGTTGATACCTCGTCTGCATACTGTATGTGACTATCAAGTTCTGTATCAATTTCTACCATGGATTCAATCTGTGTCTGCACTGCTTCAAACTTTTCAATTTCAATCAACAGCTTTTCATAATGTGCTTTGATTAAAAATATACTAGCATCTTCAGGTACGTCGTTGAGAAAGTTCTGTGTCAATGTAAACTTTCTTTTACATACACCTCGACGTCGTAATAAAGCTTTCATATCTTCTTCCATGATGAACAATTAACATAGACAGCGTAGAAGTGATTGAGCAGTCAGCTGTATTCTCTTGTTGCGGGCGGTAAGACACGTGGAGAGGCGGCCCGCTGTCGCGCGCGAAGAGAAGCAAGTAGATGAAGATCAACGTGGCCGTGACGAGTCCGCACGCACGTCATACACGAAAATCAGTTATGAGTCGCACTCTTCTTTCTTTGTTCAGAAATCATTGCAAATATTCAGATCGTGCCCGCGAGGACCATGTTAGAATGTATCCGTCACGGAGGAGCACCAATAATAATACAAGGATAAATGCAGTTAATGTTCTTGTAGAAACTATTCTCCCGCCCTTTGGCGAAGGTAACGCTAGACACAGCCTGTACACAGCACGAGATTTCTAGGTTAGAACAATAGAAATTCTTGTAACTAACATTAAAATACAAGATTATTTCCTGGATTTCACACGTAAAGCTGCCTTCACTACAGGAGCATGAAATACGCGGAGTTACAGATGAATTTTAGTAATATAGCGCGAAAACTGGCCTAAATCAGACGCAGCTGCATCGCAGGTCTATACACCATCACTTCTCGATCTGAACTAACTAACACTGGCGTAGCGTGCCTAACGCTGCAAGCACACACCTGCACAGGATATGAGTAATTCACGCGCCAATTAATGGCGGAGGCGCCAAATAACACAGAGGTTAATTTAAAACACTAAAAACTATAGACTCTTGATCTAACAGGGTATAACCCTCAGTAGGAATATATACTATATTTCCAAACTCACAAAGAAAATGGCGAGTTGAATTTTATGTCGGCTACATAAGGGCGAGTGAATTCCAGCAGCACATGCTGAGCATTTCCAGGGCGGAAATATGTGGGATGAGTCACTGAATCCCATACTCTGCTCTGGTAGATTTAACAAGGCTCAATTAGCACGCTACATATATTCGCAATTGGCAGCTTCAAGAAGAACGAACTGGACCGCAGGTTCAGCAAGTGATGTTCTTAGGTCGACGTACTGTAGAGTTAGGCCATACAGTAGGAATATTAACTCACCACGGAACTCTGCACTGCAGTAATGAATGACTTTCCCTGCATCCTTCCATTCTTCCTGTATTCCATCTTTTTTTGTTTACTCGCATTTCCTCTTTCCTTGTTTCCGTATTACTGTAATAATTTTTTCATATCCATTTGTTAGATGTTTTGTTTCAAATGTATGGAGTGTAAGAACGAATCTTTATACTCCTTCCATTCCATAAAAAATATAGAAACAAGTCTTTTATGTTGTTCCACAGTATGGTATAGATATGTTATGTTTCAAAGAAGAAGATGGGTTGGCTGTAGCCTATGTAGGTCTATGCTACATGTGTTTTACACTTTGGTACTCATAATAATGCATTTTATCCCACATTCTGTACATATTGGCAGTTTAATTGCAGCTGTCTTAATGACACCTTTCTAAAGCACAATTTTCCTTGAATTGGAGTAGAAATTATAGAAAGGCAGCAAGACATTCGGCTGTTAATTATTTTCCTTTGGAGTGTCTAGTCACATTTGCCTCTGTTATGGGTGTGTTTACTCGTCCTGGAACGTCACAATGGTTGCCCACTTAACTGACGTCCGTACTCAGCTCCGTATCTGTTTACTTAGCAAGCCTTGTTGAACGCTGTGCGCAGCGAACGTCTGACTGGATAAAGGATCGTTTCACTACTGCACACACATTTTAATTTCATAGCATGATGTGTTTTTGTTCATCACACATTTTTATCCATAGTATGATGTGTTTTTGTTCATCTGTTCATCTGTTGATGGTTATGATTTGAAAAGCCCGAGGTCTGTGGGTATTCGGGGACGGAACCGTGGTGTGAGAACCACTCCCCAGGTTTACGAGACAAGGTGATATTTCGATGGTTTTCCATTGCCTTCCGCGGCGTGAAGATGAAGGAGCAACACAACATAGGAAGGGAATTTCACACTTCTGAAAAACTCCATCTCGGCCAGGAATCGAACTCTGGCACCAAAATGAAAGGCAGGTCCCCTCCTGACTCGTCCAAGAAGGCGGACAATTTTAAGGTTACTATGATCGTTTTAAGACCTGAGCAACGATAAGATATTACGTAATAGAAAATATATATTTCAAATTACCGTTAAAAGGTTTGCTCTTCTCCCTTATAATTTGGCATATGGCGACAATCTACAACTTCCTTATGTAAATCACTAACAGCACCCATGAAAATGATGTACTCTTTTGCCAGTTTGGTATAAGACTAGAATAATGTCAAGGTGAATAACATGACCTCTTTCATAAAGCGCAGCGTTTGCTTTTCTGCTGGCTATGAAGAGATTTGTGTCAAGCGAGTGTCTGCTATTGTGTATCCACCACCGCTAGACTGCATTTTTTTTTTATATGAGGAAGGCTAACCTACAGAAAGTTCATATGAATGTAGGGATGCTCTTTTCTTATTTCTTACTCTCTCTCTACTGTAGCAGAGCAAAATCAATATAACTTCTTGGAAGATTTCTTCTTGTAACTTTGTTCTGACTTCTACGCCTGCCGCTGTAGTGATGCAATCGATATAAGATGTTAATTTTTGCAGTGGTTTCCAACAGTTACAAACCTTCTAGACCAGCGTTCCTCAACCTTTTTGAACCCGAGGACCTCTGAAATGTCTAAACAATTTTACGGACCCCTAATTTTACATCCCATTTTTAAAAGAAGGCCTACGTTCTTAATATTTGGGGTATTAATTATAGGTCATTATAACGAAATATGTTAAAAAAATTTACTTCTTTACTTTCCACTTGCTTTATGACATTTTTAAATTATGTCTGAGGACCTTCTGCACCATCTTCGCGGACCACCACGGACCATAGGTTGAGAAACGCTGTTCTAGACTATTCAGTCACATCAGTATATTTTCATACTTCGTCTAACTTACCTAAATTGTTTGCTGTCTTGAAAGCAGAAATTTTCTCATTCGTTCACACAGAACATTTAATTTTAGCGAGATAGAAGTTAATTTCACATAGAATCTCACTCGTATTTGTTATTCATTTAAAGCAGTCATCATGAATACATTTCAGTCTGACGTGGGACGTGAATTCAATTTGGTGTCTATCATGGCTTCTAGGGAGAAGGCGTTTAGATTTCATCTGTTCATTATATCGAGGACGGTTACGAAGGGGTTTGATAATAATGTTGGAAAAATTGAAGTTGGTTTCACACGAGATGCATGCCAAAGGATCTCTTCGTAAGTTCTGCATTGTAACGTGTATGCTATTGTCAGCGTGTTAACAATATCCAAGGCAATTTCCAAATGGAAAAATCTGATGTGAAAGTCACATAACTTCCTCTGCCCAAATAAAAGTTTGCAGCATTTACGCTAATTATGCTGTAAATATCTTATAGCCCCTTCTTTGAATGTTGCGACTAAAAACGCAGGCTATGGGGAAAAAAAAACAAGTGACTGCAAACGTATATTGAACTTTCTGCTGTTAAGAATAATTTCCGAAATTTATCAAATATTCCCCTCAGACATTTCTTTACTGTAAGCAGGGCCACCAGTACATTTTTCTCTCTTCACGTGCTTATATAGAATAAAATGCCTTAAATATCCGCGTATTGAGTTGTTCACCAGGCAAGTTGGTAGGTTACAACCACCCTTCAGAGAATGTTTTTGAAATGGTATAAGCAATCCATGTACAAAATTTAAAGGAAATTTTTAGAGCCGTTTATGAGAAAATAGCAAAAAACAAAATATTCTTCATGTAAAGTCCCCTTAAATATAAGAAAAGGTTGTAGTCAATCTTCACAGCCTCAGAAGGTACCTAACCCAAATACAACATTTTGTTTTCGTACGATTTACAAGAAGCCGTATTGCAAAAAGCACGTATTCACAGTGGGCAGCTTATAACTACCCTTCAGAGAATTTGTTCGAAAAAATGTTTCAAATAAAAGTTTTAGCTCTTGGTACAAGCAATCCATGCGCAAAATTTAAAGAAAATCGTTAGAGCCGTTTTCGAGAAAATCGCGAAAAACGAAAATTTCTTCATGTAAAGTCCCCTTAAAAATAAGGGAAATTTGTCGCCAATCTTTGAATCACATCTTCAGAAGCTACCTGACCCAAATACGAAATTTTGTTTTCATACGATTCTCCGTTTCGGAGGTAGCCTGTTCACAAACTTCCACACAGACAGACACACACACAGACAGACACACACACAGACATGTTTCCAAAAATAGTATTTTTGGATTCAGGGGGCCTTGAAACGTGTATATATGCTAAAAACTCAACTTCGAATTTTAGGGCCGAAAACAATACTTCCTCTACCTATAGTACCTATGGTACGGGCAGAGGAAGTAAAAAAGAAAAGAAAAGGTGCTAAAAATAAGGCAAAATAGGGGACAAAAAAGTTGCTACTAAACTCTTTATGTAAAAAACTTTATTCACGAACGGCAGGCTACTGACTAATTCCAGTTAAATTAAAAAGAAAAATTGAATATTTAACAATTATTTTTTATTGTTGTAGGTGTGCTTTCATTCCCACGTTTTCTGAAAGCAGATAGTCTCACTACTTCCACGTTCACTGCAGCAGATGAAAAGTTCATTCAAGTTACTTAAGACTTCAGATATTGGAACGAAACCAAGATAATTATTATGTAATAAAAAAGCAATGGAACTGAAAAGTAATAGGCTGTAAAGAATCAAATACGCTGTAGGAGACTATTAAAAGCTACAGTAAAATACAAAAAGAGATAATGGGCAACGGTGGATAAATAAAGAATAAAGGACCTAAAAAGGGAGAAAATGCTAAATAATTGCCTTCATTCTCAAATAGAAGCAACGTTCCATATTGTGTTTTTCCCAGAAGCTATAATTTGCCCTGAGATAAAAGGTGTCACCTAAAAATCCTAACCCTGATTATAATGCATTTATAAGCGTTATGTTAAAGGTTCAAGAAGTAAGAGATCTGAATAATTCTGAAATTATATTAACAAATTAAATTGATGAGTACTGCACATATACTGCGAAAGCCGAAAACTAATTTAGAGCCAAATATTGTCAGTTCACTTCTTATGAAAATGTTTGGGCTCTGGAGTAAATTCTAGATAAAACCAGAACCTTAACTTGCTGAGATGATGATAGTGGTCTTATTATATTGTTACTTTATGTAATGAAATTAGAGTAACTCTCGTCCGACATAATAGAATTGCCTATTAAATATTAGGTTGCCTATTTTTTCAGATGAATACCAACATTCTCAATTTTTTTAACAAGCTCTTTTTAACTGCCGGTGGTTCCCAATAGATTTCACATTCTAATATTTAATAATCAACTTGCAATACGTGGTACCTAAAATTGAGCAAAGTTGAACCGTATCATCGATTCACTGAAACTTTCATCAGTTCTAGTTATCTGAAAATCTTGAGCTCAGATATGAGCGAAATAAGTTGAAAGAAGTACGGTACCTCTAACACCCATATCTTCTAACTTACCCAGTAATAAGTGATTGACATTATCAACATCTTTCCTGAGATCAAAAACATATTTAAAGATCTATAAAAGGTCATGCCGTCGAGTCTATTCTGTCCTCTGTAGAAAAATAATCGTAACAAAATTAGTTTCATGAAAGTGAATTCTCTACCAGGAGATCCTATAGGCTACTCCGTATGCAGAGTGGAAAAGATTGAGTTCGAATAGATTAATCAAGAACACGAAGTTGTATGAAAAAATAATGTTACAGTAAATTAAGCACAAAAAACGCATAGCCATCCATTCACTGAACTCTGGATGGCTTGGTTAGACTCCAAAGTAAGAACTATGCGATCGGTATGCGTAATAATGCTTGCCTGTTCGTAAAATATTTAATATATTCCCTATACCCTACACGTAATCTAAAGGTCGTACATGATACGGTCTCTTTATAGAGGTAATTAAATTTGCTCTCGTGTGACAGACTTCTTAATTATTAACATTCAGCGCATAGTTATAGATCACGCTGTAGAATAGAACAAAGGAATCTCGGATATTGAAAACGACGCAACTTTATCCCCCCTTTCCGTAGTAAAATTTCATTGCCGCTTAGCCTATAACAAGTTTTTATAGTTTCGGTCATAAAACAGGCTGTCACAGATTTCGATCCATCCTGAATTTCAATTTCACCCGAAATTTACTCGTGCTGGCAACGTAGGGTAGTGGATAGTTTTAAAAGGCCGATTCTTCATTTGGCAATTCATCAGACCTGTACAGTTCGTGGCTTATTTGGATTCCGGAGGAGCTATGACAGTTTGAATTTTGCCACCTGTAAGCTCTATTGTTTTAGGTAGTGAGGTATCAGTTGGATATCAAACAGTGCCAAATATGTCATGGTCTTATTCTACTAAATTTATTATAGCTATAAGCAGTAATGTAAATTTAACATTTAAACATTCTGAATTTAGATTAACTTGTCCTTTACAGAGGGCAAAGGAGATAAGAGAAGCGTTTTTGCTTCTTAAAAACAATACTTGAGATAAAACTGAGGAAAAAATTAATTATACGTTTCGAAAATAAAATATTTAACAAAACAAATTCCGTTTGAACGGAATCAAGATAGATAGCATAAAATAACTTCTCTGCTCAAATTTCTTTAAACATCCTCTTTGTAAAAATAGTTAAGCATTCAATCTTTACAGCCTTCATCAGAATATTGCAAAAAGTAGCCATATCACGTATTGATCATGTCATGTGTTAAAATAAGTAGGACGTAGGGTTTTATTGAAAGACACATGGGCATAATGGGGGAAACTCCTGTCAAATGCGTTTAGCTCTACGCCAGACCATCCCCTAAAGGCCACACGAATATTTAAAACAAGTTCAAGACATAACAATTGGGAAAAACGGAATTCTTATCCGGTATTTACTTTAACGATGTGGAAACATATAGGCCTATATACATATAAGTTATACATAGATTGACCTGCTTTATGAAATGAACCCCCGTCCACCGATTCCTTGAAATAATAAAAACCGACTTAGGCCTATGTGTAAATAGTTTCTCTTTTTGATTCCGTTTCAAGATGGTGACCGTGAGGACGCAAGGTCTATGCCGGTTGTCTACCAAGAGCTAAGCTAAGTTAGTTTAGCTTAGCTCACTTACAGTGCGGGATTTCATAATGTAGTTGTGTCGACAAAACTACATACCGGTATGAAATCCGGCACAACTATAGGCTATATGAAATCCCTCACTCACTGAAGGCTATGTGAACTAAGCTAAGTTAGCTTAGCTCTTGGTCGACAACCGGCACTATTGTTCACATAAGTACTAACTTAGTATCAATATTGTAGAGAGTTAAAGTTGCTCTTTTTTTTTTCTAATACAGAGTGATTAGTTCCAACTCGGGGAAAGAGTTCATACTTGCTAACATTCACCGTTTATCCATACCTGAAGTAAGTTATTGACCGAGAGATAGTAAAAGTTTTCTTACAGTCAGGGTGAGCATTGTGGAGGCTGATGTGTTTGGAATCTGGACCCTTACGATAGTAGTTCCACGCTTACCAATGAGCTACAGCAGCGTTTCTCAACCTATGGTCCGCGGACCACTGGTGGTCAGCGAAGATGGTGCAGATGGTCCGCAGATATAATTTTAAAAATGTCATAAAGCAAGTGGAAAATAAAGAAGTAAATTTTTTCACATATTTCGTTATAATGGCCTACAATTAATACCCCCAATATTAAGAATATAGGTCTTCTTTTAAAAATGGGATGTAACATTTTTTACACATTTTACAGGTCCTCGGGTTCAAAAAGGTTGAGGAACGCTGAGCTACAGCAATGCAATGTAGTTAGCCGTAAGACATTTTCCTACGACATCAATAAATTTTAATAGCAGTGAATATCTTGAAAAAGAAATGTTATTGGCGCCCTGAACCGTACGTAACTTTAGCCGGCTAAAAGTGAACTTTCGTTTCTCCAAATTTAATTAAAAGAGTGATCATACAGAGGCAAGCCTTGTCCTCCGGAGTTAAATTAAGAGAGTTTTGAGTGACTAAAATAGAGCATGTCTTTGTGCGAGACAAAGAGTCAGTGTTCCCAATCTTAAAAATTTGTTTAGTTCTTTTGTTACCATTTATTTTCATATTATCTCATATAGGCTAACACAGGTTTACCCAAAATTTATTGTTGCTGTAGAATATTTGATTCTTAGGATTTCTCTTCTTGGATCTTCTTTCGTTTATACAGTATATTACGGTGGGTTACATTATTCATCACCACACTGCCTAATAAGCGGACACGAAAGTTAGGTGTATTTTTTCTGTTTCTTTTTAATGAACTGATCGTTGCTTTCATAATTCCATTAGTATTGAAGTAAATGTATTGATTTAAGGTAATACTAAAAAATATAGCCTATATATAATTAATTTATTCACCCTTTCGTGTGGAATATCAAAGAACTGCTTAGAGAAAACATCGTTTCTTGATGGTACATTCCACAGCACAAAGTAGTCTACTACTACGAAAATTCTTGTAAAATTGTCAGGTCCTAACAGAAAGCTACGAAGAATGCTCTAGTGTAATTTAAATTTAAATTAATCCAATCGAGAGAGAGATATATAAGAGCAAACATACCGGTAGCCTATATGACATTTTATAAGGATTGAAACTTTTTTCGGAATATTTTTACACAACATTGTACATTTTTTATTGTAGAAAAAATAGAGTTTTATTTTGTAAGAGTAGAATTTTTATCAAGAGAGAGAGAGAGAGAGAGAGAGAGAGAGAGAGAGAGAGAGAGAGAGAGAGAGAGAGAGAGAGAGAGAGAGAGAGAGAGAGAGAGAGAGAGAGAGAGAGTAGAGAGGACAATCGTATGTTTTCTTGTCTGATTTTTTCTTGAAATCTGAGTGTTATTCCCTGATGATGAACACTACAGTAACACTATATTGTACAAAATAAAGGGTTCCATTCCTAGTTAATAAGTCATAATAAAGTCAACTTTAATACTGAGAGATTGTTTGAAGAATGGTATGGGTGATTATTCTGGAAAATGTACTTGGCTATAATGAAAGATAAATATAGTTCATCTTTCCTTTTAAATTGCGTGCATTTTTAAAAATTCCTCATATAATAGGGCATAATCTCACTTTATCTACGTCATCTTACCCTTCCCAGAGATGCATTGCAAGTTTCTGTTTCAAAATATGGTTCCATTATAGACGAAAGAGCTAGAGAGCTAGAGAGCATTTATCGAGAGATTATTTCCGGAGAAGAGCAATTCTCTTCCAGAATTTATGCGTGGATGGTATTAAAGAAGATAAAGTCAGCTACACTTTTGCCTTGTCCCTTCATAAGAATGGAAATGTGATGTGACTTTATACAGACTGCTATATTCGTGACGTCAGGATCTTGTTTTATGCACATAAATATGAAGAGGGGGAAAAAGTCAGTGGTGTAACTTCGAAACTTTGTTCATTTAATTCAGTTAATTAAACAGAAAATATCGTGTCTAATTTGTCTGTAAACTCTCGTTGCCTCGAAGAGTTTTTAAAGCTTCTTTCTTATTAGAAGTAATTTTCATCCGCTCCATTGTTTTAAGACCAACTTCCTTCAATTATTTGTTTTCACGGTTTCCACGAAGCTGAAGCCTAGAATCCGTATGGCATTGAAACTGGGGTATAATAAGTAAATAAGTCAACATTGAAATCAATGTGGTTTTCTGTATTAACTTGCACAAAAATAATTGTCATGGTAAAATTAGTATATCTCAATATTTTGATCTTTTTATTTTTATTTATTTTAATTATTGTATGAGACACAAGAGAAATACCTGAAAGAGATAGGCTTACATTTGTTGTCATTAACTGATACGTTTTTGAAAAGCTTCGCAAACTCTTTAAGTTTTATCTACGAACTCAAGCGGTAAAACTCTGTTATGTTCGCTTCTTGCTGATTGAGCAAGTGCTCGTGAGTGTTATAGGTCTGTTTATTTATTGAAGCTAAATAACATAATTTCGATAACAATTATAGAATTTACGTTTCTTCTTGAGAAGAAATGCTGAACTGATGGCAATAATAATAATAATAATAATAACAATAACAATAATAATAATAATAATAATAATAATAATAATAATAATATACAAACTGCTATGGGAAGTAGGATGGAGTTAGCACAGAATAGGGTTGAATGGCGGACTCAGGCAAGCGCGGCAATGAACCTTCGGGTTCCATAAAATAGATAATATTGCTTAGCTTGCTTAGGAATTGTCTATTGCCTTTGAGTAAGTAATAATAATAATAATAATAATAATAATAATAATAATGGTTAATAATAATTATATTAAAATAATATTATTATTCTTAATCTTTTTTAATAATTATTATTAATTAGTTAATTAGTTATTATTATTCGAGGGTTTGATCGAATATTTAAAGTGTATTTCTAAGAAATATTTTCTGTATACTTCGGCGTTAGAACCCTTTATTAGACTAGAATTAATTTTTATGCCCATTGATTATCGCTTTTTGTGTATTTATATATCTTTAGGTATATAATATATAGGTGGGGGAATTCTTGTTATGTATTTGTTGAAGTTTTGTCATCTTAGGTAACTCTAAATACAGGCCATTGACTGTGAAAACAGAATTTCTGGTGCTCGACAGTAGATAGGCAAAAATTTAAATTTGACAAGCTTTGAGTATTTACTACATGCTAATATTTCTAGAGCCCGCATACTTTCGTATGCTCTCAAGTTGTGAGCTCATTTTTTAAAATTATTCCTGATAATTATTTACTATATTTAAGATTACCTGAAATTTATTTCAGATGTAAATTTTATTTGGAAAAATAGGTTCTGTGTTCACATATCGTGACTTGTATTTTTTCATTAATAAGATCATCTACATGTTTTTTATTCCACTAACTTCTGTATCCATGTTCGTAATGCTACAATTAACCAAGCTTGCTGCTTGCAGTCATATCAGCATGTTTTTCAAAATGCGATTTACTTTTTTGAATTACAAATTTGGAACAGTATCTATTGACGTTTTCTGAAATAGAAGTTACCAGTGGCGGTCGCAGAATTTTTTTCGGGGGGGGGATTCGAATAGGTAGAAAGAATACTAAAAAAATTAATTAACCTACAAATATAATTACAGTAGTTTATAAAACTGTGCATATATAGCCTTTTTTCAAATTCCCCCCCCCCCCTGCGGCCGCCACTGGAAGTTACTATCGTAATACGAAACACAATATTCTCTTATGGAACACAGTAGATGCTTTGTGAAAGATAATCGGAAAATGTTGCAGGTCTAGTGCTCATTCGCTTGTTCTATAACTTAAGGAAAACAATTGCAAGCGCAATATTAAGAGAAAATTACACTTGGAAGTTACTTCACTGAATCAGACACCTTTTATGTGCAACAGTCGTTCTTCTGTAACATCACTTCGTAACGAATCACGATGAGAATTAACTTCTCGGGGAACGCGCTACACTTCAAGTTGAGGGCCATCTTTCACACTTTTTCTCCTTCAGTTCAAAGACAGTAAAAACTGAGTTCAACCTTGAGACAGGTATTACATGAGCATATGAAGGAAGAAGCTTTGCAGTTGTGAAACAGTGTATCCATGGGAGATAATCCATCCCCATTAAAAAAAAAAATATATATATATTCAAGGCAGATTCGATATTTCTCATAAACTTTTCTGAACTCAAGTAGATAGACCAATGAAACAATGTGTTTACTTTAAATATATTAATATTAATACGTGATTGATTGTAGAGATGGCTTTACCGTTTGAACATTATTTGCTTTGCTTCTAAGAAACCAGACCTTAGTAGCATCCAATAACAATATTATTATTGGATGCTACTAAGGTCTGGTTTCTTAGAAGCAAAGCAAATAATTATATTTAATAATAGGGATGGGTCCTCGATACTTTCGATACCTCGATACTCTCGATACTTGCATGGTATCGGCATCGAACGATACTTCAGAAAACTCGCTCGATACTGTTTCGATACTTTTGTAATTCTGCAATTCTGCGATTAAGTGAGAATGCTAGTATTTTTTAACAAAAACTTGTAAGTGGACTGTTTAAAAAACTAATTTTAGTTTTAATGTAGAGTTTAAAAATAATTATAGGCTACTGATGATATTAAATTTTGTCTCATTAAGTATGCAGACTTAATTAATTTAGTTGGTATTACACAGTTCTCTCAAATTTTAATTTTTAATGTACCTATTTATTGAAACTGGAAATGTTGAGGTATCGAGTATCGAAGTATCGAGTATCGAGGAAAAATCATGTATCGGTATCGAGTATCGAGTATCGAGAAAATCTGGTATCGACCCATCCCTATTTAATAATAATTAATATTATATAATTAATATTATTATTGGATGCTACTAAGGTCTGGTTTCTTAGAAGCAAAGCAAATAATGTTCAAACGGTAAAGCCATCTCTACAATCAATCACGTATTTACAAGCTGTTATTATTTCTTATTAATAATATGTAGAGCAGGCGTAACCGAAGCGTAAAGTAAACGTTTCGGTAAGAGTTTTCCGGATCTTTTCATTGCTTCCCCAAAACCGAATATCACTTCATTCGTTGTAAAATTGGAAAGAGAGAAAAATAAAGTATTGCCTTTATCCGTTTTTTTCTCTCTGTCAATATCATATCTCGTCAGGGTTAACAGGAATTTATTTATACTGTTAACTATGAAACGAGCCATTAGGAAAGCAAAAAAGACAGTTACGAGTTAAAATATCCAAAACAGATTAGGCCCGTATGAAAAAGTCCACTAAGTATTGTCGCTTATAGAATCTTATTTTTTATATTACCGCTTGACTTAATGGAATGACTCGTAGGATGACAAGTGGAAGTAATTAACCTGAACCTTAGAAACAAGGGGAAGTAAACCCGAAAAAAAAAATACTTTTTTGTCAACAGAAGAGATTAAAGGCGACAGATAGTTTTACTAGCTTCAGTATTATGGTAACTGGTCAAAGGTGTAATATTTCTAATAAAACTGACATTAGTTAGACACTCAGTACATTACTTTGCAACACCTCGTAATAATTTAATTAGCAAACCCTTGTACAATACCTTTATATGGACTCACTGCATTCTGCAAATATATATTATTAGGGCGTTCACATAGACTTACTCTGTTCTGCTTCTAAAAGATCGCATACCCATTACAGTGGTATCAAAATTTATAGTTTCGGACTTTTTTCTTTCTGCTTCTGAGATACAGAAATTAAGCTGCAATATCTGTTCTGTTTAGTAACGAACTGTTACGAAGTTTTGAATCCTTCGCAGCGTGCAAAACTATAACATGAAGGAAAATCCCCTTACATTACATTAGCACCCACATATGCGCTTCGCTCACTGTAAAAGGCTATAAGAATGTAAATCCTACTTGCTTTCACTAAATTTGTATATTAATTTTCTGTTCTAAATTTAAGAATCCTATCTAAGGTCACTGTTTGGGAATAGGTAAGCTATTTTTTTTAAATAAATTTCTTTAACGGAAAGAGGGCAATTTAAGAGAACTACTTGGATAAGTGAAGCATATGATAATTTAAAAAAAACTGATGAAAAATTGGGTCTTAAAACCTTATATACTAGCCTACTACATAGGCTATGCTATTGTTATATGCCTTCCTTTGCTAGACGCTGTTCATCGAGTAAAGTCGATATTTCGTACTTTCATCGAACCAGAAGATACCCTTAGCTGTAAGACGGTTTTTTTTTCTTTCTTTCTTACAACCCACTAAATTACTTTCGAACTAGCCGAACTATTAGTTCTTCTTTTAGACACTCAGCTATTCTGCTGTCGTATGAAACTTCTTTTTCTGGTACAAGTTGGTGCGAAAATTCATGACGTAAAACTTAGTCTTCTGCAACCAACTTCGACACGGGTTGTTGCTGAAAGGTAGTTGATGAATAGATCAGTGACGAGAGTAAATTCTGCATCTCCCTAGCAAACTTTTCGTTATATAGCAGACCTGTTATTAAAACTTGCTTATTCGGGAAGTGGCGCTTGTTCCTTCATTTCCACGAGGACTATTCTGGCACATTTTACTGTGACTTGGTGTTAGAAAAGTTTTAGGCCTACTTTCCATAAAAAATGTGAACAGATCAACTCTTCACTTTCAAACAGTAGTAACAAAACAAATGTGTTCTATCACGGTCTTCATAGAATAATAAATTGTATCCTTTTTGTTATAATTTCAAGGGATATTCTAGCTATGTTATTGCCTATTATTTGCGTAGAAATTAGTCGGAACATACAATTTTCTCATCAACATTTGATCATACATTTCAATCATACTTACGTGACCTATATACAGTGAAAAAAAATCCTGTAATATATTGAAGGAGTTTTTAAAAACAGTTTAAGCCTGGATGCTTCCAAATGATTGCATTTCCTTCCTCTTGTTTGTAAGCCAAGTTATTTTTGTAACCTAATTGGAACTTCTCGTAAACGAAAATGAGGATTGTGGATGTCGGTCCTTTCTACGAGTTGGTTTAACATAGATTTTCTCACAGGAACGAAATGTACTTATTACTGACGAAATAAGTATTACTGCTTAAAATCATGCACTACTGGATTATTGTGTTTGTCCCTTATATCGAACATAACTTACTACTGTATTCCTAATTATTTAATAAGTTCATTACAGCTTTTGGTTCAAGGCCTATGATGGAGCGTACAATTATTCCAGGATAAGTCTGCTCCATTTACTGGGTGATATTTAATTATACGTATGTAGTGGTTTTAAATGAACAACCGAGCATTTTAAATATGGGAGTGTAATTTTATTTTAGATTAGCAAATAATTACTCAGTAAAGGAAAATTGAATTGTTACAGTGTAATTAAATTTTACATTAATTATCCTGTTCTAATTGAGCTCTTTGTATTCGTTCCTGTTTATGTGTATGCATGTTCAGTTAACTCAGTGAAAATAACTGTAAAGAATGGATGGCAATGTGAATGTTTTGTTAGAGTAAAGTTTGCTTGATATTGCTCTGTTTATTATTATTATTATTATTATTATTATTATCATTATCATCATTATTATCATTATCATTATTATTATTATTATCATTATTATTAATGTAAAACCTTAAAACAGTAACCAACACAAAGCCTGCCTACCTCATTGACCTGTCTGTTGGGAAAACAAAACAAAAACGTATGCTTAGGCAGTCATCATATTCTTATCAGTTTTAGGGAATTCTCCAATATTCCTACAGCCATTCGGGATAACTTTGCCTTTGTTGTAGTGCTGCTAGTTGCCGCTACTCCGAGCGAAATAGCCTACTGCTTGAACCAAATCAAAGGATTTAAATGTTCTTATAGTTTTAACAATGTGTTGCGTAACCTTTTCAGATTGAAATCTTGCCTTAAATAAATGAGCCTATTTCAATAAAATCCCACACTAAAAGAAAGCCTTACCCCTCATGACTGATGCAGCCATCATCAATCAGGAAAAGCAAGTTAACAAAATGTATATGAGTACGCCATATTCTCACGGTGTGCCCCTTCAGTTTATACGGCACGCTTTTTCCTTGGGCATGTATTTCAAATTCTAGGTTGTGATCCCAGAAGTATAGAGCGTTAATGCTTAGCCCCGAGCCTGTGCTGTTGGCGTAAACTGACATTTGCATGGGCTGTGGAACTATGGAACTCGGGTTAATAGTATGGAATGCTCTGTATAAGTTTATTCTGTACAGTAGGCTCATACTCTTGCATAGGTCTTAAGTAATAAGACCAAGACTCTATCATTTAAGTGCAAGTGTTTGTTATATTCTGTTCAATGCAGAGAAAATCTTTTGTAAATGTATATGAGATTAATATTGTGCGACAAGTTGAATAACAAGCGCGTGAATATTTGGTTGCGCATTGACCATCCCTTTGGCTCTACTTCCACTCCTCTTCTCTACTCCTACCAACAGACCGACCGACCGACGAGCGAATATGCCTGACTTGCGAGACTTCGTACAATTTCGTTGGTGCCGTGGCCTAGTGGTGGTGATCGCGAACCAGCCAGCAGCATATGTACAAGTAACATAATTATTATGTTGTATCTCCTTCTTATGAGTTTAATTATTTTTGTAATATTTGCAGTTTCCGGAGATTCTAGTGCTAATAATTATTTCTCAACGCCTTTTTCTGCTCTCTGAGAAATACGTGGGCCGCCGGCCTGCTTGCGGAATGGTGGGATAGCTAAGCGGGGAAAAGAGGATGTTGCGCCAATCTCCCTCCTGTTTGTGCTTCTGCGCAACTTGTCTCGCTATAATAAAATAATAATAGTAATAATAGCATCAATAAAAATAATAATATTAAACATTATCTTAACAATGTGTTTATAATCTAGTCGTAACAAGAATGTCTTATCGACACCTGTGTATTGGATTATTGTAACTCCACTTTTTGCGAAAGTGAGTTAATGCTCTTACTTTAGGGATGCATAACTGCGAAACTAAATTTCCACTTCCAAATACCAAAATAATTTACGGCTGTGTTACGTTAAATACGAGTCTTTTCAATATTCGTAGCTTCTTCGTTTTCTCTAGCCTTACCTTGACTGAATGGGACACTCCAGTATTCATGTTACATGATGTTAATTTTGACATTCGTTTAAAAAAAAAAGTTCTCGTGAACGGTAAAGTTATTATAATATTTATTTTAATTCAAAGGCTGCGAAATCTTTAGCTGTTTGTGTCAGTTCATTTTTGGTCTTAAAATAATTTCGTATCTTGTTTTTGACAGTTCATGAATAATAAATCTGCCGCGTAAAATGTTTGACATGTTGTAGATAATAACATCATTGTGTAGAACGGCAAGGAGTCTGGGCATGTATATATAGGATTTATTTAATTCAAGTGTAAATGTTTTACAGAATCCTGCATTACTTGAAGGCGGTCCGCTTAAGCCATAAATCTAGCGCAAAGAAACATTCTTCTTTTAATGAGTTGTGCGAAAACTTTCGCTCTCCATTTATCACCTAGAACAAATGGCTTCCTCTTAATTCATGGAAAGAACTTGATTTCTCTACACAATGAATTCGTTACTTTGAGGTATCTTAAATCATACTCAGCTGATTTTTTAGCTTTGTTATTTTTGTATTACTGTAATATCAAATCTCAAATTTAGGAAGTGCACTATAGGCATGCAACTTACCCTTCGATGCGTCAATTTTGTATTAATGTAATATCAAATCTCAAATTTAGGAAGTACACTGTAGGCATGCAACTTACCCTTCGATGCGTCAATGTTCTATTGATCATTACTTACGGATTTCTGCTTACTCGTCCGTGCTTTGCTTGTAGATAATTGTATAAGATTTCTTAGTCGTACATTTTGAAAATATATTTTTGTAATCTCAGAATCTTTAAAAAGTGTATTCTATTTCATAAGTGCTACCAATTGGGTTCCGTTTACCTTTGTACATATACACCAATTGGGCCCCAGAAAAAAATATTACTTAGTCCAAAACGTGAAATTAAGGGGTAAAGTAAACAATTAAAAGCGATTCTGTTAATCACCTTCTACAAAATATGCAATGACCATGTGAGAACTTCTAGCATATCCAATTCCTCTAAGTGTTGTTCACTTTGTAATGTTGTCCTGTTCACATATTTCATTAAATGGAAAAGATTAAGCATTTATAAGATAACTAACTTAAAACATGGATCATTCAAATTAGATACATTTCTTAAAACCTGGAACAGATAGGCCTACGTTTGTTTCCATTAACTGAAACATTTTTTTAAAAGTTTAGCAAACTCTTTAAGTCTTATCTACGAACTCAAGCGGTAAGACTCGTCCTCTGTTATGTTCGCTTCTTGCTGGTTGTTCGGTAGAAGTCGAGCCGGGTCTAAACCAGTTTATACAGTATTTCGGTTTCATATCGAGTATGAAGAACTATTTTTTACACATTTCAGATCTCCAAATCCAAACGGGTGTTAAATTAATTCAACAGTTTATTTTCGATCATAAGTATCAAATTTTGAATCTAAAATTTAATTTACCACAGTAATTCGATTATGACTTTTATGTTGTTTGGTATTAATGATTTTCTAGTGTGTGCGTGTGTGTGTGTCATTAAGGAAACACTGCTGTGCATAACATTTCCTGAAGAGGTGTTAAGTTGTCGCTGAGAAACGTGAAAGGCATTGTTAAGGACTTATTGCCGGTCATCGCTCTCCTGATGACTCAGGAGATCCGAACCTCGAGCGATGAGTTAGGTGTAAACACGTCATAAGTAAGGAGCTAAGCTCAAATGTGGGATAAGTAGAATCGTTGTATGGACTGCTCTAGTCTGCATTGCATTTGAAATTGATTCTAAATGTCTACTTTAGAACTCTGTGGCACCGTCATTAGCGAGTAACCAAAATTCGCTTCGCAAGTACTGCTGGCGTGAGTTCAAAACCCGTAAGTTATGTTTGGGGTTTCTAGGGTTTCTACCAAAGTGTCTCCCTCAGCCCTTAAAGCATATTCTGGTATTTTCTAAAGTGTTTGTTCTAGTTTAGGGTTCTCTTGCCGTCATCTGAACTACCCGTATTTTTCTCTAAGTCATCAGATTGCCATTGTCACATTTCTAGTGCATCAGAGAACAAATAAAATTCACCATGCAACGTAAAGTTAGTAGGACTAACACTACTTTTTTATTTGTCAAAATTGTTTACAACCCGTGTTCCACAGTCAGGTTATGTCACGGGGGATTTACAGTTTTTACATAATTTTAATGATGTTACTCTTGCAAAGCTTTGTGTCTGAGGAAAGCAGCGAAGTCTACGATGTTGAAGTGGTGCTTGAGAACCATTGGCAGTGGAGCGGCTTGAAGAATTCTTGGTCGGCATCTTGAAAATAGGGTGCCTTAATCTTTAGAATGCAAGTACCTCCAATTGAGAGCCATAATAAATTTATTGTTAAAAGATATCGTAATCCGTACCTCTATTCATATAGTATGGCTATGGTGTCAATGCATTTGTTCGATTGTTTTTAAACTGATTTAACCTGAGAAGTTGATAATCGCAAGTCGTGTTAAGTTATTTCACGAATAACAAACAAACCAATATAAATAATAAAAGTCATAAGTAAAACCCAAAAAATTACATAATATTTCAAATGAACTATATATGTTTATGAACCTCACAACACTGGTCACATTGCAGCCATGAAAGTTTCATATAAATTTGTAACGAATCATGAAAAATATTATTTTCGCTGCACACATGTTCATCATTGCCTGATCAAGGGACATGGGTTAATTCCTCAGCGGTAATTGTTTAGTGTCCATAATTATCGGACGTATAAGAGGAATATTCATCGTCATGACATACGGATTGAATTGAACTAGCAGGTGCCCTCGGCTTCGCCCGCGATTCACTGCTTTATGTTTTATTTAAATCATTTATTTTACAGTAAAATATTTAGAACGGGCTTCGCACGCGATTAACTGCTAGATGTTTTATTTAAATCATGTATTTCACAGTAAAATAATTAGAATATTGTATTTATTAACACGGTTAACGTTTTACATTAATTGTATGAATTACGTAATTTTATTTTTATTTTTTTAATTGAGCTGTATTTGTAGGCTACTGCTTTTAGCATTGAGGCCATATCAGGAGGAGTTCAGGATATGTGTCTTTACAACTTAGAAGGCCATGCGACTGTTGATTGTCAACTATTTTCTATTGTTGATTAATTTTGTCAGTAAATTTCAACTGATACTAATTTAAATGAGTAAGGTACACGATGAAATAGCGAGGTTGAGTCATGGTAAGTAATTATACAATTCGACATTTGACTTTACGAATGGAGAAACCATGCAAAAACCCTTGTCAAATTGGTTGGCCGCGGGATTTAAACCTGGGACCTCCCGAGTGCGAGTCCAAGACGTTACCATCGAATAAAATGAATCTTGTGTTGTCATTTGGGTATACAGACTCGAAATGAAACGATTAACCCTACCATAAATTCATTAGCCTTACGCAAATCATGCATAAACAATTTTAACGATTTATGATTAAAAAGCGAAAAAGTCGGCTTCTAGGAGAATTCCACGATTAAAGTGCGCCGACTGGGGAAAACACTCAGATTCGAGATCCCTAGATGGTGAGTTTTGTCGAAATCATTCAATGTTTTGCCCTTCTGTCCAACTATGTAAAAAAAATCGTATCTCTGCAATTATATATTTATATAATATTATACAGCCAAGGTTAATTTATATTGTACAATATTGTGTATCACTTAGCCTATATGGCTTAAATTTGTTAATTTCTTAGTTTTAGATTTCAATTTTAGTGTATATTATATTATTATATTATGATTATACACACACACCCAATTATATGTAATTTTTAATTCACTTTGTTTTCTCATTAGGCCTACATTATTGGACGCATTTTTGTCTTATGTTTTAATATAGGCATATCAATTGTATTATTATTCTATTGCTTGCATTTTGTTACTTATATGTATGGTATCTATTGTATTTGTGTTTTTTTTTTTTGTAGATATTCCTTCAATGTATTTTGTATTTATCCTGGTTGAGTGGAAGATAAGGCCCTACGGCCTTAACTCTGCCAGGCAAAATAAAACATTATTATTATTATTATTATTATTATTATTATTATTATTATAGATAATATGTCGAATAGCTCGACTGTGCTTTAATTCAGACTATCATTACCATTACCATTACTGAAAGAAATGTTGTGTAAGTTGCTATGTAACATTCTTGCGTAAAACCAAGTACTGTCGTAAACCGGAACTTAAATACTGAGATTTTACACAAAATATTTACACTAGTTTGTGTACTGTGTTGATATTCATTTCCGAGGCAGATAAACAAAAGACATTTTTGAAATAAATAGATTGAAACATTGCTCCACTCTCGGTTATTTGGCATTCAACTTGTTTTGGTATCGAGTACTTTAAAGTGAAAATGAAAGTCATACATTCTAGAAGTTTTATTAGTGGAACACATTTTCTAAGTCTTCCTCGTCGACATCACATTTCTCGCGCTCTATGAGACTATCTGCATTTTATGTATATGGTTGGCAGATAAATAAATTAGTGAAAAAAATTCTCACGTCTTCCATACACACACAAAGAAAGTGTTTTATGAGTGTTTTATGTAATTCTCCAAAGCTGTAAAGTTTATGAGCAAACTGATGTGTATAATGAATAGTTAGACATATTTATTGTTATTTAATGGTAAAATGCGACTCATTTGTATGCTACATTTAATGACGGTGATGCATTACTACTTAAGTCCATAACCGTCGCCAGTGTGCCAGAATAATGGCCCACAGGAGTTCGTTTACATTATTCTTAACTTTCACAGGCATGGGACAGTCGCATTTACGCGCGCACACCCCATGCAGCTAAGCTGGATTCAAACCAACGAACTAGGGGCAGAAAGCCAGTTACTTAAAGCTGCTCAACCCAGGTGGACATTTTATGACTTAAGACTTATCGGATTTTGACTAACCATATTTTATATAGGCCTATGTTAGTTTTACCGCCTTTATAGATGATTTGTACAAAACTGCCTATTCAGATTGACGCCTTTTTGTACGTTATTCTTCATACCGGTGCTTACAAGAAATTCAAACGCCTTTTACCAGGAAATGTAATTACTGTATAGATAATTTTGAAATGTTATATTTGGTCTCATGTAAGGAATGTGTTATATGAGGTTATTATTATGTCATATTGTTACTTGTTATTTAGAATTTGTTCAAAAGATGAAAAAATCATACACTGACCCGAACCGGTAGTGAAACCGGCGTATCGGCATTGATGTATTTGCCATCGTTTCGAACCAGGAGTTTCTAAAGCCATCTCTTAGCTGATATCTCTGAATAACAGCAGCTTTGCGGTGGCTATAATGTCTTTAGGAAACTGACTTAGAATGGAACTCGATCTCTGCAGTCAATAGTGTTACCACAATGTGGCTCTAATCCGTTCTCCCAAAGCTATCTCACTGTCAGCCTTGGTCGTGGTAATACTGTTTCTACACTATTGATACATGAGCGTCTCTTCCATGGATTTCCTATTCCAGATGTCTTCTCCAGTTTCCGATCATTGATCATGTTTCGTGTAGTTTATGTCCACTGTAATTCAGATTAGACAGTTATATCTTTCCCATTTAAAGCATTTCCCGATGTTAAGATTGAAACCGTGGTATGTAAGCTTAAGCTGTATTAAGAAATGATCAACGGACATTAAACAGGATTTTGAAGTCTAAAGAATTAATTTTTTGGTCGGAAATAAGGTATTGTTATTGAGCATGATTTGCATTCAAATAAATAAAAGAGAGGCTCAAAACCCTATCAAAAATGTTTAGAAAAAAGTTCTGAGCTCAGAGTGATATTCCAACCGAGTATTATTGTTAGATAATGCAGTTATCAAGTGAGATCATCAGGGGGTTGTAAGCTTTAGAAGAATTTCAGTGTAATAGCTAGTATTGATGAACGACAAATACGACATGTGAATAAAAAGCTCAAATTTTAAACAGATTATTGCTTTACTAATCTCTGCTTTTATACAGTTTCTGAAGCGACGCATCTAACGTCAGTAAGATAAAGGATAAGGTAGCTCTTTCAATAGCGACAGTAGTGTTTTGTTTTTTAGGTAGATTTCGAAGAAAAATCTACCTATTGCAATGGATACCACTTCATGATTTTCGAAAAATTCTTTCATATCTTTACGTTTCATGCTCCCCTAAGTACGAAACCACCACCCGTTCAAAAAAAAATTGTGATATTTATATATATATATATATTTATATATATATATATATATATATATATATATATATATATATATATATATATATATATATATCTTTACACGCTAGCGGCCGTAATTTTGAAGATATTTGAACCAAATTTGAATATGTTATTTCTAGGCCCAATAGTTCGGACAAGTTCGTTAATGAGCAAAATTGGCCCAAGGGGGTGGTCGGGGGAGGGGGTTGAAATTTTAAAACATTTTTATCTCGGCCCCTATGAAGTATAGAGGGAAACTTTGTTTGAATAAATTAGAGTACTCCCTATGGAGTTCACAGTGACACCAACGATTCGGGGGTTCGAGTGGGGGGGGTGGGGGATGAAAATTCGAAACTTTTGAAACTACTTCTTGTGGGGTATCGTTGAAAAGCTATTGATGAGTACTCTACAAATCAATAAATAGTTTCTTGATAGCTCTCATATGACGCGAGATTTTAATGTTTGAAAATAATAACACTTAAAAGAATTATTATAATATCATAATTTTGTCTTGTTTAGCGGCTTTGCTAATTTTATTCATTGCTGATCTTGCGCACGGCCTCCCAGAATATTATATCCTATTCTTGTTGTCAAAACAAATGATTGTAGGCTCTTCCTCTTTACCGAATTCAGTTCTTATTACTGCAGGTTTACCATGCCAAGGCTAAAGAAGAAGAGTGCTATGCAGCGACAATAAATTAAACCAAAAGCCCTTCGAAATCTACCTCCGCCTGTAGGCCTGCCTAAAGGGATTTTTTACTATTTAGGTCCTCGTAGAAGTATAGTAACTTAAGCTTGAAGTAATTTTATTATATTCATAATTAAATGCTTTCATATGAGTTATAGCAGAGTAACGTGCTGTAATAATGTCATGTTCTATGTTGTCATTGCTTTTGGGATTTGTGGTGCTCGGCGCTGTTAAGGCAATCAATCAAGTATGAGCGATGGCAGTCACGAATCTCGGATTATTGCTTTGGCATTTAACAGATGTGAGATGATCTGGTAAACCGTTATAGTTACTTCAATTCTCGAGTGTGAATAATCGTGTTGTTCTGCCGAATATATAAAATCTGAGAACCTCGAACCCTGAAGGCCTACACGGCTTATATAGGGATTATTTGTTTTAAATTCTTCCAAGTCATTATCTGGACGTTCTAAAAAAATGTCTAGGTTAACTTTTTAGTATCGGAAGTACCTTGACAAATGTAGGGAGTACAGTACAATGAGTTCATCCAAGCCCAGTTATTAAAAGAAGTACGGACAGCCGTGTAATCGGAAAGTGTAGAACATCATAATTTTGTTGCCTTGCTTAGTTGTACTGATTCTGAAAAAAAAAATCGTCGTTTTTATTAGTTTTTGGGGGGGGGGGCTTTAAACTGTTGTTCGCGTATTAAATTCTAAACGTGAGATGAAAACGCATTTAATGTGGCCTTTTAATGGAAAATTACGTTTTAATTATAATAAAGTTAAACGCATTAAGAAAATCAGAAGTCACTAGTTAAGTAATATCGTTAGGTGAGATGTAAGCTCGTGAGTTGTTTTTGCCCATTGGTATGTATATTCCATAAGAAATATTGACGAAGGTCGCGCAAGTCTCGAAAAACCAACTATTGACGAATCATTTTGTACTTTGAGATTGTACCATTCTTTAATCCATAGATTTCACGATAGTCTATGTGGACAAAGTAACCAGATTTAATTATCTCAAACGTCTTTGGGCCTTGGATTATTATTGTGTGATTTCAGGTTCATTAAAAATCTTAAGCCTCTGAACCTCTGAACAAAATCTGTCGTGTTTCTCGTCTTTAGAGATTTGCGTTTCTTCCTCAAAGCGTCCTTGATGATATGAAGGGATGATATTCACATGGCTAAATAGACACTTCCCACTCCGATTTTTAACGGCTTCGGCTAGGAAATACCTTAGAGGCTTACAAAGAGAAATATAATATAATATTATAGTGTAATTGCCATTCGGTTTTATCTGCTGTTATATTGTAGCTATGTTTCTCTGATTGTTTTCTTGATCACATTGTGAACTTGTTTACTGTATTTACCCATTATAGTAAAATTATCTTAACTTACAGCATCACATGTCCTGAGTAATTTAAGAGCAAGATATTGATAAGTAGTTTTGTGATAAGCATGTTATGTACAGTGTAACTTGCTAGCACTGCATTTGTTACCAAGTGATACTGCTACTGTAGACCTACATTGTATCCAACACCAAACGGTAACACTTAGATTCATACAAAAATATGTTTCGTAGGTAGAAAGTATCCTAATGGTGGTGTTAGATAAAGTGTCTGGCATCCCTTCTAGGGTCCGCTACTCATATCCCGTTCAATCCCATTGCGGATTTTTCTGGTCAAAACATTTCTTTTTCATTATTTAGTTATATGAAGTATTGTAGGATCCTTCAAATTCCACTTTTAATTTTATCTCCTAGCTACTGTAATTTCAACTTCAGTAATAGTATGTTCTCTGTAACAGTAGAGCTGTCAAAACATTGCAGTTTAGGGTGAAACTAACGCGCAACGCTTTTTTTTCACTAAGAGCAAAAATCAGTAAAAGTAAACCTTGCTGTTTAATGTTCAACAGTTATAATAGCATTTTTGCAGGATGGTAATTATATTTTATGTGGGCCTCTCGGGCACCGGCTAATCACATTCACAAAAAAAAGTTCATAGTCCGTCCCAAATCTATTGTGACGTGAACAGATCTTAGGCCTGCAATAAGACGAGAAAAGTTAATTTTGTTTAAAATCGCAGATGGTGTTAAACATAAATGTGTTTTCCATATCGAGGAATCTCCATCACAAATTTTAATCGAGTACAGAGTTAATCGCAACGTTTCCTTTCATGCTCGCGGTGTTAAAACTTGCTTACTGAATTATTCATCTTCTACCGAATTTTGCTCATTTGTACATCCGTACAGACGTTATTTCCTGTCGGATAACCCATTGATATACAACCTTCCCCTTCCAACTCTCTAAATTTATAAACTATTGTTCGTCTCCGTGTTCTGTTTTCACCAGAAGCTATTTATACACTTCAAAGTTAGCAAAACCGTGTGAATTGCTTTTAGGTGGCCTTTTAAGAACAACGAGAGAGTAGATGAATACCTGCCTTCTGTATGACCTGTCATGTACCATGCAACTTCAGTCACATTAAACAAAGCATTTGACATCAAAGCATTATTCATCATTGCTTATGGAAGACGAATTCAGATTCTGCTATAGACATCAGTACGTCAGACCCGTGAATATTATGCATACATACAGCCTACTTGCGTTAAATGTAGTGTATACGATTAGAAAATAAAAATTCGCGGAATTGTTTGTAGTAATTTATTGTACCCTATTACGAAAAAAGGATTATTTAAGTATCGAGTCTTTAAAATCTTTATGGTTACTCATAACTAGGGTTCGGAGGTTTATGACCTAAAGAAATGGAAAATACGCCCTTAAAATTACTAAATGTGACTCAAACATTATAAATATGACCTAATAAAAGAACATATTTTCAAAAAATAAATGTTCCAATTTTTCGTTTAATTACACTAAAATATTACTTCCATTAATGCAATCAGATAATCACTTTTTAACAATTTTACAGGTGATTTATAGTTTTAGAATACTTGTAATGAACTTCTAATTTTAAAGAATTTGCCCCTGTTTGCTCATTTTATCAGCTCCAAATATTTTGTAGATCCTTATGAAATAGACTATGAACAATTGTATTAATTATAAAATTAAGTTACCTATTAATTGGGCATAATCATTAAATGAATGACATAACTTTCAAATTTAACTCGACCATTTAGTGCATATACTGCATAATTGTGCTCATTTGCCGAATTTATAACTGAAATATGACGTCAAATTACTAATATGACCAAAATATGACCAAGACCATAAAAATGACCAAAATATGACTTGTTATGCAAAATAAAAATGGTCCGATTAGGATAACAAGAGTGCAATTGTTGTTAAATTTGTGTTTGTATCGAGAATGGAGGTCAGGATAAAAATATGACTTGTCATGAACATCCGAACCCTACTCATAACCAAACATTTTCTTACCGTCATCCACTTTTATCCAGCAAGCCTACAACGTGTACACAATTGACTATTTCTTTTTGCAACCCAATGCAAAATGTATTTGGTGCAGCCAAGCAAAACATTCCATTATCATTTCTTCAAAGTTGCATTAAGTTTTAAAAATGATCTCTAGTTCATCTGTAACTCCATAATATTTAAATGGTGTTTGTGAGGTTTCATTGTCAATTCACAGTCCTAAAGTCATCCGAAGTGCAGTAACTGCAGTTAACCGTAATTTGCATAATCATCTTTGAATAATGTTTGTGTAGTCATTATTGATAGATAGTATTCCTCAGTGTATATTTATACTTCTCTGTTTTGTCAGTTTCCGCAACTGTAACGAAAAATGCATTAAAACGGCTTTATTTAGAACAGTACGGAATGTTTTCTGTTTTGTTCCACAGACGGTTCGAATGTTAAACCCTACGCCATTTTTTTTCCAATTCCGAAATATCAATAAATTATAGACGATTCCCGCTTGTTGTCTAGATATTTACAAAGACTGATGAATCTGCAATTGCATCATCTCAGCAGATCATATAATAGATAGAAGCATAGGATCCCGAAACACTAGTTAAAGTTGTGACAGGTTTCAAGTTTAACAGCAGGCATAGGCTAGTAATGCAAATTTTGGAAACAAAAGTTAGGTTTATGTACTGTACATTTGAAATAGGAGACCATGTTACTGCGAATTCAAACTGCTGATTAGTTTCTACTTAATGTCGTGTGCCAATATGAAGACTAAGTAAGACAATTAAATAAAATTAAGAGCATTTTAATACTATGATTCATTCTATTATTTTAATATTAATTTGAGTCAGTAAATAACGAATGCAGAAATATGTAATAAATTCTGAACTTGCCAACATAAAGTTGATAAATATATAAACTGAAAAGTGACTTTGTGATTGGGAATGTATGAATTGTGATTTAATTTACGACACTACATCCCTTAAAAAGTATGCATAACGTCTGTCGTCTTTACCGTCTGCCATTTTTACTGTCTGCCTCAGTCTTCACACGTAGCTACTAATAGAAAAATTAGGAGCTTCTGGTCAGCATTCCGACAACTGCCATTAATGAGGCCGCATGCTTTCTCGAAGCTGCTTCTTGAATATTCAAGTAACTCCTCAATTTATTATTCACACGGTACTAAATACACTCCAGTCCAGAATTTCTACCCCCGAAAAATCCGGAGAGGTATCAAGATTCGAACGCAATTCTGCACTTCTTTAGTCTGCATAGGGCATATGCGGTAAGAAATTATGTATTCTAGATTTATGTTCTCAGATTTCGTGCAATATGGCCTTGAATAAAATTTAATTCAACTTAGATGTCTTGGAGTGATTTAAGTAATCAGAAATGTGTGACATTGACGTGGTCATTGAATAATAAATTGATTTATCCGATTATGTTAATTGCTGTGTTTTGAAACTAGAACGAACGAAGTAGCGTATTTATACACAGTTGAAAGGTCACCCAACAGAAAATGTAAATATTATGCTGATATATTCGACCTGTAGGTCAAATAGAATATGGATAGTACAGTATGGCCCTGTGCAACCGTCAAGTGATTCAGACTCAGGATACATTTCAATCAGTGCAATTTAAGGTCGCTAAAATGTTTTACGTTCGCGAAACATATTAAAATATTATTATCTCAGTGTTATTTACTTTTTTCTCTGTCTGTGGCTATGAAATAAGATTTATAGTTACAGTGTATATTTATGTGTACAGCAATAATGTTGTGTTTTTTCTGTAAACTGTAAGTATGGTAATGTATTCATGTATGTAACACGCCATATAGGCTATATTATATGTAGGCTAATCAACAAAAACCTTTATGTATTTGGTATTATGAAATATTGTGTGATTTCTGTTGGTACCGGTATTACGCTGCAGTGCCTAGCCTATATTTCCGGAGTTATTTTAAAAGTTTCCTCGTTGTGACTCTTGTAATTAATTCCTATAAACGCTGTTTTCTAGCACGTTGGTGTTTAAAGAGTCATCTTCAAATTGCTCTTTTACGGGGCAAATTCCTTTAAATAACCTTAGCAGTAAGTGTATGTATATATTTTAAGTTTATACTTTTTAGTTTTAGGTTTATTACGGGATCGAACTCGCGAATTGGAAACAGAGAACCAGAATCCAACTGACTGCTCCACCAAGGCCGAAAATAAAAATGTATATTAGGAATTATTAATAATACGATACAGAACATTTTACTTCCTCTGCCCATACTATAGCCTAAATAGAGGAAGTATTGTTTTTTGGCCCCCGAAATATATTTGTGTGTCTGTGTGTGTTTTAACAGCCTAACTCCAGAACGGAAAATTATTTGAAAACAAAATTTGGTATTTAGGTTAGGTACCTTCAGAGGATGTGACACGAAGATTGGCGACGACTTTCTCTTATTTTAAGACGACTTTACATTAAGTAAATTTCGTTTTTAGCGATTTTCTCGTGAACGGTTCTAATGATTTTCTGTAAATTTTGTACATGGGGTGCTTAGGCTACACCAAGAGCCAAAACTTTTATTTGAAACATTTTTTCTAGTAAAAATTCTCTGAAGGGTAGTTATAAGCCATCCCATTCTGAATACGTGCTCTTTGCAATATGGCCTCTTGTTCTATATAAAAATGTGAAGTGAAAAGGATGTATTGGTCATGCTTAAAGTAATAGTAGTGATCTGAGTACATTAATAAGGTTTTATTTGGGTTATTATCTTCGGGGATGCGATGTGATGTGGTAACGACATTCTTTTCATTTTTAAAACCAATTTACATGACGAGAATGTCATACATAATAATAAGAGGCTAACTTTTATTTGGGCTGAGAAAGTTATGTGAGACTCTCATCAGATTTTTGTTTTATTTTTCTGCACAGCCTTTGTTCGTGTAACTGGTGCCTTTACAAAAACCCATCCGCTTGATCCCTATCGTCAGTATTCCTTGCGTAAGCGTGTAATATTATTCTGCATGTAAGATAGACATTATAGAACAACATAATTAATAATTCATTTTATTCCGTTCCGGTGAGCGTTATTGGTACCAGTTTATACCGGTAGAATGTCCACCTTATACCACTGAACTACTGATTGTCTAATTGATAAAGCGCTCGCTTCTGGACTAATAAAGAAAACATTAAAGAACTTTTAACTTGCAATTATTGGTCTTCAGGCACATTACCCTAGTTCTGCAGCAAGCATTGTATCCATTAGGCCTTCATCTAAAAATTCGATGGAATTAATATTTAATAAAGGTTGCATTTTTGAAGTCCTTGTCTTCTACTTCATTTCTTGAATACACTTCAGTTCCTGAATACACTTCTCCAAATTTTTTGTATATGTGTAAATTTATCATGTTACCCCTCTGCTACTTCAATGATGGGCATTCTTAATGTGGGTAGTTCATATTCATGAAGTTACTTTGGCTGGAAATGATTTGTGCTGTGAACCTTATCTTTCAGGCACGAATGTTAGTAATTATTTTGCTTCAGGTTGTTCTAATTTCTGGGTGAGATAAGGGGAGATAAAGATGTGATTGTTTTCTTTCCAGTAACATAGACAACGTTACGCTACTTTTGATTCAGTCATACCTATGGAAGAATATTTAATAGGAAGTGATTTATCATAATCGTCATCACCACTCCAAGGATAAACCTGATGCCAGATCTACTAACATATAAGGCACATGATGTGACAAAGCTCTCATATAGGCGTGAAGAACCTAGAAATATCTTATATATTTGTTTGTTGCATTGTAAATTATGCCCTGTAGATCGAACGACGGCACCCCCCACCCCTTCCCGTTTTTTCAGCCCCCATGAGTAGTATTTCTCTATAAAAATCTACATTCTCTGACCAATGTCTACAAAATTTACACATGTACACTTTACACTCGGGTGAAAATTCTATGAGACAATAATATTCAGAAATCCCTATGCAAATCTACAATCTTTGAACAATGTTTACTAAACACAGACCCTAAAGGCCCAAGAAAAAATGTTAAACTACGTTAATTTTGGATTAAACCACCCCTAAAATCTTTCACCCCCTATTGTATGACCTATACTTAAATATGCATTATTTTACCAATTTTTACCAAACTCTACACATAGACCCTATAGAACTAGGGGAAAATTTTAGGTAAAACTAATAGGAAAAAATCACCCCTCAAAATGTTTTAACTTTATTTAAATTTACATCTTTTGACATATTTTTATCAGACTTTGCACACAGATCCTTTAGAACCAAGAGAAAATTTTAGGCTAAACTAATTTTAGAACAAACCACCCCTTAAATCTGTCAACCCCTATTATAAAACTTTTATTTAAATCTTCATTCTTTGATCAATTTTCATCAGACTTTATACACAGGACCAATTTGAACAAGGAAAACGTTTTAATCAGAATTAATTTTGGAAGAAACACCTCTCAAATGATTCAACTCTGATAATGTGGCTTTATTTAAACCTTCTTTGACAACGTTTTACTGCACTTGACTCACAGAGCCAATGTAACAAAGAGAAAAATTTAGGCAAAACTAATTTTGGAAAAAACACCCCCAAGACCCAAAATTCTAATAACTGTTATCTTCTTCATTTGCTTTTCTGAGCCATAAAGTAATACCGGAACTGTCATGGATTCATAAAATTTCATTTGGCTTGTTTTCTTCTCGACAACTGTCCCGTACACTTCACTAGGCCTAAATTTATTCAGTTTTCCCTACATATACCTTTCTGATAGGCTACAGTTATGAAAACTACTTACTTGATGTATAATTTAATATAAGAAAGAATTTATCCCGACCGTGAATTTTCGTACATTTAAAAAAAAAAAAAAAAAAAAAAAAAAAAAAAAAACTCCGTGGCTCTGCATCCCTGAAGAGATCCGACTGCTGCGTCATCTGCCGTAGGTAAATGGCAAGATTGGGGGTATGTGGTCAGCATGCCGACACCGGCCATTAATGATTGTCTCCGTGACCGGAGCCGCTACTTCTCTATCAAGTAGCTCTTCAGTTTGAATCACGAGCTGAGTGCACCCCGTTCCAGGTCACCCTTACTCAGAAAAATCCCAGCAGGTGTCGGGGATCGAACCCAGGCTATTGGATCCGTAGCCAGTATCGCTAACTTCGAGACCACGCAGGCGGCCAGTTGTCATAAATAATTTTAACTGGGAACATTGCTAAGTTTTACTTCTTTACGTTAAAGAAGAAAATATTCATATCCTTTGGCAATGAGTAATCTTGTTTGTTCAGATCAGATCAGAACCGATAAATCGTCACCTGTTATAAAGAAGCCCCCCCCCCCTTTTTGTATGAACTTTTGACGACTCGCATTCTGGAGGCAGAGAACTCTAATGCCAATCCAGCCATTTTTTCATCGAAGTTTTCTTAATTCGCAACCGAGATGTGTCACTTCTGCCAGCGGCTTGGTTTTCTCTGTCTCTCTGTTTCTTCCTTTCTGTCTCTCTCTCTGTGTGTGTGTATATATATATATATATTTTACATAAAGGAAAATTTGTATGTATTCTCTTCCAGTTGTCTTAATATTAGTTTGTTTCAATATTGTCCGTGTTTTAATTTAATGTTTGTAGGACAGTTGCATTTATAAGATAGCCTACTAATGGTTATTGATAGCGTATTGCCTTCCTGAAAGGTGGGGTCAGTACTTCAGAATCTAATGGTCATTACTCCTTACTTTGACAGGGTGTCCACTGGTCGGGAAAATCCGGGATTCCGGGAAACGGCCGGGAATTTCGTATGGTCGGGAAAATCCGGGGAAAGTCAATGAATTTGTTAAAATATCCGGGAAAATTCGAAAAATTGCAAAGTGGGATCAAAAAGACTTCTAGACAATAATAGGCCTATGTGAAAGTATATTTAATTTATTTTATTGTTCCTAATTTTTGTATCTGTTATAGCCTAAGTAATTATTCTTTGCAATTTCTTTTGTTACTAAAAGTTTTTCTTATTTAAAGTATGTATAATCCTGTAATTTTTCTTACACAGTTATTAGAAAGTGCTTCATATTTTAGTCGGGAATTTCTGAAATGATCAATGAAAATCAGGGAATAAGCCGGGAATTTCTTCAGTATTACTTGGTGGACACCCTGTTTGATGAAAGCGTTATTTCTTGAACACATTCCAAATAAACTTTTGCTCCAAACCAGAAATTATTTATGAGACAGTGTAATTAAGTAATGCAAAATCGGAGTGCACGTTTGTTGGCCTACATACAATTTATATTGAAACTGCATTTTGATTTCCTAATATTTGAATCTGGGACACGTACGACAGACAAATATTATTTCTGCGTCGCGGTTTTATTTAAATGCTTACGCGTTATGCACACTTGCTTCGCATGCAAATGCTATCAGTGATGTAATAACTGCAAAGCGGCATTTCCATACGTCATCATGTTGTATGCATCATATTAATTGTAGATGCAATTAAAGCCATCTGATTGTCATAAATTTAAACCAGCTTGATTTGAAAGGTGTTCTTTTTTTATATATGTTACCGGCAATGTGTGAAATCCGGCATTCTATGCAATGCCTAGGTAATGTATAGAATGCCTAAAATCGAACGTCAAAGTATGAAATGATTGATATTTTATACATTGCCTAGGCATTATATACTTTGCAGGATTGTCTGCCGGCAAAGTAACTTATATAATAATACGCCTAATACAACGTTAAATAAGAAAATTATGCATGTTAAAATCCAGGTTTATTAGCAAGGTTTTTATTTTCATGAAGCTGTTAGTCACGTAAGTGGTATTATAAGCAGTATATTTTGCCTAATTTGTGTGTTGCTGTTATAAACCCAAAAGTCAGGATACTTTAAACACCAAATTTTCACGTATGTGAGGGGAAAAAATTGTAGAAGAGTAAGACTGATTTATACGAAAATTACGCATGTAAAATCCAGTTTTATTAGCAAGGTTCTTTATTTTCATGAAGCTGTTAATCACATAAGTAGTATTATATTATTTCTGTATACTTACATTTTTATAATATAATATAATGCTGTATGTAACAATATTCTGTTCGCCTTCTTCTTTAAGTCGTGAAATGCATGTACAAGATCAAATTGCCAAAATAAAAAGTGTTTTTGTGTGAAGAAGAAAAGTGAGTACTTACTGTAACAAGTACTTCAATCTCAGTTCTGCTTCCATTGTTTTCCGGTAAGAATATCCTGTGCTTTATTTCGTAGTTTTGTTCTTTCAGTTTCAAATGAGTATTAATTAATAAAGGCTTCTTATCTTATGCTCTTTTAACACTTTGCGTAAATGGTACTAGTCATTCTGTATAATGCCTAGGAATTGTATAAAATGCCTAGGAAAAGTATGTAACATTTTCACAAAAAAATTATATCTCATAGAGTGATTAAAACCATCAGGCATTCTGTACATTACCTAGGCATTCTATAGAATACCGGGATTTCACACAATGCCGGTAACATATATAAAGCATTATCGCATGTAGAGTGAATTCTCATAATGAGCAATATTACCGTTATACTTAACAAATCTTTTGTTTTGATTTATCGCAGTTATATGTAGGCTATCATATAGCTGTAAAACCATTGTCTGGCGTGCCCAGACTTCCTGTAGAAATATACCAGGGCACCCACTCAAAATGTTAGACTTATATGGAAGACAGTTTCAGCTCTCTACTGCAAATTCAAAGCGGTGCACAACAGATCCCAATTTTTCAATAAAAAAATAACATTTCTTTAAGAAAAATATGTAAAAATTACAACTCAAATGCAACGAAGTTAGATATAATATCAGTTAAATGCATACGTTTACATTAAGAACAAGTAATTCAAGTATCGAAATATATTCATTTATTCTTCCATAGTGTTCTGCCCAGAGACAGGTCTTTCACTGCAAACTCAGCATTCTCCACTCTTCCCTTTCTCTCAGCCTTCATTTTTGTGTCTGCATAAAGTCCATTTATTTTAATGTTGTCTATCATCTGGTATCTTCTTCTGCCTCGAACCTTCTTCCCATTTATCATCCCTTCTATGGCATCCTTCAGCACACAATTTTTTCTTAGCCAGTGTCCCATCCAATTTCTTTTACTCTTTCTGATGATTTCCAATAAAACTCGTCTTTCTCCCACTCTGTCTAGCACATCTTTATTTTTAACTTTATCTGTCCATGGTATTCGCTCCATTCTTATCGAAATGTATTTCATTACTTTGAAACAGAATGAGGAATATTTGTTTTTGTCGAGTTTTATGGAACCGATTTTCTATATACCTTAACCCCTTTTAGCACAATTTGTTTTCCCTCTTCCACAATTCTTGTAATTTATTTTGTTGTATTCTGAAACACCAGGTAGAAAGATGTAGGTGTACCTAGCCTACTTATATTTCTCTTCCCCATGAATAGAATAAGTGTATCACATACTTGTATTGTACAGAATGATACTGTTTTAAAATGTTAAAGCTGCCATGGTTTATATCTTATTTAATTCTGTAGGAGACAGATATTGATGTGATGTTTCTGTACAGTCACTCCTGTTTGTTGGATTAACATTTTGTCTTTTTGCATAGCTTCACATTTTGCTTCTCGTTTATGCAAGAGAGTTCAGAAAAAACACAAGTCAATAATATGTCCCCTTAATCTTTTCTGTTTGGATAGGATAGTAGAAAGACGGAAGCGTGAATGAAATTAAAAAAAAAAATTAAAAGAATTAAAAAAAAAACCTTAATTTGTGACCTAATGTAAATTCATTCTATAAGCAAATGCGTGAATAATAAGCTGTGACGTAGGCACCCTTAGAATGATCCTTTAATAGTCATAAAAACGTGCTAACGCATTTCTGTCTCAAGGTCCTAAGGCAGCGTTCATGTTTACTTTCCAGTGCCGTTGAGTGAGGAAACTGTCAGATAATCCTCAAACAAAACACAAGCTTTGTCATTAAAAGTCTATAAACGTTCTTCCTTGCAAGGAAGAAAGATAGGATGAATCACAAGTACATGCAAAACAACTAACCTTCATGTGACTCATCGTTTCCTAGATCGCTGGAAGTCTTTAATCTTAGCGTTGAGGATTTTACTTTAACATATCCGTTGAGTTCTTACGATTTCTCTGTAGTTTTCTACTGACTGTTGTCATTTTATGTAGTGCGTTAAATTTATTAAGGTAGCCTAGTTTTGTTTTCTGGAGATGGTAGTAAATAATTTCCTCCCAAAGTCTGCTAAAAATAGTTACCGTAATAAAACTAATCTTTAATTGGTTAGATGAATTGATTATCGGCTTGGCAGTGCGATTTACAGTTAGTTACTTTTGCTTTTATAAGAATGTTCATCATATTCATAATCTTAAACAAGACGATTTCAATATAGTTTTTATTGCAGTGATGCTGCGGAACATTTGGAAATATTCGTTATTATGTTACAAGTTTCTCGTAGAACAAGAATTATTAAATTAAATTGATTACTTAATTTTCGCCTTGTTTTGAAGTACTACAGGCACAAAGAATTGCAGACCAGGTGGGAGGAGTTGCCTTCGTTCAAATTTAATAGTGTTATTAATGTGGGCTTATTAACACATTTGTCAGAAGTTGCAACCTGTAAATACGTGCGTTATTTAATATGTTCTTCACATGTAGTAAAGAATTCAGTACTGCGCTCCATTACTCTGTAAATTCATTACAGAAGTAAGTAAACACGTTTAGAGCACGTGCCGTAGGATATGAACGAATTACAGAAGTAGAATTGATTTTGGTCACGGTTGTTTTCGCCTTGGAAGTGGAAATTTTATTGGCTCTTTGGTAAATCGGATTCTCCTTTTATAAGTTATAAAGTACCAGTAGGTGTCCGCGGCTTCACCCGCTTTTAATAATTCAAGTTTTAGATATATATATATATATTAAATAATGTATTTAACAGTAAAATAATCAAAACATTGTATTTATTCACACTGGCATAGTTTTTACATGACTTGCATAAATTACGTCATTTTGTTCTTCATATTACGTTTTTACTTTCTATGATCAGCGGGTTGTTGGCGATACAGATAATAATCAAACAATATAAAATATAAGGTATTATTAAAAACTAATTTTTCCTTCCCGATAAACTTCCGTTTGGAGCAAAACTCTTGAAAACCCACGTATAGTTTACCACTGCACTGTTTCCGAAGATCGAATCCCACAACTTTAAGGGTGGCGTGCACCAAACTCATGCAATTTACTCTTTTAGTAAGCCTTACTTCTTTAGTTCTAACTAGTTTAGTAAGCTACTCTTTTAGTAACCGTACTCTTTTAGTAAGGACGGCGTGCACCAACCAGGAGTAAACTAAACTCGGCGGCTTTCAACATAGAGGAATGTACTAAAGAAGTAAAAATTTTATTTACTCCCAGAGTAAATGAACTTACTCCACAAGTGGTGGAGAGCACCAACACGGAGTACGTTACTAACGTAGTAAGTTGTGGAGTAAATAAGGCCAATATTTACTCCTACTCAGGAGGTGGAGTAAAGTTGTGGAGTAAGTGTGTTCTGTGGCATTTGCGTGAGTTATGAGTTACATATCACATTAAATGGATTACATCGTTCAAACTGAGGATAAGTTATTGAGATGAAGAAGGTTGTATACCAAAAATGAGAGTTGTGGCAGGTGATTTAATAAATATTAAGCGAACCATACCTAGTAGGGCATTTAATAACGTAAATAATTAAGCTCATAAATCCTTACATGAAATTTTGGCGTTTGGAAGAAACGATGTCAGATTCTCACTACATCCATGTGATTTCAGCCAGTCAAATGTGGAAATATCATTGCGGAGAGCGATCCAATTAGGAAGACGTCCACCAAAGGTGAGGGGAAGAGTGAGTGGAAGGGACGTTTGCATTGCACGGTACAAGGAGCTCATGTGCTCTTAAATATCTTCCTAGCTGGATCGGCCTTTAGATGTTGCAGTTCTCCCTAACTTTGGGTCAGAAAACGACGATGTATTTCAAGCTAATCATATGGATACAGATATCGGCGAGGTATAGTACATTCCAATACATGAAAGCCTCCGTTCTTGGAGCTACCCAGAAAACACTTCCCCCTGCTACTTAACCATAGAATTACTGAACAATAGGTGATTCTCATTGTTAAACGATTTAATGTAATTATTGTAAATTAATTTTATTACAGTACACTTCTATAGCTTAACTTAAAGCACAACATTGCGAATGCCAGATTATAATAATAATTATAAGAGCTAAAAGTTCAATAGTTGCACCCGCAGTGTTAATGAATAATATGTCCTTTTTTCTAACCCAGGTGTAAAAATGTCCAAACAGGCCACATCGGAAGAAAATTTGACTGACTCTGGGATTAGCGTACATTGAGAAGGGGACACATTGTAAAACCATTCCTTAAAGACTCCCCAAGTCTCGAATGGAGGAGTGAGACGAGACTTTCATGTTTGGGAATAAACTATAGCAGATGCTGCAGGTCTATAGTATGCTGCTAACTATTTTAATTAACCCTGTGGACAGGAAAGTGAGAAGCATTATAAACTATATAGAAAAAAATGCCAACATGAGTGCCGAAAGAAAATTTTAAGGAGGGGCCCGGAGGTTGAAGCTGCACAGGATCTAGAGAAGTAGTCACTGAAATTATTTTTAAACACACAACCATCTACATAATTATTATTGGAGTTCATAGCTTCCGAAATATTGTACCGCCATTTTTTGTTTAAATATTACATTTCTCAGTTGTAATATTATTATTTTTATAAGGTAATATTTTTTAAGTAAATGTTCTGTGCATTTGAAAAAGGACAGAAACATAATGCCCCTTATTAGTTTTGTTATCCTTTTTATCCCCCCTTTTTCATGATTTTGTGTAATACTTCTTATTAATATTGTTAAACAGTCAATAAGTATTAATAATTCATTATAGTGAGATTTATGATAAACAACTATAGAATAATTGATTTATCGTTTTTGGGGAAGAATATGTAACTTTAGGAAGTATAAATATTTTAATATATTTTAGAACTTTATTATTATTATGAGAGAAATAATTATAATATTGACAGTGAATCAATTATGAAAATCAACTGGAAATTCCAATTGTTTGCATTATAATACAGAAATAGTTTGCACAAAAATTGTAATCACAGTACCCATACGTAGGCTACTAAACTGAAAATACTCAATTGAAGGAATTAAAATTAGTAATGAATAAAACATTACTATTAGACCTATTTTAAAACATGAAGATTGTCATTAGTAATATTTGGAACAACCCAAATTCATATTCATTGTTTCAGCGAACCTTTCCTTTTCATTATCTGGCACTTGAATAATACTGGCAATTGAAATGCACGTGTTCTGCTGCGCTGCACTAACGTTTCTGCTCTGTTCTGCGCAGAATTCGACTACTTCTTTAGTAAAAATCGCTTACTACTTTAGTAACAACTAAAGAAGTAACTATCAATTGAGCTCTCCAACACCAACTAAAAGAGTAAGTTACTAAAAGAGTAGCACTAAAGTAGTAAATTTAGGAAGGGAACCTTACGTAACAAAAACCGGTTTGTCTGTCTCACTCTAGCACATACATTAGTATGACTTAAGAGTGAGACAGATGTACTGGTTCTTGTATACTCCAGGTCTCCGTCTTAAATTTACTACTTTAGTAAGATTTACTCCTGGATGGTGCACGCCACCCTAAGTGATTGTCCTTGTGACTTGTTGATGTTGTAGCGAAACTAAAACGAATGGATAACTGGTGGTGGTGGTGGTGGTGGTCCTACCGGGTCGCGAACGACCCCTGGAGATCTCTTAAGGGCATATTCATGGCGGATTTGTTTCCGGGGTACGCCATTTCCCACCTAACACTTAAATCTAAGGACAACACAAACACGCAGTCCTGAATCCGGGAAAATGATTTCGGGAATCGAACCCGGGCCGCCGGATGGAAGGCAGGCGTGTTACCGACTCACCCACAGCGGCGGACATTGGGTAAATACAGACATGTAAATTGAAACGATATATCCGAAGGGATGATGGGATCTAAAGGATGAATACTACTTCGCCTGCGACATGTCCATTCATAATGATTGCTTCAGTAATATTCATCTGTTGAAGGAAGCAAGGAAACCGTGCGATTATTTGGAATGAAATGAACTTCCCTGCTAACGGAAGTAATCCCGTTTCACTTATGATTATGATTAATAACAACGAAATCTTATTCTACAGGAGCATTTAATATTGCGAATGGTAAGGTGTCGTGTTGCAACACTATTAATATAGTCTCACCGTCTCTGCTTGTGCTTGTATGTTTGTACATATATGTGTGTAATGCGTGTAATACACATTTTTGTGTATTTTTTTTAAGTTTATCTACTTTTTTCAGGTCATAGCTTAGAACTAGGCCTATAGGTAGTGAACAGCGGTACGAAATTCCGATTCCCAATAGACACTGTAGCCATTAACGCCCATCGTTCGTCAGGTTAAAGTTTTATGTTCACTGATGATCAGAATTTGCTATTTTCCGATTCATTACAATTAGGACGATCTACACGTTGCGCGGCATAATATATAACTGTTGCAGTAACATTTTCGGAATCATTTTGTACCTTTTTGTATATATATATTTATTTATTTATAATTATGTATTTATTATTTCTCTGGTGAATATAAAAGCTTTACTATATGCGCACCAATCGTTCCCTCGAATACAAGCACTGATTATATAATATTAACATTTTAAAGCACAAGATGCTATCTAAATTCTAAATAGTGTAATGTTGCATAATTAAACTTTGACTGGAATTGTGTCACATCGGAAGAAGGTTCAACTTGACGGTGATATCACCTCTCTAAATTCAGTGTACTGTAACTCGTTAACAAGTAGATTGTATCTGACTCAGAACCAACAGCAAGGCCTTGAAGATCGATATAAAATCAAATTCTTACGTGTTTGATTTATTTCTTTGTTTCATAACTTCATGACTGTGTCTTCAAGATTTGTTATTGAGATGCTATATGAGCTGTCGAACAGTAAACGCGCTTTCTTCAGTGAATCACAATATGCATGTAAAATTGGATAGGCCTGTACAGAAATTTTTATGAGATTATTGAGGTAGATGAAAGAGTGGTAATTATTGTATACTCTTATTGCTGCAAGTTCTTCCAAAATTCAGCACAGTAAATAGACCTAGGAGTTCACACAAAGGCACTTGTTCAATCATAGATTTAAGCTATGTACAAGTTAATTATTTTTTGCTGCCAACTTAACAGCAGTATATTCTATTTATTATTTTTTCTCTAGTTTTTATTGTTAAGTTTACATTTTTAGTTATTGCATTACATCCTATGTTCATTTACTTTCAACATTAGATTTAGCCTATCATGTTGGCTTTGGATATCTTTCTTTTGTCAGTTCCTGTTTCTGAAGTCAACTTGATTCATATTACTATTTAAATAACATTCATTTTCTAGCTTGTAAGCTATTATTCCTATTCATTGTCTTTATTATTCATATTTGATTATTATTTTTTGTATCCAGTCTTCAGGATACATTTCTTGAGCAGTTTATATGCATTTCATATAGCTCAATGACTTACTTCCTTCTTCTTCACTACAACAATTCCATTTTACTTATACATGAAAGGATTCATGTGTTTCTCTGGTGCTTCAGATTATTGAGATATAATTTGAACATCAACTTTCATTCATTCTATTTGTAAGGATAACATATCCTACAGATTCTACATTTCTTCATCATATGCTTCAAGTAAGCAATACTTCTAGTGCATCAAGAAATGTGCTTGTCTTTCATTCAACTTATGCCTGGCAAAATGGCGTTCTTGTGGTGTTTTGCTAATTGCTAAATAGCTGGGACTTCACGACATATATGCTCATCCTTACAGCAGGTAAAGATTCTGCTAATTTCAATTTATACGAGGACATATACTTCACTTCAAGTAAGTTATCAATAGTATTACTAGAAGTGGCTTCAATTCTCCATTCATCTACGCATTAAACATCGATCTTATTGTTGAGATTTAGCTATCGTTAAATAGCTTATACATCAGACTTAATATTCAGTTTCTCATATTGAAATCTACTTCTACAAGTGTCACACTTCACGGACACATATATATATTTATTCACAAATGTGATTTTATGTGATTTCAAGACTGAATCTTCAACTCCATTATTTACAAACTTTCATTCAATCTCATGCGTTAAGATGACTCACATATTACATCAAACATAAACTCTACATACCTGAAGATTGTCAACCATTGTATGGATATATAAATGCTACATCAAGAAGACTGTTAGCTGAAGACCTACTATCTTCGTTTTCAACTTTGTCAACCAAGTGAAAGTGTATTTGTTCGTGTGCTTAGCTTATGATTAAATGTTATGTCTTATATTCAAGGTTTCATTGAGTGATGTATGCTATAAAGCTTATTCATTTCATTTCCTCCATTATGGAGGTGGTCCTCCGCCAGAGATCTTATTAATTGTGGTTGGCACGGAAAGTGTTAAGCACAATTAAATTTACAATCTCGTGTAGGTATTAGGGACTTTTACAGTCCGCTAACACATATAATACGCCCCCTGATCCTACAGCACTTGATACTTGTTTATGAGCCTTACGTTAAGGCATATATAAATTAGTTTTTTCTCTGCCGCCATGACGCCAATCAACTGGAATTGACTTTTTTTCGAAGAAGGCGCTAAAGAATTATGGCTTACTTCAGTTTTTTAAGGTCTCATCACTGTGGACCTTAGTGAATGAAATCACCATAGAATTACTGTGGTTAAAGAACTGGCAAAAACTGTAACTATAATGCCTACAAATAAATTGTGTGTGATTTTATTCTACCATAATTTATTTAGTTTGAAATTAACATTGCTATAGAAAATAACAACTGTATTCATTTATAAAACGATCGTCTCTTAGTTATAAACGCGAATGAAGTGGGTTATGAAAGATGAAGAAAGTGGGAATATAAATGCATAATGTGGAACAGATAATGCAAAATTATTCAATAAAACTACGGAAATTAAAAAAAAAAAGTTGGTAGAAATCGAACAGTTCGCAAAATAGTTAATTATGAATGGAATACATATCGTGGAATTTTGAATGTGTAGAAGTCTCAGATTTAATCTGGTTTCGACAGAACTCAAGTTGCATGAACTTCTTATAATATATGATAATTAGGGGGCGGATTTCTATGACATATCGTATTTTTCCCCTTTGCATTATTTCAGGTTTCCGACTAATTTAAACCCGATTCCAAGCATCCTGGTGAAAATGGAACGGCTTTTATTGTGCATATAACTGCATATTTAGAAATTTTCAACTATTGTAGCATATTTAGTATGGATATGCATATTTAGGTCATATTTTCGGCATATTTGTGTGCATATTAAAGAAATTTTGAGGTTTCATATCATATTTTGTAAATTTTGCATTATACTGATACTTTTTGAGAATTTACAGATATTTTAAATAATTAACATATTTTAATCAAATGAATTGTAAAGAAACTTAAAAAAATATCTATACATTATGTGTAAGTGGTCAAGTCATATTTTAAATTTTAATCAAATGAATTGTAATGAAACTTTATTAAAATATATACATAATGTGTAAGTGGTCAAGTCATATTTTACATTTTATTGGTCATATTTTAATGTTTTTTAGGTCATAAATGCATGCATATATCCTATTTCTAGGTCATAGAAATCCGCCCCCTAATGATAATCTTTGCAACGTGCGATGTTCTTCATACCGTCCTATATAAACTTCCCATCAACTGACTGTTTTGACACGTCTTATTGAATTTAACGAGTAGAATGGAAATCAATATCTCGTCTAAGTGTTTCCAAGAAGACTGCGCACTTTAGGAGGGAGAGAAGGACATCCTGGTATCTATTAATTGATTAAGAACGTTTGTAAAATATGTTATAGGGCCAAGGCAGGCTTGATTATGCATATGCATACCGGGCAACTTGTAATCTATTCCAATTAAACCTACACGCTTTAGGGGTAAGACTAGGCCTACATGTTTAACATAACCTGATCCTATTGACACCAGAGATTTACTTATGAACCCCTTCAGGGATTATATAGTCAATACAGAAACATAGTTTCAGCAATTCCATATTAGTACAAGGCCAACAGCATAGCGTTAGATTACTCAGCATCCCTTGACTCCGTAGTCACAGCTTCAAACCCGCAATGCTGATATCCTGTCTGGCTCCGCGATATTCTTTGTAAAGCCTATCCTAATATGGCCTCTCCAGATCAACAACACAAGAAGTTACAGATTATGTTAAGAACAAGTCGTAAATATTTGACTTCTCTGTTTATGCAAAGAAAACAAGCCAAGTTCCCATCGTTTCAGGAGTTTGCTAGAAATGTCTAGACTCCCGGTCTCTGAAGAATATTTATTCATTGTACATCCGAAAAATAAAAACTATAAACATTTGCAATTACTCGAAGAATTAAAAGTCCGGAGTTGCATTTCTATAGAACTCATTTTATACGCACATATAACGTAGGGTGTCCGTATAATATTTATATAAAAAAGGGACTTAAAAGAAATCTGAACAATTAAGGAAAAAGGGGCACAAAATTTTAATGCACAAAATTTAGGGAATATTTACATTTTACTTTCATCTTGTGCACACAAGTTTTCCCAAATGACTTCTTAAATTTCTTCTGCAGACTGGTGTAGATAATTTATTCGATAGAAATAGATCCCTCATTCTCACTGTACATTTCACTTTCATATTTTCTATCAAGAAGTGCGTTTTTTATTATAATTTATCATAAAAATCAGCACATATTACCCCATTAAAGTATGTTTTGACAATGAGCAAGATCTTCACTGTTGTAACTTTTATTAATGTAGCGTGAAACACACTGGCCAATCACAATCAGAAAAAAAGTGGCATTTGATTGTCCCCAATAAAACTTTAGGGACAGCGGGACAGTTTGTCAAAAAACGGGACTCTCCCAAGAAAAACGGGAATAATGGGCACCCTAATATAACGAGACAATAATTTGCAGAATAATTAATTTTTAAAAATAATTCTGATTGAAGCTGTAAATACATAAATGAAAATATCGATAATGGCTATGGACGTAGCCTGCATCTATATTGTGTAGGGTTTAGTTGGTCAAATAACTTTAAAAATGATAAGTATCAAGTGTAAATGTAAAAATAATGTTTGGGTGCTGGGTTGATATAAGCGTTCGCAAACTTAGCTGTTCGACATAGTATGAAGGCATATTATGGTAAGTGATCAGCACCGCACTCCTCCTGCTTTTAACCCTCCTCCCACACAGAAAGTATAGGCCTGTATGAAATTAAACTTCCCTAATCGTTTTGGTAGAGGGCCGTCTTAAGTGCAGTCTGCTAATTCTGTCATTGACAGTATTTGTACACTGATTGAATATTATTTTTCAATCACATATGAAATACAGTGATGGATTACAACGGTTACGTGTGCGGAAATGGAATTTTAATCCCATACAGTAAATTAAATCAAAATGAAAGTTAGGGTAAAATGAAATATATTATTTTCAATTTCAGTGAAATGCATATTTAAATAACCGGAAAAACAATTCTGAATAAAAAATATTTGAGACAAAGGATGAGCAATAATTGAGGTGTTTGTATATTCAGCGGTATTTTTGTATGAATAAATGTTTCAGTTCTGAGAGGGTATTCCTTATCCCTGTCTTCCTTAGGAAGTACTACAGTTTTTTTGTAGCTCCCTGCACCATAATAGGCAAGTTTTTATTCACTTGGAAGAATAAGAAAATTAGTGAAAATGCTTAAACTTACAATTAATTTGCTCTCTGACCTGCCTTTAAAAAGCATTAACCGTACCGAATATTCATATTTTGAAACAACTGCACACTTCTCTCCGGCATTACGTTTTCATGAAACAGCTTACTGTCAGCTAGTATGAATTGTATTAATTACTACTTATTGATAAGTAATATGTTACTGCAAGTATTTTCTTTGCATTTGTTGACAAAAGTCATACAAGTTTTCACATTATTCTTGTATTTGTATCTGGAGGCAGGGCGAGAACTATTAATCTTCTTGTTGTATAGGGCAGTCTCTGCCTAATTGCTTTTGCCATTAGCATTTTAATAATGCCTTGTACGATATATTTTGTTTACTTCGCATGAATTTTTTTTATACGTGGAGCACTCTTTCTCCTGATAGACTGTAATACATATTCTTGTTTATATACTTCAGGTGTAGGCCTATCTTCTTTAAATTTCACAACTAAAGTAGGCCTATACTCTTGCAATCTTCCTCTTCAGATTTCATCACAGTAAATCGTATTCTACTTTATAAGAAGACTATGATGTTCTATTTTAAATTACTATACACACTACTGAAATATTGTTGAATCAATGTGTTAATAGCTAATGTACTTACTTATTAATAATAATCTCTCTCTTTTTAGTTTTAGTTTAGTTAGTTTAGTTTTTAGTTTAACCTCTCCCGTTGTAGGGACGTTTATGCGGCCTACGCCGTACGGGCCTTACAAGACCGCGATAAGTCGGAAGAAGGATACCTTTGGATCACATACATATATTTTGACCAGATAAGAACATGGAGGGCCTTCCCGGATGGGTGACGAGCCCAATGTCTGAGCTGGGCACCTCCGACACGAACACATTGAACGAACACACACACACACACACTCATGCCGAACAAGGAGTGGATGGGATGAAGTTGATAATGACGGCCAGGTGATGTCCAGGACCACAAGGGCCTAAAGTTTCCCGACATTCGTCTGAAATGTGAGGAGAAACTTGTCCCGACCAGGAATGGAACTCGGGCCCTCAGCTTGAGGAAAGCGAACGTATCCCCTATGTCACAGCTGTGGACACTTATAACCCCACCGTCTAAAAGTACTATTTATTGCATTACATGAATGAATAATCATTCCTTTATTGCAATGAATGGTCAGTATGATGAATGGAGTTCTGGTGGAGTGATATATGACAAGGGAAACAGGAGCACCCCGAGAAAACCTGCCCCGATCCCATTTTGTCCACCACAAATTCCGGTATAAAAAGAGACAAAATGGAACATTTTCAGTCGCATGTGCGCAGTAAATTATTGTGTCAGTATTTTCGGACAAGAATATATGAAAGTGATATTGTTTGTATGGTAACATGAAAATGGGAAATGTAATATCCCGTAAAGGCAGTAAAATGTTAGTTTTTAAATTACAATTACCACCTATGCTCAGTATTTAAAACCATAAAATTTTTAGCCTATTTGTAAAAACATAACTTATTTTAACACAATCAACATATGTAAGTAGCGTAAAAATTGTGTTAAAATAAATTATGTTTTTTACAAATAGGCTAAAATGTTACGGTTTTAAATACTGAGCATAGGTGGTAATTGTAATTTCAAAACTAATTGTATAGCTCAGTAGGAAGAATGAAAATAATTGAGATAGTAAAATGTTATATTATCACAATTTCTGTTTATTCTTATTTCAACCCCTACCAGGCATGGTGTGTAAAAGCAGTGGGCTGCAATGGGCTTGTATGAGCGATAAAAGCCATGTCTAGCGTTTTCTGAGGAAATAGTTTTAGTGTGATAAGTCGTTCTTCAAACTCTAGATCCCTATACATAAGGATTTAACAGCTTAGAAATAAAAAATCCTTCATAATTTAATTTTGAATTACACGCAAAATACAAATCCCGGGGGACGCCGGGCCTTTTAAGCTAGTTATTTAAAACGAAGAGTGGGGTCAGTAGTACACCAGACATCCGTTTAAATGCGTCACAACTTCTCTCTAAGCTTGTATTGCCTAATGGCAATGAGGTTCAGTACCCACTGATGAGATTTATTATTGTTAATTCCGGTAATGTAGCCATAGGCCGATGCAATTTCTTTTTCTACCGGAGGCATGTTGCCATTTATTGTATCAGGATCAAACAGGGACGTGTAGGCGGGACGACAAATGTGGAATCGAACACAATTGCGTTAAATTGAGCGTGAAACAGCGTCACCAATTTCTGGTGAATGGCCGGAAATGATCACTCGTTTGTATAAAAGCCATCCATCGTCTGCCTGCTGAGAGACAGGAAAACGCCGCCGAGATGCTCTTTGCATCAAGGAAATTGACGTTCCAGGTGGATCATTTGTCTGCAGCTCCTAACAGGATTTCCCGATGAAGTTGTTTTGTCTAATAGAAAACTTTCCTTCAGAGTATTTTATGGCTCCGGACTTTTTTTACTAGATTTAAAAGTACAATAACAATAATAATAATAATAATAATAATAATAATAATAATAAAATCAGGTAAACTGATGTAACAAAGTGCCAGAATGATTTCGTTTAATCAATGGTAATTGCAATTATGATATACAGAAAATAAATTATATTTTAATCTATTTCCGAGCTGAGCTCCAGATTTATTCATTAAGCAGGGCTTATACAAGAACAAAGGTCTAGGTTTTTTAATCAGATTAAAATCGTCCAGCATCAGCAGAACTATACAGATTTGAGATACAATCGCACTCTCACATAAATATATATATAAAACCATGTCAAATTGTCCGGCTACGGGATTTGAACCAGGGGCCTCAAGAAGTGGTAGATTTCACTGGTAAACGTTTTAAAAAAATGCATATAAATATTTATTTATTTACTTATTTCAAAATTACATGAATACGTAGATAATATATAAGGTCCTGAAACCCCGAAAGAGCAGGGGCTCATGCTCTTCCATGTTTATATTTAGATGTTTTACATTATTGAAATATAATCTTAACCCAAATTTACTTAAAACTAAATAGTGAATTGTGAAATAGTACTAGGGGAAAAGACGAAAGCCGAGAGCAAAGGCATGACTCAGTTGATGTAAAATAATTATAATAAACGATGGTTTTATCTCTCTGTTTTTAATCACTTCCCTTTATTCGTTGGTTATTTTCCTTCTTTTTCAGTATACACTAGCATTTTAACAAACTTTACTTGAATATATACAGCTATGATTCGAACTGCTATGACTGTGCTGTCTTCGTTGCAGACAGTTAAAACAGTTTCAATGGAAATACATTAAATTCGCGTTATGAAAATGTTCGTTGAAGTGAGCTAATGGACTCGGTTTACTGCTTTTTAATAAAGCATTCTCTGAGACTATCATAATGGACGTCGAAATAGGTAGCTGGTAATAATAATACATGAAGTAGCAGGTATTGCATAACGAGAGTTTTAACTGTGCCAGAGCGACGCCTGGAAGTCTAGCATCGCGACGCTGGTGGCGGTAACTATGGCTACAATAGCAATGGACGACTTCCAGTCTAACAACAAACATTCCGCCAGATATCCCATTTTGTGAGCCGAGTTTTAACTTACAATGAAATGAGAAATACCCCACATCTATAGCTTGCATTTCTAAGCCCTTCCAATTTGTACAGAATAGCTTGGCTTACAGCTCAACGGAATTGTAGGTTTGCTTGAAAAATTACTGGAATTAAAATGTAGCAGAAGCAAGAACAAAATTGGAGAAGATTTAATCGTTAAATAAATGTAACATGGAGATAGGCTACAGTAGTGGTATATGGAATTTGTAAGAGACTTTGGTGATATAACTCGTTTAAATAAGTTGGACTATAGAGTTGCATATTAAAAAAAAAAAGACTAATGAAAACTAATAATCTGAGCTGTACGTTAATATCATTAACAGGGCCCGGATTTTGATGACCTAAAAATACTTAAAAAGGAGCTATAAAAGTTAAAAAAAATATACAAAAATTGCCCAAAAACTTGTATGAAAATACTAGTTTATTCATCATATTTATGTCTATTCTAAATTTATGTTGTTGACCCAATTGTAATTAGTTAATTGGTACATACGGTTTAATGCAAACAGCATAGGCCTACACCGTCTTTCTGTGTCCAATTTAAATTATAACAAGATTTATTTATTTAGGCTGATTTAGAGTTCCGATGATATTCTATGTAAGTAAATGCACAAAAAACCTATATATTGCCAGAAACAATACAAAATAAGAAAACAATGACCTTATATTAAAAAAAGACCGTAAAATGACCAAAAAATGACGAGATAATGACATTGATTTCTAAAAATTACCTCCAAATAAAATATGGGGGAAATGACCGAATAATGATCCCAAAAATTACCATTTTTGTAATCTAGGAGTCATGATCAGAATATATGCACTAGTGGGCAACGTCCATGATGTACCAGTTAAAAGGTGACATATCATCAAAACCCGGACCCTGATTATTAATATCATTATCCATCGTTATCACACCTTGGCACGTGTACCCATCTCGTAATTTCACTACTTTTAAGGCTTAGACCTACCGTAACATTTCATATGACATTCAATAAAATTATGTTAAGACGATAAGTAAGTGGGGAAGCCTGAATAATTGTGGCTGTATGTGATCTGAGTAATGACATCTGAATTAAAAAATTTAGATGGTGCAATTATACATATATAGCCTACCGGTAGTTGTATAAAAGCTTGTAAGCCCCCGTTTGAATGAAAACTTTTGAGAACTTTTCGGTCAGTCATGCAAACAGTTTCTTCTTTAAAATTTAATGTAAGGTCAGTTACCTATGCCTCAAATCGATGCATGGGTTGTCTTGATATGCATAATTCAGGCTAAACTATTTTTAACGTCTCGCGCCGTACACAGACGCACATATACACACATACTATGGTTCAAAGTTGTATACTTTTAAAAAAATTCTATTCCATTTGAGCTTATGACATGTTGATGTGAAAAATAATTTTCTAATTTGAAACATTTCCTATTAATTAGCCTTTTCCACATGCTTACCCTTATACCATTCTGACGTAATGATATGCGACTTTTAATTCCAGAACAAATCCAGTACCGTACTTAAACTTCATATACGGCATGGAAAAAATTAAGATTTTTCAGTTGGGATATACTGTACAGCATATGGATCAGGTTGTAACAGCGAGATAGAACCAGCTTGGTCCGCTGGTAACTGGAATATGAAAGGAGTGACGGTTCTTGAATCACTGCCTGATAGCAGTACTACCTTGAAGGTCACTTTGTTAACTACAATTTGCGCATATTTGTTTGTGAATTTTAATCTTATCTGCATTCATAGTTCTTTTATATTATTTATAAAAGAGGGCCGATTGGGTTAACAGGAACTTGGACGATAACATTTATCAGATCATAGGTTCAAATCCCGAAGCCGGCCATTTGAGTATAGAGTTATATGAGTATTCATCTCTCTCAAAAGTGAATACAGACTACCTTGAGTGTTCCCTTATCCGTATATTAAAGAGGGCCCTTCATCGTGTACATCCCTCATCAGGACTCCGTTGTCCCGTATGTGTGCGATCCATAGATTCGCCCCTCTTCTAAAGACACAAGCGAAGAGGTTAAAAAAGGACTAAGAGAGTATTGAAGGAAATAACGAGGGACGAGGGTTGATTGTCGAAAATAAAACATTAAGTTAAAATTAAGTTATAGGTAGGTTCAAGAGTTCAATTTTAATAACACGGCATCGCGTCTGTAGAACATCACTAAAACAGAGGAAAATATGCCGTTTTACACGATACGACTTGATACCCAGCACGGCATATCTCAGAAAAAGATGGATATTCTCTATCACCACACATACAATATATTAAAAATTGTACAAGTCTTTACATATCGGTCTAAAATGGTGAAGGATAAAAATTTAAATCCTAAAGAGGGCAGTTGATGTACAAAGGCTTCTATGAAAAATATACATACCATAAAGAGAGGTAAAATTTCTCAACTGAGGCTATTCATTCATTTGGAAATTCATCGTTCAAGCCTTTTAGACAATTTTAATAGGCATACTGTATGCAGATTCTTATGAAGTTCTATATTATGTCAACTATCCTCTTGGGAAATTTGAATTTTTATTTCTGTACGTTTTATTTTTGTTCTACTAAATACCAAAATTTTTGTTTTATCTTCCTTTTCCATTATTTTATCCATCTCGGTAAGGATCATTTGTAAGTCTTTCTCGCTTTCTGCAGGTAATGCTATGTCGTCAGCAAACCTCAACATGTCTATTTTATTCCCGTGAATATTTACACCAGCTTCCAGGAACATCCTTCTCTGACCCCTTTTCCAGTGTGAGCTGCTTCCTCTTTATTACCGCATTGAATAACTCCAATTTCCTGTTTATATAATATGTTATTATATGATTCTCCTATCTCTATAGTTGAAACCTATTTGTTGTAGAATATTGAATAAGACATTCCAGTTTACGTTGTCGAACGCCTTCTCCAGGTCAATAATGCTTTGAACGTTGGTTATCCTGTTTTTTTTTTCTTGTTTTTCTATCACTTGTCTCAAATGCTAAGGTTGCTTCACGTCTTCCCATTCCTTTTCTAAAGCCAAATTGGTAGTCAATGCATTTACAAGGTGCTAATTACTATAAGTAGATGAGACTGTGGACTCAGGTTCTGATGTTTTTCTGCTACATTTTAATCCTTTCTGCATCGTGAAAAGTAATTGAATTATTTCCAGATACTCCGTGGGCAGCACATGTGCCTATGAAGGCAGTGGTATATTCGTTTAATTTCATTTATACTGTTCTAATGCCTATGCGCTGTCTGAATACAGAGTAGTGTTTATTTTCATTGAATCTCCTAGTTGCTCTTTTGTTGAAAATTCCACGAAAAATTCTTTCTCTATTTTACTTTGTTACCTAATACAACGTCCAATGCTCTCAACCATACGGTTGATTTTATAGAAATAAAGTTAACACATTGTTCCATTGTAACAGAAATGTAAATATCATGAGCAGGTGTGTAAACCCGCTCCTTTTTTTTTTTTTTTTTTTTTTTTTTTAGCGGTGGTTATTAATCCAGCAATACGGTGTTCTGTCACATTCCACATATCAGTACATGCTGTCCGTCCGATCCATGCGTGTTATGCATCCCCGTCCCTGCTGTCATACTAAAATTAATAACACTGTTGTATGTAGCAGAGTTTGTGCTACACGTGAGTGTTTCATGAATACAGTATTTGTAAAATCCGGGATGCCAGAATGATTTTAAAACTTTTCTCTCATTCCAGTTTAAAACTTTCATTGTCACTCCTTTATTTTTATTCCTATTTTCTTCTCCCTCTCTTTCTTTTTCTTGCTTTCTTTCTCTATCTCAGTTTATATGAATATTATACATAGGCCTACACGTATACATGCACATACGTACATACGTGCATACATACACTCCTACGTACATACATACATACATGCATACATACATATCTCTTCTTTATTCACTTTTCCCTTCTCATTCTCTCTTCTTCTCTTCCCACTTTTGTCTCATGTTTCTGCGTCATAATGGCCGCCGCGGCGGCAGAAATTCGCATGACTGGCCAACTCTTACGTGAAACACACTGTATATACTGTCTAGCGGTGAGCGGAAGGCCGAGCCGATGGCATAGTGGGGGGAAAGCCATAGACAGTAAATGCAAGCGCATGGTAAGGTAGTGGGGGAACGCTAGCTCGGCCTTCAGCTCGCCGCCAGACAGTACATACAAGTACACCTTCTCCTTTCGTCTTTTCCCTTCATTTCCCTCCCCGTCATTCTTCTATAATTATTTATATTTAATATTTGTTTATTTGTATTAATAATTGTTTATCTGGACTCAGGATTCATTGCACCATCATCTTGTCTATACTTTTCATTATAACCCCATGTTTCCGTAGCCAAAGGCTAAAACAGATAAAACGATACAAATGCAAAATGCACTGTAAAGTAAAATAAGAATATTGTGTTATTGAAAGCATATCACTACTCTATATGGCTATGGATAGTTTAAATCGTTTTATTCTTCATCATGGGCATGTACCCCTGATTGATGAATATCTCTGAACGCAACTGGATAATTCAGGGATACGCAACTTTTCTTGAGAGTGACTCGCGGATTTATCCAAGTTAAAAATCACTAGAATGTATTACTTATGGTTATTTCTCAAATAAAACAAACTAAAAAAGTCATAAATAATATCCATAAAATTTGGCCATTTTTCAAATACAGTAAACGATATTTAATTTCACACGCTTCTTTACGGAGGCACGCATTTGCATGAAATATATATATAATAGTGTAAATTTAACACATTTTCTTTGTTACTTTTTGTGGGGGGGGGGACGTTAAATACGTGCAACAGAAACACTTGCTATGCTGTAGTAAAGTAGTTGGATATTCTGTTAGTGTGTGACAGACTTTGAGCATGGTATCACAGTATTGCGAAACTTATACTTAAAATATGGAAAAGTTCCTTATCTTTGGAGATCAATAGCCATAAATTATACTTTAGGAACACTAAAATGCAAAGGTCATCAAAACATATTTTTTTTTAAAGATAGAGGTATAATTTATTTTTTAGAACTCTCAGAATTTTGTGCTGAAGTTGAATCTATTCAAATCAGACAATTTATGTTTTAGACTTAGGTCGGATTTCCCTGGCAGGGTCACATTATTTTGTAACCCGCTCCTTTGCATGTACCAGCATGATTTCCAGAGCAACACATGGACTTATGAGCTTATGAATCTCAAAGAACCAGTAACAAACGGCAGATGCTGAACAATTGTGTTTTGAATTCTACTTGAACTTATAGAGCTCAGTTCCACGATTACAACGATATATAACTCTTATAGGGCTAAAAAGTGGACTTGTGCTGTTATCGAAGCCATGGCCCCAATGTAACAAAAATGTCCTGGTAGTACGAAGGTTAATTCTGTGGCTTGGTTCAAAAAGGGGCAATGTCAATTTCTTGAAAAAATGAGGTCTATACATTATTGAGCTCGGCTAGTCTTTATCTTTCGTATAATAAAAGTGCCAATGTCTGTTGCTATTAATAGACATAATACAGAGACCTTAGAGGCCAATGTCGGAAGTTCTCAGCAAAAAATGTTACTTCTCGTATAAAGGTTTCAAAGTCAGTTATCTCTAAAGGAAGTTTTATGACATTGGCCCTTTTAGAACCAAGCCACAGAATTTAGCCAGTGGGTAGAGGTAGGGATGGAAATCACAGACTCAAGTCTCTCTCTCTCTCCCTCTCTCTCTCTCTCTCTCTCTCTCTATATATATATATATATATATATATATATTAGGATTACATGTCAGCTCTGGGAGCAATGCCTCTCTTTTTATATCGACCTCACAGTAGATAATAAAACGATTATGTATTAATATACCGTCTACTCTTCGCTGTTTTCATATAGCTCATTTTCGTTTTCATAGAAGCGCCTCTCATAACTTATTATACTGCGTCACGGTGGTCTGATTTAAATTACAGTCTCACATCGCCTACAGTTTATTGTGTACAACGACCCCAGATTGCCAGAGCGTAAATGTGTTTACTTGCTAAGTTAGTATCATGTGAGCCCATTCCATAGGATATGAATGATGACTAATTATTCATAGCATCACCTATTTCCATGCATTTGTAGTTCTTGTTTTTGTAGATATTGAGCCAGTACAGATTTCCATTTGGAAGTCTAACAGAACATTCCTGAAGAGTATATAACATATTTTGTTTCTATTTTCTAGTTTTAGGTTTTCTGTAAATTACTATAAATACAAACAAAAAATTAGTCTTGGCGGGGAGATGGTAGTTACCGCTAGCAAAATTATAGAAAATATGCCGTATTTTCAAGATGCCATAACTAAGGTGTTAACAGTCAGATTTAGTTGAATTTTTTTATGCTTTGCATGTGCACTCTGTAGTTTAAAATAAGCAGAGAATGGTTGTTCTAGATATCACTGTTTGGTAGGAAAGAATTTTTTAACACATAGGTGACAATTTAGTTTTACGGTTTCTTCCCTTGACGTAGGTACGCTTTTTTCCATTTCTGTAGCTTAGATTTTTGTGAAACTTTGGTAACTTACTAACAATGGGTACTGCTATTTACCCTACCTCAATCAGTCTAATATATACAATATTACTGCCTGAGAACTGCATGAAAACTTCACGAGTACAAAAAAAGACTTTTTTTAAAATAAAAATAGTTGTAAATTCTGTATATTCAAGACTTTTCCCAAAATTCTGGTGATGGAGATTTGTCATCCATCCATAATGAATTCCTGAAAGTTTAATTATTTTAGCGTGAATAGTTTTTTAGAAAATGGTACCTGAAGTACAAAAAATGTAATTTTACAGGAGAGCGAAAAGAAAATTACATGCATGTTCTAACCTTATGGTATTTTATCCATCCAGGTCGCTCTGCTTGGCTTAATAATAACGCAACATATAAGACCTATATATCAAGATGTTCAGAAAACTATGCTTTATTACATGAGCCAAAGAAAAAAAAAATCGATTTTTTTGACATTGGTAACTACCATCTCCCGTTAAAAAGAGTAGGTTCATTTCGAAGTTCATCTTTCTGTAAGGTAATATTTAGAAGATTTAAAACAATTTCATATTTCTTTACGTTGGAATTTAATTAATTATAATCATACATAACCATTTACACCCATAAGCTATCATTAAACTATATATATTTATTCGACTCCTTGCGCTATGAGTTTCACTTAAAAAAGGGTATCATACAAAATATGTTGATAATAATTAGAAGATTTACAAAAAAAATATATATATATGAACGGGCTTGATATTGTGTCTACTAAGAGTGTAATTCTTTTTTTTTTTTCCTACGACCTCGTTTTGGTTACCTCCTGCATTGAGGGTTGGTCGTATGAAAAATAGTTCCAGACAAAAGTTTTGGATAACACCATAATGTTTATAATAACTTTGAATGGATTTAATACTGTGACTGCTTAGCAAGTCACGAAATTTTTTGCCCTTCAACCCTTATTTTTTCCACTCTTGAGCTAATGGTTGGGACACTTCCTTAAATGGTTGATACTTCATAGGAAACTTCCTGTGACCTTATAAGGTCGTTTGTCAATTTCATTGGGCCGTAAATATTAATTATGGTCATCTCTTAGCTTTTTAAAATTATATCCTCTGTGGCCTTTCCGTTGTGTGTCTGTTGATTAAACAGACCACTCAACGAAGAGGCCACAGATGAAGATTCAGTGATGGTGTTTTTATTAAGCCTTTAGAAATTGTATTTTATAAATGTGACAAGATGTAAGACAATACAGTTTTGATTTTAATTATTGAAGCATCCAAAGCAGCAAAAGAAGATGCCCTGAAGATGGCGGAATTACGCCGAAAGACCTAGGCGAATTATAAAATAAAATATTGTTAAGTTACTGGTATTAAGTCTATTTTATTTTATATAATCTAAAGATAACTGTTCCCTGCCATTCGCAGTTCAACCCTAATCGAATCTTCATGTCTCTTGTTACACTTCCTATGTATGACAAATGTTATTTTACAAGATATGGCAAGATATGGCAATGCGTCGTTTCCCTTTAAGTCATGTTAGCTATTCTGATTTCACCAAACATGGTTATTTAATTTGTAAACTTATCAAAACCATATCATACTTTAAATTGCATATTAAGATATAAATAATTCCAGTTCATTTCATTAATGTCTTAAGTCTGTTATTTTTTTTTTTTTATGTTTTTACACTTACATTTATTTATTTATTATTATTATTATTATTATTATTATTATTATTATTATTATTATTATTAATATGGCAATTTTTTTAATTATTACAAATTACAAAAATACATATTATTACAAAATTATTACAAATACAAATATAAATAAAAACTTATAAACACAATTAGTACAATTTCAAAAGAGTATTATTAGCCCCGCATGTGCATAGCTCGTGTTCGCGGTCAGTTCAGTCATACCAAAATTATATCTTGAACATTATATCAAAAACATACATATTATAGTTTTAGGCAAAAAATAAAAATAAATAAGATTGCTCATATGAAATAAATACATGAATGAAGATACGAAAAAATAAATTACAATAACATAACAGAGATACAAACAAAATACCTCATGTTAAAATTTAAAAATTAACAGTTGAGAATGAATAATGGAAAAAAAAAAAATCTCGGATTGAAGTAGATGTGAATGCTCGAAAGATGATTGTATTACAAACTGGCATATGTTTAAAATTTGAATAAATTTTCATCGTATAAGCAGTTCCTCACAGAAAGCTGTAATGGTTTTGTTTTCTTGTTTACAGCACAATGCCTTCCGACAGTATGGACGACATCGAACTGAAGAACATTCAGCTTCAGTTCCCTAATGCGAGGACATTGTCCCGGGATGACTCCAGCGTCCTGGAAGAGCGAGTGGAGACAGGAAGAGGAAGTGTCCTGGTCGCCGTGCAGGGCAACAGATCGAAACCAGCCATCCTCACCTACCACGACCTGGGTCTCAACTGTAAGTAAACATATTCTCATTATTTTACCTTAGGAGCCATTGGAATTACTGAGAACATGATCACATGAAACTGCGCCATATGCTCGATTATAGTAACTTGATCGGCATAATATTTTTCAATAATCTAGAACAGACTTTTCTCGCATTTCTTAGGCTTTGAGCCTGTGTTTACTCTTAAAGGCATCGGTTTTTCACTGTGTAACGAAATTGCAGTAACCCTTTCGAAGCATAATAGGCTAGCATTTTAAGTCTATTTTTATTTTATTTTTTATCAGAGTAGAAGAATGACTGGTACACAGCATTGCAGGCATGTTAAAATTGTTTGATTTATTTAAAATAGACAAATGTGAACAATTAAGTAATTTCTTTTTGCTAAAATGGAGAGTGAACAGTAGAATATTTGAACAACTGTAGGCCTACTTTCCTAATACCCAACTGAATATCTTTCATCTCCTATCCTTTTTGCACTTCATGATATCTTTGAAAATGTGATTATTTCTTCCTACTCCTTGAATGACAGCCGTTGCTTTTAGAAAAACTCATCTCTAATGAGCGACTAGAGCATAAAAGAAGATCTTTCTTTCCATAAGGGCCACGATTGTTGAAGGGAGACAAATACGAATTTTTGCAGCTTCTGAAGTTTCTTTTTATAATCTTGCAGCCGGGGTAAATCTCTGCATATTCTTTGAACTCCCACAGTGGCTTCACAGCAACATTGTATCGTCCTCCGCCTTCTGTTCCTCTTTTTTCTCGTCCCTTTTTTCTTTTGTTTCATCATCCTTCAGCCTAATTATCTTTCTCCCTTATTTTCTCTCATAATCTGTATAACTGTTTGAGCTGTGTTCATTATTGTAATAGGAAGTTTAGGGTATAGGCATCTGAATATTGAACTTCTGAACTTCTGGAACGTGTGTGGCACCACGTGTACACACTTTTAATGGGGCACTCACTTCAATAATGAAATAAATGAGACAGAAGAATGTGGAAATGCAGTATTGTCTAAATTCTTTATTATGTGACTCCGGTGGATGTAGGAATTTCTCAAATGAACTATTCGTAATGGCGAATGATATGTTTTTCCAAGCCTGTTATGCAACTCTAAAGAGTGACCCACTTTTGCCAGGCAAACGGTGTTTGGGAAGAGTGAAATTCCATTTCTTTGGCGACGGTCCGTAGCTGCTAAGACGGTAGAGAATAGTTAACACCCGAAAAGAGAGGGACAGCAGAGCACAGTTTCATCCTATCTAGACACCATTATAGTGAATTAAGTCAGACATGCCTATAGGTTTATTGCTTGTTAAGAAAGAACTTCCATTAGTGGATACTGAAATTGGATGCTAGTTTTTAGAATGTATAGTTATTACTTCCATCGCCTATTCGTTCTTTCTTAGAAAGGTAATTTATTTACTGTTGTCATTGTTGGAGAAATAGAGCTAGAATATTCGTTAATAGACCAATGAAATTGGTTAGGAGACTTACCTAATGGATTTTCTTAGTACAAGCCATAATACAGTACTTTGACAGAACAGATTCAGTAATAGAGAAATGGAGATAATGTAGAAAATAATTAATGCAGTATTGGGCACTTCCATACAAAAAAGGACCATAAAAGCAGTGCTAATGATAACCACTTAAGAGACGAGGGATAAGTTGGCAGTGCTTTGTTAAGAAATTTCCTTTGCAGCACAGCCTGAAGAGAGACATGAATATTTTAGTACAGCTGGCGTGTTTAAACTGTTATCTCCCTTCCTCAAACTTGGGTATAACCACGACATGACGAGGACTTGTTAGTGTCAAGAACATTCCGTCCATTGATGCTCAACTTGGATATAGTCTGTACCGTATTATCTTTCTCCCACCTGCTTTTCTATTAGTCCACAATGCCTTGGAGAAATGTATTCAGTAACTTAATTATATTCGTATTCAGTTGTGTACAGATTCCAACAACTGTTCAGTAATATGGCAAGCTGTATTCCTCTTTTTCGATTATGGATTTCGATAGGAAACTTCCACAAAATCTTTTTATCATTGAAAGTCTCACACACTGGAACTGAAGGCAGTTATTTTTAAATAATCTGTTGTACTTGACATATTTCTTTGCGATATTGCTAGAAATTTAAAGTACGTTATGTGTGATAGTTTTCATGGATTTTTAAATTTCATTCAATGATTCGAACTATGTTAAAATTAAAATTAGGTTAGGTAGGCCTATATTAAAATAACATCTATGAATTCAAAATTTTCTGTTGTTATTAAGCAAGGTAAAGATCATGCTAAATATTCATGGTTTCGTATTATCAACCTGAAAATATTTTTCATGCTTCTCTTCATAATACCCTTCTGCGAAATAAAACGCATGCACCACTTGAGTATATACCGGTAGTGTCGAACGGGAGGTCCAGAAAATCAGTTCATCTGACATAGCACGATAAGTGCTCTTTTTTTCCAATTTACTTGCAGAAATCGTGGAATTTTTCCAATGTATATAAATTCTCATATAATATTTGCTTTGATATTGTGTAGGTATAACCGTATAGTAATAATATAGTAGTTAATCCTCACAATCGCCAACAGCATAGCACTCCCGAAAAAAAGGTTTATTTGTCGCCTAGGCCGCCGTCCACCTCACCGACAAGATGTTAAGGATTGTAGGTCATCAGAGAAGATCATTTTTTGTTCAGGAACATAGACTATACCCCCAAACACGTTGCATGGGTTAACGTGCTCTACTAATAGTTTCAAACATCAAATAAACACAATTGAGCACAAATTACATTTTATTGAAAAAACTTGTTCTCACAATAGGTGTTCAAACAGTCGACTCTGTGCCTCATTACATGCTCCACACCATCGCAGCAACGTTTCCCAAGCTCTGTCGAGTAAGTTATGGCAGAATTCTGTTTGATGTATTCAATCACATGATTTATTCGGCCAATCAGCTGAGTTCTGGTAGCAACGTACACCATACTTTTGACATGCCTCCAAAGAAGATATCAAGGGGCGTTAAATCGGGCGAACGCGCTGGTCACGCAACAGGTTCTGCTCGTCCAATCCAGTGTTCCCCATAGTCGATTATTAGTTGTGACTTGTGCTCTTCCATCCAAACCGAAGTGTTCTGGGGCTCCATCATGCTGGAACCAGACAGCTTGGGGATCATTGCTGGGATGTGACGCAGGCTCTTCATGTGACCCCAGAAGAAATGAAGAGCGTAGTGTAGGCTACATGACTCCTGTCGAAACTATTAAGGGTAAAATCCCAAATATGGGACCGCCTCTAAATATGGGCCCTCGTCAAATCTCGCTCAATAGGTGGTGAACTCTGGTGGAAAGTTATAAAACCTCTTCAGTTTTCTTCTGTGAGTGAATAGTGGCCATTGCGAAGACAAAGCTTCCGTGTTGTGCTTTCTATTTTCCATTAAATTTCTTAGCGAAAGGTGAGCTTTTACAGGCAGATATTTATAACATAATTTCTATATATAATTATTAAACTTATTGACCTGGTTGCTTGGATTGTAACAGCCGCTGACGATGTGCGCCAAATTCCTGGGATGCTAGAGCGTGTGTGACATTCCTTGAGGCGACTCTGTGAAGTTTGTCGTGATCATTGTGGTCGATATTTTGAACAGTTACTTTAAACAGATGAAAGCAATGCTATTACTCGATAATGATCCACCGGATACTGGGTTCCTTATATGAAAAACACTCAGAAAACATTCATGAACAACTTGTGAAAGTTTGTTGGTAGAGTTATTATTCACTCTGTATAATATAATGTAAATCTGCGTCGATTTATTAAAGTGTATTTGTAACTATATTTTAGAAATAAGAGCATAGAATTAATTTTTTTAATATGCCGAGTAGGCTTACTGTAGGTTATAGAAATTTATCAGCTTAAGCTGGTAAACATTCCTCCCTTATAATATTGTCTTCCACTGCTGCAAGTCTTCGTTTCATATCAGCTTTGCTTGTTCTCTGGCTGAAAATAAAATATAGTCTTTGATGTTTCAGAATAGATGTTGAAAAAGATTGAAGTTTTTGACTATCCTTCAGACATACGCAATCTACATAAAAAGTATGAATTCGAGTGATGCGGATTTTCTTTACTCCTTTCACAACTTTTCTTCTTTTCAGTTACAATAAAAACGCGCACACATAAAACAAAGTATAACAAGGAAACAAATAAATAACAAACTTGACGAGCTCCCAAGAGCTTGCTGACATAGAGAGGAAGGCAAGTATTGATAACTTTTATTTATGGTTTTTTCCCCAGACGTCTCCAGCTTCCAGGCATTCTTCAACTACATCGACATGCGGGCGCTGCTGGAGAATTTCTGCGTGTACCACGTGAACGCCCCCGGACAAGAGGAAGGAGCTGCCACATTGCCTGATGAGTAAGTACCATTCACAGAGTTAAAGAATTTAGTTTTCATTTTAATTTCTAACTTAATAGTAGAGAGACGAAGACTTTGTGGTCATTCAGAAGGTCAGAGAGTCCTTATTATCAAAGTAGTTGGTTGGCTTGTAGAAAAGAATTCAAACAAATTTATATAGCTGCTTTCATCTATTGTTATAACTCTAATAATAGCTGAATTATAATAATGATAATTTCAATTATTTTAATTTTCCTACTGAGCTGTATAATTTGATTTTGTTAATATACACTCCACCTATGCTCAGTATGTATTAAAATTTTAAGACATCTAACCTATTTTAAAACATAATTTATCCCTTGACATTTGCCTTGTTTAAAAGTAGTATAAGCTACTGGTCTATAAATAAATAAAAGACCTATGTATAGCCCGTGCATTTAGACGTGAACACTGTAAACACGATGCGCAGTGGTATCAGTCTCACGTGATCCATACTAACAACACAGCCCCTTCCGTCCCGCCCTATCTCTGCGGCGCATGCAAGTGTTCACGTCTAAATGCACAGGCAATACATATAATACAATAGTCAAAACCTTATTAAAATTCTTAACTCATTTAAAAAATGTTTAAAGTCCTTAAAATTTTTCAAGTCTTGTGTTAAAATGCATATGTCTTCTTACACGACGCGTTTCGACGTTAATTTCGTCATCTTCAGGTCTATAAAACATATTATAGGTATTAAAATTTGTTGTTGTATTATGAGTAGTGTGTGGTATTTATGTGATAATGTTTGACGATCGGATTAACAGGATTTGTGTGCCGATTTGAAGTATAAAGCAAAAGGAAAAAAAGTTATAAGTAAAGACAGTATTTCCATGCACTTTCAAATCTAAAAAATGAAAGGATTCATGCACATCAGAATTAAAATGTACATTTTATTGTCGAATGGCACAATGAAGGCTTGCTACCAACAGCCTTTCCAGATTCATTAGTCAAGTTCATGTGTGTATCCGTCAAAATGTTTTGTACGCAGAAAATGACCTTCCTTCGTCAGAAGAAGTGACAGGTGCGAACTTAAACTATGATATTTGAGGCAAAGTGAGTCGGAACTCGTTGTCTTCAACATTTTCACTGCAAGTTGCTTTTTATGGAATACATAAATCCATAATCATGATTGATAACTTTGTCCAGTTTATCTTTAGCTAAATATCCAAATCCCCATATGCGATTTAATACGAAACATGTACTCAAGCTAAAAAAATGAATGTAATGTGCAGTATAAATTTCAAAATACAGGTATGCTTTATTAAACCTAAAACCCCAAAAATTTGCATTAAGCTTGAAATTGTTCCTTAAAAGGCCAAAACATGCAAATATGCGCAGAAAACGTAAACTTATTTGAATCAGTAAGCTTATATAAAAAATGTATTTGAATGGAAAACCTGTCTTTAGTTATAATTTATAAGTTTCGACAGATGCAAAAAAAGTTGTTCTTAAGTTTAACATCTGCCATGGTCTAAAGCATTTTGAAAAACAGGCGAATGAGGATTTGAGCAGATATTAAATGAAGCACAAATGTGTTAAATTCTATCATTTCCGTTCTATTGAGTTGCTGTGCAGCGTGGATATACCGGTAACTTAATTATTGTGCCTCTACCAAGGCTCATCGTTAACCCTTCTGATATACAGCTGTTACAAGAAAGGAAAGAAAAGGGGATAGAGAGAATGTGTAAGTTTAAAATAGATCGATTTGTAGGTGTAGATGACAAAGTAATTTCTGCAATTAAACGAATTGACAACTAACACTATGCATGTAAAATATGGTTAAACATCGCACTAAAGTCTGACCATTCTAAGAAGGAAATCTGAAGTAAAACAAAGTACATCTGCCTCACATTACTCGTATGACTTAAGAGTGAGACAGACATACCGGTTTTTGTTTATTTTGTATTTGTTTCTTAGCTCGGCTGGGGTATAGTTTCATCCTGCATTAGATCAGGGCATGAAATTTTAAGTTTGAAGGCAATAGCCAAACCAATAATTTTAGTTTCCATGATTATTACTAGCGATCGGACTTTTAGGTGCTTATAAAACAGAAAATATTTATTGTTTATGTGGCTGAAAAGTGGAAAATATGTTTAAAAAATATGAAAATATTTTAATTCACTTATTTAACCAATATTTTCAGAAGTACTCATCTAGTCATTCTAGTCAGCAAGTGTAAACTGTTGCAATGAACGACAAAAGTAGATCTTAAGTTGTGCATCTTAAAGCTGTGACGATTTTCACGGAACAGAGACTAGTATCTTAAAAATGTACGTTCAACATCGCAGGATGTTAATCTTGCATATTTGTAACACGCAATGTCACTGACACTCAGATGTTCCATCTGCTCCAAGTTCTCTACACTGTTACCCATTAACATATCCGAAATCTTGAGCAACACTTGTAACCCTTCATTCTTATTTAGGCATGACAGGAATTTGTGTTAAATTTTGTTTGCTTTTGAACCACTGATTTTGTTAAGTTTGTTTTCAATGTGTTTGATTTCTTTTATTGATTCTGTCAACAATTCTTTTGTTGTTTCGAACTTAGTAGTGCAGTGTGAGAGGGAACAAATTTGCACTAATAAAGGCCAAATCAACACTGATTAAATTGTCTGACTCAACATAACGCAACACATTGAAAATATATGGCGCAATTTTACAAAAAAACAGTCAAAATATTCATTTCTAAACATGATATGTAGTAAAATATGTAAAAAAAAATATATGTTACCAAAATATTTATTCAAATAAGAAATATCGAAAATATTTTTCTTTTTTATGTGATATGCAACTCAGTATTTTGAATCCAAAGGTCCCAACCGGAACTTTGACAAAGTCCAGAAATCATAAGTAATTGAGAGAAAAGAAAAGAAAGTATTTTCCTAAAAGTCCGAGCCCTAATTATTACATTGTTACAGTACTGCCTTTGGGAATTGCGAAGAGCTACTTTCTCCACTTTGTTCTGTACATATAAAACATATCACTTGTATCGGTTTTAAATATGCAAAATTTAAATAAATAAATAAATAAATAAGCACACTCCCACTGAACTACCCCCGCTTAAAAATTCTAATTACAGGTTTTAGTTTTTTGCATAGCACCAATAATTTGTAAAAAACTGTTAAGACAAACAAAATATTTTGGAAGTATTTCAACTGACTGTAAACTTTAACGGCTGTAACCAGGGCCGTCGCGTGGGCGGGGCGAGCGGGGCGCCCCGGGCGCCGCGACCAGGGGGACGCCGTGGCAACGGCAAAAATAAAACAACAAACTTTGAAAAAATAAGTAGGATATACATAACATATTTTTTAAAGTTAGGTATAACTGAATTTTGAATATTACGTTGTATGTTTTTATTGAACAAATAAATATTTGACACCAATAACTTTAGGCCTATATTTGTACTAAGTTATCCCAAAATAAATATTTCCTTATAAAGACATATTTACGATCAACTACGTCACAGGAGAGACTGAATTCTCTGGCTTTCTTGTCCATTGAAAACGACGAAGCACAAAAAATAGACTTGATGGAAATTCTAACGACATTTGCTCGTGCAAAAACCAGGCGAATGCCATTTAATGTTTAGTACCTTATCTTAATTTGATAAACGCGGTTCCCTTTTCTATATTCTATTCAATGTATCGCGGTTTCCCACACTATTAATTTGTAGTCCATTAATAACACCTACAGTATTTTTTATGATTGTTAAGATTTTCTAACATTACTAAACTTGTATTAATTTGATTTTCAATACAATTTTATAAAAAAATTTAAATAATTTTATTTCCGGTATTTTTGTAAGGTAATCCGATTAAGTGTCTCTTTCTTTCTTTCTTTCTTTCTTTTTCGTAGTTTTACCTCTCCCTTTTAGGATTTAAGCGACCCATGCCGCCCGGGCCTTACAGGGCCGCGACCTGTCGGGAGAGGGATTACCTTTGGATCACATACATACTTTTTTGACCAGACAAGGACATGGAGGGCCTCCCCGGATGAGTGATCAGCCCAATGCCGGGGCCACCTCCGAGACAACACGAACACATAGGACGATACACACCATTCACACACACACACTCACTCAGAACAAGGCGAGGATGAGGATGAAGATGATAATGACGGCCAGATGATATCCGGGGACCACAAGGGCCTAAAGTTACCTGACATTTGTCTCATAGGTGAGGGAAAACCCCGGAAAAAACCTCACCTAGGTAACTTGTCCCTACCAGGAATCGAACCCGGGCCCGCTGCGTGAGAGGATTGGACGCATCCCCTGAGCCACAGCGGTGAAGTGTCTCTTTTGGGCACAAAAATACAGACAGCGACACAACCCGACGCGCAACTTGGCTAACGAGCGACTGGACGCGATGCGGCTTGGAACTTGTCCAGTCCACGTCGCCCCAAGTCGCGTCGCTCATTGCGTGTTTAATCCCAAATGTTTATATGTAGGCCTATTTGATAGTGTCGCGTCACGTCGCTCGCTGTGTGTTTGTGTTTGAATCCTTACAGATAGGTGGAATGTCGGGTGGGTGCACGTGGGATTGAGTTTGGGGGGGGGGCGCCTGAAGAAATCTTGCCCCGGGCGCCAACAAACCACGCGACGGCCCTGGCTGTAACATACAACAGCCAAACACAGGAACTAAATGTTTTGTTACTAGAGGAATTAGAACAACGATTGGCTAAAACACATTGAACCAAACTAATCAAAATCGCGTGGGAAATTCGGATTTTTTCGAACGTTTCCTAATAAATTCAGCCCATGCCAGAAGTGAATGCTTGTAGCAATATCTACTATTACTTTGAATTTTGTTGCGGAAACTATGGTAAAATTTAAAAAAATTAATTAAGCTAGCAGTTTTTCAAAATTGAATCTTCGTCACATCCTTCAGAATTCTGGTCGCCAATGACCATTTGGGAACCGAAAATTGCACTGCGTTAGATAATTAGTAGATATCAATAAATCAATAATGAATTAATATATTTTCGTAGTCTACTAAAGAAACAATGTATTTTGTACACGTAGTATATCATAAGGAAGTACAATTATGAGGAAAAGACTGAGCTTTGCTGGAACACAAATTATCACTTGCTCGTTTGAAGTTAACACAATAATTACAGCAGACATTAAGCAATGGAATCTGGATAAATATTACATCACATGTAAGAAATTAACGTGCGAATGTCATTGTTACTACTGACTTTCCGCCTTGATTTCCTGTGATGTTTGCCACCTTCATAACTAGCACGGTGAAATTGGACTGCTATTTTCTCTTACCGTACGCTTTCTTCACCGTACTGTTTCAAAACAGTACATTATGCAATGAGCCCATAAAAGCATTTATTAAGATACGAGTAAGTTTATGAAACGAGCAAAGCGAATCGTCATCATTATGAATCCCGTTAAAAGAACTCCCTTGTTATATGCAAACAGAAACAAAACTGCAAAGCAAAATGCTTACTGGAAACTGTATTTAGGTTTCTACACCCTTACTTGCTTAAACTCGAAAGATTTCATTTGCAGACCTGTGTGTAGTTAATGATTAATTGATCGCTTACATATTGTCTATGCCTTCTTAACAAGTGTTTCTACTTTCTCCTGTATACATCAGACTAGCATGAAATACATAATAGTTTTGATACATAGGAAGAGCGAAGGAACTAAGAACAGTAAGAGCAAGCGCCGGTTCATTTAGAATCTTGGTGAAATTGCTGCTTTATTCGTGGTGGATCAGGTCAGCATTTTTAGAGATTTCCTCGGGGTTTTCCCATTCTCCGAACTTAATTCTTCCAACGCTCTTCATTCTCCTACCTCGCTTTTATCTTCATCAACACTCCTCACAAAAGGCTCCGGCTGTCATTCTCACGTGTACCTGGTACAGTGGTATTAATCAGAAGTGACAGTCTAAGCATGGATGCGCAGTAGATGCAGACGAGTCCATTAAAGATTCGTATCGCGTGTAGGGATCGGTGGTGTCGTTGCTTTCAGTGTGGTAAGACCGTAAATGTAATTCAGAAACAAGAGACCTTGTTACAATCGCTTCTCCTCTCGCTAGTCTAGTTCAACATTCTTACCCCTTCCCATACTTCCACATGCATCACTTCCCCATAAGCGTATCTGGCTGTAGCCTCTGATTAATGCCACTGTACTGTACCTTCATGTAGCAGGCAGGGTTTGGGGCGGATTCCACAACTACAGAGTTCTGAGCCTCCCGTTAGTAATTTAACGGATCCGGAGGTCTCTGGTTGGTATATTGGTAGGGTGAAACTTAGATTCCTAAGATAGAGTGGCAGTCTATCCGCTTAATAAAACAAGGTAGTAGGCCTACTAGTAGCAGGTGGAAAGGGTTTATCCCTTGTTAAATAGGCATAGGCCATGTGTAACCGATGAATTAGTCGTTAACTATACACAGGTCTGCATATGTCTGCATATCATCGAACGTTTTATCATCCCATTCCATAATTAGGTTAGTGCGATAGATAGGCATAGTAGTCGCTGTGCGGACTATAGACGCTATTCTTTCACTCCGTAAAAAAAGAGCATGCTGCTTCTTTTTCTTATTAGTAATATCATTAGCGCTTCTGATTTACAAAAGATTCCAATCAGTGAAAATGGAAGAAATATTTCCAGATGATATTAGACAATTCTAAAGCCGGAGGTTCATTTCCGCGCTTACCTGAGCCCGCCATTCAACCCTATTGTGTGCTAACTCCATCCAACCATCCTTCGTAAATCCTACTTCCCTCAAATCTATCCTCCCACCTACGTGTAGGTCTTCCAAGTGGTATTTTCCCTTCGGGTCTCCCAGCCAATATTTTTGAGATATGTCTTTCCTCTTCCATTCGCGCAACATGTCCATCCCATTTCATTCTCCGTGATTTAATTACCCTTACTATATCCGGTGAAAAGTAGGCCTACAGGTCATGAAGTTCGTCGTTATGCAGTATTCTCCGGTCCCCATTTTCATCTTTCTTAGGCCCAAATGTTTTCCTAAGCACCCTGTGTTCGAACACACTCAGATTATGTTCTTCCCGAAGAGTAAGTGACCATGTCTCACCTTCATATAATATAACCGGCAGGATAATTGTCTTGTAAATATATATATATATATATATATATACACACACACACACACACACTTACACACACGAAACATTTATAAAGGTATTTTAAAGGAACAGCACCTCAATCGTGATAGGCAAGATGTTTTCCCAGAGTCCTCGATGTCTGAATTCCAGTTCTGAGTTGTATTGACAGAATTGATTATTCATGTTTGCTTCCCCCATTCTGACTCACTTCTGGAAAAGTCAGCTATTAAATAACAAGGGAAGCTCATATGAGATTTATAGGCCATACTACTTCCAGCTTGAAAATACTGACGCCTTTCGTGGACGGAACAGATATGAAATACACAGCATTCCTTGTGCACATCGAGTTTACAGATTCAGGAAACAAATTACTGTGGTTTACGAGGGAACATGTGTGAGGTGTAAACCTACTTTATTAGCTGCCTGGCCTCGCCTGTCCATTAAGGTGCAGATAGTAAAATATGAGCAGTTTCCACCGTATATGTGATTAAAAATATATATTATTAAATATCTCCATTTTGCGTTTAATTGAATTGCTTGTTTATAAAGATATTTACAAACTTTCCCAAGAATTGTTCGCAGTCTTTTGATATTAAAATAAAATGCGTTGGCAATTCCAAACAAAAAAATGTTCATTTTCTGTGGTATATAAGAATTTATTTTATAAGCTAAATACATTTGTTTTCACTTCCCATTAGGAAGCTATGTAAGTGAAAGAAATGAGACCGGCTAATATGTGCGAAAGGGGTACGCCGTAGCGTAGTGGTTGAGGCGCTGCGCTACAAGCCGGAAGGTCGCGGGTTCGATTCCCGATGAGGTCGTGGAGTTTTTCAATTGGCCTATTCCTTCAACTCAGCCTCTCAGCCTCTAAAAGAATGAGTACCAGGAGCAATCCTGGGGGCAAAGGCGGCCGGTGCGTAAGGCTGACAACCTTACCACCTTCACGTGCCGAATGTCCAAAATCTGGGAGCCTCAACCTCCTGGGCCTCCTTGGTCTGTATAGGGATCACAAAAAAAGTGCGAAAACGTTTTATCAATAATGAATTTGTATTTTTTGTTATGTGCAATTTAGTTCTATAAAAAGGCTATATCTGGCATTGAAATCAATTCATCAGTTGAACTCAAGGCAATACAAGTTCCCAAATTGGCTTCGTTTGTTTAGGTGCAGCATTTTGTGTTTTACATTTCAAGTTCCTGTACTCATCTGCACTCTGCTGACACTGACCTACCGTAATTCAAAATAGGGTACGTTTTTCTTCTTACAAAGAAAGCTGAGCACAATGAGCCTTGTCAACAGCCACGTGTTTAGGAAGCTCCATTAAAATGAATTTGACGCGATGCTAGTACGGTACAAGATCAGTAAACTATAAGCCTTGAGTACGGTACGGTTGATCCCCAACATGCACTGCACTCAGAATAATTCCATCCAATGTCACAACACACAAAACAAAATCTCTACAAAATAAAATATATGTTCTTCACTTCATCAAATATTAGCCAAACATATATTATGAAAATAATACCGTTCAACCGAATCAACTCTAGGGCCGTTATGTCACTAATCATTTTTTACCGGTGCAATACCGGCTCCACTATGAATACTGTAGACTACCAACGCATAACCCTAACATGAAAGAGAGATTACTTTTGGCACGATCAACTTGTCCATAATACATCAGAAAACCTGTTAACAATATGGTGAGTAGATCAAGAAGTGTGCTTTAGAGACGTAAAGAACTGATTAAGTCTGACTTTAATTAAGTGTGTGCTGGTGCGATTAACCAATGAAACCGCAGGACATGTTACAAGTTTAGTCAGTTGTTACCCTCCATATTGTAGGCTACATATAGTGGAATTACTGAAGTATTGTTGCTGTTTCTGCCATCCTACAATAGGATAATGAGATTAGATCCGTTTACTTAATCGAAACATTTTACTTTATTAATTTGTTTATCTTAAAAAAAAGCGAGCTCTTTTTATATTTTTTATTCAGCGTGAATTAGTACAAAATACCCCAGTTAATCGGCAAGCAGAATAATCATTCAGCAGTATTTGAATAATTTAAAATATACTGTATACTAGTTATGTTATTAGTTCTAAAGGTGAAGTGCTTTGTGCATTTCTGCATATATAGCTATTTTCATAACTAGGGTGTGAAACAGCTAACTTAAAAAATGTTTACTACAAATGCTAAAAAAGTAAAAAAAAAAAAAAAAAAAAAAAAATTAATAATTTATTAGATTGTATTCAGTGATGCGAATTTTACTAAGGTATTAGCTTTTAACTAGATATTCATCTTATTTATTTATTTATTTCCTTCTTAATTGTTCCTTCTAATAGCTTCGATAATTATTATGAAAAAATCATATGAATTAAAAACCCGCCACCAACATAGACATCTTTGAGGTGTATTTAATTCGATGACTCTTAGAGATTTTTTTTCATTAGATCAAGTTTGCTCCTTATTTAATATTGTACGGGTTTCCAGTATGAAGACATAAATAATTAATAACAATATTATTGGACAAAGAATCTTGAGCAAGTTGAGCAAAAAGAAATTTGTCAAAACCTTCAGTTCAAGTGAGGTTACCGAATTTGCTTGAAGTTGGAGGGCTTTATTAGTAACATCACCGCTTCCTACATCACTACTTTAATTAGTCTATCGCGTGCTTGAATGGAACCATACCTGTACAGAACGTCCCAAAAGGAAGGTCAGCACGCGAAAGACTTTCAGAGCTGGCTGGAATGGCCGGCCGCAATGCAGAACAGAGTGACAATGCAGCACCAGAACAGAGCCTGGTGGTACAACCTAGTCCACGCAATATAACCGTGCTTACGTGCACATCAGTTTGCAGCATAATCAGCAAGCCAATCGTATTTCCTTCGAAATCTATTATTGCCAGAATAAAGCTATAGGCCTAAGACGTATTTTCCCCCTTTTGATATAGGTTGTCCAAAACTCCACCAAGTGCGTTTCCACCTCTTGTGCTATCTTGAAAACGAATTATGTAACATCAAGCGGACTGTGAATGAAATATTACAGGCTTTGTTATTGTTTAGCTTGGTCAGGATTTAATTTAGATCAAATTAATCTCGCCTCTTAAAGTTGAATAATAAAAGAACTCTTTATGCTACGGTTGAGTTCCAAGGTCGGATGCTGTCTAAATACTTTTGCATTGCTTAAGTGTTTTCCGAGATTGTCCTTCAGTTCCTTCTGTTCCTGTTTCATAACCGTCCCTTTTTTATGCTATCGCTATTAATGTGTTTGTGGCTTGTTTTGTCCACATTTTATGCGAAAGTGAGCACGTATATTGAAGTACACCATGTTCCGAAGTTAGGTTGCATGATCAATATTTTCTTTATTACTTGCAGTTTTTGTTCTTTTTCCAGAAATTACATATAAGTTTTTGATTCAGCCTCCCATTACTTAATTTACTGCTGTTTACTTTAGAAACTGTCTTTATGTGAAATACATTCACTTTACTAAACTTTTTTCAAACAGTTTGAGCGCCTGTGAGTATGTTCAATTGCACAGAATTGTATTTAAAAATAATAATAATTACATATATGCGTTAATTTTCTGAACAGTGTCTTCTTTTGCTTTCAAAACTTTGTTTGCAAAAGCTAAATTTTGTTACAGAAGCATATAATCAGAAATATTTTGTAAAAATCGTATACTTGGCCTAATTCTAATTAATGTAATTACATAGAGCATTAAAGTACAAAGCTTGTTCCTTAGTGTTATGTTCATTAAATGTTTATTTCCCTAACACACGCAAGTGTTAAGGTGCACTATACGTATTCTGTACCTGTAATTATATAAAGCGGTGGTCGCCAGATGTCAGATGTAACTACTTGCCCTAAAGTTAGTCTACTCCATGGAATGATCAAATTATAACTTCCTCTTTGTACTCACTAAGCAGGCATATGCTGTAAGTATTTTGTTCACAATATATACCATTAAATTAGTTTTATGAGGTGGTGTCATAGTACGGTACTAAAATGCTGTTGCTTTCATCCATTTTAAAGAGAGCTAATTGTTTCATAATTATATTTATTGTAATTGAACTTAACAGGGAAGGTAGGATTAGACTGAAAAAGTGAAAGCCATAGCCAGGATTCGAACCACAGATCTTGGGTTCTCCTTGCCGCTGCTCTGCCATTTAAGCTAGCGTGGCAACGTGCAGGTACAACATTAAATTCTCCAACTGTCTCGCATATCCCGGTATTCCGTTGGCTTAGTAGCTGAAGTGGCAAAGCAGCGGCACGGAGAGACGAAGGTCTGTGGTTCAAATCCCGGCTATGTCATTGAATTTTTCAGTCTTACTCTACCTTTCCAGCTTAGCCTACACATGGCCCGTGTAAACTTAACAGTTTCATAGTTATAGGCTATATTTAGGAAGAAAGTGAAGAAGCATAGAACCAAATACGCCTTTCCCCCTCCTAACCTGAATATTTCAATCCTGGATAATTCGGAAGTCCGAAGCCAGTTTTAAGCTCTCCATACTTTTGTATGTTTTATGTATTCCCATGAGGTAATTTCCTTCAGCACAGACGTCAAGATTTGAGCCCATATATAAGTTACCTATTATAAATTCCATGCACGAAAAACATTCAGAGTTTCCAGCGGTGCAGCAAAAATGTTAGTGAAGTCTGTGCTCACGGTTTGTTAATTCGAGACGTAGTGAACATTCATAACTAGTCTAGTTTTTATGGTATAAAGCTTGCATGTCCGTGCTAACCTTGTAGGCCTATAGGTCAGTGTGAGAAAAAATGGCAGCGAGTCGAGTTGAAATGAGCCTCAGTGCTCTGTATCACTGTCACAGAGATGGATTATTCATCCTCTTTACCCGACAGCTTAATACATCTCCCCAACGTTCTATATAACGAATAAAACTAGTCGTTAGCGTTATAGCGATATATCGCATAAAATATTTCCTAACTAACCGAATCGGCCCAACTCATCTAATTCCTTTCTTTCTTACTCGTAGTTTTACTTCTCCCCTTTTAGGAATTACACACCCATATACTCGACAGCGACCTGTTGGGAGAGGAATTAGTTATCTATTGATCACATATACATACTTTTTTGACCAGACAAGAACATGGAGTGCCTCCCTGGGTGAAGGATCAGCTCTATGCCGGGTACACCTCTGAGACAAAGCATAGGAACATATAGGACGAGGCACAACATTCTCACACACATTCACTCTAATCAAGGCAAGGATGGAATGAAGATGATAATGACGGCCGGATGATATCCGGGGACCACAAGGGACATTTATCTCATAGGTGAGGAAAAGCCCCATCTAGGTAACTTCCGACCAGGATTCGAACCCGGGCCTGCTGGGTGAGAGGATCCATCTAATGATTTGCCTTCTAAATTGCTTATAACATCATAGTTCCGTTCCTAGGTAAACTTACAGCCGATATAGGCCTAGGTGCTATGGTGGTGACCGAAGGGGTGCCAGCTTTTGTGGGTGAGGGTAGATATTTGATAAACAAATATTTTTCTAGAATTCCTGAGTCTGTAACAATCGCTTCAGGTGTCCTAACGAGGCTGGGTACTTTGAGTCTCAGAACTTCTGATAGGATTGGAGTTTTAAACCGGGTAACTGGCTTGCATAAAAAAAAAAAAAGTATGCCTATTGAATTATGTTTTCACACAATCCCAAATGTTAGTTCGGAAACAGAAAATTGGAGAGAGATTTTTATTGACAAAACATTTTTAAATATGAATAACATCTTGGCACTTACGAAAATCAGTAGGCTCATACTATAAATAGGGGAGCGGGGGCTGGTACCGGACAGAGCCTGGTATCGGACAAGCCCAATATATCTTGCTAGCAGGTGCTTGGACGACCGGTTTTGTGATTGACAGCCTTGGCTAAATGTTTGAAGAGGGTGAACATCTTATTCAGTTGACAGCTAGTTTCGTTTGTGAGTGATAGTGCTTTTTGTTCTTTTCCGTGTAAATCGGCTTGCACGAAGATAACTTCACAAAGCAGTAACAGGAAGAAGGGTGAGTTGTGTTACATTCTAACATTTAACATCACTAACAGAAGCACTGTACTTAAGGCTATAAGCTGTAGGTTTAGAATTTAATTCTCTTCAAAGGTTCTTGGTTGAGATTTTTTTCTCTTAGGACCGTGAATCGGGTGGTATCGGACAGGAAGCTAGCGGGTGGTATCGGACAATATAGCTACTCATCCAACGTGGTTACTGATGGTTCTTTCCTTTGGTTTTAGGTAAATATGGGGAAGATAAGAGGAAAGTGGGAAGAAGGTGACATGATATTTTCCGTAACAATGTCAGGGACAAAAAATGACTATTCGAGAGGCAAGTGATTGTTTTTCAGTACCGAAAAGTACATCAGCTGAGTTTGCAACGGCTGGGCACACGAAAAATTTGCAAATTTGGAGAGGAACTCTTTATTTTATAAATGTGACATTTGTATAAAAAAGTAAAACAGTAAAACTTTATACTTTGAACATGGAAATAAGTCTTTTATGGAAAACAGTGACTGTCCGATACCACCCTCCATTTTTCAAAAGTACAAAAATCAAACTACTTTTTAATTTTCTTGTGCTAATTACATGTTTTAGTTTTAATTAAATATATTCATATAAACATTTAGTTATAAGAATAAAGTTATCTGTACAGTAGATTAAACATTTGTTTCCAGTTTCAAAAAAGAGTTACGTCGCAAAAACCTAAGGTGTCCGATACCACCCCCCGTTCCCCTATTAAACTATTAAATAATTTAGGCAAAATGCTATATGTAATTAACTATAAATGATTAGCAAAAATTGAATTAGACAATAAATTATATGTGTTTTTATAAATATTAATAATAACAATTACGACCATTCTACTTATAATTATAAAGAATCTGTTAGAATCATTAGAAGGAAGGAGATTTTATAGATAGGAGAATTGTAAACACACAAGGTGATTTTAATGCTTTGCTTTTTTCTTCGTAAATTAATGGGTCTGCGGAAAATCATAAATGTAAACGGGAGTCATTAATATGTATATGAATTAGAAATAAACTAATTCAATTAAAATGTTAGTTATTGCTACCTTCAAAGCAAACTTATTGCTTGCTTGAGGAAAATTTTCTGATTTCGGTAATCATTTAACATAGCAATAACATGTAATTAGAAATATTGAATAAAGATTATGTTTCATATCAATAAGCTTATTTGTTGCGGCTAGAGATATTTCAACCCGGCTGTATATGGTCTCCCATAAATTGTCTTTAGAATTGGCGTGTCACGAGCTGGCATGTGATGGAAATGACGATCATTGATTTAAGCAGTTCTTGGGTCAATGAGATAAAAGAGGATATCCTACTAGCATTGCTCCCTCTGCCTACCTACATTAGCAATACAAGAACTCCGTGGCGCTGTGTCCCTTGTGGGACAGGACCTTCCACACCACCGCTACGTCATGCATTAGCAACACAGTACTGACTAATTAAGTACATTATGCTCGGTTCTCAGATGTATGTACAGGTAAGGGGAAAAAAGCGGACCGACTAAAATATCTAAGTTGCCGATATGAGCCACTGCGCATGCCTAGCGGCATTCACAGGATAGCAGGGAATGTATTGAAATTTGTTCTAGACAATATAGACAATCAATTGAGAAATAATTTCACGTAATTTGTATTGCTTGTAAAAACAAACGTTTCCGTTACATCTGTTACATTTATTTACGTATCACAAGGCTCTGAAATCAGCTACAAGAGTCTGTCCGCTCCCCCCCCCCTCCCACCTGTACCTTGGATTTCTGAAGCTATGGAACATTCGAATTAACTCCCTGAGAACTTTATTTTATTTTATTTTATTTTATCATGGCATTGTGCTTAGAGTACTGTTTTTGTAAAGGACATATGCACAGAATAGGTGTCTTAAAAGTAAACAAGAAATTAAACGATCAGGAAGAAATAAATTAAAAAAGTATTTGCTTTTTTGTTTTCTCATAGTTTGTGCTTCCGATTTTCTAGTTGTGCAGTTATACTGTCAAAGAAACAAGGATTTCTTGAAAAAATAGAGAAATATCTTTATACTAGTCCAAGAGCACCGTGAGATTTAGAGAGGTTTTCTTGAAATAAGACCTGAGCAGACTCTGAGTCTGAGGCTTACATTTGGAGTTCGTGAGTTCAAATTCCCTGGCCGGCCAACCTGACTTTTTATGTGGTTTTTATCAATCAAATAGACTAATGCTGGATTTAAGGTCGCAGTGTTGAGAAGCCGGCAAAAGGTTTATACTACCCCCTTGTAATCTAATCTAATCTAATGCTGGATTTGATTTGTTTTATTTAATTTCCACATCTTTTCTGTACTTCTTAACATTCCCTTTCTTTTTATGTCAGCCAACACCACCTTTCACATCCGTTAAACCAGTGTCATACATAGTTATAAGCCTTGGATTATAATAGCATTGCTCTTTGAACTGTATTTGTAATTGTATTTTATTCTTACTCACTGGCAATAGACAATTCCTAAGCAAGCTAAAGTATTATCTATTTTATGGAACCCGGAGGTTTATTACCGCGCTTACATGAGCCCGCCATTCCTACCATCCCTCGCAAATTCTACTTCACTTAAATCTAGCCTATTCTAATATCGTCCTCCCGTCTAGGTCTAGGTCTTCCACGTGGTCTTTTCTCTTCGGGTCTCTCAGTCAATATTTTTTAGATATTTTTTTTCCTCCCGCGCGCAACATGTCCACCCTATTTCATCCTTCATGATTTAATTACCCTTACTGTATTCGGTGCAGTTTTCTCCTGTCCCCATTTTCATTGTATTTGTAACATATTTGTAATGTTGTAAAATTTAATTGTAATAAGTTATAACTTATAACCCACGTTGAATTGAAGCGGAGGTCTATGGCCTTGATTCCTCCAGGTAAAATAAATTCTAAATATAAATCTATTTGCCCTAACTAGCTTTCGAAATATGTTCATGAATGAATATTCTCCGAACCTTCCTAATTAAAATAAAAGCAGATCGTTACTTACCAGAATAGTTAATTACTATTATGCTGGCCATTTTGAGGGTGGAAAAATGCCGCGAATGTGTTTATTACGTTCTCATAAATCTGGTTAATTGTGTTGAGAGCGCTACTTTAGGACGTGCCCGACGCATTGGTTCCACCAGTTCGTGTTACTTATTCATGGTCATTCTAATGAATGTGGCCACTGAAACAACATTTGAATTTTAGATAAGCGTGCTCTGAGACTGTTTGAAAAGTTACTTTTGAAGTGTAGTGTTCTAGGCTAAGGACGGTTTGTTTTTCTGTTCGTCTTAGTTACATTTTTCTCGGGCCACCACGTTTGCGCCACTTCACCCTTGAATGTCAGTTTTGCCGCAACGCCACTATGTCTAAGCGCCACCCAAAAGAACATGAATTTACAGACTGGTATCATATGAAAACCTCTGTGTCACAATTTCCCGAGCTGATAGAAGAGTAATCAAATTCTCATCTGGTGTGGTTAAAACATGTGTTCTATCATTGATTGTTAATGGACAAAAAACCGTCGATATTTGAATTAAACATACTAAAAATGATTATTCAAACTTGTGAAAACTAAAAGGAGAGGGGTTTATTTAGCAAACGCGCTTTACAAAATCAAGGAGAGAATTTGTAATTTCACTGTATTTGTTTATACATTTTCGTATTTGCAATATCATATTGATCGAAGTGATAGTGATCGAAGGAGAAAACAGCAACTTTAGCGCCATTTTTTATTGGTGCATCAATTTATTTTGCATTTTACAGGGGTATGCGTAAAACTCCATAGCTTCTTTTTTTAAAGATATTTGGTTCAAACAAAAATCACGTTAAAGAGCATAAAATGTTCATTTTTTTTATCCAGTAGGCCTATAGGCCTATTTAATTGTAAATAAACGAAACAAATGGGTAAATGTTAACGTTTTCAATATAAATACCTTATATTTTAACATTAAAAATGTTAAAGATAAAACTAAGGCTCACCTTCAATTGTGTTCTGGATATAGTGTTTAGAGTATAATACTTCCATGAAAAGTTTTAGACATGAGAGTTACATCCTTTTTTAAATGGGTCTTCCAGTATTGAGCTTCGTAATATTATACAGGACATATAAATTAGATTTGAGTACCTATGCTATCGTAATTCTAATGCATGCAAACATTTATTTGATAGTTAGGAACCAGTCAATCTAAAAAATACGTTTTCTGCACGTACGTGTGCAGAGATATGCCCTATTTCCCTTTAACTGAGTCCCTGAAGTGAAATTACAATATTTCCATGCAGCGTAACTCGTATTTCGAAGTCTGAATTCTCCGTACGCTGTATTGCAGCCTGACAACGGAAATTCAGTTTAGCAACATTGCACAACTTTGATTAGACTGCTTATCAAAGCAAGAGAAGGACAAAACGCTTCCCATTTGCAAAACTTAGTAATAGAATAATGCTTTATGTAAAATGTGAGGATTTTTATCCACGTACTACATTTATTAATTATGGATGCCAGCAGTTCTACTGAATTCTTTCCCCACTAATTTTAAACTGAGCCCACTGGTAGTTTTACTTGATGATTGTTTATATGTACTTTGGATCATGGGCGTACGGTATCGGGGGGTTCAGGGGGTTGAAACCTCCCCGAAATATCGTTTTTTTAAAGATCATAATATCTTGTTAACGAAATAAAAAAAACACTGGTTCGACTGTTATATATTTGACAATTTCGTACATATCAAAGCATTATTTAAGATTTATCGTAATTTATTTAAGATTCAAATGTCAAATTTTCACAATTTACGAGTTTCTTCATTCATTCATAAATAAATAGCTTTATTTTCGTGCAAAAACTATGAAATGTTATTCGTCAGAGTATGAGTCCTATAAAAAAAATGAAAATAATGAATTGATTTTCTTTCAAGACTAGAAAAGGAAAAAAAAATCACATAATAGATCTATTAATTAATGATGGTTTCCAAATAACTCGAACATGATAGCACTTAGAGTTATCCATAGTTGCCCATTGAGGTTAGGTACCGTACTTAGATATACAAAATTTATTATGGATTTCAATATGCTCAAAACATAATTTATAAGATGAATGACTTGAGGTTTATAATTTTTGTAAAATTAAAGTTTTTATTTAGGCTCTAGCTTAAACGAGAAATGAACAGAAGCCTCAAGAAAAACAGTTTCAAAGACTGTGCTGTATATTAATGATAGTGTATGATCACAATAGAACTGTTTATTTACTAAAATTAGGGTATTAAGTTACAATGCGCGCAAGGACATGGAGCTCAGTCGACTTTACCCTTTGAACCCCTCCCGAACAATATTTCACCGTACGCCCATGCTTTGGATATAATAAGTAAGTTATTGCATGTAGTATTACATAGTGTAATGGAGCATGCAGATAATAAATATCTTTTTAAAAAATATATATCCATACAAATTGTGCTCTGAAAAGGAATTATTAAACGTAAGTAGAACATTCTAAGTAAAATTACTTCCCACTTCTAGTCTCTTTTCTACCTTCTTGAAAGTCATGAATACTTAAATGTTCTAAATCACAAGGTGATTTTGCATGAAAGTAGCGTCAGCTACACATGCTGATCAATAAGCGATTTGCGAAAACAGCTTCTCTATTCCAGTTCAGGGGCACGCAGCCCACGTTTGCAAAACAGCAGGCAAACAGGCGACGAATAATGAAACAGGTGTGAGATTTCGCTTGACCTCATGAGCATTCGTCTTTGTGTATAAATAGCAGAGATGGTGTACCTAGCATACCATATGTCCCACCTGCATGATTCGAACAAAGCATTAATATTTTGTTCGCGTTTGAGTGAATTAATATTTTGAAGAGATACTCTAGTCTAGAGGTGAGCAACTATCTGGACCAGTGGCGTAGCGAGAAAATAATTCGTGGGAGGGTCGAAAGTGCCGGGGGTTTTGGGGGGTATTCCATACCGCCCAAGAAAGGCGGGTTACAAAGGACCACCTCCGGAAAATTAAAAAAAAATTGAACTAATGAAAATCACATTTTACACTATTTTAGCACTCGAAAACTAGTTAGCAAATTTGTTTACTATACTCTAAGACATCCCAACTTAAACAAAAATCGTTACCTAATAATGCTTATTACTATTTATAAGAAAAGTTAAGTAACACATGGAACAGTGGATTAAATAAAATAATAAAATATTTGACAAAATGAAGCTTAAATAACTTATAGAATATTAGGTTTTGATTTCGGGGGGGGGGGGTCCGGACCCCTGGACCCCCCTTCCCTACGCCACTGACCTGGACTCAGGATACCGCAATATATTAGACAAATGGATGTTAAAAATAAAATTCCCAACAAAAATTGTATTTTTAATCAGTGACAAAGCATGATAAAATTGACTGCATGAAGCAAGGTTACGTTTTAACTCGACCGTTCTGCATTTTGTCTCTTTGTAAATTTGTGTGTTACGCTGTCATCAAATGGCAAGCCCTCAACTTCACTACCTAGCCTATAACATCGATTAAAGTAGAAGACTGATGTTGATTCAGTACTCTGGAAAGAATGAAAATCGCTGTTTTCTTTATGACTTGCAAAATATAGTCCATGTTTATTGTTTTGAGCAAAGTGTTCCCAGTGATGAACAATGCATTGCACAGGCTCTGCACTATATATAGAGTTTTGCTTTCTGTACTGATAGAAAATCAATTTTATTTCACATTAATTTTTTGATGTACATATTTATACATTTTACCGCATTTCGTAACTGAAGGGGCTTCATGTTTGACACACTTGATGTACTGTAGGCCTATATGCATTCATGAACCACTGATTGTCTATGTAGGACATTACATGAGAATATTGATGTAGATCAGCGTTTCTCAACCTATGGTCCGCGGACCACCTGCGAAGATGGTGCAGATGGTCCGCAGACATAATTTAAAAATATCATAAAGCAAGTGGAAAGTAAAGAAGTAAAATTTTTTCACATATTTCGTTATAATGACCTATAATTAATACCCCAAATATTAAGGCCTTCTTTTAAAAATGGGATGTAAAATTAGTGGTCCGTAAAGTTTTTTAGACATTTTAGAGGTCCTGGGGTTCAAAAAGATTGAGAAACGCTGTTGTAGACTATTATCGTTTCGGTCAGTATAGAAAAGCTTTCTTAGCAATCAAACTATTGCAATAAGCTGAAATGCAATAATTCTACGATTACATTTAAGTTTATGTTCGAGTGCACCTAGGAAGCACTCGTTCATAATTTGCTGAACCCGAGAAGTAAAAAAAGTAATAAGAACGATGCAAAAACGTTACTCTCAAGGTTGCATTGCCTCCAGCCACGCGTTCATTACCTTGAAGATAAAACTAACGTAATCCCTCGGGACAGTGTAGTTGTTTCATGAGTACACCTTCAGTGAATTTCGTGATTCAACTCATCGGCTGTCGTGATAAAATAATTTCTTGTAGGATGTCATGCTGTCTCAGAATAATCTGTTCTTGAATTTTTTTTCGCTATATCAACGTACTACTTTTCAACATAGTGTCTTATTAATGCATTGCTGTGGAACAAATTTATAAATATAACTAAACAATTCTCTTACATCTCTATTTCAAAGTACTTATATAGGCCTATGCGGAAACCCCATTTTAAGCTAGTTATTTAATAAGGAACACGATGCTTCGTCTAACGATTTTAAAAAATCTTTGACATTTTGTTTGTGAATAAAAGGTAAGGAGTTTCTCTCTATCGTAATGTCAGATTAACCTGAATTAATAGTTAATTACGGAACAATTCCGGATGAGCTATAAACATGAAATTTGGCGAACTTACAGCTTTTGACCTGTGCGCGCTAACTCCAAATTGATAGATGCAAGCAGCAGAAAAGTTAAACCGTAAACCGTAGTTCAAAGTTGTGCAGCTTCATGGTGTTCTGTTATTATGTAATTAATACAATTTCCATCTTGCACTTTGTTTTACCACTTCACCTGATTTATTATTAAATATTATTATTATTATTATTATTATTATTATTATTATTATTATTATTAAGTTGCCAGAATGGTCCTTTCTAAGATTAGTTAGCGAACGAGAAAAATGTCTGTCCGTCCATGTATCTGTTCGCGCGATATCTTGAATACAGTTAATCAGATTTTCATGAAACTGTAGGCCTGTACACACTTTATGCAGTACGGTACTATTTCTTTCGGACCAAATCTGTTGACCGTTACCGGAGTAACGACCAATTAATGGTCACATGCTTTTTTAAATAGCATTCACTGTTGGGATTTGAAGACAAGTGCCCGCGTATTTGTACACTTTCAGATGTTTTGGCAAAAATAAAGAGAGATTATTGACGTGAGGAATTTGTTGTAAATTCGTTCTGTTAATGTCCTAGTTATCCCATTTATTCACGTATGTTGATAAAACTTCTGAAGAAACTATGGTTTAAAACTCAATAGTTTATGAAATTTTGCCTATTAACTCCATCTGGCAGTATGTTTTATCAGTTTACCTGATTTGTTTATAGTCATAACATATTATTGCTTTTTACATTTGTTCATTTCTATTTTATATTTTCTTAGTAATAATGTGTAAATTTTAGTTGTAAGTATTTGATATACCGTACTGAGTTGGTATATTAGGTATATTGTTTTCGTATCTTTAGTTATTCTAGTTCTAATTTTGTATAATTTAATTATATTCATCTTGATTGAATGGAAGAGAAGGCCCATTGGCCTTAATTCTACCAGGTAATGTAAATAAATTCAAATATCTTAAAGTTACTTAATAATCCATATGACCTGGGAAAACCAATTTGAAGTCAACTTCTGCAACAGTACAAACACACATACGTATTACCCACATATAATGGTGTAATAGCCTACAGAGAAATAAAACATGTACCTAATGGACTGTGTGTTTATTAGAAGAGATTCGAAATAAGGTAAACTTTCAAGAGCAAATTGTCCAATATAATGCAAGCCACGACGCGCAGTTCCGATGAAAAGACCGGCTGAACTTATTCCCTTCGCTATGCTACCAGCTTTCAGAGGCGAGCGATACGCGGAGAGGATTACGTGGTTCGCGTAACAACAAACAGCTGTGAGAAGTGAGGCCTACTCAAGTAGCCGAAATTGAAACACAAGGTCGCAGCTAAATTCAGGAACTTTTTACAGCAACAAGAAGTAGCCGTAAACCAAATAAAACTATATTTTCAAAGTGCCTACTTTAATGTGAACTAATCATCTTACTTTCGTTAATGGCTTGAGGTTTACTTTCAGAAAATTTTAATCTGTGAAGCACTTCACTGAAGTTCGATTGCTTTGAAAATCTCCATGGTAGGAAAGAGAAAGTTCTTATTATTGGCTACAGATACTGTTGTTCAGAAATTCAAAATGAAATAAAAAATCCTTGACGTTTAGCAACGGTTCATTTTAACTATTCTAGGAGTTCACAGTAATGAATGGCAATTCGTGAAGATTTTTTATGGTTAAATATGAAAACGATTTGTTTATAGTTAATAAGTAATAGCAAATTGTATATTCATTGGAAAAATTAACTGGATCCCCCATTCTAAAGTAATTGAATATTGTTTCTTTAATTGCAGAATTTGGAGTTTCTCTTATCCCATCAGAAACTTGATAGCATTTCATCACCTCTTAATGACTGTGATCACATGCAATTTCTAACAATACATTACAATATTCACAGTGAAAACGCCATAAGCTCTATAACCCTCGACCCGACCATTAAAATAAATTGAAGTGGTTATTCATCAGTTTCAGAAAATTCGCAATAAAAAAACGCGACATTTATACTCCATCTGAGGGCTATTTCAAGTACGGAAAACCTAAATCCAGGTGACTGGACATAATGATAGCGGCAAGAGGCACCATTCCAATTTTTGTCTTTTTTGTTAACTTCTGCCGCAAATTTAATTTCAGTTTCTACTTAATAAAACAAATAGTCATATCAGCTTTGGAGGGTTATTGATTCTACGCCATCATGTATATGATCCAAAATTGCTATATTCATTTGGTACTAAACATCCGAAAATGTATTCTATAACTTGTCTGCAGAAAAAATTGTATTTGTGTTCTGTGTTTTACAGAGGCAAAGGGAGCTGTCCTCAAAAAGTATGAATAATTTACATGTAATAGAGCTTGTGTTTACAAGCCATTTGCGCTTTATATATTGTAAAATTTGCACTTACTCTATACTGAACTAGTGCACATTTCAGTCTAATGAACTATTCAAGGATAACTTTCCCAAGCATAGATAGCCTAGTGGATATCACACCAGTTTAATAAAATACTTTTCAAAAAATATGTGTCAAACAGTCAACTCCTGTTCCAAATATTTTTTTATTAACTGAATCTTGAAATTAGGCCACCGTTAGGTCTATTTCAATATTTTGTTAATATTTTAAACTTATTATTGGAATTCATGTCATATCCAGTAATAAATCAGATTAATTAAATAACTCACAAGTTTACGTAGTTCAAATCATGTTCAAACCTCAAGGCCTGCAATTAAAGCATCTCAGAAATTATTGTTATTACCATGTGACCGGAAAATCGTCATTGGACATTCCAGTTGGATTTATTCAGATACCGATAGTGATAATTTTAGTGTGGTAGTTAATGATCTATTAGAAATGCATCCTGTTGGAGATACTGATAACTATCAGAAGAGGATTCCTTCGTAATAATAGTCATAACAAGTGTTCAACGCACCCAGACAAATAGGTGTTGTTTTACTATTATTAGATCATTACTAACCGGTGTTAAGAATCACATTTTTACTCACCGGGATACAGTGCGGTTAGTTGAAGCACTGCGCTACTTGCCAGAAGTTCGCGGTTTGGTTCCCGATGAGGTCATTAGGATTTTTCAGTTGGCACTATGACCCTGGGGTCAACTCAGCCACCAACGGAAATGAATACCAGAAACAATCCTATGGTAATTGCTGGGTGGATTTTTTCCCCCCACATTTTAGCTGATGTTAACCCCTCGTTGCTATAGGCTAAATGAAATTCATTTTCAGTTTCATTATTAATTTTCAGAATTTAATTTAAAATAATTAAATTATTTAAGTGTCAAAATATTTATTTGCATATTGCCCATGTCATTAATTGCAATATTGTTATTTACCAATATTTTTTAAAACTAGATTAACATAATTAAAATAATTCATTTCCGACAGATAAGGGTTATAATATTAAATATTTTTACAAAGAACACTTAAGTGTTAAGGGTCATGTCTCCAGAAAATTGTTGTAAACTTATTGTTTTATTTACAAATGGGATTCCCCTAAATCTTTTAAGAGTTACTCTTGCATAGATTTTCTTTATATCACTTTTGTTTTTTACATTGACTAGAGGACGTTTTAGCCTTAATTGTGTCTGTGAAAGTCCACTATATATCACGTTTACATAATAAAGGTTAAAGGTGAGAATGTATAGATTTTGTACTATAAACTTGTTGTGATGGGTATAGGGTGTTGTACGTTTCGTAGAATTAATCAGATTAGCGCAGAGGTGCAATATTAAATTAACTTCCTACTTCCTCTAGAGCAGATAGCAAACTTAGAATAACTACTTTGTGTTAAATATTAGGATGACACTTTCACTTATAAGAGGCTGTTTGTGTCACTCATAAAGCAAATTTTAATGAAAAGGCAGACGAAATGCCTGCAAAGATGGAAATTTAATTAAGTGGCATTGAGCAAATATATGACAAAGGCAGACAAGTGTAATCAGCTTATGAGATTGGTTTCTTCTGCCTCAGCGAATGGTTGATGTTTCTGTACCTAATGAATCAAACCGACGGTTTAACCGCTACCACTTTGATAGCTTTGCAGAAGTTTCCAGTTAGTTCCACATTAAAGGGATTCTGTTTCGTTTATATAAATCATGCCTGTTAAATAATTGTTAACTGGATTATAAACAGGAAGGGTATTGTCATGAATTGTTATGTCGTTTCTTGACAGTTTTTTTTTTCCATTACACAAGTCAACAGTCAAAATGTATTCCAGATAAAATTAACCATACATTACCAATTTGGGGTCGCTAAACACGAAAATTACATCCATTTTTGTCTATTAGTTCTCATTTCTAGTATACACAGGTCAGGTTGTTTTACTAAAAACAGGATTTTAGCCGAGTAACTTTGTTTGAAACAGACTGTACCGGAAATTTAATGGTGAACTTATGGCTCTAGCAGATAAGTCCAACCCTCAAACCGATATTCCTTTATAAATTCAGTTCATTTCTTGCTTTGTGAGTGAGAAAACTGTCTATCAGTGTGCTTTGAAATAGTTAAAATAGGGAGTGGTTTAATTGTTATTGTGAGTGATTATAATTGTAATCATAAAATAATAAATATGCATATATATATATATTATCCTTTCTGTAATAGAATTGCCATGAAAGGCACAGAATGCCGCGTAAGTGTGTTAACAACACAAATAAATTTTGTTTTATCTGTGGAGAGGTGACTTTTAAATCGCACAAGGTACGGTTAACTCCTATTGTTAAAAAGGCCTATCATCTTTATTTTGGTTGCAAGGTTGGTGATCAGGACAAATCGTTTGCACCCCATATTTGTTGTCGTACTTGTTCCACAAACCTATGCGAGTGGCTATATGGAAACGGGCGACATATGAATTTTGCTATATCAATGGAAACAGGGTTATACGAAATATTGTTGCTTTTTATGTGAATAGGATAGTCGTGCGAAGGACAGACACTATGCAACAAAGCAATGGCCTCTCAGACAAAACTTAGAACCAGGTATTAAAAACATTGTTTGCAGACCACTGGTTGACAAGACTGAAATAATATTACCTGCGTTGCACATTAAGCTGGGACTAATGAAAAACTGTAAATGGTTTGAATAAAAACGGAGAAGCATTTAGGTATCTCTCTCATACATTTCCACGATTAAAGGAATCTAAAATCGGAGAGGGAATATTCATAGGTCCCCAAATAAGAAAACTAATGGCTCATGAACATTTTCATGGACTTCTAACAGGCAAGGAGAAAACTGTATGGGTAGCGTTCACTCGAGTTGTACTTAATTTCCTTGGCAACAAAAGGGCGTCTGATTACAGAACATTAGTGGAAAATATGTTGATGGGTTATAATAGAATGGGGTGCAACATGTCTCTCAAGATGCATTTCCTTCACTCTCACCTGGTCTTCTTCCCTGACAATCTTGGAGCAGTAAACAACGAGCATAGTGAACGTTTCCACCAAGACATCGCTACTCTAGAACGACGTTATCAGGGGAAATGGAACACGTCTATGATTGCTGACTACTGCTAGTCTGTAGTAAGAGGTGCTCCTAAGATAAAGTACACTTGAGAAGCCAAAAGACCACGTTTATGAGGTATGTGACTAATGACTACGTATATTTTCTTGCGCGAACAACAATAAAGGCTAAATAGCCGATATCTTCGAAATGAGAACTAATAAAACAAATTTACTGCCATTTTCGAATTTAGGAGGCCAAATTACATAAGGTTTGATACATTTTATTTTGGATACAAAAAACTTTTTTAATTTTGTTGACTTGTGTTATCGTTTCAAAATTAAAAACGTTTATTACCAGCTGGAATTCTTGCTCAAATTTTCCCAAGAAAGTTAATCTGTTCCGCAAGAAAACATGAAAATCTGAAGAAGAAGAATAAAAAAATTATATGACAAAAAACACCTTGTAAATACCATATTTATTTATGAAACAGCTTGATTGAACTGAAATTGTCACTAAAAATGGAATAACTGATCCTACAGGATTATAATCTTTAAAATAACTTTTTTTAAGAATTAAGCCTTTTCCTGTATTCATGCAGCTCACTATCCGAATTGCGTTATGATTAATCTAGAGAATTAATTATAGAGGATTAAATATAATAATTAAATATTGTTATGATTACGTAAAATAACTCTTCGTAACAACCAAGCTGTATCTCGAAACTAACAGTTTTAGAGTAACAGTTAGTTCCAAATCTTCAATATTTACCCTCTCTTCCTATCTTTACCCTTTTATATTCAATTCCCTCAAATGTTATGTTTCCGTGTGTTGAAAATTCTTGAGTTTTCCTTGTTTGTTATTCATTGAAAGGGAAAATTCTGTTTTATTAAAATAAACTCGTGGTGACCCATTGGAAAATTGCTTGAACAGAATTTCGCGTAAATAATACTTTATTTCTTAATGAATTTAATTTTGGTCCAGTCAGAGGGTCTTATATTTAGGCCTATTTTTGTGCTAACTGTGTTGTTCACCCATTTTCGTCGTTTCTTGGCTTCTTCTGAACTTTTAATTTTTAAAAGAATTTTTAGGTTAATATTAGGTTAATACAAAAATACGATTATATTTATATCTAACATAGGATTACAGGGATAACTGATCTGAGATTCACCGAACTACATAAGTTGATACCAGAATTTTGACAGAATCACAACAGATTCTAATTTAGACAGTTTATACATTAAACTTAAATGAACATTGTAATAAGATTGTATACTGTAACATTTTCTATTTCATCCATTTTGTTTTAAAAAATGCAGTATGTGATTATAAGCCATTAATAAAATCATATAAAAATTGTTTCTAGAGCTCTGTGGTTTACTGAACGGTGATAAGAATGAATATTTGTAAGTTATTGGCAACTCTTCGAGGTATACTTATCAATGAGGGAATAAGGTGGTTCATATATTTTTCAAAGCTTTATTTCTTACTTAAGCAATATTAACCATTATAGTGCATACAACTATCAAGTTAATATTTATATATACTGAAAAGCTTATACATGTATTCCGTAAGTACCATACATTAGTTACCAGAGCCTAGTGTAGATGTATATACTAGCATTATGTAGGTGAAATCCAACTGCCCGTGTACACCACAAAGTACACATCGTGGGATTAGGGATGAGAAAATACGAGGACAGGCTATACCACCGAACAGAGGATTAACATTGGAGAACCTTACACTCTTTGTTGTCTTAATTATAGGGCTCAACTTGCAAAGACCAGTGTTACAACAAAGTCTGCACCAGCTTTTAAACATTAACTAGTAAATTATTACACCACCGTTAATCTGATGCATGAAGAAAATCAATACAGCGAGCTCACTAGGAGTCAACGATACCATTAACGACCATGTGCTTTATTGAAGATTTCGAGACTCACAGTCCAGTGCAGTGGCGGACGCAGAGGGGGGCATTGGGGGGATAGATCCCCCCCCCGAAATTTGAAAAAAGGCTATATATGCACTCTAAGTGGCCCGTTTTATAAACTACAGGGTGTCCACTGGTCGGGAAAATCCGGGAATCCGGGAAAAGGCCGGGATTTTCGTATGGTCGGGAAAATCCGGGAAACGTCAATGAATTTGTTAAAATATCCGGGAAAATTCGAAAAATTGCAAAGTGGGATCAAAAATACTTCTAGACAATAATAGGCCTATATGAAGGTATATTTAATTAATTTTACTGTTCCTAACTTTTGTGTCGATTAAAGGGATTGGTTTATAAATTGAATTTATTATGCGGTTTATTATCAATTTATTTGAAAAGGTAATGACTATAGCCTAAATATTTATTGTTTGCAATTACTTTTGTTACTAAAAGTGTTTCTTATTTAAAGTATATATAATCCTATAATTTTTCTTACACAGTTATTAGAAAGTGCTTCATATTTTGGTCGGGAATTTCTGAAATGATCAATGAAAATCAGGGAATAAGTCGGGAATTTCTTCAGCATTACTTGGTGGACACCCTGAACTAATTATATATGTAAGTTAATTATTTTTTTTAGTATTCCTTCTGTACCTATTCAAATCCCCCCCCCCGAAAAAAATTCTGCGTCCGCCACTGGCTATGTATATACTTTAAGTGGCCAGTTTTATAAACTAATTTTATATGTAAGTTGATTAATTTTATTTAGTATTTTTTCTACCTATTGAAATCCCCCCCCCCCCCCGAAAAAAATTCTGCGTCCGCCACTGGTCCAGTGGCTCATGTTTAGATTATCTGGATAGTAGACTGTTTATTCTTTAATTATTATGTACCTAAATTTTATTCGTGATAGGATAATCAGTGCACAACGTTAACGTAAATAATGTTATATTTAAAAACTTAATAACATAGTATGTTGTATGTCTCTTGAATGGGTGTTATAATCAGAGACCGTATTGTAAAAGGGAATTATTTTTTATATATTTCAACACAAAATGCGACAGTGTATTCCACCCACAAATTATGCGGTTTTAACTTCTCTTTTTACCACCAGTTTTCTTTTTTGTTAACTTTCCGGTCCCCTTTTTATTAATATATGTTTTAATGTCTTAAATTTCCCAGTATTTTTGTGGTATGAAAACACCTTATACCCTTAATTTAAAACTCATCTGGGTCCATCTCAGAACTTAAGCCTTCATAAAATAAAACACATCACACACACACACACACACACACACATATATATATATATATATATATATATATACACATTAAAACAATGGTGTCACAATTATTAAAAGTTATATTTATGAGGCTGAAAATTGTTTCAGTTCTCCTGTTCGGGCTCCAGATGTGTCTAGTCATATAGAATATGCATTTCGGCGTACTTGTTGCGCCATCTTCAGTTCTTAATGTATTGGAAAACTATCAACTTTACAATTATAAGAACCATATCCTTAATGAGAACACAGTTGACCACAATCATCTGTTTAAACTTACACAACTGTGATCTAATTCACCTAGTAAATAAGCACACAAACCATATTTCAGTATTTCAGAAGACAGTTAGAATAATTTTGATAACTCCTCAATAAACAGGTCAGTAACTTACAAATACACTTCTAATATATTTTGATATTATGATACTGTGTTATAAGAAGAAACTTAAAATGCCAAAGAGGGATGAAATATAATACAATGGACTGTAGGTATTATATTATTTTTTATCACAGAACTTTAGAAAATAGATCACGCCTGTTGTGATAGGTGGTGCTGATATGGTTAATACAGAAAACGAGAGTTAAAAAAAAATAAAACTCAAGTTTCATTACGAACCTGGAGAGCCTCTTTGCTGTCGTCAGGCACTCCTTTTTTGTTTGAACCATTAGGTCCCCTTTTTTTCTTCTGGTGGGTTTTCTCACCTGGAAGTTCAAAACAAGTCTTTTAAGACCTCAAAGTCTAAGGGATTAAGGAAGTAACAGAAATAAGAAAGGTCTTATCATTCGAAGTCTCGTGCTACTGCCCACAATAGGATCGTAAGAGAGTTTATTGGAGCAATCGATCGTTTTCAACCGGTTGGTCGGGTTCTGTCTGACTCAGCTCCATCTGCTATTTTTTGTGGTTTCTCTTGTCTCCTTGGTGACTCACATACTTTCTCGGAATTTATCTTGCAAGAATCTGATATCCAGTGGTCACAATAACGTGTAATCGACTGCGAATTCCTTGTAATGAATCTTCGTAACAAAAACTGGACATCAGTACCACTACAACGAAATTACTAAGGAGTTTCCACCCTTTCAACCGTATTTCACTTACATTAGCTTCATATGTAGTCCACTGCTGTGACGTAGGGATGCTCCTTTCACGCAGCGGCCCCGGGTTCGAATCCTGGTCGGGACAAGTTACCTAGATGGGGTTTTTCTGGGGTTTTTCCTCACCTGTGAGACAAATGTTGGGTAATTTTAGGCCCTTGTGGTCCTCGGATATCATCTGGCCGTCATTATCATCTTCATCCCATCCTCATCTTGTTCGGAGTGAGTGTATGTGTATGAATGGTGTGTCTCGCCTACGTGTTCGTGTTGTCTCGGAGGTGGCCCCGGCATTGGGCTGATCACTCATCTGGGAGGCCCTTCATGTCCTTGTCTGGTCAAAAAAGTATGTATGTGATCCATAGATAATCCCTCTCCCGACAGACGCGGCCCTGTAAGGCCCGGACGGCGTGGGACGCCTAAAATATCCCTAAAAGGGAGAGGTAAAACTATGGTAAAGATTTAGTCCTAACTTGAATTTTTATTATCCTACTTTTTTTAAAGGTTTAATAATAAAGTGTAATAACTTACCTCTGTTAGTGAGTAGAAAGTAGTAATAATTTTATCCAAAACTAATGCATACCAATTCCTAACTGTCTTTATACATGTAAATTCAAATAGGCTATATATAAGATATAATTATCTTATTTCACATTAATACATGAAGAGCATTAGAACTACTTGCAGTATCAATGCAGCTACATTATTTGTCTAAAAACAAACCGATCCTTCTGATTATTCATGTACATTATTTATGTGGCAAATATATCTCTTCTACGTAGTGAGGCATACTCAGAACACTAAAGAAAATATTTCCTCTAATTATCACAGATAACAAAAAATAAATATACGCCTAATACATAATCAAGTAGACTCTCGGAATATCTCGCGTTTAATTTTGGCATTCACTATTTCTAGAGGCACGCCTAATCCTTTAAACTGTGACCTTTTCGCTGTTGAATGGTAACTAGTATTCATACTGATCAATTTCGTTTCTTGAATGTTGTCCATTTTGTAGTGATGCAAGAACTTTTGAATTTAGTTAATCTTTTTAGCCTTTTTAAAATGACACTCATTACTGCGATTAGGCAATGTTCCCTATATAATAAATTATGTAGTAACAATTACTGATCAGCTTGTATTCTGCTTATAGGAATACTTACGATAAATATCAAGTTAATACGAAACAAGAGCAGTTTCGAATCTAAATTATAGCTACTCTCTTTGTCCTTACTCTTATGCACGAAGAAAGATGTGGGATCACATTAAGACTAGGTGGAACAATCAGTGGCTATCTAGTGTTAAAGGAACAGTTACAAAAGAATTATTTTTTCCAAATATTGAAACTCGACTTCAAAGCAAAATTGAACCTGAATTTGTATTAACCCAATTCTTGTCAGGTCATGGAATTTGGCTCTTACTTTGAAAGGTTTAATATTATAAGGGAGAATGGTTACTTATGTATTTGTAAAGAAAACCAGACCGTAGAACATCTACTTTTTGATTGCCCACTCTTTGAAAGGAAAAGATTTTCTTTAACAGGACACTTAAACTATTGTGGTGTTAAATATGATAAACCACTCTTAAATTTTTTTAGCACGGATTGTTGTTGTAGACAATTCCACTATTTCATATGTTCTATATTTAAGAGTTTACGATAATTTTATTTAAATTTTATCAAAACAGGCTACTCTAGTATACAAGATAACAGGTACATTATAAATTGTAATTGACATAAAACTATAGCCCTAATGTATCTTATGGTGAAATAGGGCTAAAAGAAGTTGTATATTAAATAAAATAAAACATATACTTTATTCCTATGAGGGGTAAACCCATTTTTGATGTTACATGGGCAACTTTAGGTGATAAAAGGTATTGGCTACCGTTTATGTTTGGTAAAGCTCTGATTAGTTTAGTTATGTTGGACAATAGCATTTTTATTAGGAATAGGAAATTAACTCGGGGAGGAAGACAATCTGTGTTCATGAAGGCCAAATTGAAGCAGGAAATTAAAGTGCTCTTGTTTGCTCAGGGATTAAGGTGCAAGGATGTGGAGAAAGGGAACCGTGAATTTATGGTTTCAATCGTTACGCTTTAGGTATGTAATTTCCGTAAGGTTTTCCTAAACGCACATATTTCAAAATGACTTGATAAGAAAGCAATAACTTATGGGAGGCGAAAACAAATTGACGTTCAAGTGTCGTAATTCGACAGTAAAAGGAACTATCTCTTTGCTGCAGCGGTAAGAGTCAGAACAATGGAATGAGGAACCATATTCCACCCCCAAATATACTTTTTAGACATTCGAAGGTAAAAGAAGCACTTTTAACGGTAGGCGATATTAATTAAAAGGAGAAAGTTATGCCACTGATTGTAAAAAAATTATAACACTCCAGGGTGACCAACTTTGATTGCTTCGCTTGGAAAATACTCTTTTAGTTAAGATAATTTGCTTATGATTATTATTAAATGGACTCAGTCCAGTCTGATATAATTTTAAAATGTTAAAATTCATTATGCCTTTTTAAATGTTAGATTTCTCGTGATGGTCGCAAAATGTCATACTTGTTGGCTGTAAAGCGTTGTCCATTCCATCCCTTACATTGGCAGCCATGTACGAGAAAATACCCTCTGTCTGCGCAAGTGCATACTAGGTGGCAGGGCAGCTCGTGAACAGCTGTAAGGCTTCCAAAATGATTGAGCTTACGTATTTAAAACTGTTATTTCACAAATATTAACGCCTGTCTAAAAATTAGTGTATGAGACGCATGGTAAAATGATTTTATTTTGCCCGTAGGATTGCTACAGTCTCCCTTACTGGCTCGCTTAGCAAACAAACTTACTCGCAAAATAAAATCTCCTTTTTACCACTTGTTTTATAAATAACTATTTCCCCTTTTGATAATGACAGGTTGTACTAAGACTGCTGTGAACAGAACGCAATATCACGGTGATTCAATCATGCTTCATGCGGGTACAATGTGCTAAATTGCGCCCATAGGCTATTTGGTATATAATCACGGTACTCATTATAACGTCTCTCTTTTTTATGTCGTCTTCTTATCAATGTGTTAATGGGTTCTATTACCGAAAGCTCTTTTTTAAATGTTTGTTATTATCCTCTCTTCATATTATGCCCTGTAGATATAGCGTATAGTAGCCTAATTACCTTTTCCGTATTTATCAAAAATAACCGTAATCTGTATATTTCGTTATTGTTAGTATTATTAATAGTATTATTGTCTTTTAAAGCGGATGCATCTGATAATGGTCAGTTGCAAGCTTAAAGCTCTTCCGGTATCTCGCTAGAGCGTTGAGCAATATGCCTTCCAGCATCTAATCCTACTCTCTGTTGCCGAGCTTGATCCTACTTATTATATCTCTCAGACGACATTGCTGTGGCCTTTGATCAAATATTTCATATATGCATACACACATAGGTCAAATATTGAAATAATACTGCTCAAATGAACAAACTGGTTCGCAAGGAATTAGATTCAGACCAAACTCCGAAAGAAGTCAGGCGCACTGAAAAACAAGATTGGAAGTTTGAAAATAGTGGAAATTTTGTTAATAAGCTTTCTAAAAATAGCATAAATGGGTCTTTTTGCTGCTGGATAGTAGGGTATACGAGACATCTATAAAAACATTGTTAATATCAAGCCCTTTAAGCGGGGCATTATTTATATACTACCGGTAATTGGTTGTAATATTAAATAAGTAACATTATGTTTTAACCTTGCTATAATTGAAAAATGCGTAATGGCGTTTTGAGGCTGTTACTTCCTCGTGACCTTTCTCGGGTAAGGCTAAAAACCATGCATTTTTTATCGTACGAAGAAAAATAAATAACAATGAAGTAAAACTTCATTTTATCCGTATTCACATTATTAAAAAGGATTTCTTCTGCGAGTCTGATTTTAAACTTTAAATCCTAGGTTTTTAAAAAAGGCCTTCGTGATATCCAATTTCAGAAGTCAAATTTTTGAAGAAGTTAATTTGTGACAATTTGTTCTGAAAGAGATTCAGATAAACGGTCAAAACCAATGATAGCGTTTTCAACCATTATAAACGTAGATGAACTAAACTTCAGATGGACATTGTTTGTTACACCTGCCATATTTTATTATTATTATCATCATCATCATTATCATACTATTCTTGATCTTAAAATATTGCTCTGGATTCTGTCAGCGAGAGAAGAATCGTTTTGGCTCTGTCTCCATGGCAACAACTCCCAGCTGGCACATTACAGTTCTAACCTTTTAGCTTATAGCTATTCAGGATCTCCCCCCCCCCCCAAGTCCTGTTATTGGGCTGCTGTAGAGTAGGAAAGGGAAATTGTAATGTAGTGTGCTTTCTGTAGACATAGTCGGAACGAAACTAATGGTATTCTTTCATAGAGCAACGCAGCAGTGCGGATAGATGGTCTCCAATGAATACCAAAGCTACTGCAGGCAAAGTGAAAGAAATAAAATATTGCTGTAGTTGAAACCCCATACAAATCGACAGGTATGCTGAGAAAAAAGGATCGTTATCTTTGCATGCAACAGGATTCTAGGAAAACGAGATTGCGGGTGGTACACGTAACACCGTATTTTGAGCACCTCTTTAGATGAGAAATCACATTATTATATGAGTATAGAAACAGAACGTAGGATCAATCTCGAAAGTAATTGACTTAGAAAACTCAACCAACTGATCATTGGTGAATCACGTTCAGAATGTAAATTATTAATCGCTTTGCAGTCCACCGCTACACACACTACCAAATGAACAGTTAGTGTTTGTACAGCTTAATCCGTTTCCCCACAAGCCTGTGTCGGATCCTCCTGTAGCCTATGTGGGCGACTCTGCGGTTCCTTCACTTTTTCACCGTCTGTGATAAGGGGTCAGGCAATCGGCTACGATGTGAAGGAACTATTAGGTCGTGAAGGCGTAATTTTGCCCGATATCCACCCTTTTAGGATATATACTATGCTATAGCTAACATGCTATAATTCTACTACGTTGAACCATCTTCTTTACTTCCCTTCAGAAGAAAGGCATGCTCAAGAGGGTTAGACATTTAAACCTATATCCAAATGGCAGACATTCTGGCTTCTCGACCACAGCGCTCCTTCGTTGTGCTCCTGTTCTGCATCTTGGGATATTCGTTTGCGTTAATAATGCATGTTCAATATTTCAATGCATCTCAATATAGTGTCGTCTATTTATTACTTTTTTTTACTTTAGTATCCGAAGATTGTCAGCAGTCTTTCATATTATATTACTGTTGCTAATGTTATCATATTATCTAAGAGAGATTAAAATGGGACTGGAGAAAACTGCACAATGACGAGATTCATAACTGGTACTCGTCACCCAGGGTAATTAAATCACGGTGGATGAAATGGGCTAGACATGTTGCACGCAAGGGGGGAGGAAAGACATTTCTAAAAAAATATTGTCTGGAAGACCCGAAGGGAAAAGAGCACAGAAGATCTAGACGTAGGACAATATTAGGATAGGTTTAAGTGAAGTAGGATTTGTGAAGAATGGATGCATTAGCACAGAATAGGGTTGAACGGCGAGCTCATGTAAGCGCGGCAATGAACCTCCGGGTTCCATAAAATGGATAATATTTTTTAGCTTGCTTAGAAATGGTCTATTGCCATTTATCATTAGGCCTATACTTTCAGAATCAAAATAAATTGCTCGTTTAGTGAAACAATGCCTTATTTTAGGTTCGAAATCGGCTAGTTACGATTATTTACTATCACGATTCATGCTAAATTTCAGGCTCCATCCGTCCTAAAAAATGGATGTATACTATATATTTCGTTTTATCTCGATGAAAACTGTAATTCTAATAAATTCGACCTAACTGTTTCATGCGCGTACAGGAGGCATTATTTGGAATTAAAATGTCATGTGCTTGTTGCTTTAATCCAGACCGATGAATATTTTGTTTCTCCACCCACATCACAAAATATTAAAACTCTTTTACGTGACACTAATATTTTCGTTGTGCAAAGGAAACATCATTTTCAGCTGTTGAAACCATGATAAGTGATAACAGTAGTAGCGTACGAATGGTACGTGCTTCAACTTAACGCCTGTGTGGTCGGATGTAGATTACCCGCATAACAGGAATGCGAAAGAAGTTGCCGGGTTGACTCGAATTTAATATTATTTAGTCGTCTGCGAAACGGGTGGGTGGGGGGGAAACATACATACTGTACATACTTTCGTGCGTTCACATTAATCTTTTCATGTGTCTTATCACGGTAATCTCTTGCTGATGACAGTCATTTTATTCACTGTCGCAATTTTGTAAAAATTGTTATTAGACTCGTTATTATTGTATTGTATTGTATATATTTAATTTCTGTAATTGGGCAAATGCCCGGTGGCAGAACAAAAATTAATAAATTTACAGTTAGCAATTACAAAAGTATAACTTACAGTTAGGATTACAAATAACTTACAGTTAGGATTACACTTACAGTTAGGATTACAAATAGCTTACAGAACGAGAGAAAGAAAGATCATAGAGAGGGAGAAGAAAAACAACAACAAAAGAAAAAGATCACTAATCCCTATGCTTAACCCTATCGTAGCTCATTATTGAGTAGTTCCTACATTCTTCTAAATTATAATCTGGCTGCTAATTAAATATTTGTCAACTTGTTTTTAAATGTTTTCACTCGTAGAGGACTGTCTTGAAAAACTTCTGCAGATAGGTTATTCCTGTCTGTAATTGTGCGATTAACAAAGGAAAATTTTCCAACATCCGTTCTTTGTTTTCGGGGTCTGATTTTCATTTTGTGGTATAGCCTGCCTAACTATGTAGGACCTTCTAAACGATTTTTTATGTCGGCCCAAGCTGTGATTCCTGTGTATGCTTTTGCTAGTGCAGTTAATCTTATTATGTCGAGATTTAAACATTTTTGCACGGAATTTATTGTTGATCGTTACATTCTAAGCCGTATATGTTTGGCAGCACAGGAAGCCGCCAAAAGCTCGGAAACAATCCTAATCACCTTGTTGGAAGTTTGAGAAACCATTATTCAAATTAAAAGTACAGTAGTTCTGTTCTTCAGTCTCCGCGTTACTCTTTAACTGCTGTCTTTTACTGCTAATAGAGTTTAGGCGTATTCTAAATATTTTCATTTATTTGGTTTGTTTATTAAGTATTTATTTTATTAGATTGTCTGTCTTGTTTGTCTTTAGTTTGCATTTATTGTAAACTAATGTAAAAGGTGATGATAACTCTACTAGATGGGATTTCTTACTGTGTGAACGAAAAAATCTTCCTCCTTGTTAATTAGTATGATGAAGCATGAGAGACTCGTAACAATGACAGGAAGGGCTCGACAAGGGAGTGATCAAGGATATGAGTTCTGCTTGATGGATCAAGCTCATTGGGGACACAGGACTAAGTTACTTCCTAAGTGTTAGAGCCCCATTTCAAGGAGCATAGAACATGGAAACCTAATTCTGGAATTAATGCAAAATCTCCGTGAGGGAACTTCTTGATGTAATAGTTTCAAATACCCTTACGCTCAGCGACAAAAGAGATAGGTTCATTATATAATTATTGGTATTTTTTGCTAAATCTACATTAGCTTACAAATTTATTAAAATGTCGCCTGTCGATGTAGTTGTAGGTTTATTAACCTCCCAACAATCAACTTTGTCAGTCGATGTAGTTGTAGGTTTATTAACCTCCCAACAATCAACTTTGTCAGTCAACCCAAGTTTCTAACACGGTATGGCCGACAGAAAGACAGAGTGTTATCTGTTTTATCATAGGTAATGTAACGAGAGGTCTGGAATTTATCTTGAGGGAATCCGAACCTCGAGTTGTTTTAATGTGACTGTTTAGCGAATACTCACAGCATTAAGCATATAACGAATAGTTAAAACCAGAGAACATGAATTATAGCCTATGGTGGGACAATCGATATTTTATAATATATCGATCGTTACGACCGGTGATAGTCGGTAGCGCTTGGTGAAACTTTGGCTTGGTGAAACTTTTAATCAGCTGTTTAATTTTTTATATTAACCTAAATTTTTAATTTTTAAGACTATTTGTCTAGAAGCGTTTGGTAATTTATGTAAAAGCGGACCGACTAAAATGCCGATATGAGCCTCTGCGCATACCTAGCGACATTCACAGGATAGCAGGAAATGTATTGAAATTTGTTCTAGTGTCGACTGTTGACTTAGCCCATTTCGAAACCCATTAGAAAATGGACACTGTTGTGAACAATGCTCTGAAATCAGCTATAAGAATAGATCCGCTTTTTTTTCCCCCTACCAGAGTCGATCCGCTTTTTTCCCCCTACTTGTACATAGAGTAGCAGCCAGTAATTCTGAACATTGGACATTTAAAGCTTCGATTGTATTTTTCTGTTGAATCAGAAAGTGTAACAGTCACTGGATTCCATATGACTGAACCATATTCGAGATTTTGTCTGACCAATGAATTATAAAGTATGATTAATATGATTTCACTTAATGTACATGAATTTCTAATACTAAAACCTAGATTTCTTAGTGCTTTTGCAAATTATATCGCTGTCGAATCTCAGTTCCTTGCTAAAAGTAATCAGACTTTATTTCTAAAGAAGGCAAATGCACTCTTCCCAAGTGCATGGGTTCGATCCTGACCCAGGTCAATGTAATTTATGTGTGTATAATAGGGCATACCTATGTTTTAAATTTATTCGCATATAAAAGAGCTCTAGTATGACAAATGTCCAGCATACTGCATATTTTACAATATACAGCTATCAGTAAACAGCCATAAAAATAGATATTTCTATCTCATTCTCCAGCCTCTGTCTCTCTCTCCCTTCTTTCTTTCTTTCTTTCTTCCTCACCCACTCCGACCAGCTTCTTTTTAGTTTGGGCATCAGCAAAAGTGAGAAGCATCATTAAGATTTTTATTATAGACCCTAGAGATTCATCCTGTATGTTTGCTTATCATACAAAAACATATCAGTCCAGAACCTTGCCTGAAAGTATTTTGGTTCTATACTCATTTATCTCAGCTTATCTTTATTCCCCTTGTTAAGTGAAACTATGAAATTAGCAAATCACCTAATGTGCATCTGCACTAATTTTAGGGGGTTCTAAAACTTTTTTAAATTAAAGTATACCGTATTTTACGGACCATAAGACGCACTTTTTTGCTTTGAAAGTTGGGTGCGTCTAATGGTCTGAAGTATACTAAAAAAAAAAAAAAAATTATGGTAAATATTGCCGGAATACCAGAGTTATAAACAAGGTGTTTTAAATGATAAGATAGTTACAAATTATGGCATAGACTATATATCAGTGCACTTGTCACAATCGTAAAATGAGGGTACCTGTAAGTCAGGTATACAATGCGAAAAGAAAGAAATGTGAGTTCTGTTATATGAAAGGAGTTGTCTCCATCGGCTGGTTTAAATGAAAGCAATGGCCTCTAAATAATCTTGTCCCATTACACTGAATTTAGGGTTAGAGGGTGTAAAAGTATTTTCAGTCATTCATGAGAAATCAGTTCAGTTGTTAAAATTTACGCGATGCCACCTGTACAGAAGAGATTTTCGTACAACGCAGGTTTTAGGTTAGAAGTGATTTACACTGATTCAATTGTACAAGGTTATAATTTGTTTATGCAATGAAGTATATTATTCCCTTTAACATTTTTCGCTTAGAATTACATTAATTTTTTTCCCCTTTAAATTTCCATCCTAAAATAAAGGTGCGTCTTATGGTCCGGAGCGTCTTATAGTCCGTAAAATACGGTATATCAGGTTCTGACTTCATTTACTTGAATGTTCATATTGTTCAGATTTACAGCACCATAAATCTTTTCTTGTGCCTTTCCTTATTCTGCTTTTCTTAGTCCTTCTTCAACTCGGTTATTTTGTCTATAAGAACAATAGTGATTGCATATTTTCAATTTCATTTTGTTGATACCCCCCTTCTGCTCCTCATAATAAGATCAAATGCATCCTTCTGTTCCTTGAATTTCCTTATAAATATCTGCTACTTGATTTGTTATTTCTTTAAATTGGATAAATTATTTTTGAGTGAAATACACAAGACAAGTTACTTATCTCTTTGTAACTCATAGCGAATCCACTATGTACGGCCTAAAAGGTATATTACCTCATGCTATCAAATCGTATAATGTTACCTGAAAGTGTCTGGTTCTCTTAGAAATTAAAAAAAATATATATATTTTTTAGATGTTTTCTTTAATCAGTAGGATAGATGTAATATATTTCGGTGAAGTCGTAAAAAAAATCTGTACATTTCAAAATTGATTAGTATATTTCAAGTGTTTTTTATGGTATATAGTTATGTTAGTTACTAGTGAACTTCTGTTGTAGCCTTAAGATAATTGTAGTATGTACTTTTTTTTTTCCTTTGAACCAATGTATGTATGTCACCCCTCACATGAGTTTTGCTCTTTGGGGTTGTATGTATATATTATACCTAGTATAGCAAAATAAGATAAATATAAGATTATCCTTTAAAGTTAAGGTAACGGTACCCATACATGTTATTTAGATTTATATTTGCACATCTTATAATTCTCAGTAACCTCGTAGAATATGTTATTGTGATGATAGCTACTGTTTGAGTCCATTACCCCAACCATAAGGTGCATTAACAGATCTGTGCAACACAGCTGCTCTACATTATGTTTGTTCACAACGTGTACTGCAAGCACGCCCTAGTGAGAGCGGTATCTGATTAGCAAGTCAATAATGTAGCCACTGTGAATTATGTTAGTTTGGTTGTGTTAATCAAATCTGTTCTCACCTGGCTTCTATCCAGTATGACAAAATGATCTTACCTTAAAAATTAAGAATACTAGTTCACTAATTTTAAAGCACACAACTTTGTTTGCTGTGTATTTTGTTTTACGAAATTAGTGAGATATGTAGACAACACTCCCATTTTGTTGATAGAAACAATGAACCAATGAACTATTTTTCAGTAAATTTATGCATTGTTTAACCAAAGAATTAATAAGAATAGTATTATATAACCTTATCACTCCCCAGATTAAAATGAACAGTCTTTTGCATGTTAACATATTTTATTCATTGAATGTTTTATAAATATGATAGGTCTTGAAATATTAAAGTAGATAGCTTTGTAACAGTTAAGTAATACTTTTTAAAAATAAACAAGCCGTTTGTGATAGGTTAGGAAAGCCAAACATTATTTTTCTCATTGTAATATCTCTAAATTCTCACTATGTCTTTAAGCACATAGATCTTAAGGGGGACGTTTATGACTGTACAACATTATATGAAAAAATTCACCATAAACACAATGTTCAAGATAATTGCATGAAATTTTGCACATACATTGCAAAGCTTCTGTCTACCATAGTCTATTATTATATTTTACAATACTAGCAACACTTTCAAATTAAGCTTTTCAGAACTCTAAAACTAACGTATGAATATACGTTATAATATTAAGTTATGTAAAAGATATCTTCTTCTTCTTCTTCCTTCAGATGAGTCATGTGTACTATCTTTCCATCTCGTAGCAGGTCTTCCTCTTAATCTTTTTCCGTCTGGTCTGCTTTCTTGAGCCTTTTTTGCTAGGCAATTGTTTTCCATTCTATCAACGTGTTCTTTCCAAAATTTTCTTCTGTCATTGGTAAATTTAGTTATGTCCTGAATTTGGCATTTGTCCCTAATTTCTGTATTGAGTATCTTATCTAATAAAGTTTTCCCCTGAATTGTTCTTAGCACCTTCATTTCACATGTGCTTAATATCTGTTTAGTTTTGTTTGTGTCTGCTCTCGTTTCTGCTGCATATGTTAAGATTGGTCTTAATATTGTTTTATAAATGCGCACTTTACTGTCTATCGCCATGTACTTGTTTCTCCAAATTATGTCTTTCATACAACCTGATATCTGCATTGCTCTGTTGGCTTGTTTCTTTACTTCATATCTTCATACTAAAAGATATCTGTGATCATAAAATTTACTATGCATTTTACCTGACATCCATTCTCTAGTAATGAAAGTAATTTAATTTTCCTCTGTTTTCTTTACAGTTACATCTATCCCACAATGGATGAGCTGGCAGAACAGATAAACTTTGTCATGTCACACTTCCTTTTGAAGAACATCATTGGTTTCGGTGTTGGAGCAGGTGGTAACGTACTGGCAAGGTTTGCTCTGCAGCATCCTGACAAGGTTAGTAATTGTTAACTGAGTAGGCATGTTGAATCTGCTGAAACCACAACATCTGGCCAAAACTGATTATTTCTCTAGCAAGTTCAGTTTTACAGGATTTGTACTGCTTTTCCAGTGGACACTTTTAAGTGGAACTACGTAATGTTGTTGTCATTATAGTCTCAAAGATCTCAAATTAAATAAAAAATAATAAAATATGCACATATGTGAAACCTGTAACAGTGAGCATAGGTGTGATTCGTGAAGTCATTCATTATTCCAAGAACTAACTTTTTTATTTATTTATTCAAACTTCTGATCCTTCAGTAGGATATGCCAAAAGTAGAGTGTCCATATAATGTTTGGTATTATATTATACATAGTCTATTATTATTATTATTATTATTATTATTATTATTATTATTATTATTATTATTATTATTATTATTATTATTATTATTATTATTATATTTCACAACACTTTCAATAGCATGGCTTGACAAACACTGATGGGTAAGTGATGCATATGGGGTGGTAAGGGGTCATAAAAGGGAAGATAGTGTAAGTAGCACATCATTAATGCTGGACATTAAACATTAAACATTCTTGTGATAACCCTGGGACAATTAAGGGAATAAAGGTGGAGAAAAATTTCATCCACAAAATTTAGTGAATATTTAAAATTTACCTTTGTCTCATGCACACATATAATCCCAAATATAAAGTGCCAATCACCTGGCACTGGATTACCATACCTGCATTGGGGTTCTTGCAGTCCTCGCTGTCCATGCGACCTGCTGCTCACGCCTTCAGCTTCCTTAAGATGAGCCTGTGTGTTGCTGCCCCCCTCCCACTTGATTTCTACATTCCCTCATGGTTGGCGATATGCTTATTCATAGAAATAAATAAATAACCCATTCTTCTCTAATCTAAGTTCATTTCTTTACTCATCCAAAAAAAAAAAAGTATATATATATATATATATGATACTTCTGATCATATGAATTCTGTTTCCCATTCTGCATCTGCAGATGCAGATGTCTCATTGTCACTTTACTTTTCCCTTTCATGTATTTTTAACAAGAAGTACAATTTCTTCTGATACATTGTCAAAGTAGCCTATGTTTCGTTTGTAATGTACCAGCTTTGATCATGAAATATTATCCTTTGAATTGTAGTCACGGGTCTAATTTATTAATAAATAAGAATTCATTCTTTGTTTTCACTTTAAAGCTCTTATGCATCATTGCTATGCTGGTTCCCAAATTTATCGCCCATATTATGCATGCAGAACATATTTATTTGTTCATATACTATGCATTCTCAAAAAATTCTAAAGGTTGTGTTTTTTGCCTGGCAGTGTATTTTTAGATATTTTATTAATTTGCTATATTTTTAATGGCATATTTCTGACAGATTTCAAATATTCATATTTCTCTTAATTCAAACATTTTCAGCATATTTGGCTAAGTGAAGGTTTTGGGAACTGATTGGCAGTACATTGCCTAATGCATTAGTTTTCAATTTACTGAAATTTGTTTCATTAACATTGGTTTTTAAAAAATTGTATAATGTAATTTGCACAAATTCTACTATTTTTTGTAATTCATAATGCAATTCAGCTAACAAGAGAACGTAAGTTATTAGAATTACCTAAATTATACTTAATTTGTTTCAAAGTATATTTTACAAATTTTAGAGCATATTTGAATGCATATTTCGTCTTCTGATAGAGCATTAACTTACGGGCTGTAATGATAATATAGAAGTGTGATTTTAAATTTGAATGAAGATGTAATTTCTGAGGTGTTCACTTAAGGCCTTATGTTTATGAAAACATTCAAAGTCAAAATTTCTTTTTGTTCTTGTATGTTTGAACATAATTATAATACAGTTGCATTAAATATTTTTAAATTCATACATTCAAAACTATTTTGATGTTCTTTGTAGAAGTAATCTCTGCAACATAGGCCTAACAACTCCTAGTAGGCATTGAAACAAAAAGTATTATTATTTTTATATAGATGTGACTATTTCCCTCTGTACTTCCCTTTCTTTGAATTCTGTTTCCCATTCTGCTTTTCTCTGACTCATTACAAAACAAAAGCCTAGAGGAGCAGAACATTATTCCTAGCCTTCGCTTTTAGAAAGCAATTACACATGCTCAGTTGGAGGGATTGAAGAAAAACTGTGGCTTTTGGATTTACTGCCTCAAGGGATGTAGAGATAATGGAGATTTGAAGAGTAGCCGGTAGGAAAACGATAATGCCAGAAGAAATATGTGTCTGCTCTACATCGAGAAACATATTACATCTCTAAAGAGTTATCTCTGGTTTTAGAATAATGAAGTGAATTCTGTTAAGCATTATTATATTGATTATGTAGTCTTTCAATCATTCATTCGTATACCTTAGTTTTCTAGGCTTTCCACCTTAGAAGACTAATCTCAAAGTATTTCAATATTTTGTGGTTGCTCTGCCTCAAGTAGGCCTTCTGCTATGTAGAAAATTGTTCTGTATTATGTTTTCATTAAAACTGTTTTTACTAAAAAATAGGAATTTTAGGTTATTTAAATTATATAAATTATTTTATTACGTAAGTTTTTATTCTGTTTGTGTTAAAAATAAAACATCTGCCATGCCAGACTTCTAACCCTTTGCTACACGCACCACAAACCTTACTCCAATGCTCACATGCTGGCTGTGAAGAAGAATTATACTCAAGGGAATCACAGGAATCATAAGCACTGACTAACATTCATAAGGATTGTGTTATTACAGGCATATGGACCTACCCTACGCACAACACCCATCCGCATGATGCATAAAAAATATAACTTGCAATCTATTGTCTCTTATTTGTAAAGGTTGTAAGAGAAGGTAAACAGAGCTCCATACAGGAGTGTTAGTTTTATGAGTAGAAATTTAAAACTGCAGTCTCACCATCTGTGGCACATGTAAGAAAGGGTTAAAAATTTTGAAAAAGCATAAATACATAAAAAGGAGTTCAAAATTAATTCACTTTTAATTTATTTGCCAGCAGGGAGATTAGACCAAAAAATCCAAGTAATTTTTCATATAAGGAAATCAGAGCTACGTAATTTTCATAGTAGGTAATAAATAAATAAAATATATCCTATATAATAAACAAGAAGACATTGTATACGTGTTCATAGTAATGCAGTAAAATAGACTCTATGCATAGGTACCAGATGATAAATTACAAGTTTAAGAAAGAAACTTTTATATGGATACTTAATGTGAAAGAAGTCTTTCATGTGTATGTTATGTTTTCAGGTAGAAGCTCTTTGCCTGATAAACTGCGTGTCCACCCAAGCAGGATGGATTGAATGGGGCTATCAGAAACTCAATGCACGACACCTCAGGACCAAGGGCATGACCCAAGCTGTACTCGACTATTTGATGTGGCATCACTTTGGTCGGGTATGTACACATGATTGATTAAATCTGAAATAAAAGATTCATGATTGCAAGTGGTAGAGGATATAACATTTTTCTATACATAAGTGCTCCTTCTGAGTAGATCTTAAAATGAAATTAAAACTTTTAGGTCTCCTAAGAGATGTTAAATGTGTGGTGTACTCTTGTATGCTGTAAATATTGTGTCATATCCACAAGTGGATAGGCAACTACTCAAACGAATATGCGTTGTGGTAGTGCTGGAAAGTATACTGCAGTGGTATGCATGGCTTTCTATTCCCAAATTTGCAGGTTTGATTCCACCCTAGTCGATGTAATTTTTGTCTGTGACATAAATGCAACAGTTCTGTGTTTGCAGCACAAAATTCCGGCAAATTGGCAATAGTTATGGTCCTAAGTAGCAGTACACAACCATTATTAAAATATAATATAAATGATTTAATAACCATAAGAAACATCATAATTAATGATATTCCAATGTATTGTAGAGAATTCAAAATATTTGCTTTGGTTTAAAGGTGGAAATCAGCTAGGATATGGAAGCCAGGGCAGCTTGCATCTTAAGTGCAAAGGCTAGTACTGAGTACTGGTAACTGGCTGACTTTGCTGTTTGACAGCTGAATAAGTTTTGACACAGATGTTGAATTTACATAGACTATTATGTGCTGCATATATGCAGTTCAAGAAATTGCCCTCATAAAGGCTTCAGTGATTTTTTTTACTACTATTCATTTCACTGGATCCCATATTTAAGACAGAACATCTAATCTTATTAACATCTTTAAGTCAGTCAGAAATTACCAGCAGAACAATTTTCTTTTGTTGCTTTAAACTCTACAAAACAATTGACTGAAATAATGAGTTTACAGTTTTTCTTCCAATTGTTCAGACATATCTCTAATGCCTGTAAAGAGAGTTACTTTCGGAAGGTCTTTTCAAGAGTAAAATAATATATTGGAAGTTTCAGAATTTTAATTTGGCCATATTGTCATTTGTTGTATTAATAGAGCAAAAAAATTGATAAGACTATTCAAAGGAACCATGACTAAAAATTCAATCGGAATATACGGAGCAAATTCAAATGTCAAATGGACTTAAACAAGGGGATGGGCTGGCCCCAATCCTTTTCAATTTGGCAATGGAATATACCATTAGGAAATTGGAAGTACACACAGATTCAATCGTAATGTACAAATTAGCTCAACTCATAGGATATGCAGATGATATTAGGAAGATCACAAAAAGCAGTAGGACATTAGAAGGGAAATGAAAGGAAATGGGCCTGCAGATAAACACTAAGAAAACTAAGATAGTAATACAAACCAGGAACCAGTTGCATAATAAAATGATTCAATTAAACAATACAGAAATAGAACAAGTGGATAGCTTTAAATACTTGGGATCAATAATAAGTACACAGAACGATGAGATGTTGGAAATAAAGGAAAGGATATTAATGGCTAATAAGGCATATTTCTCAGTGAATCATATTTTTAAATCATTTTTTTTAATACACAAGAATAATAACATTTGTATATATTTAAAACAATGATCAGACCTATACTGTGCTACGACCTATACTGTGCTACGGGTGTGAGACATGGACAATGTTGGATAAAGCTGAGGAAATGTTAGATTGTTTTGAGAGGAAAGTTTTAAGAAGGATTCACGGCCCAATCCAGGATAGGTCAGGATGGAGGACCAGATATAACACGGAAATTTATGGCTTATACAAGGAGCTGAAAGTATCTGATTTTATTAAATTAAGATGACTGCAATGGACAGGACATGTTGTAAGAATGGGAGAGGAGAGGATTTCAAAAAAAGCCATGATACATCAATTGCATGGAGTGAGAAGAGTTGGGAGACCAAGGGAAAGATGGGAGGATGAAGTTAGACGGGATGCTAGTAAAATGCTTGGAATACGCGCATGGAAAACTAAAGCAAAGGACAGGCAGTTCTGGAGGCGAAGAATAGAGGAGGCCAAGGCTCAAATTGGGCTGTAGCGCCATTGCAGAGAGAGAGAGAGAGAGAGAGAGAGAGAGAGAACAGAGCATTCGATTACATCTGTTAACACATGTGGCTTTTTAAAACATTCTTTTAATCTTAGCCAAACAAAACATTGTAACTTTTCCTGATAATTCTGTTATTAAGTGCCAGTATGGTACTTTATGAGATTGTGTGGGGAACGGGAAAATGTCTGTCCGTCCATCTGTCCATCCATCTGTCCGACCATGTGTCTGTACTTACGATAACTCTGATACACTTTATGACATACATGGGCATTTACTGGTTCGCAAACCACTTGTGGTTCTTGACCTTCCCGCATAACACACAAGATGGCATTGCGGACATTCGGTGTATGTGGTGGATTATTCCCATGCATGAGTCATAGTCTCTTTGCAAGGAGTGACGGGTCGCGACACAGTTCCGATTGGAAAGGCGTTATGACACATTCTAAGCCTTTGTATAATGAAATAATTGCACACGTAAAAGAATAATTAAAAATACAAGATTGTTTGTATTATTTGTTTCTTGTAGTGTACATTTTAAAGTGAAATTAGTGTTTCCCTAAGAATGAGCAACCGCCACTGCACTTATTGTCTGCTAGTGTCTCCATCTATCCGTTCTTTTCGAACTATGTGTAAGTTGACAAAAGTTTGCGGGTTGCGTGTCAATGAATAGGGGTTTGCCCATGTCTGCTTTATGAATATCACAAATCGTTCCATGTGCCTCAAACTTGCCAACAATGCGTTTAATTGTTAGGTGGGTTTGGGGGTTCTGTTTCAAACTCCCGCCTCCACTGACACTGCACTTCAACGGCATTATCAAACCTGATAAACCATTTCAGAATGCATTTTCGCTGCTCGAACATTAAGCGTGCTCCAGCCATTTTGTTTTGTCACTATCGTGTTGAAAGTAACGACATCCGTTGAGCAAAAGACCATACTACAACATACTGGTAATTCAAATCAATTGACAATATCCTGATACAGTCTGATGAAGAGTGTATACATTTTTCTGGTTGACTGTATTTTGTGTATAAAAGCATTGATACAATTTACAAATCAAATAATAAAGTGATGACTGTTTGTATTGTCGAAGTCAGTAAAGGTTATTTTATTAAATCGCACGTATAAAACTGTTTTTTACATTATAAATTTAACATTTATTTTGTGTTTAAAATACTTACAGGTACTCGCTCAATCCTGATGGGAACAATCATCAATACCTAAGTCCTAGCAGTTGGTCTTTCCTTTAAAGTTGCAATCAATATAAATCATACATTCTAAAAGGTATTCTACAGCTACTGGTCTTAAAATACCACACATATTAGACCCATACAGGTATAATTCTGTCTAGTATTTATTTCCAAGTGACCCAGTGCATTACAATGTTTTTAAAAGAAATGACTGTGCTGATTATTAAGTGCCAGTATGGTACTTTATGAGATTGTATGGTGGACGAGAAATGTCTGTCCATCCATTTGTGTGTCTGTATGCACGATAACTCAAATTCGTTTTATTGGATTTCCATGAAACTTGGTATACGCATTTATAACGTCCATGGAAAGAAGCCTATTGATTTTGGACCAAATTGGTTGACTGTTACCAGAGTAATGCCTAATTAGGGACCTAACTTGTGAAAATATTCATCAAATGCAATTCAGTTCTCCTGAGAACAATATAGTTTGTAGTGTTCATATATGACTTTGGAAGTTCCAATACACTAGGCTTTGACAAATAATTCTACCCACACATTCCTTCACATAATTATGCTTATCAAACTTTAGACCTCTTTTCTGTAAGCCCTGCTTGATGAATCGATCTGGAGCTTAACTCAGAGATCTATTACAAAAATAACTTTTTCTGCATATCGTAACTGCAAGTGTCACTGGTTAAACAAGCATGACATACAAAGTGAAGAATACAATACTTCATCTAGGAGTTATGAATATAAAATACAAGTTTTCAGATATTGGCCTATTAGTTCCTTCTGGCACTTTGTTACATCAGTTTACCTGCTTTTATTATTTGCAATGTTGGGTAAATTTTATTAATAAAGACAATTTGTATTTCAGGGAACTGAAGACAGGAACTATGACTTGGTTCAAGTGTATAAAACATACTTTGAACGTCATGTGAACCCGACAAATTTGGCACTGTTCATTGACAGCTACATAAGGCGAACAGATCTTAACATCTTACGTGATATGGAGCCACAGAGACGCAAGTCTATGACACTTAGCATGCCTGTCATGAACATCACAGGAGCTCTGAGCCCACATGTTGAAGACACTGTCACCCTGAATGGCCGTCTCGACCCAACTAACTCTACCTGGATGAAGGTGAGAATTAAATAATCACTGATTGTAATTTATTTCTGCCTTATGGGAAGCTGTCCTTGAGCCTTTTTGGTATAATCAAACAGCCGTATTACTTGCATCTTTTTTGCTAAGACACATGTTCTGAGCAGTGGCGTTCCTAGCGGTCCGCCCCGGGCCCCACTTACCATGGGGGCCTTCGATTGATGCCCTACCCTAATATAGACCAAATGGACTAGCAATGTTATCCATCGAGAACAATTTAGCTATGAAAATAACTTACATAAGACAATTAGACAATTTTCTGACATAAATGCTAGAAAAGACAATTTTCAAAGGGGGCTAGGGCAGTGGCGGCCGGTGACAAAAACATTGTGTGTGCTACAGTATGAACATGCAAAAAATAAAACGTTACATGCCATTCACCTTTGTCAAAAAATGATGTCCATGAAATTCCATGTACTCCCGCACAGCAGAGTCCAAATTTGAAACGAAATCTATCAGTCCTAAGAAGATGCAAGGATTTTCAGATTGTTCGGTTTCGTTGTGACCTCTCAAAGCAAGTTCAAAAGCCCTACAGGACTTATACAATCATTAATTTTTGAAAGTACGTACCTTTTTTCCATTTGGTGGTTGTGTTTCAATTTTTCGTAGTGATATGCCTGGCTGAACTGTGCTCCAATATTCACACTGCCTAGAGAACTAATATTTAATACATTATGCATGTGCTAAATGTTATCTTTATGCTGTTTTGTCAACTTACTAAGGTGTCCTAAATCCGTTACTCCCGTTCTGCTCCAGGAATCGGAATCACCAAATAGAAGGCAAGGGAAACAGAAGAGAGCATTCCTAATTTCACAACGTCATATCCAACTGTTTTCATACACCGCCCTATGAAATTTTCTGTTGTAAACGCAGTTTTTCCCGCCTTTCGCTTTTTGATTCATAATCAAATTGGGTGTTGACTTTCCTAATTGTTTTATCTCAATTTTTTGTTCCTTACTCCTAGAAAATTGATAAGTTATTAAATTATCTACTGTATTCATTCTTCACATTCACAGCAATAACTCTGAACATGAACACACACGCACCACGAAATATACTTAGTACTTGTTCCACTGTCGGTTCTGTCCTGTTAACAGTTCGCACTTTGCACAGAAGAATGCAGTTCTAGAATTGAGAGGGTGTCTGGTCACATTGTCCTGTCCCCCAGACATAAGATTGTACTAACTTACTCTTCGTCAGTCGCTGAGCTAACGTGCGCGTTAAATTCACTTTCCTTGGCGCTAAAAATTATTCCTTATACTGCCATTAAATAATATTTTATTACAATATTTATTAGTAGTTTTCAGCAGTCAGTTTCTTCTTTCCTAGGTAATTGTTCAAGTTCTTGCAATTTAACTCCACTGTGTAATCTATGGAGGAAAATTTATCTTGGGCGGTAATGGAATCCGGATTTTAGCTTTGCATGTATTTATGTATTTACATAATTATTATGTATTTATGTGTTTATATGTAGGCCTACTCATTGAATTCAGCAAACAAATCTATGAGGCTAATATTAAGTATAGATTTAGTTCTCATAGCTAAGCTGTCTAATATTTTCATAAAATTTAATGTCAATCCATGGTATTCTTGGTTTACACGGATTTGAACTCTGTTGAAACTGCACGTCAAGAAAAGCCGCCATCAGTAAGATGTGTTAACAAGGACTGTTCCTAGAGACTTGCAAAACCACCTTCAAATATACACCCCGACCACCACCAAACAAGAGGTCATCAAACCTCCACCCCAACCTTCCAGTTTCGTGTGCGGCATGCAGCATACCTATAGGGGGCCGGGTTCTATCCCACAAATAGCTCCAACGAGACAGTTTTCATGCTAACAGCACTTTCGACGCTTTCGTCACCATGAAGAGCAGCGCTACTGGGTATAATGCTTAGCAACACAAGCTGACCGCCCGACGTTGTGAGGGATATCGCATATTGTATAATGGTTGGAAATCTAAGATGATCAAAATTTTATAAAAGTATTTTTAACAGAATATTGGTAATTTTTGTTTAAATATTCAACAATATTTTATTTAACGAAATGAACAGTGTGCTATAGCACAGTAGCACATTAACACCGGCTGCCCCTGGACTAGGGCCCATATTCTCAATTAATAGAATCCAGAGTTTTGCTAATTTATTAACTGACTCCTCCACTAAAGTTAAAACTGTTGTTTGTTACCATAAAATTTCATTTTTTTAACTTTCTTATTTTGCCATATTTAAACATAACGCTTTCCTCATTTCATTATTTTTTAATTATGCACACATTTGTATTTTGTTAATCAGATAACTTAATATTATTTGACTAACCCCTGTTTGTATTTAATAAATAAATACAATAAATACTGTTCCCTTATTCTGTCTGTTATTTACTGTATATATTAGCCCAAGAAGATGATCAGAAAGACAAAAACGGCTAGCCATAGAAAAAGAAGTTGAAAATAGCCATGTTTCTAGCTTTTGTTGGGGGGAGGGGGCCTCGAAAATAAATCTGCCCCGGGCCCCAAGTGGTCTAGTTACACCACTGGTTCTGAGAGCTTGTACAGGAATATATTGTGACTGTTTTTTGTATAAGTATTATGAACACTACCCTTAGCAATTGTTACTACCTTTTCAGATCCAGGACTGTGGTATGATATTGGAAGAACAACCCGGTAAAGTGAGCGAGGCTTTCCGTCTCTTCTTGCAAGGACAGGGTTATGGTAAGTGATCACCAGAAGAGAAAGAAAGAAAATGCTTTTGCACCAGAATCGAATATACCACCAAAAATAAATTGTTCACCTTCTCCAAATAGCTTACGATAAAGTATTTTGTTAAAATTTCACCTGTTGTGGCTTGAAGCCTTGTTTATTATTATTGTAGAGTTCTGATGATTGACTGTTTTCGAGCATAATTATAAATATTATTGTTGCAAGCAGAATGCTTGAGGAACTTCATTTGACCTCCAGATGGAATTGTGCGTATAAATATTACAACAGATCCCTTATAATAAGCTTGTGAAATGTATCAGCTAGATAGAAAGTAAGCTTTTTAATGTTTGTTTTTGTACATCTTACAAATATGAAAACTTAGATATGTTATGGTAAATGTAGATGGTAAATATAAATATTTGAATGTGCAAAACCAATACAGGTGAATAAATATGGAATGAAGCATCATATTTAAAGAGTAGAAATTAAATAGCACTAAAGTTTGAAAATTTTTAAGAGTGTTCTGTTGTTGAATGTTCTAGTAATGATAAATTGTTTATAAATAGTATATTCGAAGTAAAGAAAAGGTATTCACCAGTTGTTTCATCCGAAAGATTCATCACTGGTAACTATAATAAACATTAATGACATTATATCTAACCTCTAGGTCCTGAAGGTTTATTCATTTTATGCGTAGGATGTATGTACATGAGTATAGTTGAAAAGCATGAGGCTCAGGACATATAGACGAGTAACTTAATTAAAGCGTACTTAAAGCTGTAATTAGTTATGTAGCTGTATGCTGTATGTACTTACTCCCTCTTATGCTAATGTAAGTCTTGAAGTACTTTATTCATACATTTACACACCAGAGTAAAATCATATATACAGTATAAGGATTTTTACATCATTATGACATTTCCCTCGAATCTACTATCATTGTCAGGAATCTCATGATAATACTAGTTAATAGGTAAGTCACTAAAGGGTAAGTTTATAGATGAGCAACAAAAAGACAATAATGTAAGAATGCTCTGCCTAGTTTCGTATTGTATGCTTAAGACTCGAAATAGCACCGTATAGGTAGATAAAAAATCACAGGATTGCTCAGAAAGTGGAAATACCATGGTAAAAAACATCTGGTTTTGTACATTTAAAAAGAATTGTTATATTCTTCCATCTATCTAAACTCCAAGAGTGCAAACACTGTTTCGTATATTGATTTTTTTCATTTTAATTCCTTCTATATGATGTGATATCATACAGTTTGGTGAAGGTAATAGTTAAAAAGTTAGAATATATGTGATACCAAATATACGGATTTATTTTACGATTGAAATCTTTTCATTGATTGGCAGCATGAAACTTCTGTTTTTAATACTCTCATATTTTTACCCAACATTCTTAAGTCTCTTCTATATCAAAGGTTGAAAAAACCAAAATTTTGACCATCTTTCTAACTGGACAGAGAGGATAATAGGAGAGCAAAGCCTATTAGATTAAAATGGTCAACATTTTATTTTTCAATCCCCACAGGATTGTATTTGAGTGGAGGATTATTAATCTCGTTAATAAATTTGTAGAATCGCCATTAAAATTGGCCCAATCTTGTTGCTTTGTAATCATACATTTCATAATTTAGCAATTAGCTTTTTATATTAACTGAATTCAGTGCATGTGTCCGTTGTGTAGACACATCTTCAGTACATCTTCAAATGAATCTTAAGTTACAATTTGTGAACATGCTAGCATTGTGCGTTACATCTACTATTGTAAACAATGAGACAGTGTTTGTAACAAATTTGAAGACAAGAAGCAGGAATTTGGTTTATAATTAAATGATATTCCTGATGGTGTAGGTCATGCCCGTGAAATATAGGAATCACATAAAGGGGAAAAAAGGATATAGAAAAGATATTGAAGCATAAGGTACTGGTAGTAGCTTGTAAACAATCACTTTTATGGCAGGATATTTTATTGATCTCAACAATTCACAGTAGTGTGGATTATTGACAGCAGAGCAGGAAATCATAAATAGAGCCTACTATTTCCCATGGCCAAAAATGTATTTATAATAAGGTAAAGTCATTATGTGTTAAGCAAATTACATTCTAATTTTCTCCTTGCTATCTTTGGAAGTACCGATGCTTACTGTGAAGTTCATATCTTTGTTGATGCATTTTATGTACCTCAAATGCATGAAATGGAGGAATTGGAAGAGCTGTGTTGAACTATAGGATCTGTTAAGTCATCTGTAACTATTGACCATCAAAGATTTTTTTTCTCAATTGTAATTATACCAACGAAATGATTTCACTACAATGTAGGTTAGCTTGCATTCTAAGAAAAAATAAAATAAAATTGAGAATATAATATAGATTTGTCCAGAACTCTCCTAGACTTCCCAAACACCATTTATGGACAAGTCTTGGAAAACCCATTCAAACTTAGTCCAACAAAATCACGATAAATTATATCTAATAGTGGGGAGTATTGAACAGACATAAATACCAGAGTTGCCAGACGTCCCAATTTGGTAAAACATGTCCTGATTTTTACATCAGAATCCCTCATCCAGCTTTGATGGGACATAAATAGTCCCGACTTGAGTAAGCCAACTTCAGTTATATGACTAACCTCAGTTATATGACAGGCTATATGATAATTTTGTTCCGTTCTTTTGTAAGTAGTAACCATTTTCAGAAATATCAAACTTGAACTTAAGTAGACTTATTAATTTACACAGTACTGTGTTCACAAATATTTTAAGCAGTACCAGTATGTATAGTCGTACTCACACTGCGGCCGGGTATGTCATTTCACTTAGTGACAACAGTAGGAAAATTGATCATATCTGTTGAAGATATGTCAGTGAGAAACTAAGAATCAGTCTCGTTTACTGGGTGAATTTTCTATATAAGAAAAGAATGTCAATGTTGAGTTCAGTTTACTTTAGTTTTAATTATAGTTTTCACTAACATAATTTACAATTATATAATATAATCATATGTCTCTCTCTTATTTATTCTTAATTAGATTATTTGGTAACGTTTGAATGTATCCACCTCTGGTGACACAAGTCCGAAAGAATAAAAAGGTTGTGTAAATTTAGGGAAACGTGACTCTCTAATTATTCTTGGGCAGAAGGTAAAAGTGAATACTTTGCAAAGTTTTAGGTGTGTATTAGCCAATTTAGTGTTGATCATGGTGGTGAATATGATACAATAGAACATTCAAAAACTGATGCTAATGAAAAAATGTATGGTACATATTGCCTATAGTAAATGCCTACGTTATACATTACCTAAATTAAATGTTTTAAAATTTGCAAAACTAAGTACCATTATTGTTTGTATCATGAATTTGTGAGCCTGCTATCTCACCTAATAGTCCCTGTTTAAATATTTAATTCTGGGAAAAGGAGTGTCCCTCTTTATATTTCCAAAATCTGGCAGCTCTGATAATTGTAGATATAACATAAGGAATTCTTATTGCCTCAGACTCCACATCTTTTAAACAGAGTTAATATATTATTCAAGATGAAAATTGTGAGAAGCCTATTTCCGAGTCCACACTAAAACGTATGTCCTTTTTACAAAGGGTAATGCACTGTACATAACGCTTTTGAAAAACTTGATTGCTGCTTCTTGTCAGAATTTACCATAACATTTTGCACCTGCACAACATAAACAACACACATGAGTGCCATATGTCTTTACAAAACTGGATAGACAGAATTACTTCAGCACTGATTGGCAATGTTTCAAAACTTTATTTTCAATGTTACCTAAATGGGAGAATGAGATTGGTATGTATTAAAGTACTTCTATTAATGCATTTTAATATGTAATATAATTGAGTTCAAAACAAAGTAGATTATACCTTTGACAGTAAACATTAAGTGGGTAATAAAAAGATAAATGTAATAAGAAGGAGCATAAACTTGATCCATATGCAATAGAAAAGGAAAATTAGTTTGTTTAGTTTTACTTCATGTAATAATAAAAGGTCTTGTGTTAGATTATCCCTTCTCATATTGGCACATAAGAATGAAAATTTTGTAAGATATAGTAGATAAATGGACTTTCATAAAAATTGTAATTCACATGAAGAAGAATTCAAATCATTATTTCAGGTATAGTCCTGGGTAGAGGTACCTATTGTATGGGAAGTACAACTTTGCAACAAATCATAAATTTGGCTAAAAATGAAAAAATTATTCACGTTTAAGAAAAATTGATTAAATGGTGTAAACAATATAATTTGATGGTAGCAACCATAAATGCCAGCAACTGCAATTAAATCATCAAAAGCTATAAAAATTGAAAATATTGTTTCAGTCGATTTCATGACCTGTTGATACATACTGAAAATGAAAGTTCATTTGCAAATTGGAAGAAAAGCCAAGCCATGTCAATTAAAATTAGTGTACTAAAGCAATGAACTTATATGCAGCTCTTTTTAGTATTACAGTTAAAAAGATAGTAGTGAAATTTTTTTTACAGAGAAAGGAAGCTTTCATCACAAGGCTTTTACAAAGATTTTGACTACATTAAATAAAAATATTGACATCTGTACTGAGATGATTATAAAAATTTACAAAAATGTGCCAAAACTGTTCCAAAACCAGGTGCCTTTAGTCATGTGTGAGTCATAAGTAACCTAGTATCTGTACAAAAAATAGAGACTTCTAGATAAATTACTTCTTGCATGTGCTAATGAAGATTTACAAGCGCTTGAACAAACTGAATATTTCAGTGTGGACAAAGCAATTCTATAACTATTTTGAAATAATATGAAAACAAGCAACAGAAACAGAAATACAAGCTTTTCTTTCTTATGTATCAGTATAATACTTGTTTTTTGTGGATCTTTAAAACTGCAAAATCAATTGTTTTGCAAGAGCTGGATAATACAGTAATTCTAAACAATTGTTCCATTAGAGACTACTTTTATTTTACAGCTTTTAACATTGTTGAACCAAACTTTGTGCAATACACTAAATTTATTGTTACGGTAGCTTTTGTGTTATTAGGAATTTTTTCATTATCTGTCTCTTTTATTCCATATGGTAAGTATGTTGGTGAAAATTAACATAAAGTAGTAGGTGATAATTTGTCAGCTCTTAAAAAGTTTCAGTTGCAAGATATTATTTTCTTACAGTCAAAATACTTCGACTTTCATACAGTGCTGTTTAACCTTCCGGCAGGCGCACCTGATTTTGTCACTTGAGCAGGCACACGTTGTAAAATTTACAACATGGACATTTTAATGTAACAAGCCTGTGTTATACAATTTGGTGAATATATTGAAGAAAACAGTAGGCCTACATGTCCACTGTTATCACATGCTGTAACAAAAATTTCAGCTCTTTTAGTTGTTCATAATACCATTTTGTCCCGGTATTCTGAGACATTTACTTTCATAACAGCTTTCACAAATTTTTATATCAATGTGCTTTTTACAAGCAGTTTTGGCATCTATCACATTTAATTGGAGTGGATGAATTTTTTTGACGTCCTCGGAGATACACGTCCCGCACTTCTTTGCCAGAGGTTCAAGGATCTGATTTTAAGAAGTTGATGATTCGGCTCAGAACTGCTTAAGACATACGATGAGATTGCGCTGGCAATGATTTCAGTTGCACTTTAGATCTTTCATAAGACCTGCTAGCTTCTTGTGACTACATTGACTACATCATACCAAAAGATGGAGTTTACATTGGAGATAAAATGTGTACCTCTTACTCCATTTCATGAATTACGAAGATAATGGCCATTGGCTATATTTTTCGCGTTCTTTAAAATTGCTGGAATAATTTACAAATATTAGTTTCCTTCACAAAGTCAGAGGCAACTTCATGAAGATGTAGTTTTCTGCAATTTGACTGCTTGAACTAAACATGCATCTGTGACAAGAGCAGGAGCGCATTGTATTTTTTACAACATTCAACACCTCATCACTCAAAATTCAGAAAATCAACTGAAAAAGCTAAACAAGGAAACTGGAACCATAGTAACATTGTCGCATAAGCATCAACAATGGAATAAATTAGGGGGTTGGTGCAAATAACTGAAGGTTAAGACATTGATGGTCCGCCGGCGTGGTCTTGGGGTTAGCGTCGCTGACTACAGATCCGTTGGCCCGGGTTCGATTCCCGGTACTCCTCGGATTTTTCTGAGGTAGGGAGTTCTGGTAGGGGTGCACTCAGCCTCGTGATTCAAAATTGAGGAGCTACTTGATAAAGAAGTAGTGGCTCCAGTCAAGAAAACCACCATTAACGGCCGTGGATGTCGGCATGCTGACCACATGCCCCCCAATCATGCCATCTGCCTACGGGAGATGACGCAGCGGTCGGGTGGTAGACCAAGTCCCTCCAGGGATGTAGTGCCACGGAGTTTAGTTTAGTTTAGTTTAAGACATTGATGATGCACGAAAACTGCTGCTGTTATACTTTTTACAACAGTGCGCCTGCCGGAGAGTTAAATATATTAAGATTTAATAAATCCTAAGAAGTTAGATGGAAGAGTTTGTTAATGAAGAAGTTAATTCAGAATCTACAGCAGAACTAATTTTACTTTGACATATGCTAGTCTTCGGTATTTCCGTGCAGTAAGTAGTTTGTATTTACTTTCCCTTTTCTTTTGAATCCCTATTAATCGTAACACTGTGTGTTCCTTAATGAGTTATGTGCAATAGATTTAATTTGAGCAGTATCCAAGCTTGTCTCATTGTTAACATCTCCCATTATTGAGTGAAAAATTACATTTCTTTATTGTTTGATTTTTATCCACAGAGATTACTTACTACTTTTATTGTTTAAAATTTTCCTTGTGATTTCTATATAAGTTACATAGCTTTTTCACAAAAGCATTATTGGTACTTCATAAAATGTTTACATTACCCTGAATTCCTTTTAAAGAATTAGCAATTAAGGAAGATCTTGAAGTTTCTATTAACATAATGTCAAATTTTGCTTTCTCTTTACTGCAAAAAGGCTCTCTTGCAAAATGAAAATTTCTTGTGGAAATTAAATTTAGTGATCACGTAATTTTGCTTTTGTCAGAACAAATCCTTTATTTCAGAAGACTTTGTCTTCCTAAGTTCTCTTAATAACTCACATAAGCACTCTCTTATTAGATAATTTATTTTTAACTCAAAATTGCATTGCAGTGTTATTACATAATGTTTCAATTTATAAAAGTAGTAGGAATTTAATGCAGGCCCATAATTTGCAAGCTTGTGCATGCAGTAGCACAACTCTTGAGACCAGGAGGCCTTCCAAATTATGATGCTTTGTCAGGGTATTAACTATCCATTCAGCATTGCTGAAACTACTGCCAAAAATCCAAGACTCGTGAAGAGTGTTGCATTGGAAGCAATATTATGATAAAAATGGTGTAAAGGTAATACACAGGTAGGTGCTCCTTCTTGTGCATTCATCACTTTTATTACCTGCACTGCCCACTTCCTTTGAATTGTGTATAACATTATTTGCAAGACTTGCCAATGTGATTAATTTTTTATTATTTTTAGTAATGAGTTTTTATGTTAGTGCCTAATTAGTATGGTATATTGTTGTTTAAGAAATATTGCAGTGTAACTGACAACTTGACTCTTACTAGCATCTCCAAGGAAACCATTTAAGGAACAGGATTTTTACTGTTCAGTAGCTGGGAAAAGGAACTAATACCATAAACTGATAAAAATATTATTGTAATACCACATAACTACTTTGGATACTTAATGTAATTCTTAGAGCCTATATTACTACCTGCCAACAATTCATCCCGATACATGACTTCCAGATAGCTTAACTGAAAGATGTCTTGTTATACCACTGCGGAACTGCTATCGGGAAGAACTCAGTAAAATTTTGTAAAATGATCCTTAGCTCGGTGAGCGAAGAAGTGTGTTTGTTGTAGTTCGATATAGCCTCCGCTAGGTGCGGCACCTCGAGTTTGTATTTGTACAGTTAAATTACATAAGATCATATTGTTTTAAGCACAATCGATTTGTGAAATTCTATTTCATTCTTATGTGAGCATAAAATGGCATTATTATGTAAGGTAAATCTTCCAGCATCAATTCTGAAATTCAAGTGGCTAGGAAGCTTTGGAGTGCTGCCATCTTGTTTCCACAAAGCTTCCTTGACTGGCAGTTGGTAGTTTATCAGCCACTCCATCCTCCTGCTAGCTTAACTAGGAGTTCACTTCCCAGACAGATTTGGTCAGGAGATCACAGTACGCAATTCTTGGCCAACTTTCAGATAAGTTCTCTATCTGGCAGATAAATATGATATCAGCAGGTCGTCGTATAGGCCCTTAAAGTTATAAACGGCCAAGTAGTTGATTGCCAAGTTAATATCTTATGAAATCAAAGTAAAGTATTTTCCAAAGAATGACCATAAAGATAGTACCATCTTGGACTCAAATTCTAGAGGTAATAAAGATAAACGGCCATAAAGATGGTAGCATCTTGGACTCACATTCTGGAGGCCTCGGGTTCAACCCCCATGGCCTTCTAATTTGATTTGGATTTTTTTGTGGTTTTCTTTGTGGTTTTCCCAGTCATGAAGGCAAATGCCAAATTTATTTCATCCTATACCATAATCATTAACATTGCATATCAGTTGAAATTAACAGAACATCATAACCCATCACCAATAGAAAACAGATACAAATCGATAGTTACATGGCCTATTAGTATACACATAGAACCTGTCTCCTGGTATAACCTCGATGTTCAAACGAGTAACTTATAAATAAAACGTGAATAAAAAAGTTATCAATTAAAGTAATAAAATTAAAAAAAGCAGAAATTATGCAAGGGAATACAGTATATTGCAGAAGCTCTTTTTCTTCTTAATGTGCTAAATATTTTTATGTAAAGGTATTGTGCATGGAAACTAAACAGTTTTTTCCTTGTCCTGTAAAATTATTTATTTTTTAAACTACAGAGTATGGTGGTGTTTCTTAAGCAACAATACACCTAACCCTGTAGCTGGTAGTTATTAGAGCTTACACCAAATACTTACTGTGTGTTGCTTTGTTTTTATTCTTAGTTTTAGATTTTATGCACATGTTTTTCTTTTCTTTTCTCTTTTTTCTCTTAAAGCCGTGAAACTATCGCGGAAGGTGTCAACAACATCCACATCAGCAGAAGGTAAATGTAATTAACAAACAATGTGTGTGGATAAACCAAGATTGCGTGCGCTCCCCAAAGTTCTTGGTTAATCAATGTAAGTGTTAGCTAATTTGCTTATTGCTCTAGTCTTTTCCTGTGCCTATCCTGCATGCCTTACATCTTTTAACAGGAATGACTATTGATGTTTTCCCTTTAACATGTTTTTTTTTTTTTTCACTTTATATTTATTATAATTCTGAATGTTTCTAGCTATGACATTATGTGATACTTCTGTAGTGTGTTATTAGTTATTTCTTCATTCTAGGATAGAAGGTATCTCTAATTGTAGAAAAATACTTCTTTCACATCTGTATACTTTCTAGACTTTCATCTTTGGACTGAAAATTCATGAATGTTATAATCTACTATAGCACAATTTTTTTTACAGTATTAATGTGATATTACTTTTTATTGCAATTGTCGTAGAAGAGAACAAACATTTGCATTCTTTACTGCATTTTTTAATTTAAATTTAATTATGGTTATGAATTATAAATAAATATTAAGCTATCAGTAGTTAGCAAAAAAATAGGCAAACAGTAAGCCTATACATTTCATATAACTTTTAAGAACTAAAGACATAAAAAAGTTATAAATGCATAGGCTATATAAAAAATTGCAGGGCTACACATGTAGAAATTTGCCTCTTTCTGTACCCTTTTAATTATTAACTACTGGCAATCATCCATTTCATGCAAAGTGATCATAATTTATGGGATTTTTCAGCTTTCATGCAGTGTTTGTGTTATTGTTTCAATCTTGCCAAAACGGCTGCGTGTAATTTAACAAGAGTTCCTTATTCTTGGAAGAGTTTAGACAATAAAATCACTTGTACTTCAGTAAATGATTGGAGAGATTAATAAGGAGAAAAAGAGGTAAAAATAATCTTCCTTATTAATATTTTACTACAAAATTATATATGATATATATTTGCTTACAGTAATCATAATGACATGTTATTGTTCGTAACTTTCGATAGAACCAATATATATATATTTTTTTTAACTAAAGCAACCTTTCTCTTTTACAAAATATGGACTCTTTTCCTTGAACATATTAAATCCATTGTTATTTGAATCATATGAAATAGATTTAAATTAAATATATGACCATAACTTTCTGCTGTGTATTCAGTTTCAGAGTAATATTCAGTTAATGAAAAAGCTTACTATGGAAGTGATAGTAACAATGCATCCTTGTCTCTGTTTTACTTCAATGGAGGACTATGTGTTTCAGTCAATTTTGAAAATTATATTTAAAAAATTGGAATTCAGGACTCTCCTTTTGTTTGTAACATTACAATATTTTTGTGGTAACTTAGGTTCAGGCAGAAATTCCATTATTTAAAATTAGGTTCAATAAAATAATGAAATTAAGTAACCGGAACCTTTAATTGGACCTACTTGAAACTTAAATTCCGAGCAATTGAATTGTTATAGCAGTACGCTACAAACAATAGCCCGTATTCAGTCTAGGTAACCAAGTACGGTTAATACAATCCACTCTCATAAATTACCATGTTTACGATTGATCAGAATTCTCCTAAGATTTCAGGTTGGTTAACCAATTTATTAATGTGTATTGGTTTACATTGGTAGTAGTATAAGCCGGCAATACTGGAATAGGATTTAGTAAATTGAGCTTTAAGACTTTTTTTTGTTATTGAAGACCTTTAAATTTGATGCCATAGATGTTAAAAAATATGCATGATTTCAGTTAGAAAGTTTTAAACTTTAATTTCTGTTTAAATTAGAAATAATAGAGGGTAGAGTACTTTCTGCAAAAGTTCACTGCAATAACTTCAACACAATCTAATTACAATACATGTCTTCATGATACTAAAAATGAAGTGAGTTTGTGTTCTTTGTCATGATGTTTATTCCGTTCAAGTTAAATTGGTATTCATTTACCCTGATTTTAAAAGAGAGATCCAGAAAATAATTTTACTCCGAATGAAAATTGTTTGTTTTTGCCTTTAATATAATACGAGGGTTATTTCAAAAGCTCTACACACTGTAAGATAAAATTGAAGAAAATAATTTATTTTACAAAATACCTATACAGGCCTTCAATATAATCTTCATTCTTGCTTATGACAGCTTCCCAACGTTTTGGCAAATTCTGTATTCCGAATAGGGCACCTTCATTGTTGATCTGTCTGATTACTCGGGTCACCTCCCTGGAAGCTTCATCAGTTGTAACAAAACGTTTCCCATGGAGTGGTTCCTTCAATTTGGGAAACAAATCAAAGTCTGGTGGACTCAAATCAGGACTGTATGATGGGTGGAGAAGTCTTTCCCATCTATAGACGTGGAAAACGTTTTGTTACAATTGATGAAGCTTCCAGTGAGGTGACCTGAGTAATCAGACAGCTCAACAATGAAGGTGCCCTATCCAGAATACAAAATTTTCCAAAACGTTGGGAAGCTGTCATAAGCAAGAATGAAGACTATATTGAAGGCCTGTAAAGGTATTTTGCAAAATAAATTAATTTCTTCCGTTCTATATTACATTGTGCAGAACTTTTGAAATGACCCTCGTATGAAAACTTCTGATTTGCGTATACTGTTCATAAGTCTGTAGAATTCTTCAATCAGATTTCATTACTTCGTATTTTCTTCACTCTTCTTTCATTTTCTCTGTTGTTCATTTGGTGTGGTGTGCATGTGTAAGTCTTGTTTACTTTTAATAAATAGAAGTAAGAACTGGTATGTCCTCTATGTAATTTTGTGTTGTGTCTGTGTTTGTTGTGTATCAAAACTAAAATGGTGGAGGGCCCCAATAAACCAAACACACCGTAAAAGATTGTTTGCACTAAGTACTCCATGGTTTATGTAATTTATGGTATTCAAATCCGTTTTCCTCTCCTTCTTGAAACTTTTTAAATAGAGAATATTGGAGTCACTCAGATTGTTCTTTACTACCCGTCTATAAACATTTATCCTCTTAGGTAATGTGTAGTTTCAAGATGCAACCGAAATTCATTTTTTTAAAATCTGCTTCATAGTACAGTGCCCTATTTTAAATTGGTTGTTTTACCACTTTTAGCTGTTGATCGTATCCTATGCAAGCACCAGCATCTGTTGCCATGTACTTACAGCAATAATTCATTAGGGAATTTGTATATTTTGTCTTGTGCAATTGCACATTGGTTATTAACAGTCGTACTATATTTACTTAAAAATGAGAATGTGTTTTGTGTTGTGCAGTGCTTAGATATTCACTGTGCAAACGTACTGTATGTTTGTCTTTAGGATATACATAATGTTCAAGTGACTTGTGGTAGGACAAGCCAGAAATTTAAATTTAAATTTCATAACAGCCCAATTCCAACATGAACTGCAATATTAGATTTAGCCAGTAAGTTTAAGTAAGCAGATGTGTCTAATCAAAAAGTCAACATATGTTTTATATATTTACAGAAGAAAATGAGATACGGGCTGCCTTGTAGAGTACTCAAAAATCACTGTTACAGGAATTTATTAATCATAAACTAAAACTAAAACGAAACTCCATGGCACTACATCACTGAAGGAACTAGTCCTACCACAACAAAATTTATAAAATTAAAGCCCTACATAATATTGGTAGTTAGCCTCTATTGTTTTAACAGTGGTCTGCACTTTTGAAATTGAGTTTTAATAATGGAGAGCCTAGATCGATATTTTTTCTGATGAGTGATGTTTCATCTGAATGGTCCTGTAAGATTAAAAAATAACAGATAATTGGTATCAGCACATTTCAAGCATATTCCCTTATCTTTTGAGAGGGTGACTGCTAAATTAATTTGTTTCATCTATTTAATTTAAGAGCTGAAAAGTTGAGGCATCTTGATTTCACTGAAGATATGCTGGTGGTAGCATGGTAGTTACCCTTGTAAGCTACTGATGTATGACCCAACAGATTTAGAGGAAGGACACTATATAATTTCATAAGTGCTAAATAAAAATAGTGTTTTACTTTACAATAACAATTTTTTTTTTCATTAAGTATAACATCTTTCAATAAGATGTAAAGACCACAAAAAAATCAGATGCTTATTTTACTTCTTTAATATTTTCAATTGATTGTCACTAAGTTTGAAAATTTTCGATGGAGCATTCTTGTTATGTTAAGGGCCAGAAGTTGTTTGCCAAGTTCATTTCTCATGAAATCAAAGTAAAGTATTTTTCAACGAATGGCCATTATATAAAAGACCCTTGGGTTTTAAATGTAGACCTACTATCTACCAAATTTGAAATCTAATAATATATTTTCTGCAATCTTGGTTATCTGAAAGAGTTACATCTAAAGTATATTAAAAAAATTATGGAGGGTAATACTTATTTTATATGTTCCCTCTTTAGGTTGTGGCATGTTTGTAGGGTTGTTAGGATAAAAATGAAATAAGTTATGACATATTTTGGTTGTTCATACTATTATTGTAAAACATTTCATTAGTGTAAATAATGAAAGAGTACACAATTTTTTATATTTATCAATGCTCTGACACTTGACAGAGAGTCATACGTCGCCATACTCCCCAATATAGTTAACATGTTGTTTGCGATTAAAGTCTTTCATCACATTACACTTCAACACAAATTGTTAGTGTGTAGAAAACTCTGAATTAGGCTCTTAAGGTTTCCATTGGAAAAGACCATGTTAATCAATGGGGCTGAACCACAAGCATTTTAAATACTACTCGTACATAACCCTTGTTTTGAAAATAGATTCGTTTTGTGAAATGTGAAAGATTTCAGAATTACAAAAAAGTAAAAAATGTTTAAATCCTTTGTTTCTAAGATTCATATTAAATTGTCTTAACATATATGAGTAGACTTGAGACTTGTACTTGTGTAACCAAGTAAAATTGAAACTGCATAATCCAACTCTGAGTTACGTGAGGGATTACTGTATTCACTAACTTTAAGCAGTCTGATAAAATGTTGAAGTGTTAAAATGTATGGTTACATTTTCTGAATATAAATTGTTTCTGATTATGAGTAAAAAATTTAACTTAGGGTTTTTAAAATTGTATTACAAATCAGTTGCTGTAACAAAGCATTTTTATAGTCTAGAGGAAAACTTGTTTTGAAATTAAAAAAACCATTAATACTGACCATAGATTGCTTTACTAACATGATAGCTTTAACATTGCTAGTATGCTAGTTGCTCATGTAGACCTGTGTGTTATTTTTGTTGCAGTTGCACCGTTGACTGAGAACAAAATGGCATTCTTCCGCCAGACTTCTTTGGATGGCCTAAACTTGATTAGCAAACCTAAGACACGCACATCCCCAACTAAACATTGGTCTGCTTCAGCCATCAACATTACCGAAAACCCCATATCTGAGGCTGTCGTGTGTTAAAAAAACTCACTGATATCTCCCTCCCCCCCCAACCTGCCTTTGTAGAGTTCGGTCGTGCTGTGATTGAAGATTGGCACTAGCATGTGAATGTAACTTGCACATCGAATAGGTAGTTGAAAGTAATACCTGAACTAGTGTGTATTAAATATGGTCCACATTTAGCTCAAACTCACTGGTCTTTGTAACGTGCAAAGTAAAGTAAAATCACCAATGTAATTGCACATACATTGTTATAAGAGCAGTAGTTAATCATTGTTATACACTCCATCATAGGGATCTGCATTATTTCATTTTGGGAAACAAAAAATTTTTCCAGTGGTAACCCTAATTTGAGTAATAAAGAAAAATTTACTCAGGACCAAACATGGTCTTACATGGTACAAAATAGTAGATTTAAAATTATTTATTGTTTAATGGATTGAGGTCAGTGGCAGAAGCAGAGGGGGGGATCGAGGGGACATATCCCCACCCCGAAATTTGAAGAAAGAAAGAAAAAAAAAAAAAGAAAGGGCTGGCTATAAATGCAAATCAGCATGGAAAATTTTATGCAACTTTTTATATCTGTGTTAGGAAGTATTTAAATTGCTTCTTTCTCATCAATTGAAAAGAGAGCATAGTGGACTATAGAATACAGAAAATACTAGTCCTAAATCAACTGTCCAGTTGGAATTTCTAAAGTCAGCTGCTCTTTGATCCATCCTAACATTATCCTGGGTCTTCCCATTAAAATTTTGTTTAATACACTTCTCCACTCCCATTCGAGCAACATGTCCATCCCATATTAACCACGTGCATTTTATTAATCTTACGATATTAGGAGAGCTATACAGACTTTGAAGTTTATCGTTGTAGAGATTTCTCCATTCCCCTGAAATCAAAATTCTTTTGGGTCCAAATATTTTCCTTGAAACTTTATTTTCAGATACTATCAACTTGTGTTCCTCCTGCAAGGAAAATTACTGGTAAAATATATGCGTACTTAGTTTTTATTTTATTTTTATATAGTTTTCTTTTTATCTTCTCGAAAGAAAATTCTGCATCTGCCACTGATTGAGAAGTACAAGTATTGCTCTGAATTATTACCTGTAATAATTTTTTGTTAGTAAAAGTAAGTATTAACAAAATAAACAGAAAATCTGAATTTGGTAACTTTAAATTTCTTATCAGTCTCAGCTAAGCTCTACATTTATTTTCACATGGGACGTTATCAATAATTTTCATATATGTACTCTTAAGATTACTATGTACTTTATGTCTGAAACATCTAAAGGATAGATTTTCACTTTGCTTGAGGTTGATCCCCTTTATACTCAAATATGGGCTATTGAACCAAGTATAATAAATAGACTTAAAAAAAAGACAATATATTAATTTCTACACATCTTGTTTTATATAAAAAATATACAAAAGGTCTGGAGATGATGTCATGACACAATATCTCAGTGAAAAACACACGACAGTCGCTAAATCTTGTCTTGTGGTCCTAAATGTTCCATCTTCTCCAGTCCATATTTTAAAAATATTATCATTATTATTATACAATATGGAACATTGAAAGCAGAACCAATCCCTTGTAGTGCTTTCACCGTAGAATAGATGTAAGTGCTCGACAGTGGTCCCTGGATCCCTCTGTTTTAGTAGTATAGATCTGGTTGTTTTTTGTCTTATAAACAGCCCCCATTTTCCCATTTATGTATGTAAATAGTATGTTAAAGATATAGTAGAAGCTTATCAGTAAAAAGGGCTTTTGTTGTATACAGCATTTTAAAATATGCATAAATAAAAATTCTATTTTTAGCGATATTAAAAAATTTATGAGATGCTGAAGGACCTTTGTTGAGAAACAAATAATAATAATTTATATGAACAGGATTGGCAGATATATATAGTGGAGTATATTTTGTTACTGTAATTATTGAAGCAGTAATATAGAGTGGGCATGCCCATGCTGTATGTGTTACAGTTACATATCATGTTCACACTGCTCATTCGAACTGCCACCTTGGAAATTTGAAGAGTTTACTGCTCTGTGCGAAATATATTGGTGCTTTCATAGTAAAATAAGCCTAGAAAAGGATGTAACCATAAATAATTGTGAAGAGAAGGAAAAACAAGCCTCTCTGTCACTGTTGAGTGACAGTAAATGATGTCCAGAGAAATATCAGGGCTATGCAATATCTCGACATTTCTTGTCTGTCTATTCATTTAATGTGTGATCCATCAGTGACAAAATGGCCATATTCATTCTTGTCACAATTATTTAAAAAATATATATATTTACATATGCATTTGCCTAAGAAAGGGGTGTGTTTGAATATTTCAATTTTTTAGAAATTTTGTGAAGGATATTCATAGAATTGTAGACCCTAATTATCTACATTAAAATATTTTGCTTAGCTGTTTGGTCAGCTATTTCTATTCCTATAACAGAAGCTTGACATTAAAAAAAAATATTATATTACTAGTTGTGTTTGATCTATTAATTATGTTAGAAACCTCTGTGAATTGAGTATTTTGCATTATATAAATTACATCTATGAACATTGTAGTTCCTTAAGTTAGAGCAAGGAGTAAAAATGTAACACAGTATAGAATTCATGTTTAAATATTGTACTTTAGTGACAAACATATTTCATCATATAACAGAGGATAGTATTACAAATAGAGGGTCTGAAAAGTTCTATGATATTCTAGTGTAGGTCAACAATATTGGTTTGGTAGCTTTTGCTGGTAATAATACATTTTTTCCCTCAATAGTAGGCCTACATAATAATCATGAGGTACCGGTATAGCATTTTCTCCCAGCAACAATTTTTTTTTGTCATCGTGATTTGTAATGCATATGAATAGGCAATGGGATGGAGAATATCAGAATGATCAGTACTGTTACTGAATAGCACTAGGTCAATGTAGGTTATAACATTGTCATCAGTAAAGGTAGAAATCATAAATTTTACCAGGCCTCAGGCCTCTTGTGTTTCAGTTCCCATTGTTACCTTACCAGTAATGTTGTGATTGTTGGACAAGCGACAGGGGTTTAAAATCAAATGAATAATTGCTCATAATGAAAATTGTAATTTGCACATTTCTGGCACACCCCTAATCGATGTGCTTAATTTGTTTAAATAAATTGCCAACTGCACAGAGCGCTAGTGGTTGTACTATTGGAAGCTGGGGAGCAATCACAAAATAAGTTATAACTGCAGGATATTAACAAACAAAAAAACACATTATTATTATGACAAAGTGTTTATTAAATTTGATTATCTGCTGATTAGCAACAAAATAATGAATTGAATTCTCCTTGAAATGTTGCATTGATGGCTATTGCTTGTTGCAGTTCGAGAATCAATTGTGGTATAGTATATTATTTAGAATGTCTGAAACTTAAGGTATTTTGTTGTTTTTAATGTTGTGATCCATCTACAGTCCCATTTCATGAACTCAATCCATTGAAATAAATTCCTTGTAGAAGTAATTTGAAATTGATAGAAAAACCAGTTCATATGATCTTAATAAACAAATTAATAAACATTGGAGAAGATCCAAAACTTCTTCTTTATACTTAGCCTATGTGGAAGTATTCCAGAATGAAGTGACCATCTCTAAAGCTTGTTTACTTTTTTCTTTTTGGTATAGAAAATTAAGCTGAAAGTGTATCCACTTCTGAAAGTCAAATGATTGATGATGCATTTACCACGTACACTGTAGCCTTATTCCCTTTAGCATAACTTTAGAAACCTTAATGGAAAGATACTTATTTCACAATTGTTCCAGTATACTTGCATATATTAGATCTTGTTCTTCTTCATTCCTCTTTTTCCTTTCATCCTACAGTGAAATATATTATTACTAATTTAACCTTTCTTCATATATTATTATTATTATGCTACAATAACTTTTTTAACAATTTTCTAAAAGTTTCAGATATTCTAAACATCCATGTAGATCTTGTTGGGACTTAATTTCCCATATGTTAGCATTTGGAGATACATCGTTTCTAGTCAGAAGTAAGAAAAATATACACAATAAACACTTAATGTTCCAACTTATGGCAGTAGAACTGAAAAAGCCTTACTGTTCCGTATTAATTATATATAACTGTGAATGCACTGGTTAACTGTCTGGTGCTTAAACATGGTATGAAATTTGAATGTATGAAAGTTTTGTAAAGACATATTGATTTTTGAAGATGGAAAGAACATAAGTGCTGAAAAATATATACAAAAATGGATTTGTAAGATGAATTTCTTAATGTAATTGTTGTATATACTCAGTATTTTGTTTTAATGCATTCTGCTGTTCATGTGTATCATAGAAAGCGGAATAAAATATTTAAAATGATACAGTAAATAATTTTTAAAAATACCACCGTAGTTTTTATGTTAGGTTACGAGCTTACTGAACTTATGGTAGGCAACTTTAATTGTAATATTCTTTTTTAATGATAGTTTTATTTTACATTTTTGGATGTTTGTGTGATTAAATACCGATATAGGCCTAATTTTAAGTTTCTATATTGTTGCAGAAAATTTGTACATGGAAATAAATTATTTCTTTGAACAGGTAATTTGTTTTGCTCATTTATTGCAATAGGTTTGTTCTTAGAGCACACAGAAACCATTAACACTTGGTTAAAGCATGTACACATTGTTCATAGGTATTCCTATAGCACGAATCCATGAAATCTGACTGTCGAACTTAAATTCCTTGAGGTTTTGTAGCAGTATGTATGGTACCAGAAACATTTGCGGGCTGTAGCATGAATCACCTACCAGATATATTATGTGCAGTGAGAACAACGCTTAAATTTTCAACATGTGAATAATCAAAATTTGGTTGGTCAAATTATAGGTTATATGGCAATGCCTATTGCATCAGTATTTAAGGAAAAGTATGTATCCTATTCTATTCTATTCTGTTGAGTATGATTTCATTATGACAATTACGTGAACAAATTTTTTAAATCCTTTCTGACCATGTAATTTGTTTCTTTTTTTTTGCAAGTTCAACTTATTCCTACAGAGTGCCTGGTAGAATAAATTGAATCACTTAAAAAATTACACATATACAATGGATCCTTTAAAATTGACGTACAATGTTTCGACCCCACCTATGGGTCTTCCTCAGGTACATTAAAAACAGGAAGACCCACAGGTGGGGTCGAAACGTTGTACGTCAATTTTAAAGGATCCATTGTATATGTGTAATTTTTTAAGTGATTCAGTTTATTTTATAGACAATGGAAAAAGGACCGTATGCGAAAATGTGTAGCCTGGTAGAATGTTTTAGGTTTAAATCATAAATGGCATAAGAAATATATGAATTTTAAGGGTGCTGATTTTCTGTAAATTATAAGGTTCCTACAAGTGAGAGGTAAAACTACGAAAGAGAGAAAAAAGAATTTACCTATAAATTAGTTTGTAAATACTTTACTATATTAACGATAACTCATGTGGATAGGAACTACCCATTGTGCATGGTTCTAACCGTTCCTAGAGCATTGAGAGCATGAATCATGGGTCAGTTAATAAATCGCACTTATGCAGCACAAAAAATCCTCAAGCAGTTGCAGTTTGTCTGGGAACAAACACCCTAATTGAAAGGGTATTGTAAAGGGTCACATAAGATCATATTCTCCTCTCCCATTTAAATTGTTTTGTCAGTTCAAATCGGCATTTTATTATTATTATTATTATTATTATTATTATTACTATTATTATTATTATTATTATTATTTATTTCTAAACATTTATTTTTCAAGTGCCTGGTCACAACTTGGGACTTTTGTATTTTACATGAAGCAATAGTGGAAGCAAATCAAATAATCCGCCATAATAATAATTCTATAAGCTCTGAGTTTTGGTCTCTGGAATTTTGTTGAAGAAGGTAACACCAGAGGTCAGGACGTTCCTTAACAGCTGAGTAGATACCTGGCTTCCCGTTCCTGCTCCTGCTAGATGTTTTGTTTGAACTGTGAAATGTACAAATGTTTATTACAACGAAGTAAAAGTGTGATGAAAGAGATCAGTGTTTTGTTTTAATTGTACTTACATGCCAATATTACGGGAGAAAGCAAGGCGCCCGAAAGCAAATGACAAGTAACAGGAACAATCACGTAAAGGTAAGGAAAACTGATATTAATATAATACAGAAAATGGATACCGATAGGCTACTATATTGGGTATAAAATTTCTAGTAGGCCTAATTTAATTTTAAATTTTAGGCTATATGGTACTTCAGTAATTTTTTGTGTTGAAGGTGCCATAGTAACTACTAACCCATGGATACCCCCGAGAAATGGAGGTTTTAGGGTAGGGAGTAAGGACATATCCTAGCCTAATGTAATCTAATCTAATTGCAAAAAATAAAAAAAAAATACTCTAGTAGGCCTACTGGCTTTAGAATCCCCATAATGATGATGATGGTAATAATAGGCCTAATAATCCCCCAACCAGTAGGCTTACAATGTCAAAGTGATACAACCTGTTGACCATGATTGATACAGGGGTTGATTTTTTAGTACTAGAAACTATTTTATTTCTCCATACATAGCATACGTACCTGGTTCTTAGTTTTGTAGGCCTTCGATGTAAACACCACCATTGTGTACAACAAGTTCCCAGCGATGCGGAAGTCTTTGGATCCCATTGGCACTGCCTAATTCAAATATAAGTCGCTCCTTAAGCTCCGCCCATTCGATATTCACATTTGCACGAACTGTGTGATTTATTTTGTTTCTGAGTGAAGCAGAGTGACCAACTGTCCTTGTATATTGTCGCAAGTGCCTTGTATCCACCTCTACATATAGCTATATAATGCCTACACTAACCACATAGTTAACTGCGCGAAGCGGCAGCTGTAGTGAAGCACCCTTGCATTTTCGAATAATGTACGATACACTGTTTGTAGGTTTTGAAAATGTGGCATATTATATCTCCCACAAGGTTTGTCAGTCTGTCACCTCTCGTCTAGTGGTATGACACAAAAAGAAACTGCATCATTAAGGGTGGGATGGGCAGGACCCATTCATCCCAAGGTGGGACTTATATTTGAATTTTCCTCTGCCTAATCTGTTAATGGTGCAAAGAGAGCAGTCGGTTGCCTGTGAAACATCTTTGAACTGTATGAAAGCGAATCCCGCAAAGTGGCTCCTTCTTCTTCGGGATTAGATAAAAGTCACAGGGACTTGAATCTGGAGAGTAGGCTATGGAGGATGATAGAGTACCTCCCAGCACCAGCGATTGAACAGTTCAGACACTGCTCCTGCTGTATACGCCCTAGCATTGTCGTACAGAACAATGGGTGGATTATCCATGAAGTGTCGCCATTTTCTTCTCAGAGCTGCTAATGCAGAGTACAACTGTCCATTTTTCAAAACAATCTGCGAGCAGCTCTGAGAAGAAAACGGCGACACTTCTTGGATAAATAATCCACCCATCGTTCTGCATGACACCGCTGAGGCGCATACAACAGGAGTTGTGTCCGAACTGTTGCTGGGACTGGGAGGTGCTCTAACACTCTCCAGATTTAAGTTCCTGCAACATCGATCTAATGACCAAGATGAAAGAGCCACTTTGCGGATTCGCTTTCTTACAGTTGAAGTTTTACAGGCAACTGACTGCTTTCTTCGCACCATCAACAGATTAGGCAGTGCCAACGGAATCCAAAGACTTCTGCATCGCTGGGAACATGTTGTACACAGTGGTGATGATTACATTGAAAGCCTATAAAATTTAGAACCATGTATGTATGCTATGTATGGGGAAATAAAATAGTTGCCAGAACTAAAATAAATGGTACAAAAAATGTTGCACAAACTTTCTCGCATATACGTGTTAAAGGCTAGCACAGAAAAAAGTAAATTAAAGAGACAATTAAATTTTATTTATTACTTTTCATAAAACTAATAAGTATCTAGAACGGAAAGCATCAGGGCCGATCTTTATGTTCAATGCTTTTACCGTGAAATAATAATAATGATGACGATGATGGTGATGACGACGACAACAACAACTTGGAGGTTGGATGGTTTCCTCAATCTCAAAGGCCAAAATGCAGGATACATTGAGATATAGCCGAACAATAGAAGCAAATGTTGCATGAATGAGTTATTAACTTACAAGAGTTTATTGGTAAATTCCGGTGGCCACGAAATTTGATTTGAACCCAGGACCTCTTCCCTATTACCTTATACCACCTCGATCTAATTGGTTTTGGTGTGTTCTTTAAGACTGTGGTAAACTGACTATATTTCACAACAATAATTAGATTATAGTACCGGTGTTCTTATTACAATGAGCAACAGAAGAATATTCATATTTTAATCAAAATGTTTGTTCTGATAGTTGCATTTAAGTCATGTTATTTCGTTTTTATCTTGATACCTATTAATTTTATAAAGAAATGTGTTTAACAAAAAATGTTCTTTTTAATTTTCTCTACAACTTGACTGTACTAATTTTCCATTTCCCAATGTAATGGAAATAGCCTAGAAAAATTGAAAATGGATACAAGTAAAGTACCCTCTAAGTCATTTTTGCAGAAAAACGGGTAGGCTATAGCCAATTTGTTAGTCATAGATAAGAGTTTCCAATTTTAAATTTTTGGGAGCATGGGGTTGATTTTAAGCCTTTTTTGAACTGTGATAGGTAGTGTCTTGTTTAATGTTATAAAGTAAAAAGTTATAATTATAAGCCTTTCTCAAATTAGGCCAATTCAAATCAGTTTTATTTAATCACTTAGCAGTCTCGAGAACGTGAAATTCCATGTTTAATGAATAGGTAAAAAATGGAATTATTCAGGTGGCAATTTAGGGGGGTTCTGAAATGAAATTTTACCTACAACGCCAGAATACTTAGAGCCGGCCCTGAGAATGATGTTGTGGACCAGATGTGTTAGGCAGCTGATTGGGTGATCTGAATCATGCGGGAACATAGCAGATTGAAACTAAAAATAAGAACAGTGTTATTGTGGATTTAGGACTAGAAACTGATTGTAATTTACTTACAGCATCTTAGAGATATACCTTTTAGTAATATATGCTCCCACTGATGGAAAACATGACACACACAATATTATGGTCGACATATGTGGTATACTTAGTAGATAGCAGTAACTTATATTGCACATTAATAGAATTATTATCATAAACATGAATAGGTACTTTGAATTGAACATATAGAATAAGGTATTATATAACCAGGGTGACCAGGCTTCAACACACTGCCGCAGTGTTCTAAGAAAATTTTTCATGACATCTACTTTGTGCACCAATAATAACCACCATCCCTAAGGTGTTTTTTTTAAGAACCAATATGATGGTCCTTTCCTACAGCGCATTAATAGTTCTGAAAAGTACAAAAAAAGAGTAATGACCTTACTTTGAGTAAATAGTGTCCACATTTGATCTCCAAGTTATTTATTTATTTCTAACCCTAACAATATGAATGGTTTATTCATAAAAAAATAATATGATAAAATGGAAGAACACCGAAAAGCTTGAATAGAACTGTATTGTTGGATAAGGTGTCCTGCTTCTTTTGTTTTACAATCAGGTCGCTTTGAATATAAGCAGACTTAAGAAAAAAGTGCACGTATATTTAAAATAATATTAAGCCATTACCATCACTAACTATAATTAATGAGAACTGGCACTTTAGAGTAACTTGATATAGGCTATTTATTAAGTGCCGGTATGGTACTTTATGAGACTATGTGTGGGGTGGGAAAATGTCTCTCCATGTATCGTGTACTCATGATAACTCAAATATGCTTTATCAGATTTTTATGAAACTTGGTATACGCATTTATAATATCCATGGCAAGAAGACTATTTATTTTGGACCAAATCGGTTGACCGGTACTGGAGTACGGTAGCGAATAATTAAAGGTCACTTACTTACTTACTTACTTACTCAATGGCAATATATAATTCCTCAGCAAGCTAATGGAATATTATCTATTTTTATGGAACCTGAAGGTTCATTGCCATGCTTACCTGATCCTGTCATTCAACCCTATTCTGTGCTGAACCCGCCGTTCAACCCTATTCTGTGCTAACTCTGTCCAATCATCCTTCGCAAATCCTACTTACCTGATTTGATTTTCAATAATAATGCTTGCTACATTTCTCTGAGCTTTGGCAGATATTGGTTTTGTCAATATTATTTGTCTTACTTGACAATGTTAAAGTATCTCTCAGGGCTAATTTCATTATCAAGCACTCATTTTGCTGAACTGCTTTCAGTAGAGGGGATGGGGCAATATGTTTTACTAGAGCATCTATTTCTGTAGACTAGCAGAATTTATTATTTCTGTTATCTTTGCAAGTAAGAAAACTTTACTTGTACAATGGTAAATAAGTTGCAAACGCCAGAATACAGCATACCATTTTAAATTTCTTGCCCATATTTTTCTAGAAGGTGGCAGCACATGTTGACTGGAAAATAGCCAATAAACAGTATTCCGCAGTGAATGGTTAGTGATCTGCAGCCAGTGCAAGATGGCAGGCTGCTACAGGAGTGTGCCCAACTAGAGATGTGCACAGTTGTGCATTTTTGTGGGCCAAGACTTCACTGGGAATGCTTGAATCATCCACCTTACCACCCTGACTTAGCTCCCAGTGGTTTACATCTGTTTTGGCCCCTTAAAAATCATTTTTTTATTTATTTAATCTTCCCATAGTTATGGGTTGCCTACACAGACAAAGAGTACCAGAAAAGAAAAACAAAAAGGTAATTGAACATAGAACATTGAAAAGAAAAAGAGAGGCAGCATTTTCATGACAATAATGCCATATCTCAACCCTATTCTGTGCTAACACCTTCCAGCCATCTCACAAATCCTACTTCCCTTAAATCTAATCTTGTCCTCCCGCCTATGTCTAGGTCTTCCAAGCGGACTTTTCCCTTTGGGTTTCGCAGTCAATATTTTTGAGATATGTCTTTCCCCCCCCCATGCGTGCAACATGTCCAGCCTATTTCATCCTCCATGATTTAATTACCCTTACTATATTTGGTGAAGAGTACAGGTTATGAAATTCGTCCTTATGCAGTTTTCTACAGTCCCCATTTTCATTTCTCTTAGGTCCAAATGTTTACCTAAGCACCCTGTTTTTGAACACACTCAGATTACGTTCTTCCCGAAGAGTAAGAGTTTGTGAATCTATTGTTCCAGGTAATAAGAAAATCAGATTTAATTGAAAAGTAGTCAATTCAAGACCATTATTAAGTCATTTGATTAATTTAACAAAATTAACATCATTAATATTAACAGAGGTGCAAACTATTGGGCAATTCCATGGTCACGGACTAACATTCACAGAGAAAAGTCACTATACTGGCAGCCATTACACCAACAATATTAAACACAGAAGAAATTGGCATATGCAGAGCAACACATAAAGAACTAAAGTATTTACAAATAAACTTAGAGTTCTCTAACATTTATATGCACAGATATATTTAACTTATAGCACCTTGTCACGGACTAACTTATTTTGGACATAGGTTTCATTTGTAGGAACAAAACAGAAAATTTCTGTGATTTGATATACATTAGGCAGATGTGTTTTATTTGTTTTGAAGTAGGTAGGTATATAGCAGCTTATGATATGGTTCTTTAAAATATGAACCATCAGTTTAATGATAATAAAAAATGAAATATTAGTGTCACGGACTAACATGAAAAGTTGTCACGGACTAACTTCTGGATGTAAATCAGAAAATCACATTTACAACATAACAAAGAGGTGGAACGCTTAGTACATGATTTGAAACTTTTGTCTAATAATCTCAAACTCTTTTTTATTGATTCAAAGTAGGCTATGTTAGTTCGTGTTGAAGACGTGGTTTTGGGCTCTTCAGTCAGTGCATGGAAAATGCTTTTGAAAAGTGAGTAGTCTTCATCTTTTACAGCTCTGAAACTATTTTGGCCTTCTTTCAGCTGTTTAAGTCAACCCTTTGAAAACAACTTTATTTTTTAACCCCTTCATCAGTGTCTTGACTATTGCTAGACAAAATATTGATTCTGAAATCATCAATTATGAGGTTGTTGAATACAAATGTTGCATCGCTGAACCTATCACGATATTTTTTGGTTCTTTCAGCAGATGTCTTCCCCATTTTTATAGTATAGGTCTAAAAGAAGAAAGAAAAATTCGTTTTATTGAATATCGTAACTATTTTGATCTCAATAAGTATAAATTTAAATTTTGGTTCTTGAAAATTAAATATGTTTCATATAAAAATAGGTTAGGCCCACAAAACATTTAATTATTCTTTATTTTTCTCCACTGCCCTTCACATTTTATTACAAATATTCTAATATCTGTGAAATATATCATTTTGAGACTCTGTGACTGTTAGTCTGTGACACCATTATTTGTGGAGAAAAAACATCCAATTTCAGTAACCAAGTGAAGATGTACTGCTCCATACTAGTACTCAGAGAATATAAAATATAATTACAATACATGCATTATTTATTGTTTTAGGTAAACTTTTACATCTTTTTTGTCACGGACTAACAGTTTCTGTGTATTATTGGACTTCCTTACATATATTATTTACCTAATTTGACTTCTGCAATTCAATGAAGTAATGTTTTCCCTCAATAATAAGTCATCTTTCGTTTTATGATGAAAAAGAATCCTTGGAAAGCACTGCTGCCGTATCTGTTGGACTAAATTGTGAATGTCCATGTTCATCGTAAATTTGGTGTTTTCTATCAATTATCTAATAGATTATATTTTAAGTCCAAATTTAAAAGAGAAATGCATGAAATATTTATATTTTCTGAAACTTTAACTCTTTGACTTAGAGAAACTGCAATAGTTTACAATATTTATAACATTTTATTTTTTTCAATCTGTGTCAATGTTATCATGGAATTGCCCTATTATGGATTTTCCATAATTATTATGGTTTTCCACTCATTACCACGTAGTTATGATCAAAGGCAAAATTAGTATGGAAAACTAAAATTATTATGAAAAAAATTACTTCTGTCATGTTTTCGATAGTGGATTTGCTATAACAGCAGAGACTCTGGTAGCAAAACTTACAACTTCTTAGACAGCTGGTAGTTTTTGGGTTATCGTTGGTTTCCTTCTACCTTCTCTATGGCTTTCTTCTTTATGTATGTGATCTTTGCTTTCTGTATTGTTGGTATCAAATTTCTGCTTCCATTAAATGTCATTTCATGTTTGGTGTTCCAACTTCACAGTGACTGTCTTTTCGGTCATTGTAATTTCCGTTGATTTGTTTGGCGTTTCATAAAATGAAACATGTTGGTCCTGAAAATGCAACCATTAGCAGGAAGATAGTAGTGTTACAAAAATATCAAGAATGTTACTCGAGGGAGTGGCCATGTTTAGTTACGTCATGTTTTCTCCAGTGTGTGGTGTGATTTTTCTGCAGCAGCTCATGGTGGTTGAAATGACTGTAGAAGACACATTGATTAGTAGAAAAATGAAACATACTGGTATATGTTTAGGTCTGAATTGTAGGAAAAGCAAGACGTGGGGGGGGGGGTGTTTGCACTTTAGGATTAAGGATAACCCACCTGAAAAACTGTCACCTCTGTTATAGGCAAAGTTCTGTAATTTCCCATGGAGGGGTTATGAAAGATTCGTGGGGGGCTTAGTTCCCCAAAATATGCATGAATTCATCACTAAAAGGAGCAGAAATTCATAGGAAAAGGAGTAACATATAAATGGAAATTAAATTACATAATTTATTTTGAAAACATGTGATATATATACATAAAAAACAAGTCTTATAATATATGGTATTTATGTCTGTTAAAAACAGGTACACAATTTCTGGGTGAAAACACTGGATGACGAAGTGACATGGAAGATAGAGACACGCACTATTAGACTGAGAATTTTGAATTAGTCACAGGATGGATTTTTGTTTCTACCTCTAGGAGTATAAAAGTGATTTGAATCGGTATGAAGGGTAGCTTTTGATACTTTTTTTACACAGTTTTAATGCAACATCTTGTGTTTTTTAGTCTTTGTCACTTCAGATTACATCTTCCAATTTTAACGACACATGGAATGAAAATATATATTTTTATCACCACTTCCTCTTTTGATTGCGAGGGAATGTTCACACGACCACATGATTGGTGTTGTCTTATAAGAATCCATGCCACAAAGCTCTGTTGCTTCATGTCCCAGTTTCACACACACTGTTTCTAACAGTTAATGCCCATTCTTTAATGTCTTTTTAAAAATCTATTATGCTCGCAGACTTGGAAATTTTTATATTGGAAACATTTCAGTACTCTTAGAGTGTTGGTCTTGTAGTAGTAATTGTTTTATCTTAATTGTTCTGAAGATTCACAGCTTACCTAAATGCAACAAAGAGGAAGAAGTAAAGTACAGTAAGCAAAATAGAGCTCTTTAGAGCAGTGACAAATACTGTGGTATTTAAAGTTATAACTTCATTATGTACTGGCTTCTCAATCAAAGGGTTTCAGGTTCAAACCCAGTAAAAAAAAAAAAAGAAGACAAAATTAAGCTCTGAGTCTCGATTCAGAAATTTAATTCTTTATTATAGAACCTCAGACTCATGTTAGAGTCTTCTTTCTTTTCCTATTAATACTTTAAATGACTCATCCAAAGACCAGTAGTAGATGGCTTTAAGATAATGACTATTTACATTTTTATGTAATGTTTAGTAGTAAAATGATTTGAAATTAAATTCGTAAACCATTTAATGTAAATTCATTAGGTGTACATACTTTTTTCCCCCATACATTTTTTAAATTACTATTCCATGGATGCCTTTAATAAAGTCATCTGTTGACTGTAATCCATTTGAAACAAGGTGGGAGGTAGTACAAAAACTCTCTGATTGACCTTCAGCTTGTTATCTGTGCTGTCATTGACTGAGACTGTCACACACCCTCGAGAGGTTGGTTATATGCTTTTGCTTGCCTTGTCCCTTTGTTGATTGATAGTACAATCAGTCTGTGTGGATGATTTGTTTTGTTACTATCACAGTTTTATTGTTGCTGGTGTCCTTTATTTTTAATTAGTATCTAACACTGTTTCCATGTTTTTCTTTTAAGCTTGGAATGTAGAGAATTTCTTTGTTTTGTAAACTATGCTTTGACTTCTCGCCAATGATTACTTTTGCTCCCACCTTGTTTTAAGTGGAGTATAGTTTGAATTTTTTTATAAATCTATTTGAATAAAATTAAAGAAGGATATTATAAATTTTACTTTTCATGTTCTCAGAATGTCTCCAATACTTCTTTCCTCTTGTTATAACAGTGAGGACTGTGATTTATGTCTGTCCGATTACATCAACAAGAGTGATGACCTGAGTTAATTACATACTTTACATTAATTTCTTTTTACAATATTGAAAATATACAGAAAATATATTATAATAAATTAACAACAATAAATTTGTTAAAATTGTAACCAACTTTAGCACTGCTCTTGATTTGGCCTTTCTTACAATACTTACATTGAAATATATATATTATCACAGATTTTCTTTTCATAGTTCTTCTTCCTTATTTAAAATACAGTCTCATTAAATAATCCTTTAACACCCAGGTATGGAAGATAATAATGGCAATAAATTATACTTTGAATTGGTTTTCTTTTTTGTTGCCAACATTGCCTTACCCTTTTGCCTTTTATAAGATTCTTCCAGATGTTAAATGTGACTTATGAAATGGTTGTTTGAAGTTTCTGCTTTTCTCCCCTTAAGACACCTCACATTCCTTATTAAGGTACTTTGCTTGAATTAACTTTAAGTAAGCTTATGGTGCAAAAATCCGTCTAGGTAGGGAGAAACTTTTGACACCAGAATCCATTTTCATAAAAATAAGGTGGTTTTGAAAATGATGACGTGGGCAAGCGACCTGCAGTCTAACATATTTTAAATTTGAGCCATTAGAAGGTGTTGTGTCTTTCACATCTATGTCAAACACAAAAGGATATTGTAGTCCAGCAAGTGAATATTTTAATTGACTGAGATTTGATTGCAGAATATGTGTAGTCAAATTGCTTTACCCTTTACCTAATATTTCATATTGAAGGAATACAGATATTTATTTTGATTCATTTGCTTATAAATATTTCAATAGTCACAAACTTAAAAGAATCATTATTCTGAGTTGAATTTCATCTACTTTACCCCATAAAGTTTTATAAAACAATAAGGAATAAAATATAGATTTGAAAGATAACTCATCAAACTTTCCATTCATAAGTCATATTTTCTTTTCATAAGTATTTAATTTAATTTTCATCTAATATATTACTATTTTGTGGAATGTATTTGATATCATACTGTAAAGCATACATGAATGCTTGAATAACTTCATATATTTTCTTGAACCATTTTCCTGTCGTATAAACAGTCCAAGTCTGCAAGCATATTGTTTAACAACTCCAGAATTAAACCGCAATGGAGTAATCAGATTGGTTATTATGTGTGTTTGGTCGTGACCAGAGAGATGATCTCAGTCCAAGTTTTAATTTCTTCAAAGTGTCGATGTCACATTCTGCCTCACTGAGCTCTGGTCGATCTGGTGTTTCTCCGGATTCTGACTGCCGAATTCCAAATGTTGTCTCTGCGACTGCGAGTGGAGGCAGCAGTGTTCGAAGCGAAGCTCGGCTTGGCACTAACCACCTGCAGCTGCTTTGGAAGTAAACACATGCAAGTCTAATGCATTGAATTTTTTTTTTTTTTTTGTTGGTTCATGCTGAAAAGCATTTGTTAGTGTATTTTTCTTCACAGTCACTGGGAGAAAGGCTCTTGAGTGATGTGAATTTGTGTGGTGATGGACTGTCTTCAGAGTTTTACTTTTCTCTTGACTAATGAATGAAATGTACTCTTACCTTGATCTTCCCCTCCTTGGTAGTGATTTCTGTTCTGACATTGGCGATATGTCTGATGATGTACTAGACTGAGCACCATGATAGATGAAATCTGAAAAAGCAAAGGAAAAAAATATATATATGAGACACTGAAATACTAAACACGCAGGCATTTTTAGTTTAAAATCTCCATTCACATGTACCCTATAGAATTCTAAAATCTATGCAACATAATGGGTACAACAGAAGTCACACATACTTCCTCATGTACAATATCCTAAAGTAATTTTGTATGTTTATTGAGGTTAATGGACGCTGCGCTACAAACCGGAAGGTCATGGGTTCGATTCCTGATAAGGTCGGAGTTTTTCAATTGGCCTAATCCTTCTGGTGGCACTATGGCCCTGGGGTCGACTCAGCCTCTAACAGAAATGAGTACCAGGAGCAATCCTGGGGGTAAAGGCAACCGTTGCATATGGCTGACAACCTTACCACCTTCATGTGCCAAATGTTCAAAATCTGGGAGCCTCAACCTCCTGGAACCCTCTGGGTCTCCATGGCCTGTATAGGGATCACTTTACTTTCACTTTATTGAGGTTAATGATAATTTTGTTAAGCTACTTAGGCCTGTATCAGGGCTCTTCAAGTGCAGCTGGTAAAGCCTGGCTGCACCTATATTTTCTCTTTTATTCATTTAGCTAGTTTTAGCTGGTTTATGTTAAGCCTGCCTTTCTTTCCTTCATTAATTTTTTATACTTTATATTTCCCTAATATTAAGAAATAATCAGTAGGCCTACAATATGATTGCTGAGCAACTGTCTAAATTGCGTCTTCTCTCTGGTACAGCTTGATGTGGTAGGTGCAGCCTATCTAGTGGTTCTGATGATAAGGCAGTAACGTCGATGTATTTCAGGGCAGTTGCCATGACAACGGTGTGTGTGTATATCATATTCTTTAGGCAGAAATTCTCTTCCAAGTGCAGCCTGAGCTCAAGGAAGCCTTTTGGCTGCACTTGTACAATAACATGTTGACAACATGCATGCGTGCATACCACTTTCCTTCCCCTCTCTTCAGCCCATCCCATACCAAGCTTATCTCCATCTATTTGTGTATAGTGTTATGGTGCTACCAAATTATCGCAAATGATACTACATAATAGTACACATGATTAATTAATAAGACTGTATACGGTATTCTATTTTTTATTGCAAGGCTGCTGATTTCACTTTCCATTCAGGATTGTTCATCCATTCAAATGACAGACTTTGTTCACATTTCAGTATAAATTTACTGCTAATTTTGTGTAATGTTGGAAGATAATTATTTGTTGCAGTATTAGCTACTAGCATAATAACTGTATATGGACTTTGTATCAATTTTAACAGAAAGAATTTTAGTAAATGGAAGAATGGTAATAGAAAATAATTTTCTGAGACAATCACCCCAATTGGCTTTGGCTTGACCTCAAGAAAATTGACACCAATTCTGGAAAATGTTATACGGTACAGTCCTGCAAACTTTGCTTAATATAGACCAAAAGCACACCAAGTTGCTGAAATACTGAGTTATCGAGAATTATTATAGCCTACATGTCAGCTGAACTTTCACCACAACCGGGGTTGTAGCTGTTTTATTTTCCCCATCATGGTTGCCGAGTATTCTAAACTGCCAGGTTATGAAGAGCTGAGTTTGCAGGAAAGGCTTTTTAAAGACTTTTTTTTTTACTTACTGTGTTTTATTTTGCCTGCATCGAGCTGATTGGACGATTCAGTTCGACTTGAAGTCAGCTGGTCTGGATCGGAGTCAGAATCATCACTGTCAACATCAGTCTTTCTGCTTCCTCTTCTGCGAGAACTTTTAACTACCTGTAAATGGTATGAACCATCCTACGTAAGAAAATAAACACATTTAAAGCAGATATGAATAGGGTTTTTGTCATAGGCATAGCTTGTTAAAAGAAAATGGTATACAGTGAATACGATCAAAGACAAAACTATTACACAAGTGGAAAATTACTAAGTGTCTTAAGGTATGGTTCACAAGGGGTTGTATTATTGAAAGGCTGTTATATTGTAAGTTCCATTGGGTCCTGATCAAGCCCTGGTGATCTCATAAAGGGATTTGTTTCCAGGGTGCACCAGTCCCCTACCTAATAATTAAACCTAAGGATGGCATACACAACCAGTACTGAACCGGAGAATAGGATTTGGACCACCAGGGCATGCTACTGACTCACCCACATAAAACGGTAACTTAGGTCTTATAATTATTACTCGGTTTAACACAAAGGCTGATTATATTGAGTTTCTTCTGCATGCGAGTTTTATTACACCTTCTCCTGTTTTTATATTAGTGAATCATTTAAATAATAATTTTACTCTTCATATTCAATAAGTAAACTATATAAATAACTTCATTATATTAATAAACTATGATGCTTGCCTCCCTGAACAGAAACTTGAATGCTTCAGAAATTCTTGCAGCCTTCAGTAGAATAAAGTTAACTGAACTATTGCAAAATATTCTCGTGTAATGTTCAACAAAGACAGAAACCTGTGGTTCATGGATGCTTATATCCATATTGAAAAAAATGAATGAGATGGAAAAAACGTAAGGCTATTAATCTAATTTTATTTAAATTGATTTTGAATTAAATTAAATGTAGTGAAGAAATAAAATCGATAGCTATAAAACCCTTAACTCTCTACCGATATCTGATGAAACTGTAACATATGCCATGCCTGTGATGTGCAGTCTGTGGGACTCCTATGTACCTTCTTTCTTCTTCTTTCGTTTCACCCTCTTTGGGGTACGTTGAATCAGTCATTTCTTTGTGTGTTGTTCCTTCCTAAGTGCCCAGTATTTCTTCATTCTTTCTGATCTTCTCTTCCTCTCTTCTTCAGAGATAATAGGTTTGGACTTCAGTGACGACCTGTCTTGGAACCTTGTATTTTCGTCTTTAGTTATTATTTTAGCCGTTCGATCTAATAGTGATTTTTCTGTAATTTTTAACTCGACTAGGTCTTTTTCAGTTTCTTTAAACCAGTTGGGTTTTGTTTTGCGGTTGCGGAAGAAGTTAAAGATTTGTTTGGTTAATCTAACAGAGTCCATTCTAAGAAGATGACCATAGAAATTTATCCTCCTTTTTCGCATAGTGTCTGAAAGTTTTTCAATTTTCTTGTAGAGGGTTTCATTCTTGATGTATATCATCTTATTATCCTGAAATTTAGGTCCTATGATTTTTCTTAAAATCTTCCTTTCCTTTAGTTCAAGTTTCTCCATCTGACCTTTGAAATTCATGTTTAGCGTTTCTGCCGCGTACAGTGCTTCTGGTTTAATTACTGATCTGTAATGTTTAATTTTTGACCCCCATGAAAGGGATTTCTTGTTGTATGTATCTTTTGTTAGTTGAAAGGCCATTTCAAGTTTGTTTTTTCTGGATTCCATTGTTTTGCATTCCACCGCATTCCAACTGATCCATTCTCTGAGATACTTGAATTCTTTTACTATTTCTATTTTTTGTTCTTGGATTTTGAGGTATTGACGTGGGTGTTTGTTGTTTGTCATGATTTTGGTTTTTTCAAAGGAAATGTGAAGACCTATTTTAGCTGCTTGTTTAGCTAGTTCAAGTATTTGTTCTCTTGCTTCCTCCATCGTTTCAGCAACTAAGGCCATATCATCCGCAAAGGCAATACAATTTATTTTAAGGTTCTTCTTTTTGCAACCCAGTCTTATTCCACTCTTTATATTTTTGTTCCATTCTCTTACTACTTTCTCAAGTGCACAATTGAACAACAACGGTGACAGCCCATCTCCCTGTCGCACTCCTGTTCTTATTTCGAATGGATCTGATAGTTCACCCATGAATTTAACTTTTGAAAACGTCTTTGTGATAGTCGCTTTTATAATATTAGTTGTTTTCTTCTCCAAACCCATTTCCTCCAGGACTGATAGAAGGGATTCTCTATCAATATAATCATATGCTTTTTTGAAATCAATGAAGGAGATTACGTACTTCTTTGCCCTTGATTTTTGATATGCCATAATGTGTTTGAGGTTTATTATTTGTTCAGAGCATGACCTACCCTTTCTAAAACCTCCCTGGTATTCTCCAAGTTGTGGATCCAATTGTGGTTCTGCCCTGTTTAAAAGTACTTTGGAAAGAATCTTGTATGTTACATCCAGTAACGATATTCCCCTATAGTTATTTGGGTCTGTTTTCAAGCCTTTCTTGTAAATAGGGTGGATGATAGCTGTTTTCCACTCTACAGGGATCTCTTCCTCTTTCCAGATTTTATAGAAAACACATTGCAGGGATGTAATTGCATTTTTGTCAGCTTTCTTCCACAGTTCGGCCACTATTTGGTTTTCTCCAGATGCTTTGTTGTTTCTTAGTTTTGAAATTATCTCGTGTAGTTCTTCCGTTGTCGGTGGTTCTATGTACCTTATAATGAAGGCTTAAACATTTTTAAAATTGTAATCTTTACTCATATAATGTACCATTCATTTCTATATATATAGTGTAAGTCATCTAACAATTTCAACAAACTGGCAAAAATGTCAGATAGAGCTGCTACTGGTTCACTTGCCACATGTTCTGCTTTATCTTGACAGTCATCAAAACAGAGGTTTGAGAGAAGGATGTCGAATCTGTTTCGGCTCATGGCACACTGAAAAAGTCTCTTCCTGTCCCATCTGTTGCTCAAAAAGCAGCCGTGTCCTTGTGGTTTGATCATGGTGTGTCTTGTGAACACATTTTGTACTGAAATGAAGTTAACTTGCATACTTCAAAAGGCCCAATCTAGGAATACCGCAACAGGTGATAGCATAAATCCAGGACAGCAAGAATGCAACCGACCTTTAGACTTTGTTGAGTTTGTGATTTAAGGAGGATAGAGGGAGCAGAGCAGCTCTCAGCTTAAAACTGCCTTGGAGAACGAGTTTGAAAATTCTCACTTGTTCCATGAGACTACAACTTGAGCGTTAAGGGATAATCACAATGAGTGATAATGTGACATTTTGAATGCTGATTTCATTGACCATGCAATCGGTGATTATGTGTTATAAAAAAATTATCCAGTAGCAATTCAAACTCCTGATGTTTAGCTTTTCACTGCTAATATATTACTGTGCCAAGCGGTGATGCTGAATTAATTTGAAAATGTCTTTTGTAATCTTAAATGGACAAACAATTGTAAATAATTTATAAGAGCACAACACATATTTCTTGAAGTTTAGACTTATTTACACAAGTTTGGGGATGCCTGCAACTCATCACATCACAGGAGAGTTATAAAGCATTTCAGTGGATGGTGGAGTACATCACCGATATATTTAGCTAGTGGTAGGTCAAGACCGAGAACAGGGAACTGATGGTGTCAGGATGTAGATAACAGATAAGACTATACGCTGACACACTAGGAATACCTCTCATGAAGATTTTCTTTCATCTATTGGCATGACCAGCAGTAGTGCATGCTGACACATAATATGTATGGCTGTAGCAATGAAATGGTTAGTTCTGTAAGCATATACTTTAACCTGCATGATCATATGACTCATGTTCAGATTTAATTTTATATGGTGTAATTCATGCAGTCAATTCACTCAATTCAATTCCATGAGGAAAATCTGTACACTTGTTATGTAAAATTATGGAGTTCCATTTTGTCAGTTAACCACAGCTGATGAAGCTTACAAAAATGTCCATGGAAATGTTCTGTGTAAGTGAAAACTTATAATAATGAGGTTGAGTGGTAAAAACCTATTCAGTGGGGGAAAAAAAAAAAAAAAAAAAACCAGTAGAGCTTTGTTGAAAACAGAGAAGTGCTACTCACTCCTGTTGGTGGTGGTGATGCGCAGCCCTCTGTCATGGCTTGCTCGTGGTACATGAAGCTGTGCAGCAATGTGTTGTTTGGGTCGCCACCTGGTCCCGACAGTTGAAATGTGGCATAAGGAGAAATGTCTTCTGAGGTTTCTGGAATATCAGTGATTGACACAATGGTTCCGGCATCCTTGAGCAGTGCCTCTTTTACACCTGCAATTAGTTTTCTTCATTTTTGTGTAATTTTTAAGTCTAGAGTTTTGTACTTATGCTTAATTGACTGCCATCATGAAAAAAGTGACACTGCTTCATTAGATGTAAATGTTGAGAGTTACCTGGTATTTTGTCTCCGCCAGCCTGCAGTGCTACTTTGTGGATTGTAGCGTAGTAACGCTCCCTCTGTGCTTCAGCATTTTGCTGATTGTCCAGAGTTTCTTTGAGTGGTCTCGCTTGCTCTGGAAGAAGCGTAGGCACATCCATCATTTCTACAAGAAGTGTAACAGAACTTCTACTGAGGTTTTCAAGATGTTGCAGAGATCTTTGTGACTTACTGTTTCTCCAACAGAGGCCTGCAGCAGCGCCTGCTCCAAGCAGAGCAAGAGTGGCAATGATCAACGGCACCATCACTCTCACGTCTGAGTAGAATGGTTGAGATGTGTGACCACGTTTCACCAGTTCTGGAGGTGGAGGATCTGTGAATTGAAATGAATTGATTTTAAGCTCTGTATGTGTTCACTGAAGTAAATAAAATCCTGAAATGTGAACAATTGCCATGCAGTAATAAAATTATGATTTGTAATCTAGTACACTTATAAAAACAATTGAAAGCTAACTGGTACTCTAGATTGACATCAGTTCATTGCTACTTATGCATTTAAAAAATATCAATTCCTTTCTTGTACTTTCACGTTAAAAATATTACCATTATCATGAATCATAAATATCAACGTGTAAGCATAAAACGTCAAGCGATATTCTTACCTTTCACAATGGAAATTTTATTTTTGATAAATAAAAATGAAAGAGGCTTTATCCTGGGGACTAAAGCGCATTTATAGAACAATATTAAGACCAATCTTAACATATGCAGCAGAAACGAGAGCAGACACAAACAAAACTAAACAGATATTAAGCACATGTGAAATGAAGGTCCTAAGAACAATTCAGGGGAAAACTTTATTAGATAAGATACACAATACAGAAATTAGGGACAAATGCCAAATTCAGGACATAACTAAATTTACCAATGACAGATTGGAAAGAACACGTTGATAGAATGGAAAACAATCGCCTAGCAAAAAAGGCTCAAGAAAGCAGACCAGACAGAAAAAGATTAAGAGGAAGACCTGCTACAAGATGGAAAGACAGTACACATGACTCATCTGAGGAATAAAGGGGAAATAAACAGGATGCCATCCTACATCACAAGTAGAAGAAGAAGAAGAAAAATGAAAGAAAAGAGAATACTGACGGATAGCACAGGAAACAAGTATAGAAAAAACTAGGGATGGGTCCTCGATACTTTCGATACCTCAATACTCTCGATACTTGCATGGTATCGGCATCGAACGATACTTCAGAAAACTCGCTCGATACTGTTTCGATACTTTTGTAATTCTGCAATTCTGCGATTAAGTGAGAATGCTAGTATTTTTTAAGAAAAACTTGTAAGTGGACTGTTTAAAAAACTAATTTTAGTTTTAATGTAGAGTTTAAAAATAATTATAGGCTACTGATGATATTAAATTTTGTCTCATTAAATATGCAGATGTAATTAATTTAGTTGGTATTACACAGTTCTCTCAAATTTTAATTTTTAATGTACCTATTTATTGAAACTGGAAATGTTGAGGTATCGAGTATCGAAGTATCGAGTATCGAGGAAAAATCATGTATCGGTATAGAGTATCGATAAAATCTGGTATCGACCCATCCCTAGAAAAAACAAAATAGAAAAGAGCAGTCTATCAGTACTATTGAATGCTGTTTAAGGCCATACAAATAAATATTTTAGAATTCCCTGATAAAGTGCATTAATCAAAATATAACAGTGCAACTTCTAAGACAGTGTTCTACATTGGAAAAGTAGGAAATCTAGATGTAAAAATGTGGTTTCTTTCAATTTGTGTACTCTTTTCTTTCTCTTTCTGCTACCCAATAATTAAGTTTTAAAAAAATTACATTGCCTTGAACGTGAAAGCTTAGAGTTCATAAGTTCCATGCTAATGTTAAAATGTTGACAGTTATGGAATTCAACTGTAAACAGTTGTGTTAAATAGCTTGACCACAAGCCTTTTGTGTTTGCATTATGTTAGTATTCGTCTTTCAGTGCACCTTTAAACATGTGAAATGCTTTCAATTTTTAAAATATCCCTTTTTTATTTTTTATTTAGAGAACTAAATATTAAACCCAGTATTTGACATAACAGAAAAACTGTGGATTGATTGACAAGTCATATTGCCATTAGTTACATTTGTTTTTCATAACCATTAATACTGAGCCTTGCCAGAGCTAGCATAAAGGATTAAATTTTTAAATTATATTCTTCAATCAGTAAGAGAATTGCCTTAAAAAGTTAGCAAATTAACTATCAAATGGTTGAAAGTCAAAGCATATTACTCAGTAAATGAATGTAAAAATTTTATCCATTGAGTTTTATTGATGCATTTTAACACAAATGCGTTTTATTGTAATTTATTCTGAATTTGTAAATTGGATGCTACCTGACAATGCCTATCTATGAATGTGGATGATTAATGGCAGAAATAAAAAATCTAAAAAAAAAATTGTTTTGCATATTTGTTTCTAAGTAGGCTTTCTTTCCTTTTTACATTGGTATTTATTGGTTTCATGAAATGATGTGAAATTAAACATGGCATTTGTAATGTTTACTAGTAGCAGCTATTCTATATCTTGATTTTCAGTCTTTATGACTTTTATTTCTGGTGGGAATCATCATCTGTGAAAAATTCACATATTTTAATAAATTAAAATTAAAATTAAGTTTATTATATCTCATTCTTTGGTTTCTACAAGAGCTGCTCCATGTGATTATGTGGCCTAAAGATTGGTCACCAAAACCCTCATCGCAACTGATGATCTTTCATCTCATTGTTCCTTTCCAGTAGTTTTATATATGCACGCTCTCCAACAAGTTATATGGTTAGGTTTCCCTGTTACTGTTTGTACTCAAAGCTCCCGGTGAATAGGGTCTGGTGGAAGCAGGAAAGGAGGTACAGGGGGAAGAGATTATGGGATGTCAACTGTTTTACACTGGTGATATTACAGACAGCAATGTTAGCGACTGACCACCCATAATCAGTGTTATTGCCACCACTGTTTCTTTGCCACGTGATCCAGTTCCCCCAATTTCCCCCCCCCCCCCATGTAGCACAGTTGTCAGCAGATGAATTTCTTCAGTACGCATCATTTAACAGTGCCATTTTAGGTTAGTTTTATCTCAAATTCTTTGTGATTTTACTTATATTTAGAATTGTCCTACAGGAAAAGGATGTGGATTCCAAAGGTTTTTAAGAACAATTTAACATTAAATTTGGCCTTTTTTTATTGGAAAAAATGAACCAAAGCACCAATTATATAATCCCATGAAACTTTTCCATATGATTCGTGCTGCAAAGATAGTAATTTCGTTTGTTTATTATAGTTATAATATGCTGGAATTGTCAATTACAGAAAAAATTGTCAATACCCTGGTCTGGGATTTGATCCATGAACTTGGTTACAGAAAGCCAGTTCTTAACTGACTGTTTTATCCAGTCGAAAGAACACATTTGCGATGTAATAACATTGGGACTGTGTTTGATCCACTGAGAACTACCATACAAGTAAATGGCTTAGACTTGCTAACTTATAGGTGACATACAAAACTTAGTTTTGAAGATTACACTATTATTATATAATAGAAATTAATTTGGTTATGCTACATACTTCCAATGGATATAATCATTTTTATAATGCAGTAAACTGTTACCCCAACAATATTAAATGTGACTTACCTCCTTCTTTTGTAAGTGTTACAAATGTGTACTCAGCTGTTGATGAGCCTGCTATGTTATGTGCTTCTATTTTTAACTGGTAGACAGAAGCTGGAGATAGGCCTGAGATTGTGAATCTTCGTTGTGGTTTCAAGGCATTGGACACTGTAAGAGCAATAAAAAAATAACTTTGCAGTTCAGATGTGAAATCACAGAATTATTTATTATAAATTATAGTGACATATTACTGTAAAATATAAGGGAAAGGAGCAAAGAACGTTCTTCTGCATCTACAATTCATATACTATAAGAAGGTGTTTTTACTGATCGATGAGGCATTAATACTCGTAGTTAGGGAGGTATTGGGAAGGGAAGCGTGCATTTTGAAGTATTGTGCAATAAATTCGTGCTTGGCACCTTCTGGATGCCATGTGACCAATGGAGGATTAAGAATTTCCAAGGGAAAGAAAGGACATGCTGCTAAAATGAAAGAGGAAGTATATAGACTATCTGAACCACTCAGCAAAGAGTAGAGGCAGCAAGGAAGACCAGAGAGGAGTGACAGTGCAGCAAACTTCCGTTTGTCCATGCTATTTGGGGCTGTAACATTCACAAATGTAATTGGAAGACATGGGTAGGATTATTGCTATTCTAGCTTCAGGCAGTGTTGTTATGGGCTAAACATATAAATGAATGTGATTTAATATGCCACTAAATTTGTCATAATTAGGGGGCGGATTTCTATGACCTAAAAAATAGGATATATGCATGCATTTATGACCTAAAAAACATTAAAATATGACCAATAACATTTAAAATATGACTTTATCACTTACACATTGTGTATATTTTTTTTTAAGTTTCATTACAATTCATTTTATTAAAAATAATGTTAATTATTTCAAATATCTGTAAATTCTCAAAAAGTATCATTATAATGCAAAATTTACAAAATATGATATGAAACTTCAAAATTTCTTTAATATGCACACCAATATGCCAAAAATATGACCTAAATATGCATATTCATACTAAATATGCTACAATGGTTGAAAATTTCCTAAATATGGAGTTATATGCACAACAAAAGGCATTCCATTTTCACCAGGATGCTTGGAATCGGGTTTAAATTAGTCGGAAACCTGAAATAATGCAAAGGGAAAAAATGTGACATGTCATAGAAATCCGCCCCCTAGTCATAATGATCTTGTACTCTGTGTTTTCATTAACGATAATTATATATACATTTTTACCCTTTGCAAGTGGAATATCGATATAACCGGCTATGAGATTTTGAATTTCCAACAATTAGCTTTGCATTTCTTGCACTTTATTTCCAGAAAAACCAAGTAACATTGTCTATGCACAATATGGTGATCCTTGTTACTTTGCTTCTCTGGAAGCCATGTAACATTTTCTATGCTCAACAATGAAGAATTAAAGTGCAGGAAATTAAAAATTAAGTATGGGAAATTGAAACTCTTGCACCCGGTTGTATTCGTATTCCGCTTGCAAAGGGGTTAAAAAGGGAGGAAGAACCTTGCACGGATAATCAGGAGATGGCTGTATTGTGTTCACAGCAGGAATAAGTAAGAAAAAAAGACAAAAAAGAATAAAAGGATTTGGAAAAGGGCTACCAGCACATCAATACCTGATTATCAAAGTTCTGAGAATATATATAATTCTATATACCAAGTGTCCAATGAGGATTGTTGATTGCCCGATACTGTAGCACAAAATATGTAAGTGGACATCCGTTATCTGGCCATACATGAAGTCGAAGTAACACAGAAGTAGAGTTTGGTGACAGTAGAGTCTGCGCTTCAGGTACTCCTGGAGCTAGGCCCTGAGTTTTCACAGACAATGTAGGGCTTGGCGGCGAGCTTCCAATCTTGTTCTGAGCTGCAAGGTATAAGTGGTATGTGCTGCCACAGTATAACCCCTAAAACAAGAAAATATTGAAATGGATTATTTGTATTGCATGTATATTTTAATAAGCAAAAGGTATGAACATCTGTTTAAGTAGGTGATGATGTCTATGAAAGTCTCAGCAATAAACACACTATTAAAAGGAAATCCTTTAGACATTCTCCAGTCTAAAACTCCAAATGCATATAGGCCTAATACCCTTGAGGCTGTCAGAAAATTTTATGTCAATTATTAAATTCTAAGCTATAAAAATCACACTTTTTAAAAAGATCGATAGATAATTAATAACTTCTTTCATAGTACTAACTTTTATAAGTAGGCTGTAATACAATTTAACATTATGGAATTTTCAAATTTATATGTGTGTACAACATACATATTGGTTTACACCTCACTTTATTGAATTCTTATTTTATTTTCTTAATGCCAAAATTACAGTGTTGAAATATTATTTATCATCATGTTATTGGTATTTATAATAATAAACAGGGTCAGGATTTTTGGTTTGCACATTTTTTGTAGGGTGGATAATATTATTGCTTTAGAAACTCATTTTAACCCTCTTGCTACCTAGTGCCAATATGATTGACTTCACCCTCACTGTCCACTCACTGCCAGCCTTTGTACTGATTCTAACTGCCTAGAATCTCTGCATTACAAAAAACTGCATAGTTGTTGAAAATATCCCTCAGGGACAATTGTTCCACTTACAATAATGGAGATATGCATAATACATGGTGATTATAAAGTCACCTACCATTTTTGTTTTAACACTACAAATTTAGATTTTTTTGCAGATAATCTCAAGCAATGTACACAATAGAAGAATAGCTGTTGTTTCATACCGACTGCATGGAATGACATATGATGAAGCGCGGGACGATTTCACGTGCAAATCTCACAAACCAGCTCCTACCAGACATGCCATTAAGAACATGGTGAACAAATTCAAGCGAACTGGTAGTGTTACTGACAAACAGCGAACTGCGAGACTGGCTGTAGTAGATGGAACTGAGCAAAGGATTCAGATAGCGATTACATGCAGCCCCTCAGCATCAACCAGAAGACTAAGCTGGGAACTTGGTATCACACACACCACTGTGTGGAAAACGCTGCGATTCAAATTGCATAAACATGCCTACCACATTCAATTTGTTCATAAACTTGAAGATGAAGACTATGCCACCAAACAAGCTATGTCCTATGACTTACTGGATGCTGTTAGAAATGAAAATTTAATGCAGCATGTTCTCTTCAGCGACGAGGCAACATTCCACACCTGTGGACATGTGAACAGATATAACTGTCGGATTTGGGCAGATGAACAGCCAAATGCTTTACAGGAATGGGAAAGGGACTCGCCAAAGGTAAATGTGTGGATGGGAATCACAAAATCAAAAGTGTATGGACTACTTGTTTGCTGAGCGAACAGTAGCTGGTATCACCTACCTTGACTTACTGCAACAGTTTTTGGAGCCACAGTTGATACAAGATGGCATTTTGGATTCTGTAGTCTACCAATAAGACGGAGCAACTCCCCACTTTACCAGAATTGTCCGGGACTACCTGAATGACACTTTTCCTGGGGGATGGATTGGCCATGCATTGCCAAGACTTTGGGCTCCCTGTTCGCCTGATTTGACCCCAGTGGACTTTTTTGCCTGGCGCTTTATCAAGTCCAAGGTGTATCAAGGTGAAAATCACTGGTCTTGAACAATTGAAAAACCACATTTATGCCGCTGTAGAACAGACAACGCTAGATATGTTAGCAAGGGTGTTTCGGGCTGCAGAGGAATGATGGGACTTGTGCTTAAATTTGCAGGATCATCATGTTGAAATGTATTGAATTTGTGTTCAAAATGTCTAAATGTATGTTCATGTTTATAGTTTATAAAAATGTGTTTAAGTGGAAAATGATAAGTGACTTTATAAACACCCAGTATAGTTATGGTAATAATATATTTCTGTTAAATTTATTGCCATATTTTGGAATAAATGCTGTTATAAAATAAATCACTATCATTATCACTGAGTAACTCATCTAGGTTAAAATTGTACTGTTCTAAATACTCTATTAATTGTTTATAATCTTTTCCAGCAACAAATTATGTCTTGAGAACACCCTGCCATGATTACTACAAAATATAGAACTGCACTGAAATGGGATGGCCAGTTTTACTTGCACAAAAACACCCCTTCTGAAGACAAAACCCTCATAAGTAACAGCATTGGAAAGAGGAAAGAAGCATGTTCCTGTTGTCCTCTATTTGAAGGTATGGAATGCTTCAAAAATACATATCATATTTTATAAAACTAAATTTTGATCTGATCAGTCCTGGCAGCCATGAGCATGAATTGTAAAGCCAAGCAAATTTTCTGCTGGCATTTTAAAAATCTACTCAGGTGGTCAGCTTGGCACTAATAGGATTAAGATGTCAGCATGTTAAATCATAGTCTACATTTTGCAATCTTACTTACTTATTAACAAGATGTAATGACAAGTTAGCTGCAAATTGTGGCACAGATTGTACATCAGTGCACTTGTCACAATCGTAAATGAGGGAAGCAGGAAGCCACGTGAAAAGAAAGGAATGTTGGGTTTTTCATACAAAAAGAGTTGTCTAAATGAAGGCATTGTCCTCTGAACAGATTTGTTCTGTTACATTTAAGTGACATTGAGCACTGAAAGTGATATGTGTTGTTTCCATTGTAAAAAGTCATGATTTGTGTGTGCAATGAAGTATACAAGAATTTCATTTAAAATCACATTAATTTTTTTCTCTTAAATTTTCATCCAAAAATCTAGATACATCTTATGGTTGTCTAGGTGAGTTTTATAGTCCAAAAAATATGGTATGTTTATAAGATATATATCGCATTCGAGAGGTCCCAGGTTCAAATTCCGTGGCCGGACAATTTGACATGACTTTTTCATGGTTTCCCCAGTCGTAAAGGCAAATGCCAAATTGGATATTTACATACCATGAATCCTCACCATTTCATCCTGTGTCATATCCATTTAAATGAATATCAGTTAAAATTAACTCCATAAAATACTAAATAAAATAATAATAATAATAATAATATATCATAATTTAGTGTTTCCATAATCTGCAAAATTTACAGACTATTCACATGACTGCCACCACTGCATTAGTTGTTTTAAATTCGTAACTCCAGTGATAACAACTAAGTTCCTTTTGTTTGCGTTTTTTCAAATGTTAGAAGTCTGTGGCAGCCATGCCCTGGGAGATTTTATGCTATAACAGGAAAAATTGAATCCATTGAGGAAAAATCTCCTAATAAAAGTTGGTGTTCTATGTCCCCTCTATGCACAGGTAAGATATTTCGGTGTTATTCATTATCACTCTGTATAACTTCACCTTGTTAACTTCTGGTATAATATTGAATTACTTACTTTTAATTCATAACTGGTTGCTCTTCTGGGCAGAGTCAATTCTTCTAAGTCTCCGTGAGTTCTTTTGTAATTGAGCATGTAACCACTGAGAGGAGCCCCACCATTATCTCCTGGTTTCCAATGTAACAAAATACTGCTGCTTGTAGTGCTGGTTATATATAGTGTAGGAGCAGATGGACGAACTGTAAAATAAAATAAACATCTTACTAGAAACTGGGAATAGGTGTACTTTAAATTTTATCTGAGTATCAGATGAAGGGTAGCAGAGTTAACTGGATAGACAGAGATTCATGAATCAAAATTGTTTGGCGTCATAGCTTTTACAACAGTACCATTCACTCCTTCTTGATAGAAAGTTTAGTGAACAATAATTTATGAATAAAACTCCACCATTTATACAGAGTGTTTCAGAAAAATGTATACACACTTTGAACTGTCATAGAAAATTTATTTCCCGTTCTACAGGGTTAAATTTCTGGGAAGAAGTAATGTCATATTTCTTCAACAGATGGCAACAGAATAGTTTCAACAATCGTCCAACAATCGTGCCAATAATCATCCAACAGTGAAAAGTACCTAACAATGCTTGCTAATTCCATATTCCCTGCCATTTGTGCATTATACGGTTTTATTACCAACAAGATGGTGCCCCACCACCATCACAGGGACGTACGAGCATACCTGGATCAAAATTTGCCAAGGCAGTGGATAGGACACAGGGGGAAAATAGAGTTTCCTGCACGCTCCCCAGACCTTACACAGCTGGATTTATTCTTATGGGGCACGCTAAAAGATGTTTACAAACGTAAACCACGTAACCTAGACACACTTTGGAATGGGATTCAAGCGGTGTGCACAGAAATCTCATTGATTCTTTGGTACGATGTCGGAATCAGCGGTGACTCGTACTCATAAATCTGTTGATGCTGAAGGCCACCATTTTGAACATTTGAACATTAATCCCATTTTCATCAGAAAGCCATTTATTTTTCAAACTTAACTTTAAGCTTTCCATTTCCAGAAATTTAACCTTGTAGAACGGAAAATAGATTTTCAATGACACTTCAAAGTGTGTATACATTTTTTTGAAATACTCTGTATATATCAGTAACAGTGTTTCCAATTATTTGTTATCATTAAAATTACTTCTTTTCTTTTGTATGGTCATATTAAATTACTGATTTATGTCAATCTCATCTATTAATTTAATTTTTATATATTTTACCTTGTACAATAAGAGTATATTGGATGCGATCAGAGCCATGATTGTTGTCAACTTGACAGGTATAATTGCCAGAGTCAGTTTGCTGCAAATTTGATATCAGTAGTTCTCCTGTATCCATAATTTGAATGTTATGATTGCTTCCTCCTCGCAGGAGTTGATCTCCTCTCATCCATTCTCGTCGTGGGATTGGTTGTCCAACTGCCTGGCATGTGAGAGATGCCGTATTCCTGAATGGACGAACTAGTGGGCCTCCAAATGATGAGATTCGAGCAGGCACTAAAAATAAAAAATTGGGGAATATTTAAAAGTAAGATTTACAGTATTGTCTAAAATTTAAGTATAATGCTGAAGAGCAGTAATGATTCATTATGTAGCAAACTTGTTAACTTCCATCTCAACATAAGGCCATATTTTGAAGATTTCTCCTAGTGAGTGAGATATACTGAAATCAAAAGAATCTTACATAGTAAAGATGCGAAAAATGATTGCAAATAGTAAATGATAGAAGCGTACTTCCTTGCAACTCATAAGGAACACATGATGCAGATACCAATTACTAATTTTATTGTTAATCTGTAATTAGTTTTACAAAAGAGAAATGATTATATTTCCATTCAGGTCTACTACACGCTTTAAAAGGATTCACAGAAATATCATTTAATTCACAGAAATGTCATTTAATTCTGTTATTATTTTGGCACTTGGCATTATAAAAGAAGTGGGGACATTAGACAAGAATTAAATGTTGAATCCATTACAACGTTAATAGAAAAGTATAGAGTGAATTGGAAGGACCATGTTGAAAGCATCCAAAATAATAGAATAACAAAAGCTGCAATGAGATATAACCCAAAAGGAAAGAGGAGCATTGGACGCCCGTTAAAGAGATGGCGTGAACAATTCTAAGGCGGAACAGGTCAACAGACCTAATTCTTAAAGACAATGATGATGATGATTAAATGGCATTAAATGGCAGTGGGAATCATAGGTAACTCTAGTTGTAAAAAATACAGTTAATTTTATCATTGCTTATTCTGTGTATTGGGGGTACTAGTTGAGGCAGTGTGGAACAAATTGGGAAGTCCCAAGTTCGATCCCAATGAGGTTAATGGAATTTTTCAATATTGGACTAATCTTTGTAGTGGCACTATGAATTTGCTTCTAATAGAAATAAGAAACTTCCTAATCGTGAGCTTTAAGTGGCCAATGCATAAGACTATTTGATACGGTATTAGATATAGACTAACCATGTGTAAGAATGTGTTAAACATCAACCAATCATAGTCCTTCTCTACTCAATCTTTATCGAACTTTGCTTTAAATCCTCCTCTAAACATGATAAAAAGACATGACCTCAAATAGCAAGAATGAAAACATTTGTTCTTACCTGTTTATATTTTTCAAGAAACAGAACTTTCTAATATGCATTGCTAGGAGCGATATGATAATAATACTGTATAATTAAATAGTTCATCAAGATATAATCTGTAAATACAATGGATTATGCTTACATCTTTTCACAAATTAGCTTTATATTTTACGGCAAATGTTTCGTATCTCATCAAACAATGATTGCAATAGCAATTTGTTCACACAAAAAAGCTACATTTATTATGTTGTCTGCTTAATATGATTTTCAAGTAATTCAAATACAATATATTCAGTAATAAACGTATTTTATTAATTATTTTTAAATTTTATTCATCAACTAGTCATTATAAATACAACACGTGACTTTGAACACCCCTAGATAAATTCCCTTATGGCTACACCATGAATTTATCAGCAATTTCAAAATCACTCATGGTATTACCTATGATAATTTACCAACATCATGTTTCAATTGTCTAAAAATCTAGGAGCAGCAACATCCAACAACCCTCAGGGCCTATAAAAGGGAGCACTTTCTTTAATTTAAAAAAAACAAACAAACAAACAAAACAAAAAACAAAAAAAACATGTTTGCGTTGTTTAGGGGTTTCTTCACTGAAGAGCTTTCTGCTGTCAGCTGATAGACCTTTGTCCACAGTTGATAGTCAATGTGAAAATTCTTTTAGAATAAAATTTGATCTTACCTCTGCTGGTTGGAACTTGAGCGACCACTTTTGAGCTCTGTCCCTCTCCTACTCTTGTGGATGCAGTCACCCAGAATTGATATTCCACATGTTGCTGTAGACCTTTTGCTTCAAAACTTGTATGCTGGCTTGGAAGATTCCTTTTGCCATGGTTCAGTTCATCCCTGCCATCTACCATCCTGTAAGATTTATAAGTTATGATGCATTATAAAGCAGTCGTGACCTTGAAAATAGAGATTGGTAACAGTCTGGGAGTCAAAACCTACTGCATGCGCTCATCATATTTTGGAACAGAGTGCATAGCTGCATGTTGTGGAAGGTGCAAGAACCTGAACGATGAGGCAACATAGAATTTGTTCAGGAGTCTCACTCACGTGAGCTCTTGCATCACAACACTGGTACTCATAAGTGTTTGAAAGAGATGGTAGGGTAGTATTAGTTTTATGTTGAAGCTAGGTGCAATATCTTCGTTGTGTGAAGAAAGCACCTCCACTGCTTCAACATAAATCACCGGATAGCAGGGGCGGATCCAGAGAGACATTTTGGGGGGGGAACCAAAGTAGAGAGGGAAGTTTTTACTCATAAAAATTAATTATTAACAGTATACAGTTGAAATCAAAATGAACACTTCGGCATTTTGTTACAAAGGTATTTCAAAATAATGAATGTCGTTGCTTTAATTTAAGTATTTGAGTTATGTTGTCTTTACAAAATTTATTAGAAGGCTGACCATTTGAATAATCTGTGCTTAATATTACAAATTTTGGGGGAGGAAATTTCCCCCATTTCCTCCCCCGTAGATCCGCCCCTGCCGGATAGATGAATAACTGTTGTGAGCACAACTTCCGACCAACATACACACAGGCCACTCATGCTCATATTGATTTTTCCTCTGGGAATGGCAAGCATGATTACTTCATTGTTTTGCCATTCTCTATTTGAAACAATGCCTTCTAGACTAGACCTATTGTCACACAGCGTATGAAATATCTGTATCCATTTGTTTACATTATAGTAGTTTCTTTGCTTCAGGGTGGATTGTCTGAAGGAATGTGCCACCCTTTGTGCATTCATTTTCTTTTTGGTTTTCTGTAATTTCTTCTGAAACCTTTTTCATTGTTTGTGATAACAATGATAAGTAAAACCTATAAAACTTGTCAATATACAGAGCCTTATTTTTTTTTACTTAAGAAGCTGCATTTCTCAGAAGAGTTATTTTAGTAGAACAAAACATGGCGATTATTTTTAGCTAAGATTTTTTGATTGAGATATTTGAGCAGTAGCCTATCACTTCTTATGTCACTACATTCATTTGCAGCCAGTGAAAAATGTTCAAAGACTTTTATTCCTACAAGATTTTAATTATGTGTGACAATATCTTCAATTTTCCTTAAGATAGAGTGTCCATTCGTCCCGTTTTTCCCGGGACAGTCCCATTTTTGACAAAATGTCCCACTGTCCGAAAGTTTTGTTGGGGACACTCAAATGTCCTGCTTTTTTTGTGATTGTGATTGACCAGTGTGTTTCACTGTTTCACTGTACAATAATAAAAGTTAAAACAGTGAAGGTCTTGCTCATTGTCAAAACAAACTTTAATGGAGTAATATGTGCTGACTTTTATGATGAACTATAAAAAAAAAACACACTTCTTGATAGAATACATAAAAGTGAAATGTACAGTGACAATGAGGCATCTATTTTTGTGGAATAAATTATCTACACCAGTCTGCAGAAGAAATTTAAGAAGTCATTTGTGATAATTTGTGTTCATGAGGCAAGGGTAGATTGTAAATATTCCCTAAATTTTGTGCCAGGTTAAAAATTAAAATGTCCTGTTTTACATAAACATTATACTAGTAACTAATGCATATTATTCCTTGAATGAATTTAATCCAAATAACTTCATACTTCAATAATAATATTTTTTATTTTTAACCCTGTTAATAGTTTTTAATAGATAAACTTGACATACATTTCTTCTTGTTAGAACAAGGGATCGATTTGAACTTAATCTCTCCAAACAACTATTTGTAACTTCCCTGAAGCGAAGCATTTTGTTTGGAAATTTATGACAATGTTCAATAGGAACTCTACTATGTAGAACCTCAATGAACAATAAAGATTAAGAGAAGATTAAGTTGCCCCCTTACGCTCCAAACAATGCGTTGCTGTTCGCTTGTTATCTCGGCACACCCGATCGTCCCTTCTCTCCAAACTCCCGATCGTACCAAATACAAGCTACCAACCCATACACCAAAATGACAACCCTCTAGCTTACTCGGCAATCCCGACCAGACCACAATCACCTCTTCACATAATCTAAATAATGCATAACACTATCCACTTAGTTAAGTGCGCGAGCGGAGGCGGCAGCCGAAGCGAAGCGCCCTTGCATTTTCGAATAATGTACGATACACTGTTTGTCGGTTTCGAAAATGTGGCATATTATATCTTCCACACGTTAGTAAGCCTGTCAACTTTTGTTCATCTTTTGTTTACCGGTATGACGTCACACTACCAACGTCCAATCACGAGTTTCTATGTAATATGAGGACAGAAGAAGTGGTATAAAAGAAAGTGCATCGCGAGGGAGCGGTGGGTGGGAACATTCATCCAAGGTGCGACTTAATATTATTTTTTCCCGGAATTTCTAGATGATAGTTCATTTTTACAATTTTACCCATTGTTGTCTTGAGTGCTGTGGTCCAGCCCACCTGCTCTAAATTATATACTTCCTTTAACATGAGGAACTGGCAAAAATATGTGATTTTTCCACCGTATTTAATTTCAAGAACCGACAAGAAATACACAGTTGAATGTTACAGTGCAAAATGCACAACACAGAATGACCAACATAAGGAAACATGCACACGATTTAATATGCCACTGCTAAACTAATATCTGTATTCTTAACATAACAAAATCTATTCCAGAATTAATTGTCACTAACATATAATCTGTCACTAATCTAGAACTAACTGCCCCTGCCTAAGGAATGTACAAGGAGCACCATCTTTGCAATGTGGTGATATCCATGTGAATTAAGCTAGCCTCCAGGATCCATGTGGTAGTGATGTTTCGAATTAGATTGATGTCTTCATACTGAGAAACCTGAGTGCGGTAGCTCACTGCATCTGGAACTATGCCCTGTTTCTTGCTTACTTTGTGGTAGCAGTGATGCTTGGAGTAAAGAGGTGTTGCAGATCTTGCACATCTTAATATATTAATTAAAACCATGCAGGAAATCAATCATCTCAATGATGTTTTGAATCTTACTGGTCTGGTTTGTGTCATATTGCAACATTAAATTGTACCTATCAAAATGAGAAGGCCTATTATAACATGCATCCTAGTGTAAAGGCTAGATTACACAGTGAAACTAAGTTTTGTACCTAAGTTGCACAAACTGTTTTTTACTTGAGTGCATATGCATGAGATATACTAGAGTCATTATGTTATGACACTATGTAGTTTCGGCTTTATTAGTTTTATGAAATCACTTTCATGAAAGTGGTTACAAAATCTAGTGTCATCTTGTAAACTAGGCTTTAGTTAACTATACTTTACTGAATGTAGACAAAGCATCAGATTATTGGTCTCAGTACTAATGTAATCAGTGAAGGAAGCGTACAAAATCCAGAGGCGGTATGCTATCCCAAAATTTTTGCCTATCATACCTCAATTTAAAATAGCACATTACCTCCCCTACAACATAATAATATCATATGATATGCAGGATATGTGATATGAATTTGGCAGTGTTTTTGATTAATTTCCTCTATGAGCAACCAATTCTGCTTTATAGATGATTACCGAGTAGGAGCCAACACATCTTGTACTGTCGATTGACAGACCTTTATTTATTTCACAGTCACGGAAACCACCAAAAGAGCCGTGGGTGTCGGCATGCTGACCACATGCCCCCAATCCTGCCATCTGTCTATGGTAGATGAACAGCAGTCAGGTGATAGGCCTAGTCTCTTCAAGGATGTAGCACCACGGAGTTTAGTTTATTTGTTTTAAAGATATTTTAAAAGTATTTAAGAACTATTTAAACAATATAAAAGTTACAAAATTTTGTTACTGAGAAATATTTTTAAAACATTGAATCTAGTGGTATAGTCATTAAGATGGAACAAAGACCATCACGTCGCAGCCTTCTATAGTGACAATGGCTACCGATGAAAGTGTACGAGTGGATGAATAATCATGAAAATTATATTATTGTATTTTACGGACCATAAGATGCACTTTTTTACCTTGAAAACAGAGTCTTGAAAATTGGGTGCGTCTAATGGTCCGAAGTACACTAAAAAAATTAAATTTTGGTAAATATTGCCGGAATACCATAGTTATAGACAAGGTGTTGTAAACGATAAGATAGTTACAAATTTTGGTACAGATTGCACATCAGTGCACTGGTCACAATCGCAAAATAAGGGTAGCTGAAAACCAGGTATAGAATGCAAAGAGAAAGGAATGTTGAGTTCTTTTATAAGAAAGGAGTTGTCTACGCCGGATGGTTTAAATGAAGGCAATGACATCTAAACAGCCTTGTCCCGTTACACTTAAGTATGCTGAATTGAGGGTTAGAGGGTGTAAAAGTATTTTCAGTCTTTCATGAGAAATCAGTTCAGCTGTTAAAATTTACACGTTGTGTCATGTACAGAAGAGATTTTCGTACAACGCAGGTTTTAAGTTAGAAGAGATTTACACTGATTCCATTGTACAAGACTATAATTTGTTTATGCAGTGAAGTATATTATTCCCTTTAAAATGTTTCATTTAGAATCACATTAAATTTATTTTCCTTTAAATTTCCATCCTGAAATCAAAGTGCGCCTTATGGTCTGGAGCGCCTTATAGTCCGTAAAAATATGGTATATTACGACTCAAAGGAACATTAACAATTTGTATTAAATAGCCACTGATTTTCGGTGACAGTATACTATTTAGCTATTGAAACCAGTGCCAGTATGCCATTGGTCCTGTAAAACAAATGACAGTATTCCATACTGGTGCATACCACCTCACTTCCCTCTCTGCTAATATTCTCACATACTTAGAAACTCGGTGATTTTCTACACTCAATACATTTGTCCCTAACCATACAGTTTCTTTGTTGCCATGTAATAAAAATGTAACAGTAAGTAATAATTAAGATAAGATATTATGATGGTGGTACAGAAGAATATATTTATCTTCTAAGATTGCAAAGCTTCAGGCTACATTTCTGGGTATTTTTCTAGCAAGTTGTACTTTCATTTGAAGTAAAGTTGTTTCAAATCCTTGCAGCTTACTAACCTAGTATACAGATTGTACTTTGTGATGATCCCATTGGGTTCAGTAGGAGGTAACCATGATACAAGCAGGGATTGAGGTGAACTCACAACCACCTTAATGTCTGCAGGAGAGCCCGGTGCTGAAACAGATACCACATATATAAAAATAATTAGTATCTTTTATTCTTTATAATAATTGTGATAGTTAAATTCAATCTGAGAGAGATCTGTTTATGAGTTTTGACTACTTAACTTGTTTAAAAGATAAAAAGTTCCATTAAGATCAACTTGAACTCATTGACTCCTATTACTTGAAGTGATTAAATAGTTATACTGAAAGCTACTCACCATCCTCCTCTGTTGTGCAAAGTATGGGCTTCGTTGTCACTCCATCACCCACTCTTGTGAAAGCTAGTACTTGCACGCTGTAGTTTGTGTATCTACGCAGACTTGTGAGAACAGCTGTGAGGGCTGTAGTTTTCCGAGTTTCAATTTCATCCACACCTACAAAAAATTAAAAAAAAGAAAGTTACATACAGGAAAAAGTTGTTACAGATCCTTCACTATGGGAAGATTGAAGAAATGATTTATAAACCGAATGCACTTCAGTTATTTTTATAAAGGAAAATTATTCTTCATGTGGATTCTTCATGTGTAGGTTATGAATCAACCACAGCTATCAAATTTCAATAAACATTCCTTAGGTAAAGTGATCCCTATACAGGCCATGGAGGCCCAGAGGGTTCCAGGAGGTTGAGGCACCCAGATTTTGGACATTCGGCACATGAAGGTGGTAAGGTTGTCAGCCTTACGCACCGGCCGCCTTTACCCCCAGGATTGCTCCTGGTACTCATTTCTGTTAGAAACATTCCTTAAGAAATATGAAAAAAATACATACGAAAATTTAAACTCATTCTTGAAACTCTGACTGAATATGGTAAGGTAAAGGTATTCCCTTTCTTGCTACACAGCATTTGGGGTTTGGAAGGTAAAGATCCATTTGGTGTATCATAGATGCTCCTACCATCTTTCGCCCTAAGATTCTAATGCATGCTTATTTTCAGAGGCACCGTTTCAAAATCAGTTCTGACCATCATTCCTACAATATGCTAAATAAACAACACTCTACCTATCTTTTCAAATCATCTCCTGACTACTTGTATTGTAAAGTATTTAATTCACTCGCCTTTCATATCGTATCACGAAAAATGGAAGTAAATTTAAGAACATGATCAAATTCTTTCTTTTAGAAAACTGTTTCTATATTTTTTGTAATGTATATTTCTTTATTAAATTTACAATTTCTGAAGTTTTCCTTACCCATGCAAAAGATTTATACAACTGATCTTGAAAAGCACAGAAACGTGTTCTTGGTTTATTGCAAAGATGTGGTTTCCTTTTCATCTCTAAATTTTCTGTCAAGGTAGGCTAATCACTCACTTTTTTATTTCTTACAACAACAAAAAACAAGCATTAATAATCCTAGAATTTGTATGAAGTTTATATAGTGAAGTTATAATTAATAGAAACTTGAGATGGAGGTTTAACATACGTAACTTCACTTAATTCAATCCACAATTCAACGAGTCATGAAGGATTGCTCGAAACATGTTCAGGTCAGTGCTTGAATTAAGTGAAGTTACGTATGTTAACCTCCATCTCAAGTTTCAATTAAACAAGCATTACTTAAAGAAACAAAGTCATCACGATGATGAGTGATACCACATCAAAGTATGTTAGATGATTACAGATGTATCTAGTAGGCTATATCCTCTCACCTTTGACCTTGTGTGTAGGTCTGTATGAACTTTGCAAAGATTTTTGTGCATGAGCATTAAAATATTCCACTCTTGCAGATAGTAACCAATGCTGTAATAGTGACAAAATATATCAACAATAAAAATCCGGAATAAAGTTTCATATCTTCATTCTTCTCTGTGCATTGGCCCATGTTGACCATGAAAAGACATGGAATGCCAGAATTTGGGACATTTTAATAGATGTGCAAATTATTCTGAGACCTGGAGTCAGATACTCAAAATTGGGACTGTCAGAGGAAATTTGGGAAATTGCCTAGGAGCACTTACCATGCCAATGATCATCCAGGACAGGTTCATAGAACAATTTGTAACCTTGAAGAATGCCATTGCACTGAGAAGTTGGAGGAGGCTGCCAGCTAACTTGAAGGGATTGTGATGTAAGTCCAGCACAGCGAACATCCTCAGGAGCCACACTGGGAACTGAGAAATGGACAAGGATATTTATTCATGCTTCCAGAGATTATGTTGCTCTTGACATTACAAGAGAATATGTAGGAAAAAAATTAGTGTGTTATGTACTTTAAGGTATTTGGGTTTAATAATGAGAATTTTAGCCTTTGGTTTTCTGAAATTGGCTTTAATCAGTTATTTTGTGACCAAATCCCACTGTTTATTGTCGTTGTTGTTGTTGTGGTTGTTTTCTAATGCCAGACATTTGACAACAAAGTCATTTGTCCTCTTGCACTCCAATATTTTTTGTAGATATTACATAGTTAGCCACTGAGGTACTTGTTTTGAGATGTTCCGAGTCCATTTAAACCCAACTGTTTATTGTACAGTACGATATCCACCGTGCGTAACATATGTATTCATGCTTCCACATATTACCTGATTCTGTTGATATTACCTGAGAACATTTAGGATAAAAATTCCTTTGATTCTGTGACTCAAACCCAGGCATTTGGCTTTCCATTCTGATGCCTCTACCAACTGAACTAGGGAGAGTTCAAAACATGGTGATATATGGATTCACCAGTCACAGAGTTACTAAATTAATATTCCTTATAGTTTTGTATTAGATATAGATGTATTAGGGGTAATCATAAGAGAAAGATTCCATCTGTCACCATGTCCTGAAATTTGGCTAGCTGAAGCGTGACAAGGCTGTTTAGAGGTCTCGGCCTTCATTTAAACCACCCAACAGAGACAACTCCTTTTGTATAAAAGAACTCAACATTCCTTTCTTTTAGCTACCTTCATTTTAAGATTGTGACAAGTGCACTGATGTACAGTCTGTGCCAAAATGTGTAACTACCTTATCATTTACAACACGTTGTTTATAACTATGGTATTCCAGCAATATTTACTACAATTTTAATTTTTTAGTGTACTTCGGACCATTTGACACACCCAACTTTCAAGGCACTGTTTTCAAAGTAAAAAAGTGTGTCTTATGGTCCGTAAAATATGGTAATTAATTATCGATGACTTAGCTCTGATTTTTAATTATGTCGAGTGCTACTACTGTATCAAGGAACAAGTTATAAAGAAACTTTTCTTTATTTGGAGAACTAGTATAGTTTATTCGGAATGAAAAAAATGCCTATACAAGCAATTGGGGTAATTGTATCTATTATGTAAGTAAAATTATTTTCCATTATTCTATTCCAGTACTTCGAATGAAGAAATTAGTACCATCTGCAGCATACAGAAAGGAATATCACACTATCTAACAGAATGTGAAGAGGTTAAAAAATGGAGAGGAGAAATCTGAGAAGCAAAGTGGGGTAATCTATAAGGTGAGATAATAACCATTTAGATGTTAAAATACAGGGGAGCGGTCAAGACAATGAAAATGGGAGAATATACATAGGAAGAGTTAGAGAGAAGTGGATGAGAAAAATTGGGAAGCAGGATTAAGATTGATTACAATAGTAAATTTGTTAGTAAGATATTCAGGGTCCCCAATCATGCATGGAACATGGGGGTTACAGCATGAGGGAATCCACTGGGTGTTGTGCTAGACTTGTAACTAAGACATTTAAGATTGATGTACATAACTATGTAAGAAAATGCTTATTACATAGATATTCCATTCTATTAAAAAATCAGACTAAATAGAAGTAATTAATTATTTACGAATTCTATTTAATTTCAGTACTGGTACCAGCATTATTATTATTATGAGACCAAAGAGAATAGATTAAGAAGTTTACTTTCTTTGCTTCTGTAACATTTACTGAAATGCGTGTAGACTATTATACTGGAACAAGAAGACAATTTTTATTCTAATATACAGGGTGCGGGAGAAAGAACGCCCCGCTTACAGAAGGCAAATATATCCAAACTCAATAAAATGTGAAAAAACTTATGTAATTCTTTGAAAGTACACATGATGCCATTTACATCAACATGTTTTGAAGAGAACATCATTCAAGTGGCGGCCTCCATTGTTTATACACTGATTGAGCCTCTCTCGGTAGTTGTCCATGACTCTCATTGTCATTTCGGGCGGAATAGCAAATTTCTGTTGGATTCCCTCCTTAAGAGCTTCCAAAGTTTGGGGACGATGTTGGTACACTTTGGCTTTCAGATGTCCCGTCTTTGGAGCCCGAAATGTATGCGAAAGGCACGCTGCGTTCTTGCGCTGCGTTGCTGTCGACGACTCAACATTTTGAATAAACTGATAAGCACGATGCACTCCTGACCAAGCCATGGTTTAAACTAAAACGGCACCTGGGTTGCTGTTCGGCAATATTCACCCCGCCCCTCTACCCCCACCCACCATGTAGATATCTATCTCCCAAATCGGGGCGTTCTTTCTGTCGCACCCTGTATAAATTTGAACTTTTCTGCAGGTCAGGTGCGTAATATTTCTTTAGAAATTTCTTATAAAAAATCTTTCTGATATATTAATGTGTTTTATTGATATAATTTTTTATAAAAGATATTTTTGATGTAATGGTATGTCTTACCGTCTTCCATGGTCTGTGCTGTTGCAGGCTCAGATAGAGGGCCAGGTCCAACCTGATTAAACGCTTGAACAACAACAGAGTATCGAGTAAACTTGCCGAGTCCACCTAATAGAAGCTCACCACCTCCTTCTTCTCCATCTCCACCAACTGATGTAAAATTGTAGCTAGGAGCATTTGTGCTGGAATGCAGAAGGGAGAACTTCATTATACCTTACCTGTATTCATATACAGTCCATCACCAGACCTACACTTGTAGTGGCCCTGAAGTTCGCACTAGAATTAAACATTTGGAATTATACACCATCCAGCTGAAGAATGTAAGTAGATGTAAACAAAACCACATGATTACAGGATTTCTTTTCTTATTTCCCATTTGCTGTGAATGGCTCTTGAACGTTTCACAACTTCCGCCATATCTAGTTGCATTCTCTGCGTGAAAAAATAATAATCTGTTAATTTCAGAAAACGTATTTTAATTCCATGTTAAGGAATTGTTCATAGATGTAATTATTATCATTTTAGTGCAGTATAATAATAATACAACGTGGTGATTAAATTGCACAACAATTAATTATACTACATAATGTTTGGCTATCAAATTGTGAATAGAATATTAAAGGCTGAATATTTTTAAATAGGAAGACTAGTTTTAAGCATAAATAAGAACAGATCATGCTTCACCATTTCATTTTGTAAAACGTAAGGTAGGTAATGCATTTAAAAGTGGAGAAAACTATAGGCCAAATGTTAAACATATTTAATATACTTCATGAAAAGTTCGCTCAACTTTCAGCCCATGAAACTGACATAGGAGATCACCAGAGTGTCAGAAACTAGTATCTACCATATTTGTAAATAAATGTCAGCTGTCTGTAAGGTTATGGCTCCTACACTAAGAAAGTGTTAGGAGTTTGTGGAATTCGCAAAACTCTGTTTTCTTCCTCCTTTAATAGCGAACATTAAGGAAGGTCTTTTCAGCCATAAATAGTAATCCTGATCTCAATTAAAATAGTTTATCTCTCAGCAAAATGACAAATCGCTTGTGAATTTGTTAACCAAAAGCAGATCGAGATTATATCATTTTGGCACAAGGAAAATTTACATCAGGTAAGAAAATTTAGACGAGTGGGAAGAAAATATACTATATAGAGGAAACTTGAGTTAACGTGAGCCGCACAACATTAAAAGTATGAAGTAACAATACATACAGTCAAAACAGCAGACTTTCCAATAGGGATTAAGTAAGCACATGGTTTTAGGGAAGAGATAAAAAGGTAAAGTGATCCCTATACAGGCCATGAAGGCCCAGAGGGTTCCAGGAGGTTGAGGCTCCCAGATTTTGGACATTCGGCACATGAAGGTGGTAAGGTTGTCAGCCTTACGCACCGGCCGCCTTTACCCCCAGGATTGCTCCTGGTACTCATTTCTGTTAGAGGCTGAGTCGACCCCAGGGCCATAGTGCCACCAGAAGGATTAGGCCAATTGAAAAATCTCAACGACCTCATCGGGAATCGAACCCGTGACCTTCCGGTTTGTAGCGCAGCGCCTCAACCACTACGCTACGGCGTACCCCTTTAGGGAAGAGATAAAGACTAATTCTTTTGCATAATAGGAAGTGATGACGATTTATTAATGTGAGTATGCTTTGCTTTTCATACCATAAACGAAGCACAATTATGCCATTTGTATATCAGGCTTAAATATTTATTAATTTATTTAATGTCATTATATAATTATATTAATACATCCTTTAACTTAATATTAACACACCTTTCAGATGTTTGCTATTTCGTCTGCATTTTCTGTGTTAAATTTCACATGGTCAGCAGAGCGATACATTTTGCTTTGTTTACATCTACTTCATTCTTTAGTTGGATGGTGTATAGAAACAACGGATGAACATACAGCATGGATCTAGCAAAATTAATTATGAACAGAGCTGTGAGTGGATTGCCTGAAATTTGTTTTCTAACGCCAACCCTAACTTATTGTAGAGTGGTTTTAGAATAGTTCTCAAAGTATACTTTTTTACTTTTACTTAAAATTAGTGTTTGTTTGCAGATTGTTAAAACTTAAGCATTGTAGCAAAAATTAAAATTTTTGTTTGCTTGCCGCCACAGGCCGCGGGTTGGGAACCAGTACAGTACATGATAGGCAGATCAAATACAGTTCATGAACAGTAGAAAATATTGGGAACTTTTTCATTCATAAAGTTTGCTCAGATATTATCTGAAGATCTTTAGTGCAGTGCATTTTAAACTTCATGTTTTTTTGTTTTTTTGTTTTTTTTTTTTGTTATCCAGGGTTTCCTGGGGTTCGTTGAACTGGACATAAATGGTCAGTGTATCACAAGTGAAGTATAAAAAATAAACGTATCAAATTGGAAACATGAGAGAAACTAGTTATGGGGCCTTCCAGGATTAGGAGCCCTGAAACTTACTTTTCACTATTCAAGAATTTCATGGTATCCAAAGAGGGTCCGTAGTAATAGTTTGTGTTTATAGTGCAGCCTTATACCCTCTATTAACTTGTAGAATGTTCCAGGATGAATGTATATTGCCAATATCAGTTACATATATTTATTAATTAAAATTACAAGTTATAAAAATATATCACTAGATTGATTTCGTCATTATTTAAAATATTAAAATGATCCAGCAAAGACAATCTCGACACTAGCTTCAAGAGAAGAAACAAGAGGTATTCTTGCCCATCAAAAACCATCTAGCCTACAAGGACTTCTCCAATAGTGAGTTAACGCAGTGTATTTTAGATAAATGTACGCCTGTATGACGAACCTATTTAGCAGGTTATTTTATAACTGAAACTATATTCTCTAGCTGTTACAATCTGACAAGATCATTTTAACTTTTTATATCACACTATGCTGATCATTTTAATATTTTAAATAATGACGAAATCAATCTAGTGATATATTTTTATAACTTGTAATTTTAATTAATAAATATATGTAACTGATATTGGCAATATACATTCATCCTGGAACATTTTACAAGTTAATAGAGGGTATAAGGCTGCACTATAAACACAAACTATTACTTTTCATTAGTTTTGATTCTGACATAATATTAATGCTGACGCTACATACATAGCCGATTCTGAATAAGGGGTTTAAAACGATAGTGACATATTAAAACACAAATCATTTCTTGTTAACAAACTAAACATGAGGCAGTAATGGTGTGGCAGTTATTGGCTTTATGCATTATATGTTTCAGTTATGATGCCTGGTGGCCCTGTATATGAGAGATACCAGATCACATAGAATACTTACAGCCAATCTGCAGCTTATCAGTTCAAACATTTGTTGCAGATATTGTGTGAGTAATGGCTCTAATAATTTACTTTATTACTTTATAATAATGTGAGACCAGCATGTGAACTAAATTTGACACAATTTATATGCCATGGTCTACGTATTATATTTTTATGGTTAAATTAAAAGAATGATTGCAAAAATTAAGATAATAATAATAAAGAGTTCCCTCTGGAATCTCTTAGGATGCCAGTAGATTATGGCTTCCAGAATTTTCCGCTCAGATTTTCAAACATTCGGCAGTTGTCACTGGTTAGATGGTCGACCTTGTGTATTGCCAAGATTGCTCAAGATTCTTTTAAAGGCTGAGTCAACCTTCCAAAGCCATAGTATGACTAGAAGAGTTAGACCAATTGAAAAAACCCATCTCATTGGGAATTGAATCAACGTTCTTCTGATTTGTAGCCACATTATCTCAACAATCTGCACCACAGTATCCCATTATACATGTATGCAATACTAAAATGTAATATAAAATAGGTTTAGCTAGATGCGAAATGACTACCACATTTAATGTGCTGAGTACCTAAAACAGGAAATTTCTGGTCTTAATATAACCCTTTCCCAAAAATCCTGCTGTTGTCATGATTCTTAAGTTCACACAGCTGACTTGTGCTGTTACTTCAGGCGACAAGAGAATGTTGTGTACATAAATAACATTAGAAGGATATGCATTTATGTTTGGTCCTTTTTAAAGTAGCGTATCCATTTTTCAGGAAATGATCCCTCATCTCAGCTGGGTGTCACCAGAAATCTTTAGTAATAGAAGTCCTCGAGGGAATATCTTATGTCTTATGGTTTGGATGTATTGAGGATTGGTGCTAGCGGTTGTGTTTGAGTGTCTGTGTATATTATTGTGTCAGATAAAATGTTTAATTTGAAATTGAGTTAATTGTTTAAAACAATTGTTGGGGTGATTTTGTGTATTTGTAGACTTCAAATTGTTCCATGTGTTCAGTTTCTTGCTTTTGTATGTAATATATACACCTATATATAATTTCCTTGTCTGTATTTACATCTTCATAATTATGGTCTGTTGTGATTATGTATTCTGTGAAATTTAATTTAAATTGTGCTTGGCTAATTGCTTTAGTGATGATAGTGTAGGAGAAAAATTCCTCTGACACTGGGACTTGAACCCAGGACCTTTGGCTATCCGTTCCAATGCTCTTACCAACTGAGCTACGCCAGAGTTCATTAGATAGAACCTCTCTCCTATAACTGACTGCCCTTAATGGTCTCCTCACAGACAGAGAAGTTGAATTGAACTCTGATGTAGCTCAGTTGGTAAGAGCATTGGCACGGATAGCCAAAGGTCCTGGGTTCAAGTCCCAGTGTCAGAGGAATTTTTCTCCTATAATATTATCATGTAACATCCAAAAGAGGCAATAAACTGTGGTACATGAATGCATATGCATATCTAACTAATGGCTTTAGTGTTTTACTTGTGTCTGGATCCAAATGACCTGCCGTTTGACCTATGTAGAAACTGAGCTTAAAGTAAAATCAAATTGTGTAGAACACGTGATTACAATGACCATAATTATGAAGACATAAGTATAGACATGGAAATATTACATATTACACATAAAAGCAAGAACTTAACATACTAGAACAAATTGAAACCTACAAACACACAAAATTGTACCCAATACCGGTTTTAAACAACCAGCTCAGTTCAGATCACACATGTTATTTGATACAAATATATACACTGGCACTCGAACCCAACCATAGCACCAATCTTCAATACATTACAGTTCTTACATACACCTTTTCCTGATTATTTTAGTTGACATTCTGCTAAAGACATAGGAACACCACCCACGAAACTGCTTAAAGAATTCTAGAAATGTTTAAAAAGTTTATACAGGGAAGTTATTACTATGAAAAATAATATTGAGATGAGTTACATATGCTATTTCCCTTATTGTAATTACTCACCTGAACCCAGGTTTCAACGAGTCTTCTCATCATTTTCAACTTGTCTGCATACAGAAAATTAAAGAGAATACTTGGGGAACACAACAACACTTTGGCATCAACGAATAAATTCAATATAAAGAATATGATACAATCCTCTCGCTTGGAAAACATCCCACAGGAACAGAAATGCAGAATATACCAGTTCAATTGTAACAGTTGCAATTTAAAATACATAAGAAAGACAAAAAGAAGTTCGGAAATTAGGACCAAGGAACATTTTAGACACAATTAAATATGCTCATGTAGAAAAATCGCCACTAGCACATTTTTGGGAAACAGGACATCAAATAAGATCAAAACCAGTATTGAAAAAGTTTATTCATGGACACAAGCAACTTATAGTATGGGGAAAAAATCTACTTACACAAGAATAAAAACAATCTAATGAACTTTGACGTTCCCACAGAGGACAATCTCGTCATGAAATTCATTAGATATCCACCAGTGGATGTTGATGCGAACCAACAGACAGATGGAGTATAACTGTTGAAAATGATGAATAGGCTCATCAAAACCTGGGTTCAGATTAGTAATTAAAATAAGGGAAGTAGTGTATGTAACTCATCTCATTATTATCTTTTCATACTTAAAGTTTACCAAGGTAAAAAGTAAAAAAATAGTTTAATTCAGTGATTTTAATATACATAGCTAAAGTCAGACAAAAGAGTGAATATTGTTATTGTTCTGAAGTTTCTTTTAATAACAGACTGTATGAAATGCTTACCTGACTTCTCTGTATCCAACATTGTAACCTTGAATGTCTCCATGTCGCAGCTCTGCCAGAGGTGGAGACCAAGTGACGAGTAGTTCTGTGGAAGAAACAGGTCTGACGGCAACATTCAGAGGTGGCCCAGCTGGTCGTTGTGGCTCTGTCCTCACTGTCAGCTCTGAACTTGGTCCACTCAGTCCAGCCGGTCCCTCAGCAACCACTCGAAATACATACCTTGTAGCAGGCTTCAAATCTTCAATCAATGCTGTGTGTTGCAGTGGTGATCCGGTCAACTCAATATGCTGCCAGGTACCTCCTGTAATTATTTTTACATTTACATTAGCAATATGATTAGAGAATTAAAAATACCTATACAGTAGAGTCGCGATAATCCGAGATTCTGTGCAACCCGAGATGCAAAAAAACAGGAAATTAAAAAAAAAATCTATATATAAAGGCTTAAGGAGAATTAAAAAAAATAAAGTACAGTTGCTCTACTTGGAAGCAGAATACCTTGGACAGTTTTTTTAAGTTGTAAATGCTTATAAAGAGTCTTTCTTCTAACACTGTTAATGTATGGTATGTATATATCTGTAGCTTTAATATCTACACATTAAATTTGACTTCGTATTATATATGTATGTAGTTGAAAATTCTGTTATTTTCCTTTTTTCCATGTAATCTGAGGTACCGTCAGCCCCAATTAACTCGGATTATCGCGACTCTACTTTATACATTATATTTCTATCCTGTTGACTTTGTGGCTCTTATATTACACAAATACTACAAGTAGGTCTACAGTAGATTAAATGAGCACTAAATATGACTTAAAGTGGTTAGGAAACCTAGTTTGATTCCCAGGGAAGCTAAAATTGTATATGTGTGTATATGGTTTTCTCAAGGCTCTCTTTTCCTGAATTTCATTCCACAAACACTCTTTACTTTTCTACTTTCAGATTTTCATCTCATTTATCATTCTTGCTTAATTTTTTAAAATTATTCATTTATCTGGTGAAACTTTATGTGACTGACAGGGCTTCATGTGAATTTCACATCCACTTTCCTCATAAGTAGACCTGGGATTTTAGGGTCCTAAAAAAATTGTTTTAGGCACCTAAAATAGGCTTTTAAAACAAGTAAATAGGCTTTTAAAAGAGAAAATAGGCACTTAAAATATGCTTTAAAAATGTGTAAATAGTCAGAAAATAGAGCTTAAAATACTACAATATGCACTTAAACTGTAACGTGATCTTTTATTTTTTTACCATAAGAAGCGTGGTATACCTATTCTTGACAGAAATAACTGCAAAATTAAGACAGAATTAAAAAGACACTTATCAAAAACAGTTTTGGATTATATGGAAAATTAGAACACTACAGGCCTTCGGGAAAATCAAGTTTCTGTGAAAAACCCACACTATGCTCTTCTGCTCTTCATTCAGGGATGTCCATTAATCAATTTTCAAAGTTACAGAAGTTGAATTTTATTTTATATGTACAAAATAGGCATTTTAGGCACTAAAAGAGCAAAAATAGGCTCTAAAGGTTCAAATAGGCATTTTAGTTCACTATAAAACTCTATAAATGTGAGTGATTTATCATGAAACGTCAACATATTTTTAAAAATTTATGTTATTTCATAAGGAACAAAATAGGCATTTGCCTTAAAATCCCAGGTCTACTCATAAGGACCTGTGACATTGGTCAGGAATTTGACTGGTGCAGCTGACTCTGGAAGAGGTAAAGGGTGGTCTGGGATATATAAGCTGGAGAGGTACCGGTAATCAATCTGTTTGGAAAACAATTGAACTATAAACCAGGTGAGATGTGGGAGGGGTTTCTGGGCAATCTTTACATGTCCACATGAGACTGTAAAGTACGATATGTTCATATCGTGTCATATCATTCAAATGTTCATATCGTGTCATATCATTCAATTAGTTAGAATCGGTACCAGTGAATAAGTATGGGAAAGCTAAGGACAGAGATATGAAAACTGAAAGAAAGAACGGGTGGTATGCATAAAATGGTAGTAGATACTTTTACTACACTTTTCTAAGGCAATACTAAGATTTGTATGAATAAAAACCTTAGGAAAAGCTTGTCCTCTTAGCAAAAAATCGATAGTGTAGGCCATGATTAGATATTTCTTCAAGCCTTAGAATCAGTGAAGGAAGTGGGGAAAAATCAGAGGCGGTATGCTATCCCAAGATTTTTCCCTATCATACCTCAATTTGGAAACATAGTCTCATGACTCGAACATCTTGTACTTTCGATTTACAGATCTTTATTTATTTCAATAGAGATATTTTGAAAGTATTTAATACCTACTTAAACGATATAAAGACCACAATATTTTGTTACAAAGGAATATTTTAAAAGCGTCAATTATTAAGATGGCAACAAAGGCCATTACAAGTTACCAGGCACAGCCAGTGGCTACCAGTGGATGAATGATCATGAAAAGTAGTTATATTACACATAAACAGTTATAGGGCCTATGCTACTCTTTGCTACAAAGAAACATTAACTATTTTTATAAGATCCACTGATTTTCAGTGACAATATACTTTTTGGCCATTGAAATCAGTGCCGGTCTCACTTCCCTCACTGCTTAGAATAAACTGTGACTAGAATAAACTTGGTGTTAACCTGATGACTATGAATGACGAGGGTCTCCGAAACTAGTTCAGGTATTTATAAAATAAGTGAAGTATAGTGCTAAACCCAACTCAGTATTATAAAATTATGAAATGTATGCTTAAAGTGTAGTATTGAACTCGCTTTGTAGATTTTACGAAGAAAAATCATAGTATGCATCGTTCGAGGCTTAGATTGCTTATTGAATGGTTGGAGGTAATTTGCATGGCTGCGTTTTTACAAATAAGACATAAAAAGAAGTATAAAGAGCGCCATCAATTACTGTTTATAAGAAACCTGATAGATTTGAGAAAAAATGTTGGACAGTTGAGTGATTATTTTATAGGTTATAGCAGCAATAGACAAGGAGCAGCCCTAACCTCCAAACAAAAAATGAGGGTTCCATTGAGATATGTGGCAGACTTAGGATTTCAGAATAGAATAGTTGAATAAATAGGGGTTCACCAGAATATTGTTTCAAGGGCAGTCACTTTTGTAACAAATAAAATTACGGAAAAAGCCCATATATGGATAACATTTCTTTCCACAAACGACTGATTCTAGACTTTCATTTTTTGGATATTCATATACACAGCCATTTTTACTTATGAGAAACCTTTTGTTTAGCTAGTGAAGGCACGACTAGGCAGGCTTTATGATGGGGAATTTAGAAACTACATGAAAAAATAATGAAATTTATGGTTAATGCTTTCTCGTACCAATCACAATCATGCTCAGCATTCAGGTAGTTGCAAATAGTAATGGAAATGCCAGAAGAGCGCAAAATCGATTATTATTGCAATTATGGTATGCTAGCATTCATTTCGTAGCAGAAGAATCGTGCTTATGCATACAATATGAAGATTATGCTTTTTCTTTTACCTTTTCCTGTAGGTAAAGTAAAAGCATTGACTATGATTTTATGCATATATAGTATATAGTATAGCCCTTGTTTGTCCCCTCAAGGCACGGGCCTCTTCCTTTGAGGGAAGGTGGCTTGTTTAGGGCAATCCCGGTTAGCCATGCCGAGAAGGATCCCCTATGAGTCTTAATACTCTTCGTTTTAACGAGTTCCTTATTCGCTGATGTTCTGAGCTGCTTCTCTCATACTCCGCTTCCATGCCTCTCTCTCTTTGGCCCCTGTTGTCCAACGATTCCCAAAGGTCTTCTTGATGTCGTCGGCCCATCTCGTCTTTTGGCGTCCTACATCCCTTTTACCAAATCTTGGGTCCCAGACTGTTGCCCTGTACGTCCATCTATTGGGGTTGAGTCGCATGATGTGGCCCGCCCAGCTCCATTTCATAGTTGTGCTGGTGATTACTGCATCCGTAACTTTTGTTTTCCGTCTTATGGTCTCGTTTCTTATTCTGTCTTTCCATGTGACTCCCAACATCTTTCTTTCCATTCTGTTCTGGCACACTTGTAGCATTTTTCTGTCCCTCTTTGTAGTGCTCCAGGTTTGCGAGCCATACAGCAGTGTTGGTAGAATACATGTGTTCATGATATGTCTTTTTATCTGTAGGTTGTATGATCTTTCCATTAATATGACCTTCAATGACCAGAATTTTGCCCATGCTGCTTTTACGCGTCTGCTTATTTCCTTGCTTGTGTTCCGTGAGAATGACATGGTTTGTCCCAAGTATACTATTTCTTGAACATAGTCCAATGGTGGTTGGGTGTAAGCTCTATAATCTCTTCCAGGTGGTTAGTCATGAGTTTTGTTTTTTTGGCATTCATTTTGAGGCCCACTTTTTCACTGTTCTCTTTCACTTCTCTTAAGTATTCTTGCAACTCCTCTTTGTTGTTGGTAAGTAACACGATGTCGTCAGCAAATCTCAAGTTGGATAGTTTGACTCCATCCACATTAATGCCGTAGCTCCCTTTTATATTTCTGAATATTTCTTCCAAGACACGTATAAAGAGTTTGGGTGATATTACGTCTCCTTGCCTAACTCCTCTTTGTACTTGGAATTCTCTTCCTTGTTTGTCCAATTGTATGTGGGCCGTGGTGCCACTGTATATTTTCGCATACCGCCCATTAAATTCACAACCAGCAGAACAATAATATTTTTAAATATTTTTTTATTTTCTTACAACCACACAACCATTTGATATATTTTTGTTTATCGGTTTTCGACATTGTTTTGCTTTATTTCCATATCAATAAAATTCTGATTATTGCATCAGTCTGAATTTCTCGGATTTCTTCATTGTGCGTGTAGCCATGGAGCAGTTGACTATTGTGCAACATATGCCTATTATGAAAACAGTTTTTTCAGAATGGAGAAAGCTATGTAGCAATTGTCAAGTGACTTAGCACGATTCTAAGGTGTAATGAAGCACTGAATGAATCAATAGTTTGAAGACTTACAAAAAAGTTGTGTGAAACTGGTTCAGCAGTGAACATTAAAAGTTCTAGCCGTCCTTGTTCTGGCCAGTCTGATCAAAAAATTATGGTGATTTGTGACAGTGTGACTGTTAGTCCAATAAAATTAGTTCTTATCTAGGACAAGCAATGTTTCCCTTGGTTCTAAAATAACTTTACCCCTGGTCATTACAATACCCTGTTTTTTAAGTAGCTACACCTCAGTACAATACTGGTAGGTCAGAAATGGCCACTGTGCTAATGGCATGCCCCCATTCCTCCCTCTTTCTGCATCCTAGACTTCTTACTTCTTTATAGATTGGTATTGCTCAGTCTCAATAGGCAACAACCATTTGTATAAGTCAAAAGTACTCAAAATTAATTTTTAGAGGTACAGCTGATACAAGTGTCATGTACTGGGGATATCTCTATTTTTTGCAGTAAACATTTAGAACAGACAGGTGGTGCTTACTGTAGAAATAAACTATTGAATCCAGCAATAATGTTATAGGTTGACATTTTCTGTGTGTCATATGTATAGTGAAAATAATTTACTTACCATTACTTTCCTGATATTGAACAATATATTTGGTGACTTCTGTGGATTCAGATGATGGTTGCTTCCATTGAATATTGACAGATCTACTACTAATCATGACAGATTCTAAGTTCGTTGGATTTCTTGGAGGTTCTGTATAAAACAAAAAGCATTCAGTTATAGTATTGTAAAAATTCTCTTTCTCGTACAGTGTTGAAGTGGTACTGTTAGTGCGGTGAACTAGCTGAAAAACATTTCACATCTGGCAACCAATGCGCCACTTTGGATTCAGATAGTACATGGGTAGACGAGTCTAAAAAGCCCGGGACACAAATTTTCCTGGCCCTTTAGCGGTTTTGATGACGTAATCAATATGGCCGCCAAAGTTGTATGACACGCTTCTACATTTCCCTATATAACTTGGGTTTGTGTTATGACATTAACCTATATTGTTAGTGATTATTAATCAGGAGAAAACGTGCTTTCCAGTGGTATATCTGAAATTATTGTTTGCGTTCATAATACCAGAAATATTTGTACCTGAATTAAAATTTTTGTTTTTGATTTTGATTTTTTCGAAACATTTTGCTAAATAACTTGGAATCCGTTACATGTAGATGAAAATGTGTTCTATACTTTATTGTTCGTCAGACAATTTCCTTTCGAACGGTATATATGACTTATATTTTATCACAAACAGTTCCTGAAAATTTGCCAAAACAATGTCGAGTTGCACTGCGAGTCGTTATGGCAACAATTTAATTTATATGGGTTCCGAAAAGTAATAGAGGGGCTTTATCACTGATTAAGTAGCAGATGTAATTATTTTAATTTTTTATGTATAGGTATGTAAATTCTAGATTTTTTGGGGGTACTTTTTAAAATCGTAGCCCCTTCAAAATTTAAATTTTGGGGGGAACTTCAAAAATGTAATAATACATAAAATAGATTAAATTAATAAGATTCCATTCAGTAATACTAAATGTGTTGTGTGAGGAACTTCACCGTGTTAAGAAAATATTGCTTTCGTCTACCTCATAGGAAGACAGAAATTACCCAATCATGTCAATGAAGAGGAAGCATGAATTGGTTGATGCTACGACTGACCCAGTGGTTGCTCCGTTTGTATGGGAACTGTGTTTGTTATGCCAGAAGCAATCAAAAGAGCGCTTGATCATTCCGAAGTATGAAGGTTACTTAACAATGGCAAAGAATCTTGCATTTTTGCTGAACATGGTGGGCTTCCAAGTGGTATAAGTAATTTGGATTAGTTTGACGATGGAAGTTGTCTTTCACATGCTGTCCATGCAGCGAAATATCACAAATCCTGCAAAAATAAATATGACAGATAGATTATCAGAAAGGACGTCCCCATTGCTCAGACCAAACTCCATCTACATAAAAATTAACAAGATCATCATGATTTTGTTCAGATGTGGAAAAGGTGTGCCTGTTTTGTGATGAAGGAGATGGTAGAGACAAACTTGTGATTGTATCCACGCTGGGAATTGGGCCTACAATTCATACTCTTGCTCTACAATTGCAGGATGAAAAACTGTTGAAGAAGTTATCGTCAACAGATTTGAATGCCATACTCGCTTTCTAACATGTGCGAAAGCTGCTGAACGTTCTGGAAGAGAAGATTACCATAATCCTGAAGAAGTTGTTTATGGTACAGTTCTAACGGAATTGGTTCAATACATGCAGGATTCGTACTCATCCAGCAGCACTTCTCCAGTGTTCAAACTTTCTCATCTTACAAAATTAGTGTCTCAGCGCATGATGGAAATGGGAATACAAACTCAAAAAAAGAATACCAGTAGAACACGTCTTAAGGAACAACTATTATCATTTATACCTGGTCTGAAAGCACATAAGTCGGGATGTGAAATTATTTTCACTTTTCGAAGGGGATGTTGGCGATGCCATTCGAGATGCCTGGGCATTTAATGACTTTAGTGATGGTATGTGTCTGGGACGGGCAGTAGGTTTATTAAGAAGACAGCTCTAAGAACCTTCTCTCAAATGCATAAGTTATCTTCGTGATGCTTAGTGCCCACGTTTTTATCATCTTTTAAATTTGATTTCTCTTCAAATCCCTCAACTAAAGTACTGATTCTAGGGGCTGCTACCATCCACTTAAGCAGAGCATTTTTACTATCAAGGATGCCAAAGCTCAACCTTCACCCTTTATAACTTTGTTATTGTTTTCATAAGCTGGTTGTCAGATATTGCAGAAAACGTTGTAGCAGTTTTGCTGCTCGTAAAGTTGCCATGAAGAAATTCAGCATGTATATCTGGATGTTTTTTGAAAGGTCCTGTAGAGAACATACGAATGCTGGGAACCGACGAGAATAGTGGACTGCGTCCAACACAAATGTCCTCAGACATATTAACTGAGCCAAAGTATCGACGTACATTATAAAGTTAAATGTACGAAAACTCAATGCAAGTTGCACTAGAAGGGATTCGAGTTTGATAACTGTGTTCCAAGATTGGAACTGAGGACAATCAGATGTTTTCGACAAAATCCACAGTTCAATGCATTCGCCACTGATTCTTTCACAGCATGCTTCGTTGAATGCTTTTACCTGTAGACAATGCAAGGCAGTTAAGTAACTTCATGTGCATACAGAGATCTTTTTACATGCGACGATGTAAGGCAGGATTTTGCAACACCAGAACTTGTAATACCAGCGGTTGTTACTAATTCAGTCCATCCACTGCCAGTTAATCACTTGCCAAGTAAGTTAATGACCATCATTTCTATGTGAGTATTATGCGATCCTCGCCATATTTGTCAGGAAATTTCCATTGCAGTTGCTTCCCAATAGCATATACTGGTTGGTCACATGTAATCACGGGTGTTTGATTTCCATTTAATTTTTCTGTAGCCATTAGTATGATATCTATCATATGAAGTACCATTGCTGGAGTCGCAATTTCGTCATTTATAAGTGGAAGCAATAACGCATTGCACCTTATTTTTCTAACATCAGGTTCATTTTGGGCATGAAATGCCGAAAACGATACTCTAGGCACATGCTCTATTCCTTGTATGTCTTCATTATGCAGTCTCTCTAGAACAGAGTTAAGCCAAGGAATTAAAACTTTCCTAGGGGTGAAGGCAGGATCATGGTCAGTGTATTGTAGATTAACAGTTGGGAAAGGTGGGTCACTTGTAACTTGACCAGTGGCAGGAAGAGTAGTGTAATATTTAGGGAGGCCATTGATAGTTTGTTTGTTTCACTGCTGGATACGAACGCTGTCATCGTCAATCTCCATATTGCTTCACTGTGAGGATGCTGAATAATCGTAACACTTGAACCATGGAAAGAAGTAATGATAGTAGAAGAAGATTGATTGTGCCCGTCCCAGACACATACCATCACTAAAGTCATTAAATGCCAAGGCATCGCGAATGGCATCGCCAACATCCCCTTCGAAAGTGAAAATAATTTCACATCCCGACTTATCTGCTCTTAGACCAGGTATAAATGATAATAGTTGTTCCTTAAGACGTGTTCTATTGATATTATTTTTGTGAGTTTGTATTCCCATTTCCATCATGCGCTGAGACACTAAATTTGTAAGATGAGAAAGTTTAAAGACTGGAGAAGTACTGCTAGATGAGTACGAATCCTGCATATATTGAACCAATTCCGTTAGAACTGTACCATTAACAACTTTTTCAGTACTATGGTAATCTTCTCTTCGAGAACGTTCAGCAGCTTTCGCACATGTTAAAAAGCGAGTATGGCATCCAAATCATGATGTTCTTGTTAATTTTTATGTAGATGGAGTTTGGTCTGAGCAATGGGGACGTCCTTTCTGTTTCTTTTCACCAGATAATCTATCTGTCATATTTATTCTTGCAGGATTTGTGATATTTCGCTGCATGGGCAGCATGTGAAAGACAACTTCCATCGTCCAACTAATCCAAATTACTTATACGACTTGGAAGCTCACCATGTTAAGCAAAAATGCAAGATTCTATGCCATGGTTAAATAACCTTCATACTTCGGAATGATCAAGCGCTCTTTTGATTGCTTCTGGCATAACAAACACAGTACCCATACAAACGGAGCAACCACTGGGTCAGTCGTAGCATCAACCAATTCATGCTTCCTCTTCATTGACATGATTGGGTAATTTCTGTCTTCCTATGAGGTAGACGAAAGCAATATCTTCTTAACACGGTGAAGTTCCTCACACAACACATTTAGTATTACTGAATGGAATCTTATTAATTTAATCTATTTTATTTATTATTACATTTTTGAAGTTCCCCCCAAAATTTAAATTTTGAAGGGGCTACGATTTTAAAAAGTACCCCCAAAAAATCTAGAATTTACTTACCTATACATAAAAAATTACAACAATTACATCTGCTACTTAATCAAGGATAAAGCCCCTCTATTACTTTTCGGAACCCATATAAATTAAATTGTTGCCATAACGACTACATTGTTTTGGAAAACTTTCAGGAACTGTTTGTGATAAATTATAAGTCATATATACCTTTCAAAAGGAAATTGTCTAACGAACAATAAAGTATAGAACACATTTTCATCTACATGTAACGGATTCCAAGTTATTTAGCAAAATGTTTCGAAAAAATCAAAATCAAAAACAAACATTTTAATTCAGGTACAAATATTTCTGGTATTATGAACGTAAACAATAATTTCAGATATACCGCTGGAAAGCACGTTTTCTCCTGATTAATAATCACTGATAATATAGGTTAATATCAAAATACAAACCCAAGATATATAGGGAAATGTAGAAGCGTGCCACAAAACTTTGGCGGCCATATTGATTACGTCATCAAAACCGCTAGAGGGCCGGGAAAATTTGTGTCCCGGGCTTTTTAGACTCTTCTGCCCATGTACTATCTGAATCCAAAGTGGCGCATTGGTTGCCGGATGTGAAATGTTTTGGTATAATTTTCAGCTAACTCACCCCACTATGTAGGATATCACTCAGTAATCCCATAAATAGTGTTAATAATGATAGAGATTATATGATTGTGAATAAGTCTTTCTCCTAAAACCAAAAAGTTTAAACCAGATTACACCAATTAAGAAAATTAACGATGTTTTAGGTATTAATTTATGAAAGTAATACAGTAGGCTCCCTCTAATCCGGCCACCTCGGGACCGGACCCTCGACTGGATTAAAAAATGGTTGTACCATCCGGCGGTCTTTTAAACATATAAAGTATAACCTATTAAAGCAAAAATAAACTTTTAAGATGGTTTTGTCGATTTTTTAAAGTTGTATGATTTCATTTTTCTCTCATATTTGAGAACATTTTTGTAACTAACTTACACTAACAGACACACTGTAAACTCACAGTAAAGATACTAACAGCACAAGAGTGAAATTCACATCTAAAATGAACACAATTGTCAAGTGAACTGATGTGATTTGTTTACACTTAAGACTGGAAACTAAACAGACATGATTATTCTAGTTGATTACTGCCATGAGAAACCCTTCCGTGTGCAGATGGCTCATTCCAAGAAGTCGGCCGGACCATTCGGCAGCCGAACCATTCGAGGCCTGACTAGAGGGAGTCAACTGTAGCTAAATTAGTAAATTGTTTAAACAATGATAAAAAATTGCCATGAACATCTGCTAAAACCCTACAGCCCAGTTGTATTTACCTTGTACCAGTAGTTGCACCAGTTGTTGATCACGTCCATACAGATTGCTTGCCTGACAGAAATAAGCTCCACTGTCTGCTGCCTCTGCTGATGCAATTTGCAGCTCAGCACTAACACCATCAGGAGTTGAATCTTGTTTTACAGATACCCTAACGAAAAGGTATTTCAAATCAGATGAAGAATACCTATTGGGTTATAATGATTAAATGCATTATAAACATTCAATAAAATCAAGAAGATTGAACAACTAGTTCTGTATCAGTTGGAAAATTTAATGTTCAACACTCGTTGGTCCATATTTTCCACTGAAGTTGTATTATGAAAATTCATAAAGAACAAACAGAAAAGAATTTATTGTCAGTGGATAAAAACACACTGACAATAAATTCTTTTTTGTTTGTTCTTTATGAATTTTTATAAATTTAATGTTGTACTGGCATATTGCCATGGTAGCTCAATGGTAGAGTGGGGACACACAGAGTCGAAGATCCTGATTCAAATCCCGGCCTCGGCTTTGAATTTTTCAGTCTGACTCTACCTTTCCACCTTGGCCTACACAAGGCCAGTGTGAAAGAATTATCATTCAACTAGTTCTCTTGCTATTCCAAAAACATTTTTATCACTTGGATAGAAACATAACATTATAGGTAATGTTGGTACCAACGCACTGAGTGGTGACCTAGGCTTCTGGGCATCTTTAGTTGATTCCGTAGACTGCATCCAACCTTTACAGAATGCGACATAAAATTACAATATACTGTTTTCTTTTATCCTTCAGAGAGAATGACATTTATTTAATTGATTCATTGCAAATTTACCTGTTAATATATTTATAAAGTATTTATAAAGTAATAACAAATAGTGGTAGGTGAACAAGACTGTTGAAGTTTATGAAAAAAAGAAAAAAAGCATCCTTCATAATCCTGATTCATAAAGAATCTCTGAGAATGGAATTCTTGACGCTAGCGTACACTACAAATGTATGTGTATTTTGCCAGTAGCCAGCCTCTCGGAATAAAATGTTTATAGTTCAATCATGGATATTCTTATAATAATGATTGCTGATTTCAAGATTAATTCTGATTTTCTGAACTATTTATTTATGAGGCTACCGATTTTCTTACTCAAGAGGTTAGTCTTATGCATACATATTGAAAGGAAATCCTTGTTTTAATATATGTATGTATATATATATTTTTTTTCCTGAAAGTGTGAAAGGTTTAGAACTCTTTAGTTTCATATAATATTGACAATGAAACTGTTAGCAGGCTCCTAACATATTTTCCATCTGAATCACCTCCATTCATTTTTGTATTTAATTCATTAAATAAAAATGTTTCTAATGTGCAAAAGAATGCATGGAAATCATACCAGGTAAAAATGCTTTACAATCACTAATATATAATTTTACATAAATTTTCCTACTGGAAACAGAATTACCCTATTGGAAAATCCTGTTTAAATTTTTAAAATGTCATTGGCTCCACAAAACTGGAGTTCAATGAGAAATTCTTTATCTCTCTACACATTTTGCAAAGATGTACAATCCTTACAGTGCTATGACATAGTGAATTTAAAGGCCCCTTGATAACTGTTGATATGTGGGCATTCATTGTACATACTTCCCATTCATTGTACATACCTATTTCTGTTTCAGGGTGGGTAGAAAGTAAATTTCAGTTTAGCAGGGAAAAACACATAAAATATTCCACAGTCAGATTGGCTGGTCTTCTGTGACCTACCGAACGCAAATCTTTCATATTACTCCCTCTGTTAAACCACTCGTTTCCCATACTCTGATTTTATAATTATGTTGGACTGAAAAGTACATTTATTTGATAAGAGAGGCAAGGTTGTAGCCAGGTAAAATATCACCACCTGTAGTTTGAGGCTGGTGTGAGCTCTAATTTTCCTCCTCTGAGCCATATGACATTGATAGGCTTGTCACCATTCACATCACATTGCAAAGTTGCTGTGTCCCCTTTCTTCACCATTACTGATCGGGAAGGGGCTGAGAAGTAGGGAGAAGCTGCAAACATACAAATCATGTCACTTTTTGTTCAGCAAGATAATTTTATATCAATATAGCATTAAGTATTTATACCAGCATTCTAGAAAGTCTGTGAGCATTTCTGGTTTTGGTAGTAAGGAAAGAAAAGGGTAAAAACCTAAGAATCTAGTTCATACTCATAAATATGGTAGTTAGTGTCATTATCAGGGCCCGGATTCTAATGATATGTCATCTTTTTATTGATGGTGCATAGACTTGTAAGTAAATCCTAATCATGGCCTCTAGATTATAGAAATGCATTTTTATTAGGTCATTTTTTGTTATTTTATGCAATTTAATATTTTTAGGGCATTTAATTCAATTTTACATCATTATTTTGTCATTTTCATGTCATTTGCTTCCATATTTTTTTTTTGTCATCCCCAGTGGTGCTGTCTTTGAAGTGTTGTTTGTTTAATGCAAGAAGGATACACTCGGTATTGAAGCGTTGTCATGTCTCAGTCGGAAACGAGAATGAAAGACACATCAAATTTTGTTATTATATTACTGTTGTTATTAGATTTACTTGGCATCAGAGTCTGCCACCTGCTTGGATTTTAGAGTGCAAACTACTGCTTACCCTCAATAAATAATAATATAATCTGGCAGACCGCAAAAGGGAATGCCAAAGTTTGACTCGCCAGTGCCTCAGTGCCAGTGATTAACCGCAATCCTGAATATTTTAGGGTTTACAAACTTTTTTTCCCAAATGGGTAATATTTAAATAAATTACTAGGTTACTATAATACAACATTTTTGTAGGATCTATTTTTAAAAACAATTTTTTGTACTTTTCTTCTCAAATGCTCCAATCGAGAACAAAGAACAAAGTTTTTAGATCTACAATGTCCTTTCTGGATTTACAGTTTTTACAATTATGTACAAAGTTGTCTATAATTTTGTGTGTAGAATAATAATTGTTTATAAATAAAATATAAGTTTTCAGGTAATTCTTTATAATTATTAAGTAATTTTTTTAAAAATTAGGGTCATTTTATAGATCATTTTTCAAACAATTTTAGGTCATCAGAATCTGGGCCCTGGTCATTATCATGCAAACATTCAGGCAGTTAAACTTACAGTTTACTTTAACTTGGACAACTTTTCCAATACCAGTGCCAATTCCATTGTTTGCTTGGCACAGGTAAAACCCTTCCCGATCTTCTTTGACGTTTTGGAGAAGTAGTGAGCCATTACTCAAGAGTTTTGTGTAGACTCGCTCTCTGAGTTCTTCATATTCACCAGATTTGCTTCCTGCAATACAGTAGATTTCCAAACAATAAAAACACCCTTAAAAAGGTCTCTCTCTGAAATGAGCTACTTTTTGTACTGAGATTATTATCCTTATTACATCTGTAGTCAGAATTAAATTACCAATGCTTTGCTGATGAACACACTAATAATATTTAATTGGTTATTATATTATATGATGAATCATTTTATTTACTCTGAAAATTACATGTTTGGTATTGAAGTGAGACTAGTCTATGACAAGTAAAATTGGTACCATAAGTGTTTAGACAGTGATATTCCTAACCTGCATCTTACATGGAAAAAAGTTATACTGTATGTTTCTATATTGTCATGAATTCACTATTTTTATCCACTGAATTAATTCTTCATAATTGCATTGCATTTGTATGTTTAATTCTAATTTTACTATTATGGAAAATATTTTTAAGCTATTGTGCTAATGTCTAATATATTCAATACTTTTTTGGTGAATATAAAATGAAGGACAGTATTATACCAGGAAATACATCTCAGTTTTCAAATATTTAATACTTATGCAATTATCTTGAAACTTTCCAATTTCGATTAAGATAAATTATTTGTTGAGTCACCCTTCAAGTTTTCAGGTTAGGCAGTAATTTTCTTATGCAATTATTTTCATCCAAAATATATTTTTAAAGAAATCATCTCCATCAATGTTTAAAATATTTTATGTGATTTAAATATTAAACATATTAAAAAATAATTTATTGACAAGTTGGAGTTTCAATCAGATGATTGTCAATATGACTATTTTCAATTAATGTTTTTGAAAATTCCATCTTTTGTAGATTATACAAGTAAAAAGTTCCATCATTATAAGAGTGGTTGGAAGAAAAGATAAAAAAAAAAGTAGCAGAAGATAAAAAAGCATATGCAGTGATTTAATTAGGGCAAAATATTTACAGGAACTCACTTTATTAATTCAGCAATTACCAGATGTACATGTACTGGATGACAAAATCAGCAGCCTGATGTTTCTGACAAGCTTTTTCATCAGCTCAACTTCTCCCCTTCCTTTTGCAGCTAAGTCTTCACATAATAATGGCTGTGGGGTAAAACATATGCCCTAGAGCAGTGGTTCCCAACCTTTTTCAGCTGGCGACCCACCTTTCCTTATTGGAAATACCTCCACGGTCCATCGGTCCATGGTGGAGTAAAAAACCTTATTTGTATCGTATTCCTTCCTTATGTATATATACTTTACCATCAAATATTGCAAGTATATATAAGCTTATTATATGCTATTTTGAAGATACAGATTGATTATTGATAAACAATTTGTGTTCTGATTTGAAAATGGTTGACAAAATATAAGCACTTTGTAGCAAAACAGTTATTTATTTAACAATAGATATATGTTTGCAATATATGCAACAAGTGGTTTCGTATTCACTAACAAGTGTTCCTAGGTGAAGATAAAAACTACAATTATAAAAGTACACAAAGGCCATTTAAATTTTTCAGGCAAAATTGCTGTTTTTAAGTAAGAATACTATATTAATGAGATTTTTGGGACTGTTTCGATTGAACTAACATGTCATTGTCAGGATTGAATGAAGATGTTTTTAATCTTAAGTCACTTTCAACATTGAGTTGATTTCTGTATTTGTTTTTTAGGAAAACCAAACACAATTTGATGCTTTGATTTTTCTTATCTTTTCTGATGGTTTATTCGATGGTTGGTGATAGTTTTAGGATCACGACCCACCGGTTGGGAACCGCTGCACTAGAGGATATAAATTTGCTTGATCTTATAGCAGATGAAATCAGTAGCAGATTTCTTGTTTCAGTGTGTTTCTAATTCATTGCATTGAATGCTCTTTCTTAAGATGGTTGTGATCTGAACAGTCTTTAAAAAAGGCATCTGCACCACTAGAATTTCCTTGGTCTCAGTATACTTTCTAAAATAATTAATGTCTCTCCTTTTGTCTAAAATGTGGAAAAATCGCAAGACTGCCAAGACTTCTCATAGCCGTAAGAGATATCCAAAGTAGAAGTGGAAGGCCATATTTTCTTAGTACCTTTGAATCAGTGATCATTTTTGTCATTCTGTCATCTTTCTTGTGGCTATATCTGGTGAGATACTTGCACAATGCACATTGTTCACAGCAACACAGAAAATATAAGCATCGCACTCATTGCAATTTTCCCACAACACCCTTCATACTTGCAGCTTTACCACATATACAAGGAAAAGGTTTTGTTGCTAAACGTCCAAACATATAAGATATATTTTCCGCCGGTCCACTAAGCCACTAGGGGTGCGTACTCACAAGAATATAGGAATAGGGAACAAACTGAGCAAGCAACATGCAAACTTTGAGAACCTACACTATTTATAGACTTGCATAACCTAACCTACAGTAAGTTTTATACAATTCATAGGCCTGTGTTGTGGCATTCTAGTGGTTTACAATGCAGATTATTCATAGGTTGTCAAAATGTAGAGCTTGATTCTATTAGAAACCCTAACTTCTCAAGAAGTTCACTTTGAAGTTTGGACACACTTAAAACCTAATCTCAGTTCATAAATACTTTCACCTCCTGTCATTTTTCTCTATCTGTTCTATCTCCTTTGAATTTAAAAAAGCTGTTACTCTATTATAGATAATGTAAGCATTCATGAACCACAGATTATTGTCTCTGTTGGACATTACATGAGAATATTATAGGAGAAAAATTCCTCCGACCTTTGGTCCTGGGTTCAAGTCCCAGTGCCAGAGGAATTTTTTTCCTTTTTATATTCTCATGTTACACTATTGTTCTATTCACTTTTATAAAAAAATACATCTCGCATATATTTGAGAAAGCAAGAAGTGTACTCACCAGTTGCTTTCTTCCATGTAACACTTGGCTGAGGCACTCCTTGAGCTTGGCAGTGAAGAGTCATGTGCTTGTTTCTCTCAACACTTGCATCTGTTGGTTCCACTACCCATCGAGGTGGAACTGCACACACAATACACAACTAACTGCAGCTACCAAATATCCCTGCACATCATTTAAACATTAATATTCATTCAATCAGTAAATAATCTCTTAATATTATTGATTAATCACAATAAAAACACTTGAAAATTGCAACATTTAAATCATTGCAAGTGAGTAATTGTGAGAAATAAAATGTTGCATGATAAATTAATACAAATGTGTGCAAAACATCTTTAAAAGTGTATGTTTGACAAAATACAGTAATTTAAGTGACATAAATCTGCATAGTGACTTGCATAATGTGAGTGTGATGCATCATAAAAATTTAAAAAAGAAGCTGACAATTTTACTCTACTTTTTGGACAACATTGATAATACTTAATTTTGGTGATTTGTGAAACTGAAAACAGGATTGTAACTACTTTACTTGGTGGTAAGAACGCTGCAAAAGCATTTTACATGTGATAGGATATTTACGATAATAAAACAATTACTAGTGTACCATTGCTGTGAGTGAGGAATTGTATAGGATTTGTATAGCATATTCTAGCAACAGATCAGTCAGATTGAGGGTAAAAGGCAAAGCATGCTTTAAGCAATCCATAGAAATAAATAACATTTAACTAAAGAGGTGCAACAATTACCTTTGTGAAACAAACCTGGGACTCCAATCATCGATGCATTCCCATGTGCCAAAGCAACGGAAACGTAAAGACACGACGGGCGAACGGGCGGTCTCAGATTCAAAAAGGGTAAATGAATACGAGAAGAAAAAGCAAAAGAGTGGAGTCGTTACCTTTTACCTGGAGCTTGGCCGTGTACCTGACCTCGCCGGCCGGGTTGGTGGCTATGCATGTATAATCTCCTGAGTGGGTGGAAGCAAGGGTAGAAATGCTGAGGAGGCTAGAATAAGGGTCAAGAGCCGACACGTTCACTCCCAGGTGAGAGGAAATCGTGCCACCATCTTTGAGCCAAGTGATGGCGAGCGGGGGATCGCCTTGGCTCACGCCACACACCGTGCGAGTGCGCTTGCCCTCAGAAAGCCCGTCTTGGAAGGAAAAAGGCTCAATTATAGGAGGAACTGGAAGAATTAGAAGAAGAATAAAAAACATGAGAGCAGAAAAAGAGAGTAGTTGAAAAGAGGTTACACATATGATTGTTTACCATTGACCACTAGTTGTTGCGTGCGGGATACCTCTGCTGCCAAATTGCGAGCTATGCAGGAATAATTGCCATTGTGATCTGGAGATAAACTTTCAATCAAGAGAATGCTATTGAATTGATCCACTTGAGTGATTGACACCCTTTGTGAGGAATCCAGTGGGCGCCCATCTTTCTGCCACTCGATGGTCAGGGGGAGATCCCCCTTAGTCACCGAGCATGTTAGTGTTGCTCGTTCTCCAACATGCTGTGTTGTTTCTGAAGGAAATGGACTAAGTTTGGGAGGAACTGTAATTAATAAAAACAAAACATATACTCTATTTTGCATGGTGGGATCAACAGTGAAACCCCCTTCTTGGTGTTGAGATGAGAACATTTATGCCTGGAGAAGTGAATTCATCTTTCTTTGATCCCTCTGCCTGCACATAAATGTTGCTACACTACTCTAATATACACCTACTACATTTACTTGAATAATTTTCTTTTTTTTTAAGAAATGTGATTGAATTTAATTTTGCCCTCAAAGGTGAAATGATACAGCCCTTGGTTGCTTGATATTTTTCATTTGTAAGGCCATCATCAGTAACCCTTTGCGCTGGGAAAAAGTTCTGCTAAAGCACTGTCAAAATTGTCGGTTGCTAATTTACAGACTGATTGACTTATGGATTGTATCTTAAATTCCTTTTTAAGATTTTGTAGGCTCTCAGAATTTCACTAATTGAATGGTCATATTTTTTTAATGGTGGTACTTTGATGTAATTTAGAGTTCATTGAATGTAAGTTAAGCAGTCATTATTTTTTTATTTTTCCTTATCTTTTAGTTTCTGTTCCTCAATTTAATTAAAATAATGCTTTCCGAGGAGACTTTTTTCAGTTGGTTTTCAACTTCACTGCATGTATTCAATATTATGATCCCTTCTGAAACTTTAGTACTATTTCTGTGATTTGGTGGATCTTCTGCATTTTTGGTAAAAATGTTTTAAATAAACATTAGTTTTACTCATTCCACTGTGTGAAGCTACATCCAGTGGTATTTTTTCCATGTCTTTCCCTCAGTAATAATTCTTAACATTGTATTCTGATAAGAACCTTCTTTAAAGACAAATTATTTCTCCAATTTGTTCAAAACTATGCATGAAATTATTTGCTGTGTGACAATTCTTCTTCTATCCCTAGTATAATATTTTACAATACGTTTTATAAATTTATAGTACTTAGGTAGCATTTCTTAGTTAGTAGGCACATTCATATATCATTGGTATAATTTTCTGTACATAACAGACGATTAAAAAGAAAATATGAAATTATTTTATATTTTACAGGATTCATATACATGACATTTTCTTGCTGCCCATCTACACAGAATCAGAATATCTCCAATCCCTGAATGCCCTCTGTATGGATACCAGAGAATGGATGCAGCCCACCTGCTTCAATGTCCGAGTCTATCTGAAGTTCATGATGCTACTATGGAGGACTACCACGGTGTTGCTCACCTCTACTGGTTTGCATGTTTTTTAATGGCAGGCATGCCAAAGGTGGGTGTTGGTTTGTCAGTCAGTCATATACTTGAAATTTTGTGTTCCTGTGATCATGAAGGTATCATTCATGGTTATATATATAAGCTAAGTATGAAATCTTTAAATGTATATGAGTTTTTCAATTGATACAATTTACCTACCCCATGACAGTTGAAAGAATAGTTTAAATTGCCGAGACTAGAGCAGATGTTGGGACATTATCTTCATAATACATTTTATTAACTTCCACATTCCATTTTTCGTATTGGTTTGCATTTTTTTTATTGAAGAACTGTAAATATTTATTATTAGTATGGTACCTCTAACTCTAAATATCTGGAAATCTATAAATTATGGAATAAAAATGAATTAATAGATATTCAAAATATTTTAGCAATCTTAAATGAAACAAGGTAATATTTTCCCTGAACATCATTTCTGATTATTATCCGATACCTAATTCCTACTTTTAGAAATAAAAAAGTATAAAAATTTTAATCTAGTTTTTGTGACATGTAAGTAGATGAGAAATAGCAATGGTAATAGTTTCCTTACAGAATAAGTAGGCAGTAAAAAGGAAACAGAGGGTTGCTCATGTGAATGGAAGAATGATTATTAAAATGTTGTGATCTGAGTTGCAGTAGATATAGAATTAATAATTACTTTATTTCAAAAAGGTTTTCTTTACTGAATTGCCATATCCGTGAACTGGATACTGTAGTAAATTTGAAGATGCACAATTCAAAAATAAATGAAATTATTAGTGATATAGATGCAATCTGATAAGGAGGAGTGTATACTGTATTATTTCTGTATAGTGACATCATTTCATAAACACATATAAACAATTCTGGACAACAGGACTTGTAGTTTCAAATCATGTCTCTCGAGACATTTTTTGCCTGCCTACATGCTTACATCTTGTTAGTAGTAGTGTACAATGCTGCCAACAGGTTTACATGCTGAGAAATTTGTTCTAGGTTAGTGACAAAAAATTCCAGGTTAGCTTAAGTTAGAGTGGTTGACAATAGTGATATTATTTTAGCTTGTGATAACACTAGGTTAAAGCAATGTGCACCTGGACCATTTTCCCTTATGTTGATCATTCTGTCAATCAGTATTTCCCAGGAGTTGTAACTTATGTCAGCTGTGACGTCCAATCATGTTTCTTTTCAGTTTGTAATATATAATAAATGCCATTTTAGATTATGCAAGTTCATTTCTTCACTATTTTCTTATATTTCACTTATTTTTATGCGATTAAGTGAGATTATGTATGAATTTTGTAGGTTTTAAAGAACATTACAACGTTAAATCTGTTCATTTTTGTCGTTTCTAATGAAAAAAAGCACACTGTGCAACCAGCTTAAGTTACCGGTAAATTGTAAGAATATATTTCTCCTGTTAACAATGTCATTTATTAGTTAATACTGAAGTGTGAAAATTATGCAAGTAAATATAATCTGAGCTAAGAACTGACTACCATACATAATATTAATCTTAATACAGCACCCTGCTGAAATTTCAATTTCACATACTTGATTATATCACTGATAATATTCACTATCATTTCTAACATAAGTGTTAATTAAAATATTCAATGGAAAATATACTACCACACAATACTACATTTAACAAGGAAAATAGTTTAGTATTTTTTTTTAAGTAGATAATTTGAGATCTCTGTTAGAGTATTTTCAAAACATATAAACATATTTTAATTGAATTGAGTTTTTGTATTAATTATTGTTAATTTAGGTTAATACATAATTTATCTTGACATACTACAGGTTTAATTCTCTTAATGAAATCTCGGTGAAATGCTACATACTCTCCAATAACAAAAATATCTACTTCTCTTATCCTTTCACTGAAAAAATATGCTGAAATTCTTTTAAATGTGAAATAATTCATTAGGAGGTTTGTCTATGTATTGGTTCATGGGATTTTGGGGGAAGGTTGGTTTTTTATTTGCTGCATGTTTCATATCATGGTTTCGGCAAGAGCTGAAAACATAAGATTACGTACAAGTTAGTCATGATAGATAGATATTGATCAAAACATTTAATACAAAATACAATTAATAACAAGTACAGTTGATGCAAGGCATAATGGGATAATAAATGATTTGTAATTAATACCATTCTGAATCATACATAATATTGCTGTTCATCTTGAAAAATTTGTTTTCTTAACTTACTTTAAAAAAGCATTGCTTTAGTCAGGTTGACCTGATTTTTTGTTTTATCAGGTTCATCCTGCTTTTCAGAATTGTGTCCTACTACACTAAAAAGTCTTCCTAGGATATGAAAATATTCCAGTTCCCCTGTAAAGGTTGAAATATTTTGAGATCGGTTTTATGTGTCTGTAAAACATACCACAGTTTCTGGACAAATTCACTACATTTACCATTCCTTCAAATGCATAGTAATAGTTACCAGAAAAATAGAATTTGATGACTGGATGGTTATAAATTTGTTTGTGTAAAACGTTACACAGAGCTATTATTTGAAGATATCAGTTAAAATTAAATGGAACAGTTTATGGTGTATGTAAAGGAAACATTTAGAATGAATTTCTTCAATAGAATATTAAAATATATATATATTGTCTGCTGTACTAGTCACAAATTTAAACTTTTTTCATAGAAAATGTATTTATTCTGAAATGCTTAATATTTTCTAACTCAAGCACAACTATGCATCTTTTGGCTATTGTTGTTAATATTCCATGTATTCCTCAGGTTTGCGAGCGACCCCTGGTGATCCCGTAAGGGGATATGCATAGCGGATTTGTTACCGGGGTGCGCCAGTCCCCTACCCAGTCCCCAGGCAGTACAGGGATCACTTTACCTTTATATTTATGATAAATATTTAAAGACAGTCATGTCACAGTTCAAGTGTTTGTGAAATTGTATCATGAAAAGGTCTAACACAGATCTCACCAGCTTATGTTGTAGACCTGCTTTTTCCTTGTAAAGGAATAACTGCAATCTACCAATTTTCCCTCCTTAATAATTTCATAAAGAAAAAAACAAGCATTACATTTTAAATTTGTTTTAACAGTTATCAAAGTAGTTCATATTCATATTCATATTGCTCCCCTGTGGTGAAGTGTTGGACCTCCGAGTGGAGGTTACTATTACCTATTTGAATTTTGTTATGCTTATTTCCTGATAGAGGGCAGAGTGACAGGTGGTAAGCCCATCGCCTCACAACCCCTCCAGAAATTAAGGTATTACTTGGATGTAAAAGGGCTGAGGAACTTTGTCCAGAGGTTCTAATTTAGGCTTGGAGTTCTTTTACGTGCCTTAAATCTACGACATGGGCCCCCCCCCAACTTAAAGTCCCTCCCAGAGGACTGTGTACCCAGGATTTTTACGCTCTGAAAACTCCATCGACCACAGCCAGGTTTGATCCTGCGACTTTCAGATCTAGAGGCGGGTACGCTACCTCTAGACCACTGCGGCTGTCATCATATATAGGGGTTTAAATTGACTGTTTAAGATATTAATGAACATATGGTGATTTTGTGTCATTCTATCAGGCTTGCAAAATCATGCACCTTTGCACCATCACATTGAAATGTATGTTCATATACTTGCTTTGCTAAAAGTATATTTAAAATTCTGTTTCTGTCTCCTATTTGGTAAAAAATCCCAATTTATGGATTTGTTGTTCATACTCAGAATCACTGGAGTTTCCTCAGCTGTCTGTCAGCTATCAGTTGAAGATTGTTTATTTATTTTAGAATTACTATCATGTTAAATAATTAAAACAGTTTTAGTGAACTGAGCATAATTATATCGATGGTATTGAACAGCAACCTCAGTATGTCAAAAATTGACAAAATGAGATTTCATTTGATCCTCATCACAGAAATCTTCCCGAATCTTCTGCAGAAACATTGTATGTTAAGGCTTGGTTGCAATCTTGACAAAATGAGTTTAAAAATCTTTTCATCTGCCAATCACGATTTGATTTCTTTGCTTCTACCACGTATGTCATTCATTACCTCCAAGATTCTTATGCTGGTAACTTGCATGTCATCTGTTTCCCTCCATTCTTTACTCTAAGCATTCGTTTCTTCCGGTTTTTCACCATTATGGCCAAGATAAACTGTTTTTTTTTCTCTTTTATAAAATTGGAGTTTTTGACGTAAGAAGTTGCTGTTGTACACCATCGTTATATGACCTATTATCATGGCTATGTTCTAACACTGGGTAGTCGAATATCTTTTCTCTAAATATTTTTTAAAACTCACTAAATAGATTGCAGAATCTTTTAATGAATCTTATTGATATTTGAAGACAACATTTAAATCTATATTTTTCTTTGTTTCTTGTACCTTGATGAAATATGTTTGAAGAGTTTACTCAAACATTATGATGTGACCAAGTGTTCAATCAAAATACACTTGATGGCCTGGCCTGATCTAATAAATAATGTCATTATTGTCATATTACAGTATTTTTATTTTTCAGCCAGTGGTAGTATGCTATACAATGGATAGTATGCATAAAATGGTAGTAGATACTACTATTCTTTTGTAATGCAATACTAAGATTTGAAGGGGCTAGTTCCATAAGGGTGTAAGGCACAAGGACATAATTTTGAGAAATCTTTTAGATAATGTTACCACTCACAAGCACAGGTCTTTTCTTATGACTGAGCAGAGGTTTAAGGCACAAGTATAAATTGTTCACTGAATATTTAAGATATATGAGGAGAAGGCATAAATGTTAAAAGAGCAAAATTAAAGATGTGCCTTACGCCCTTATGGAACTAGCGCCTTCATTTGTATGTATAAATCCTTTGAAAAAGCTTTTCCTGTTAACAAAAAAATTAAAAGAGTTGGCCATGATTAGATTTTCCTTCAAGCCTTAGAATAAACTCTGAAATGTATTCATAAATTGTAGTACAGAAATTTGCTTTGTAGGTTTTACTACAAAAAATCATAGCATACATCGTTCGTGGCTTCGATTGCTTAGTGAACGGTTGGTGGTAATTTTCATAGCTGCATTTTTAGAAATAAGAGATAAAAAAGAAGAAAGAAGAGCTCCGTCGGTTACTTTATAGATTTGAGAAAGAAAATGTTGAATGGTTGAATGATTATTTGATAGGTTATAGCAGAGAAAGACAAGGAGCAGCCCTAACCTCCAAACAAAAAATGAGGATTTCGTTGAGATATGAGGAAGACTTATGATTTCAGAATAGAATAGGTCAAGAAATAGGGGTTCGCCAGAGCATTGTTTCAAGGCAGTCCCTTTTGTAATGGAAAAAGCCCATGTATGGATAAAATTTCTTTCCACAAATGAAGGTTAGTAGACTTTCCTTTTTCGGGTATTCATAAACACAGCCATTTGTACTTACGAGAAACCTTTTGCTTAACTAGCGAAGGCGTGACTTAGGCAGGCTTTGTGATGGAGAATTTAGAAACCAGACGAAAAAATAATTAAATTTATGGTTAATGCTTTTTCTCATGACAATCATATTCAGCATTCAGGTAGTCACGAATAGTAACGGAAATACCTGAAGAGCGCAAAATCCATTATTATTGAAAAGTAAAACCTATGATACGCTAGCATTCACTTTGTAGCAGAAGAATCGTGTTTATGCATACAATATAAAGTTTATGCTTTTTCTTTTACCTTTTCCTATAGATGAAGGATTTTACTACGATTTTACCCATACTACCCATTAATATATTTTGTAGTTTTTCCACTACAAGGCTTTTCTATGGGCTAAATCCTTCAATTCTCATAAATTTGCCTCCAACTTTTTTGAATGTTTATGAAAGAGTAGGATTGGGTTTAAAACTGAAGACCTTACCAATAACAGTGACTTCTCCACTTCTTCTGGCGCTGTGACCCTGCTTATTCTTGGCTGAACAAGTGTAAACACCAGCATCCGTAGCCTTCTGCACTGGTTTGATAACCAGTGTACCATCTGCGTGCACTTTCTGTCGCAAGTCGTCTGGCAGCTCTCTTCCATCTAGAATAACATTTACAGACATTTTCTGTGCAGATTATGTACCAGTCAAGATTTCTTTATAATAATGTGTTTTGTAAGTAGATTGAAATACGGTTGATTTCTGTTAATAGAACATAGTAAATTTCACATCAGGAGTAATGTGTAGGATTCTGGGGCCTACATTTTGGAAAGCAGTTAGACAATCCAGGAGTAAATTATCATCATAGGGAGTAAATTGCCTGACATATAGGTGATTTCCCCTTCCCTATCTTTGATCTATTAAGTAATAAAAAAGCAACAGAAATCTCTATACCATTAACAGTGATATCCATCAAATAATACTTAACAGACCATAGATAGTCATTTCTAAGGACTAGTACAAAAATTTATCAACATGGAGTTAAACATTCATACAGGAAAATGTCAACTAAGATAAAATGAACAAAAAACTAAACAAATTCAAATAAAAAAAATGTTTATTGCATTAATATAATATGCTTTTTACATAATCAAATGCAAACATTCACACAGGTCTGCATGGACCATACAAAACACAAGAAAAAGATAGAAAACAAATAATTAAATAAATAAAATACAAAGTAACACAAACAAAGTCTATTCCTCACCCTCCACCGCCGCTCCCCAGTTTGCCGGTTTGGCGAACCTGAGCTATGACGTCTTCATTAAAATTTTCCCAATGCTTTCCTCAACCTTTTCGTCCGCCAGTAACTCCAAACATATTCATTGCTCCCTATTTGATTCCATAAAAGATATTAGTAGATATTTTCCCCTCCAATTTTCCAAACCTCTACAATTTGCTAAAATATGAAACCAAGATTCTTCTCCCTTACATATGGGACAAATTCTCATTCAATTTTCATCTGTGATCTTAATTATTCACCATGCACCAAGTCTAATCTAAGCGAGCCCCAGTTTGCTGACTTTGGATCCTATTTCTATGTATTGGTCCTTCCCCATTCGAATTTTAACCGTGATTGTAATTCTGGTAAAACCATAGTCAAACATTGCGCATGTGTCTTTTGTCTATCAATATCCTTCAAACGGTTCTTAATTCCACCACACACTTCATTTAAGCAATCGCAGCTACTACTCAGTAAATGAGTATATCATTGGTAACTGAAATAATGAGTGGAATGTTAGTCTAAGTAGACACAAAGTGTAAAATAAAATAATATTGGGTGAAATTCAGTCTTTTTACAGTCTTCACATTCTTGCATTTCATTGACCTATTGTTTTTTTTTTTAATCACATATTTAACCATAACGTGATCTTGATTAACTTAAATGACAGAGCTCTAGAAAACATGATGTAATCAATAAGTAAAACAATAATTGAAATTTTGTTCATGTAACATATTTTTATCCTTTGAATGTGAGGAATATTTAATTGATGTTTTAACACATTCTTTGGATAGTTTTACGGGATTAGGACTGGTATTTCACTGATAGATAAAACGTACAATAAAATCACCCCTGTGATGCTGTTGGCAATGTATACAGTATGCAAGCTATTCCCAAATTCCAGGTTTGATTCTTGCATGGACCCTAGTGTTTATGACCTTTAAGAGGCAAAATGAAGTTGATGCTACGATACATTGAGTTTTGAATTAAAAATGAAACTACCAGCAGAGTCATCTAAATAATAATAATAACAATAACAATAAAAGGCGAACAAATAATCGTAGTCTCTTAATGTAGTTCGCTTAAGACCAGCGAATGGGAAGAGCCTCTCTTGCGGACATTGTTGACATCCCCTCCCCCAAGTCCTTTCCTACCCACTATGCACGGGCAGGGCCGTGGAAAGAAAGCAAGGGCCCCAGTAAAAATTTTTCCCGGGCCCCCGTCAAATATTAAATTCACTACCCTACTCGCCCTTTATAATGTATGCAACAAAAAGATTATGTAATGATATTACATAATTATTAAGTGCCAGAATGGTACCGGTACTTTATGAGATTGTCTGGTAGACAGGACTGTCTGACTGTCTGTTCGTGTGTCTGTAAGCGCGATAACTCAAACACGCTTTATAGGATTTTCATGAAACTTGGTCTACGCATTTATAACAACCATGGGACGAAGCCTATTGATTTTGGACCAAATCGGTTAACTGATGCCGGGCAGGAAACGGAAAAATACATTAAAATGTTCTAATTAGGAATAATTTTATCTGTATGTACCAGTTTAATCTTTTGAAAATTATGATTTTAAATGCCGAACGTCAGTGAGGCCTACTGTTGAGTCCAAAAGGTTTCTGCTTCTACTTAAAAAAAACTAGCTATTTTTCTTCAGATTAACTGATTAATTCCATGTCACCGTTATACGACAGGACAATGCAGATAAAGTAACCACATAAAACATAACTTAAGCTGTTTATTGACTTACGGTATAACAAATTTTATTTTATAGTAAATTTAGAAAGTTAGAAATAAAACCTTTTGGGCCCGGGGCTGCAGCACCGGCTGCCCCTCCCTCTCGTCGGGCCTGTGCACGGGCGATGCTGAGTTTAGAACTGAGGAACATTACATTATAGAAATGCTTATGCTGACGTGACGGTGGTATACAAAACGTGCGTTTTGTAGAATATTCAAGATGATTTCTGACTGATTTCCGTAATTTTTAATCTGAATATTCCACAATAACATATTTTTATGGAATAGAATTAAATGAGTTGGAGCGTAATAAAGAACGGTGTCAAGTATAGTATAATATGTTTGCGTACCGTACAGTACCTGAAATAAAATAAAAACTTACTACAGACATAAAATGTACCGTGCAGAAAATATAAGCTAAGAAACAAAACTGGCCTCAATTACGGGACATTTAAATGACCATTAAAAAATGAAAAATTTTCACTACAGAAAATATTCAGAACCGATTCGGCTTCAATTCTGGCAAAGAATAAAATCAGGTAAACTGATACAACAAAGTGCCAGTATGTTTTTGTCGAATCAATTATAATTGCAATTATGATATGCAGGTAATAAGTTTTTCTAATCAGATTAAAATCGACCAGCGTCAGCAGAACTACAGATTTGTGATACCTTGACAATCGCGCACTCACAAAAAATAAAGATAATCCATGTCACATCGGCCGGCTACGGGATTTGATCGGGAAACCTCCAGAATACGAGTCCAAGACGTTACCATTTGGCCAACTCAGTCAGTTTGATAGTGTTGTTTGATAAGCCTATGTGAAGGAATAGTGCTAACTGTCAAATTATACCGGTAGACAAAAATTTAAAAAAACGTGACCTTTAATTAGTTGTTACTCTGGTACCGGTCAACCGATTAGGCTTCTTGCCATGGACGTTATAAATGTTTATACCAAGTTTCATGAAAATCCGATAAAGCATATTTGAGTTATGGGGCCTTTTGTTATATAATACCAAAATGAACTAAATTGGGCATTATTCCGGTACCGGCTAACCGATTTGGTTCAATATCAACAGACGTCTTCCCATGGACATTATAAATGTGTATACCAAGTTTCATGAAAATCCGATAAAGCGTATTTGAGTTATGGCTCTTTTAAATAAAAACACTAAATTGGGTTTGACGCCGGTACCGCTGGACCGATTTGGTTCAATATCAATAGGGTTCTTCCCATGGACATTATAAATGCGTATACTAAGTTTCATGAAAATTCGATAAAGCGTATTTGAGTTATGGCACGGACAATACCGTGCAATGTCACTGTTTACTTCGTGCCGTAGAAGGCGCTCTAGATACGCTGGCTCTACTGCATACCGGAGCCTAGGCAGTGACGTGTAGGGCAATGATTCAACAGCTGTTTTTTCTTGTACAGGTATGTTTGAGCTGAGTCTGAACCAAAGGAAACTATTAAGTACGACGACCCACAGTTGAGCTCCTTACTTCAGCTATTCATTACTCCGTGCTAATTCCATTACAGACCGGTATTATAGATCCGATAGTTGAAATTACCGTATTCTAACCTCAAAGTGTTTTTATTTGTGCAAGTGATGTGGTGTACCGGTAATGCGTAAAAGTTGCTAGCCTACATGATCGAATTGTGTGTGTGTGTCAGAAGATAAATAACTGTTGATCGAATCGTGTGTGTCTGAAGATACATAACTGGCATAGTGGGTCATTCTCTGCTACAGAAACAAGAGGTGAGTGTATGTAATGTTAATGTTTCATAAATACCAGTAGCTAAAAAAGTTATGTACATCGCTGATAGGTTGATGTAGGCCAAACATCCTATTTGGAACTAGGGAATATTGCATGATTATTACGGCCTGTTACTGGTATGATATTATGATGCAAGTTATTATTAGTGTATCACTTTCAATGGGCCTGTTTCCTTGACAGTGGAAGCAGAACATTTCAGTAGCCTGCACGTGTAATGTTAGCTGGAAAGCGTGTTTACAACCAGTTCGATAAAAGTGCCTAGAGGCATAGGAGACCACTGAGTTGGTTATTTTATTAGTGTACAGTAAATCATTTCAGGTCTGTTATTAGTCTGCCATTCGTCCCAATATGGATCTACAGTAGGTGTCCCATGTCCTGAGGAAAGCACTTCGGAACGCCCAATTGTCTCGGTTTCTGAAATTTAATTTAAAAAAAAAAAAATTCGTTACTGGACGAAACCAGAATTTTGTTACGTCCTTCACTATGCCAGTAGGTTAGGCCTAACTATAGACAATAAACGAGATATTGAATGTGGCCTATATAGGCCTACATAAACCGCAGAGATACAGGTTCTAGAAGTTAGAAACCAAATGGCCTGTTGTTTCTTTCTCTCAATATTGTCATTCAGTATTTTCTTTGCCCACCTGAAATAATGTTCTGCTATAACATTATAACCCGTATAGCGTAATATGTCAGTATTTGGGTTGCACCCATTACATTTTACATAACATTGGGACAATTTAGGGGAAAAAATAGTTTTATGCTGCACCCTAGGCTCCTCTCTAATGAGGCCCGCCTGGGAAGGTGGGGTTTAGGGTTTCATCGCAGAAGACATTCAATGTGAGATATAATAAACCTCGTGCTATTCAGTATATTGCTCCTAAACTAACATAAACGTTCCTAACCTAACAAAACGGCGGAGCTTGGCTGGGGTGCAGCATAAATCTATATTTTGCCCTACGGGGGGGGGGAGAGACTCTATTACTAGTATCTCAAAACATTCGAAAAACCGGTATGCTACTATGTGAATGGCAACCCCGGAGAAATAACATGATAAGGGAAGAGGGTTTATAGGCTAAACCTGTAGGCCTTCAGACTTCGATGCGCTGTGTTTAGGGCAACAGTGGCTCATGACAAGTCTCGAATCTCATCCCTTAACTCATTATTGCACATAACTGATCTATTATAAAATCGAGAGATAATAATAGCTGCAGTTGTTTTGCTTGTGTGGTCTTGAACTTTGTTACAACCGAGCCCAAAAAGGAGGTATCCAGTACCAGTAGTTCATATAAAAATCCTCTTCCCTATTTATTCCGCATGACAGAAGATAGCCAAAATACTTCAAATCCATTTTTAGTGAAATAATCAGATGTGTATTTATGAATTAATGAATTCATTTTTCTCATTGTTGTTTTCGAGATGTTTAATCAGCTGACAGTGGCTGATCTTCAGAATTCCAGTTGGAATATAGTCTGTTTATAAATATAGGGAAACGTATTCATGGACGTAACTGTTTTTCAATCACTTCGCAGTAAAACAGCATTAATTCTTGCTATCGTCATAATCAGGCATTTACACAACAACAATTACATGGAATCATTTTCGGGTTTGCTATAACTTTATCTGAGTTTCTACGTGAGGTGTTCCAAGGGGTTACGCGGACCCAAGTTTGAATACCAACAATCCCATGGGCTATTGACGAACTTTTGTCTCATTGGTTCTTTATGCACAGGTTGGCCAATTGCTTTATTCATGCGCATTATGGCACCGGCGCTGAACACGTGCATACAATCAGAATGGCTGGTGCTTAGCTGTTCGAATATATAAATCCCGTGAGTTGCAATGGATTTGCCGGTTTGAAAGACAAGCGATGGAGTGATATGTTGATGTAGGCGTCTTCTCCATAGAGAGATGGTGTTAAGGTGTTTTCTAGGTGCCAGATAGAGGATTTATCATTTCCACTGCTGCCAGACTGATACTGGCTATGAGGTATGTCGCTCATTTTCACCGCGCAAACTATATAGCCTACACGGATAATAGGTAAGTGATAGTTAGGCTAGGAATAGTGATGTCAGTTAGTTACGTGTAGAACGGTGGCAGTTAGTTTAGGAATAGTGATATTAGTATTGGTGACCTGTATAACTAGTTTGCTGGCAGTTAGGTTAGGAACAGTGATATTAGTGTTGATCGCCATCAAGTTTACAGTCCTGGGTTTCTGCATCACTTAACCCAATGACTCTCTCTCCTCGCAGCTGAACAGACGATTTTCATGAAAATGCATCTCTTCATAGCTGCATTTTAGGTTAATTTTGTGTAAAAAATTCTTAGCGATTTTACTTATACTTACAATATTTCAAAAGAAAAAGGTGCCTATTTATGTATTCTAGAGGTTTTGAAGAACAGGTTAACGTGAATTTTGACCGTTTTTCGAATAAAAAAATTGCACCGTGAGACGACTTACGGAGGAAGCACACTGCCTCCGTTCTGTTCCGTTCAGTTGACCTTGGATATTATATCGACAGTGTAAACAAATGACCGGCCGCCCGCTGCTTCAGTTCCGTGCGCTTTTGCTTTTCATATGCTTACACTTTCGACTTGATATCCAAGATCAACCGAATGGACCGGAACGGAGGCAGTGTGCTTCCTCCTTTAAGCATATTAAGCTTGAGAAGAATCTGACACTGAATAGAGATCGAATGATCTACATCAGTGGTGCCGACCTGAGGCTCTTGGGAGAGCCACGAGTTTTGTTCTTGCTGTCAAAGTCGTAACCGCTAACAAAGGTAACAGAATTCTCTCCGTTGTGGATGGCAGAATGAAGCAAGCTAGCGTGCGACGTACGAACAGCAATCATGTGTGTTTTGAGCAAACACTCTTTCTGTCCAACATCTTGCATTGCTTACTAAAAGTTACTATTATAATCTCTATTATCATATTTAATATAACGAGAGATCTGGAATTTATTGTGACAAAATCCGAATTATTTAGCGAATACTTAAAGAATTTATCGTGTAATGAATAATTAAAGCTACAAAAATGAATAAAACACATAACTATTTGTGTCATTGCGAGCGAGATAGCCGACGGGGAGGCAATTCGTATATGGCGATGGTTGCGTTACGAGCGGTTATAACTAATACTTTGCATCAAGATCAGCTGTTTCAGTTTTTTAGAATAGTAGTTTGCTACTACTAATAATAAATACTATGATAGATGGCCTTTGGCCGGGCTATGCCCACTATCCCAGTCCGAGCGAGGTTTTTGAGGGGTTTCCCTTGCTCATGCGCAAATGCCAGACTGGCTAATAATTCCCTCACACAGATACACGCACTGCTATATACATTAGAAAACATCTCTACACGATACTAAACAAACGCAACAAACGACAAGCAATCGACTTCATGGCAAGAAAGTCAAACCCGCGCTAATACATAACGACACAAGTACACAGCCCAAACTTGTCAATTTCACCACACATCCCATCAGGATGTACATAAGGGCACTATTAGGTAAACACATCAAACAAATGGTTACCAAAATGTGGTTTGACCGGAGGTGATAAGCTTCATTGCTTGGGGTAAGGGGTAAGGGAGGCCACAAAAAATAATGATAATGAATACTGTTTTTACTTCCTCTGCAGCATTATAATAATTATAGAACCAGGAACACATAGGCTTACTTAAGTAACCATTCGTTTTGCTCTCAGTTCGATCTATTCCTTTTGACATCTACGGTTTTTGCAATTATCAAAGAAATATAATACTTACTTCTTTCCCATCTAATCTCTTCAATTGGATAGCCGGCTACAGGACACTTAAGGTGCAATGCTTCTCCGGCCACCGCCGTCACCTTGGGAATCAGTCTGATATACGGCAAACCTGTAGAACACAATAAATAATTTTTAAGTAAAACGAAATAAGTAGGCCTATTTGTGAGCATTGTAATCTATATTATTAAGCGGTACTCTACGTCTGTCCCTGCCGGTATGTTATGTGAACCCACAGCCAAATCCACCTATTAATTAATTATTATTAATTAATTAATTAACTAATACTGTACCTCAAAATTTCGCGAAATTTATGGATTCACGAAATATGTAAATAAGCGCGACATACGCCCCCACCAGGACGAATTTCGATAAATGTCCACGAAAATCTTATTTGAAATTGCAATGGTAAGTGTGTGCAATTTCTTTTTCATTCTCGTAGTAGCACGTTTTCCTTTTGCGCAGTCTCTATGACTGGCGAGAAGTGATAGATATATCATTGCTGTAATCAATCAAAATATATTTTGATTGATTACAGCAATGATTGGTATGCAGTATTCAACAGATTCCATATTTCATGGAAAGTGGATGACACTTCTGTCTGCAAATATATATTTTTTCAATGAGAACTTCCTCATTAGAGGCTGCCACATGGGCAAAGTGAGACGAATAATAGAACTTTAATTTGAAAATTGAAATATTACTTTTATAATGATCCAAAAATAAAAATCCTACGTAAGGCATACTGGTACTGTAATTAATTATGTTTTATCTATAAATACTGAAACAGAATTGATTTTCTTTGCCAATTAATGATTCATAATATTTTTTGTTACATTTCTCACTTCCAGGCCTGTTTGAGTATTAGCGTACGTGCAAATAAAGTAGTAAACGTTTTCATTGTCAAACGTACGGGTAGTAGTCTATAAAATAATTTATTTTTCTCGAAATATCCATCGAAATAGAAGGACGGTAACATAGAAATGAACCGTTTTATTTCACTATGAAATCAGGTTCCTATATACAATCGATCTCAGATCGACACACGATCTCAGAATAACAGTCTACTGTCAATTCCACGCCATCAAACATCTCTGTACTCTGCCTCATTCACAATAGCCATCACCCGTATCTGGAACTCCCTTCCGCCGGACATCAGGGGTAGTCGGAGCCTACAGATTTTTAGGTCAAAGTCAATCAAGTATCTCGCTGATAACTAGAATGAATGTCTCGTTATCTAGCCTAGGTAAATTTATATTGTACACGATTTTCATGGCACTTAGCCTATACCGGTATTGCTTTTATTTGTTAATTTCTTAGTTTTAAGTTTCAATTTTTGTGTATATTATAGTATAATATTATAATTATACACACATCCAATTATAATATAATTCTTTAATTCAATTTGTTTTCTCGGCATATTATTGGACGCATTTTTTTCTTATGTTTTAATATAGGTACTTCAATATTGTATTATTATTTTATTTTTAACATTTTGTATTATGTATGATATCTATTGTATTTGTTTTTTGTAAATTCCTTTTAATGTATTTTGTCTTTATCCTGGTTGAGTGGAAGATAAGGCCCTATGGCCTTAACTCTGCCAGGCAAAATAAAACATTATTATTATTATTATTATTATTATTATTATTATTATTATTATTATTATTATTATTATTATTATATAAGTTAAATCAAAGAAAGCAACGTAACCTCAACTTTAAATATAGGCCTAGGCTAGGTACAACATAAATCTCACAGGTATCACAGGAAATCTAGTACTTAATTCTTTAACCCTGTGTCTGTAGGATTAAAAGAATTACTAGCCTGTATCATACGATATATTTCATTTAGATACAATTATCGTTTTCGAATTACTTTGTTCTCAGATCTAATATTCTTTGAAATAATTTACTTCCCTTAAGACATTTTGTAATAAGTACGGTACCCTACAAATATCTCTTATATATTGTAATAGGTAATTCATGTTTTTATTTATTTATGTATTTAACCTAAAATTTCGGATTGTGTGCTATGTGACAAAGATAGGTAGCAATGTAGTAAAATGTTTTGTATATAGAGTTACATTTTAAATTATTTCAATGACATCTACATTAGTACGGTATTAAGGTTCTTAGGTTTAAATGACGAAGCTGTGCATTTGTGAAAGTTCTTCTGATGAATTAAAATGATTATGATTATGATAGACGCATAGAAATAATTATTTCCGAAGATAGTACCCTTTGTCGTGTCTTAGGATGCCTTAAAACGCGTAGCCTATACTAAAATTTCTACATCGAATTTCAGGATCCAACACATTTCCACTAGAAGGCTCTTCCTGTTGTATAGGTAGAGGAAGTAATAAGAAGAAGTAAAAAGTGTGACATTATGCAAATTTCTTTTTCCTTCGTATACCTCATACATCAAGTATAGAATTGTTCTGATGTCAACACATAAAGAAATGCTTGGTTTTTTAATACTGAAATGCAACCTTTAGAGCTTGACAGTTGACTGTATTGTCTGATTTGTCCTACTTCCAGTACTCTAGGAATTTTTTACACAGATCCATCGGCCTGGTCTGAAATCACTAGCTCGACCCAGCATTCTGTGAATTTCTTTTAACATTTCAATCGGAGCACAGGAAGTCTCAATGCTAATGTACTGGGTCGGATTTTATTCCTGGGGCGTATTCGAACGTATCTGTCACAGGAAAATGGGGAGAGAGGATATATAAAGTAACGACGCTCATATATTTTACAGCCTGTGTGTGGGTGGGGATGTAAGGAAATCACGAACGTCATGGCTTATCTGTTTGGAAACGATCTCTATTGAACGTGCTACATTGTTCCTCTTCGAGTCAAATGTCATCGTGAAATTGCAAGACATCCAGGTCTTCTAATGTTATGCCATACTATAAAAGTGGAATTTATATTTACTGGGGATCAGTGAAGTTCAACTTCCGTGGGAAAATGAATTAATTTTCAGTTACATGAAATAATATCAATACTTAAAATATACCCTAAGACTTAAATGTCAGAACTATCTGAATGACCGCTGGCAAAATAGTTACATAAATTTATAGCTTTCTGGCCGAACATAAATTAGTAAAACACTACTAGAATCACCAGATTCAAGCATTTGAAAAGCGAACCCACTGTAGCCATATTTAATGTTACATGAGGAAGTAATGTATTGTCCACAGTCTTAAAAAGAGTAAACTGCATATTGTTAATTCTTGCTATGCATAAGCGGAATTTTAATAATTATTATTACATATTTGTGATTGTTAGTATTACATATTTGTGATTGTTGATGTATTGATATGATATACCAATTCATTTTATTCTTAATCTAGTTTGATTTTCCCTTTAAACCCTTATAAAGTCACCAGTTTACTTTTTGTGGTGCGATGCTGGGAAGCATGGTTGCTGAAATATCCAATATTTGCGTTGTTTTACTCAGTAGTCATAATTTTATTCAAATACTATACTAAGTGTTATACATATAATAAACATTCAACGTCCAGCAGACGTACAGATGATATAAAATAGTGACCAGAGTCACTGAGACGTGGCTATAATAATTAATTATTTGTTTGACAGAAATCTTTAACGTTTAGTTTCGCCTCAGTTTTATTTTGCAGCCATTCAACTTACATAACTTATTCTTCAAAGATGTTTTTGTTTCCAGTTTTTAAACACAGGAAAAGATTAAAGATATCACAACGATTTAATTGTAAATTGATTATTTTTAGAAAATAACATTTTGAAAACGTCCACCGCTGTGGCTCAGGGGATGCGTTCAATCCTCTCAAGCAGCGGACACGGGTTCGATTCCTGGTCGGGACAAGTTACCTAGGTGAGGTTTTTTCCACCTGTGAGACAAATGTCAGGTAACTTTAGGCCATTGTGGTCCCCGGATGTCATCTGGCCGTCATTATCATCTTCATCCCCATCCTCGCCTTGTTCTGAGTGAGTGTGTGTATGAATGGTGTGTATCGTCCTATGTGTTCGTGTTGTCTTGGAGGTGGCCCCGGCATTGGGCTGATCACTCATCCGGGAGGCCCGCCATGTCCTTGTCTGGTCAAAAAAGTCTGTATGTGATCCAAAGATAATCCCTCTCCCGACAGGTCGCGGTCCTATAAGGCCCGGGCGGCTTGGGTCGCTTAAATCCTACCAAAGGGAGAGGTAAAACTACGACAAAGATAGGAAGAAAGAAAGAACATTTTAAATACAAGACACTTCAAAATATTTTGAAAAATTCAATCATTTCAATCTAAGGCCATTTTTATAATCATAAGCATTCGTATGCTAAAATGATTCGACACTTGTAGAAAAGATCTTTCTGAACATAAAAATTGACCAATTTTTAAAATACCATAAATCTCATAGACAGTGTTTATGTCAGCATGTAAAATTCAAAACTTTCTGAAATGAAGAAATTTGGCGTGTCTCACTTGTTGCATTTCCAAAGTTTAACTTTGATCGTGTTTTGTTCACAGTTTCATTGATCAAATGTTATAAATGCCTCTTTTAGCAATGTGGCATTATTTGTAATCGCTCGTGAAATCTTCGGAAATTTCACATTTTTAATAATAACGTTTTTAATAGTGCACTATATTACATGCTAGTGTTAAAATGTGTACAAGATATGAAATAAATAACACAAAATTGATGATTTCATTTTGGATATTGCTGAAAATTTTGTTAGTTTTGTGATAGTGCATCATATTTCTTTGACATTAAAATACTTGAGCATATGTTTTTAATTTGTTACATTTTTAACGGCATATTTCTGGCAGACTTTAAACATTGGGCATATCACTATTAATTCACACATTTACAGGATATTTGGCTAAGTGAATGTTTTGAGAACCGACTGTACAATAATTGACAGTACAAGGCCTAATGTTTTCGGAACTGATTGTATAATATTAAAGCAACGTTTCACTTCATTAGTTTTTAATTTATTATTTTTTTGCATTGACCTTATTCTATTTTTTGCATTGACCTTATTCTTTTTAAATTTTGTAATATAATTTTTACAACTTCTACATTTTTGTTGTAATTTGTAATGTAACGTAAAGTACGTATTAAAATTACTTAAATGATAGAGCATATTTCATTAGTATCGGAGCATATTTTTCAAATTTTACAGCATATTTACATGCATATTTCGCCTTCTAATAGAGCATTAACTTCCAGGTTTGCTTATGTTGAATTTCCTCGTGAGTGCGCTAGTTGATAAAATTACCGCTATCTTTATTTCAAAATCACTATGATAAGGTTCTTAGGTTTAAATGACGAAGCTGTGCATTTGTAACATTTCAATTACGTATGATAACAAATGGTCAGGTTCAGGGTGGAATAATAAATTGTTGAATTACAGCTTTGTTTTGATTATAAACCCAAAGCTTCTTCTTTATATGGAATCCAGGTAACAACCTACAGTATACGTATATTATCTTTTCTATTCCATTTTGGTATGCAATGATATTATGGCTCCAACCATAACGTTGCAGGAATTTGAAGTGTTCACTTGATGTTCTCGTAGCAGCTTTTGACCAGATATTAGGGCCCTGCTTGTAGTAAAGGCACTTTCCTTTATTTGAAACACGTGGCAACAAATTTAGGAATACGTGTTCGCACAAATTTCACGAAACGTGAACTTAAATCGAGGCTGTTCAAAATACATAAGGGAGTTAGCCGTGTCTTCTTTCTCGTTATTAAAAATGTATAATAATGGTTCTTGTATTTCAGGCCAAGTAACACGTCTCTCGATAACACAGTGTCTTCATCTTTATTAAGATCATATAATATATATCTGTGGTTGTTTTAACCCATTGCCGGTCATCTAGCTCGCGTACAAATATTTTTAAATTGTACATAAACTAGGAGGTGCCCGTGGCTTCGCCCACGATAATTCATTTAAAAATTAAAAATAAGAGTATAATAATTATTAAAGCATTCTATTTATTAACACTTTCACGCGAATCATTCATAAACTAAGCCATTAATAATGTTAATGAAACAGCTAAAATTCCGGCTTCAGAGTACATTCTACGATTTGAAAGCGCCCCCTGGGAAAACTTTATCAGAATCGATTATGCAGTTCCAAAGGAACCTGTGAACACATAATACGTATTGTTTCTCAACTGTTTATTGATATGAATATGATGTGAATTTTATTTGATCAATTCAGTGTAATTTTCAGAAATTATATAATGTTTCAAGGGAAGGAATGGTTTGTTTGGATTATTATTATCAGCAATATTTCAAGAGTTAAACCATCAATATTTTACTGCTGGTGCCACCGGCTTCGCCCGCCGTTATTCATTGACTCCAGGATTTTTAAGAAATTTACACTGGTAGATTATTAAAAATGTTTGTGGTTCAGAGCTATGAAAATTGTAAGTAAAAATAAAATTAGAATATTTGTTCATTGTGTTCATTTCACTTAGGCCTTATATAATAAAGAAACTGTTTTCCTAATTTTGTAGTCGTCATGAAAGTTTACACTGCGAGAGACGAACATCGCCGAGTATACCCGATGTCTCACGAAGCGGGCGAGCGAGCAAGCACGCTATTTAGGGCCGTTGAATTGTATAAGAGTAGAAGATTCAAAAGGGTGGCCGTGGCGCAGTTGATGAGCCTGCAAACCGGAAGGTCGCGGGCTCGATCCCCGATGAGGTCTACTCCCTCTGGTGGTATTATGGCCTAATACCGTTTATTACTTCCTCTGCCTGTACTAAAGGTACTATAGGTAGACGAAGTGTTGTGTTCGACCATGAAATTCGAATTTTAGTTTTCAACATAATTACATGTACTAAGGTCGCCTAAATCCAAATATAATATTTTCAGATACGTGTGTGTGCCTGTGCACAGCCTAGCTTCAGAACGCAAAATCGTATGAAAACAAATTCTGTATTTCGATTGGATGTTTTCTGTGGATGTGACTCGAGATTGGCGACGACTTTCTTACTTTTTAAAACCACTTTACATTAAGAAAATTTCGCTTTTCGCGATTTACCGAAAACCGCTCTAACGATTTTGTTTAAAATTTGTACAAGGGGTGCTTATACTATGAGTTAAAACTTCTGTTCGAAATTTTTTTCGCAGAAATTATCTGAAGGGTAGTTAAAACAAGCACACTGCACACTTAAAGCAAAGAAATTTACGTGTTTGCATTATTCAGATTTTTGGGTTGTGTACCCTTCGGGGATGCGATGTAGTAAAGCCATTCTCTTCATTTATGCAACCAATTTACATGGATAGAATGTCATGCATAATATATTATACTAAGAGGCATCACTTTCATTTGATCAGAGGAAGTTATGTGTTTCACATAAGATTTATTCTTTCTTCACTATTGGTCTTAAGAAACACTTCTATGTTTCACTTTGATCATGAGGCATGTTCAAGAAAACTATGACCATTTCGCCAATTAAAGAACATACACACTTAAGAAAAACCACCGACTCATTTAAATGAAGTAATGCCTGCCTTGTTCTGTAATTTTACAACATTATTTAAATTTCCTTCCAATTTCTTTTCCATAATTTTATTGTGAATGTAAGACAAACTATTATAATATGAATTTTAGGGTTAACGCTTTTAAAATAATTTGTAGAATACATAATTTATAGGCCTACAATAAAACTATATGTTGCATATATTGCAGTAATTAAATGAAGATAGAAATATTCATACTTTTGAAAACTATAAGCTAAACTAAAGGATATCACCTGAACGCTGGTTCATCTTCATTGATTGATTGCAGATTTAAAGGAATGCCAAATTCTACAGCTCTTGTCACTTTTGAACCGGAGCAGTAACTTCTTTATAAAGTATACTCGTATTTGTCCTCATGAGCCTGAGCGTGCCCCATTCTAAACTCCCCGTCAGAAAAACCAAGGAGGTACCCGGGATCAAACTCAAATTCGGAATAGATGTTAAGTAAATCTCAAAACGGTATTCACCTTTGCTTGGGGGGCAAATACCCAAAAAACCCAAACACAAAGAGCCAATAATTTGAAGTCCCTATTTCCGAATGCGAATCGAGTAATCTACTAATTTAGCTACTAATTCACATTTTCAAAAATATTTTAAAGTTAAAAATTATTACTAACTACTACACCAAAAGGTGTACGTTCCTTCCAGGAAACAGTTAGTAGGTTTAAATGTTTCTTTTTCAACTACTTTTAAAAGTTGTATAAAAATCGTTAATTCGTCCTTAGGCACGTAAAATTTCTGTCCAAGTCTGAATATTGCTTAGTATGAAATGTATTTGCCCTAAAATACAATGCTGATTCGTGAATAGATATAAGAGTAATCCACTTTATTTACAGACTAAGTCTTGACAGAACCACTTCATTTATTATTAACCTGTAGCTCCCAGCGATGCATATTGGAAAGTTCTGTTTCTCGAAATATATTAGGCAGGCAAAAACAAATGTTTTCGTACATGCTTGTGAGATCTTGACTTTATCATGTTTATAGGAGGTGGTACAGCAAAATTTGATAAAGACTAAGTGAAGTAGGATTTATACTGGTTGTTGTTTAACACTCTCATTTGTGCCAAAAAATCTGTGGAATTTCACATTTACAATGACTATTTTAGGAACTGAATACTGGTATAACAAATAACACTGACCAACAGCCATTTCGATGCCTTAGATTTATACCTATTCTTAGGTATATTTAGGTCGCTGATGCCAAATGTGCCATTAGTTTTGCCCTATCAGCTTTAGTTTTGTGAGCTATGGTATTACCATTATGCATATTATCCCATTTTGCGTTTGATATAAACAAAAAACAGTGCCTATTTGTTGCTTCTAAATCATGTGAAAAAAAGCATCACACTAACATTAGGCTTACATTAACATTACAATAGCAATATAACATGGGTTTTTCAAAAAATTGATATCACATACTGTACGGTCGTTTATTACTTATGAGCTGTCAATTTGAGGGCCAAAAAATAATCCAGCTTTTAGTTTTTCTGTACTTCGTAAAGTTTTTGTCCTGTGTGTCCAAAGTAAGGTCAAGAACCTTCACTAGCCATATTATCAAGCAAGATTTTGTTTCGCTAGACTAAGAGTTCGTGAATAAAATCCCCCCCTCGACAAAACTGGAGCTGGTAGAGGAAAACTGTTTATACATTTGGAATAAGCACACTAAGTATAGCCAAAATCCGGTAAAACATCTGAGACGCCAAACCAAGAGTTCTTTTCTGTTGGGCTGTGTAATCAATAAAACACATTTATTAGTGAATATAATAATGTACTGGAAATCGAATTATTTGAACACAAAAGTCGGCAGTGATAATAATAGTCTATTAAAGAAGCATTCTTGACAATATTGTACTCAATGTGGGGTTTCTTTGCGAAAAAGAATCGATCGAAAGCATATTTCTTTGCTAAAATATGGGATACATTTGCCATAAAGTATAGGCTAATAAATGCTGATTCGTGAACAAATTAAGAGACCTGATCTATGGTAACTCGGCTATACTGACATGTCTTTTGGGACGTATTATATAATGATTTCTTGATAACAGGGTTGTAAGGTTTTTCTAAACCACTGTAGCTAATTTCAGAACTTAAAGCAAACAAAATATCACCATATCTTAAATCGTGTGAAATGAGGACTTAATAGTGTAGCAAAGTTCATATAATATTTATATTAATTTTTTATATCTAGCCCTAGCATACTATGGTAAAACAATAATTTTACAACCTGAGATTATTTTTTTTTACAATAATAATTGTGTCAATTATGGTTTTATCAATAGGCAATAACAAGTCTCAGCAATCAGTCTGCAAATTGCTTATTTACTTTTGGAGTTTTGAATTTCGATTCTTTTATAAAGGATCGTAGATGCCCATTCGACAATGAATTGCTGGGCCGGTATTAGACTATACTCCCATAATAGGATATTCAGTTATTGATATGTTGTAATTATTTCATTAGGATTGTCCTGGTTTCTATCACACTACCCTAACCAATGTCTGACCAAAATAATTTTCTTTGTTGTCTTGTATTCAGGGTTGCCAGATCAGAAACGTAAAACAGTCGTATCAACAATTGAAAATAGTCGTACGCTAGTTAAAATCGTCGTACACTTTGCGAATGGTCAGGATGATGATGATAATGATAATAATAATAATAATAATAATAATAATAATAATAAGACTGGTCTCTCGTAACTGTATACAAATACATATACCCATTGTTGTTGGTAGGCTATTCTTTGTCACCAGCTACCTGCAAATGTCGCAGGAATAAATACAATAATAATAATAATAATAATAATAATAATAACAAAATAAAATATTAATATATTACAAACCGTAAGAAAGTAAGATTTCTACATATTATTTAAAGAAAAGTATACAGTCACTTGATATGCACGTGTCAACATATAGGCCTACTATTAATAATAACAATGATATGATTATTATGTTTGGTCAAAATAAAACAAAAACAATAATACCAGCTGGTCTTTATCGGTACAATTTCTTTAGAGGTTTGGATTGCTTCGTTTTGCACACGTGCGGCTAAAATATAAAATGTTTGGAGAAGAATAATGAGAAGTAGCAATAACAATACAACAATACAACTTAAGCGAGATGCGGCACCGGCCGGTAAAGGCCTGTAAGAAATAAAGGGACTTAATTTTATTTTATAATTTGACAATGGCTATTATAACATTCCGCCATGCATTTAGTAACATGTAGGCAACTACGAAAAAACAAAAACTTAATGTTTATCCAAATTGAAAGTTCTGCAGTAGATTGCTAAAAAACATACAGCAAATAATGGTATAAAATTATATTAAAATAGTCGTATGAATAGGCATACGACACATGGTTGCGTCGTACGTCGTACAAATATATGAAATAGTCGTATGTGTACGACTATAGTCGTACGTATGGCAACACTGCTTGTATTATAAACGTAAGATTTAAAATGTTAGCCTAAGTGATGCTTATTAAAAAAAGTAGCTAGTTATTCGTCAGTTCACTTTTCAACTAGCCAAATTGAATCACCAGTCACCAATCATTTTCTTTGGCTATTCCTGTTTTTAGTAGCCAAGAATGGAAAAAATCGCCACACCTGGCAATACAGTACCTCAGCGGAAGAACTTTTTGGGAACTATTATTATGTCTAATCCTTTCCGAATTAAATTTATACACTGGTAATAAAGCATTCATCAACTAAAATCATCAGAGGGCACTAAGGTTGAAATCGATGGGGAACATTTTCATGCAGTAGCAGTTCTCCACAAATGAAAACTCTAACACATGATAATTTTCACATTTTATATAAAGTATTATACTATTAATTTTAATCTCTGCTTTTGTACTACTTATGAGGCAAAGCACTAATACGTCGTTGCGGGTCAATTTTTTGGAGATGTAAAATCTACACCAGTTTTCTTTACTTGTGCACTGCTTTTGTGTAGATTCGTTCAAGTTACATTATAAATTGCAGGGCAATACCATGAATATCTTAAGCACAGCAATGTAGAATTTCTGAGGGTGATCCGAGTCAGGGACATGCTTTAGACCATCTACGTGCCGATAATACAGTGCAGGCGTGCGTTATGGTCACCATGGTGGCAACTGGAATGCCCTTTGATTTGATACGTGTCCAGCATAGAATGCGCCCTGCCCAACACAGGATCGTCCCATGGAGATAGAATTAACCACAAGCACATGGTTCGATGTCTAAGATAATATTTTATTGAATTCATAAGCCTTGTGCCTTTTTAAAAAAATGTTATAGGTTAACTATCACAGCTTACTATTTTAACTGATAGATCGATCTTTTCAAAATATATATATCGCATTACTGCAATATATAATATACCTTGTTACAGTGGCAGCAATGCACTATAGTGGAATGAAGTGATATTGCACCTTGTAAGTTTTTGTAAACATTTTTAGCTTTAATTTTATTTGGATGTAAAATTATTTTTTTGTTCAACCAAACTAAAACACGCTTATTAGTGCGATGTAATGGTATCACAATCCATTTCGAAACAGATTTTCATAAAACACAAGTGTCGTATTGATTCAAATTGAGGAGCTACTTGATAGAAATGTAGCGGCTCCGGTCATGGAAGCCACCATTAACGGCCGTGGGTGTCGGCATGCTGACCACATCCCCCAATCCTGCCATCTACCTATGTTAGATGACGCAGCGGTCGGGTGGTAGGCCTTGTCCCTTCTGGGATGTTAGCGCCACGGAGTTAGAGTTAGTCGTATTGATTATTATCGAACACGGAACGATCTTGAAGCCTTGAGAGCTGCAAACCAAACTGTGTAATAAACAATCTTTCATTTAAAATAAAATAAATTATGTTCTTGTTCATTTTAATATTATACTAAACTGAGTTCCTTTCGTCTTGTAGAAATCCATTCGTTACAAGAAAACGGCCAAGAACAAGCTTCGACTTCACCGTACGCCATCAACTGTCATCCATCACAAAAGACAATAACTAGGAGAAGTTACTAGCAGCTGATTTCCGCGCTCAGCCGATTTAGTTTTTTCATTTTATTTTTATGAATCTATAATCTTAAAACTTAGATCGAAAAAAAAAAACAGTCGTATGGAACTTGCCTTTAATGATAATCAAGATACTCGTATGAAAATTAAGATACTCGCCTTGCTTGTTCCATAAGCACACTCGTATCTTAATAAACGCCATTATAGGTGCATTGAATAATATAGGCCTACCCCTAAGTTTGAAACTCTTGGTAGCAAATATTAGGATATAAAATTGTTTTTTAACGCCCGGTACTAAGTTTCATGAGCTCTGATGCTGAAGAACAATAAATTAATCGGCTTGGAACATTTGGATGGGATGGATATAGGGATTAACCTTAATTGGGGTTTCAATCAACCCTGTCACATTTCATGCGTAATGAAAACAAATACAAACAAAAAATGCCATTCCCACGGATATAAATTAATAAAATATTGTTAGTATTGACTTTTATATTTGTATATGTCGACCACTTGCTATACTTCCCCAATGTTGTCGCTAGATTTGACGGTTTTGTGTGTTCATTCTGATAAAATGTGGGCCTAAAGATTATTTTAACATATTATAATGCTATTTTTTATTTAAACAATATTTCAACACTTCACAAATCTATGAAAACCTTAAGGAGTTTGTTAAGCACGTATGCACAGGATTTCATTTCTGTATCCTAAAATATAGGATACTATAATAGGGTTGAAGGATAATATTTTAAGTTAAGTTCCATGTGCTGCCTGAAAAATCTGTAAGACAAAATGTGATTAATATTAATATGTTGCTTCTATGGTCGTTATTCCCTTACAAGCCTGCCGTAATGTAGCCTATATCGCAATACTTAGGAATAGACATACATATTTTGTCAATTTTCTTTATTGAACGCCAATTCCCATAACGTAATCGTTGTTATTTTATTTTTCTAGGTATAATAATGTTTGCTCGGATTATCATTTCTAACAAAATACGCTCAACATCCTAATTAGGCAATAATTAAAAACATCATTCGAATAAGGATGAAACATAATTTTTTAAGGAAAATACTCTTTTGATTGAATAAACGTGTATTCATTACCTTTGTTTTGTCTCGTGGTGCCTTCGTGGTTTATTGCCAAACTATGTGGACATTACAATGCTTTGAAGTGTATATTATAATAATTACAGCAGCTTATGAGAGTTTAACATGATTTCCTTAAAAGTCTTACAATACTTGTTACATATTTATTCGAGGGAAGGCTTCATTGTACTGGTAAACTGAAGGAAAATGTCATTTGAAGACCAATTCCCCGTTTAAATTGCTATTTAGACTACAGCATATGCATACCTGTGTCACCCATGCATTGTTGTGTTCATTATTATTATTATTATTATTATTATTATTATTATTATTATTGTTATTATTTTCTTTTCCCTTTCGAGACATCGCAGAATAACTGATAATTCTGGATGAACTTCCGTATTATATTATTAAAATTTGGCCAGTCGTGTCCTTTTTAGGTAGATTTCGAAGAAAAATCTACGTATTGCAATCGATACCATGTCATGAGTTTCGAAAAATTCTTTCATATCTTTACGTTTCATGCCTCCCTAAGCACGAAACCACCGCCAGTTAAAAAATCCCTTTAGGCAGGCCTACAGGCGGAGGTAGATTTCGAAGTGCTTTTGGTTAATTTATTGTCGCTGCATAGCACTCTTCTTCTTTAGCCTTGGCATGGCAAACCTGCAGTAAAGAGGAAGAGCCTACAATCAATTGTTTTGACAACAATAATAGGATATAATATTCTGGGAGGCCGTGCGCAAGATCAGCAATGAATAAAATTAGCAAAGCCGCTAAACAAGACAAAATTATGATATTATAATAATTCTTTCAAGTGTTATTATTTTCAAACATTAAAATCTCGCGTCATATGAGAGCTATCAAGAAACTATTTATTGATTTGTAGAGTACTCATCAAGAGCTTTTCAACGATACCCCACAAGACGTGGTTTCAAAAGTTTCGAATTTTCATCCCCCACCCCCACCCCCACCCTCACTCGAACCCCCGAATCGTTGGTGTCACTGTGAACTCCATAGGGAGTACTCTAATTTATTCAAACAAAGTTTCCCTCTATACTTCATAGGGGCCGAGATATACATTTTTAAAACTTTCAACCCCCTCCCCCGACCACCCCCTTGGGCCAATTTTGCTCATTAACGAACTTGTCCGAACTATTGGGCCTAGAAATAACATATTAAAATTTGGTTCAAATATCTTAAAAATTACGGCCGCTATCGTGTAAAGATATATATATAAATATATATATAAATTGTATATATATATATATATATATATAAATATCACAATTTTTTTTTTTGAACGGGCGGTGGTTTCGTACTTAGGGGAGAATGAAACGTAAAGATATGAAAGAATTTTTCGAAAATCATAAAGTGGTATCCATTGCAATAGGTAGATTTTCTTCGAAATCTACCTAAAAAAAATTGTGATATTTATATATATATATCTTTACACGCTAGCGGCCGTAATTTTGAAGATATTTGAACCAAATTTTATTATGTTATTTCTAGGCCCAATAGTTCGGACAAGTTCGTTAATGAGCCAAATTGGCCCAAGGGGGGAGGGAGTTGAAATTTTAAAACAGTTATATCTCGGCCCCTATGAAGTATAGAGGGAAACTTTGTTTGAATAAATTACAGTACTCCCTATGGAGTTCACAGTGACACCAACGATTCGGGGGTTTTGGGGGTACGAGTGGGGGTGGGGTGGGGGACGGAAATTCGAAATTTTTGAAACTACGTCTTGTGGGGTAGGCTGTTGTTGAAAAGCTCTTGATGAGTACTCTACAAATCAATAATAGTTTCTTGATAGTTCTCATATAAGACGAGATTTGAAAGTTTAAAAAAGTGCTCTTTCCTCTTTTTTGCCGTTATTATTGCGGGTTTGTCATGCCAAGGCTAAAGAAGAAGAGTGCTACGCAGCGACAGTAAATTAAACTAAAAGCACTTCGAAATCTACCTCAGCCTGTAGGCTTGCATATAGGGATTTTTTAAAAATGTATTGTCTCTGCTTCTTACACCTACACATGGTGGTTGAAAATATTTTAGACATTATTTTACATGGTGAATAGCTGAATCATCGGAGAACATGCGATAGGAGAGGGATAAAAGTATATGCACCGTGTATTTTGGAAGGTAATAAATAAAATGACAGGACGTGACGGACAGAATGGAATGGATGGGCGGATAGGTGGAGGCGAATGATTGATGGAACCAACAGCTTTGCTCTTCAAAGAGAGTTCGCATCTCGCTCTCTCTCTCTCTCTCTCTCTCTCTCTCTCTCTCTTATTATTTCTACTACGTCCCGATACTTGGAGAGGATTATAATTTAGATATAGCTCATTTTAATGCTGTCCACTAGCCTATGGAACCGTCCGTCCACAGCTATGATGTAATAAATTGCTAAAAGCTTTGCCTTGTAGTCCAGGTAATCGTCATGTAAAAATAGTGCAAAACGACCAATGTCTACATTTTCTTTTCAATGCATTGTGTAGTTGAACTACAATGATGGCATGCGTTACTTAGCGAAACATCTAGCTATTGTGATGAACTCCAGATATAAACTCAATAGTTGTTTAGTAGTTTCATTATTAACTTAATTATTATTGATCAACATTAATTCCATACTCCGGAGTTGTACAGTAGACCGAATCGAGCCAACATGCCTTTTCATTCCTACACTGCCACAAGTAGTTTCTAGTTCCAAATTAAAATAAATAATATAAACATAGCAACAAACTGATGGTGTTCAGAACTAATCGAGAGGTTCGGGTTTCAAAAGTAGCCTAAATAGAAAGCAATTCACTCATATTGTACAAGTTCATTCGTATAATTTGTTAGTGGAATTTATTTTCTCCAAGTATGCTATGTTGCAAATATAGCGTTGATTGTATTTCCAAGGAATAATCCTAATTTTTAATAACTGGTTATGTAACCACTAAAAATGAGCCAAACATCGTAGAACCGAGGGAGGTGGCCGAGATGGTAGCCTTTTGGACTCTCATTCGGAAGGTCCCAGGTTCAAAGGCAAATGGCGAGCTGGAAATTTACTTACCATTACTCATCGCCGCTATTTCATCCTATCATATTCTTAAAAATGAATCTGTTGAAATTAACAATCCATAAAGACATCAACAATAGCAAACGGTTGCACATCAATAGTTACATGACCTACTCTGGTACGCCTATAGAACACGACTCGTGATATGACCTCGATGTTGAAACGAGTAGCCTATAAATAAATCTGACTTAAAAAAATATATATATTAGGATTAGTAGGAAAAATGTGCAGGAGAATAAATAAACGCATCTGGATAAGTGAAAAGAGTGTAAATACCAATATCATGTAATACAACCGAATTTTGTCATACATTTTCACTTAGCGAGCAATTTTCGCCCTATGATTCCATTTGTGTTACGTTCTTTTCCCTAAACAGTGGAGCAATCAAAATAATATCATATGGCAACATTGCTGTACTGAGGTCCATTTTCAAACGAATGTGATATTGATATACCAGGTTTGACACAATCAATTATCGTATTCCATGGCCTTAAGTGATCGAGTGTCTGGGGAATATACATATACTACCGGTAGATCTGATACAACGAGCTGTTCTAAGCAATAGTTGTATAATTTCGCATTATGAAAGATACCAATAATGAAATCTCGAATGAATACCAAGCTTTGTTGTCGTAGAACATTACTGATAAGCATAGGCATATGCTCTACGTTTCGTTAGGCATAGTTATTTGAGAGTGAATAGCAACTTCTAACTTTCGGTAAGAAATATATTGCTCTTATTTTTTCCTGTCGTATAAGTGACGGTACGAAACTAATTTATAAATTTGGCCTCACGCACCAGGTGTTCCCTATTTCCAGTACTTGATCTACCACTCCCTACAGGTAGGGGGAAAAAAAGCGGACCGACTAAAATATATAAGTTGCCGATGCGAGCCATTGCGCATGCCTAGCGGCATTCACAGGATAGCAGGGAATGTATTGAAATTTGTTCTATACCCGATAAAATTCTTGAATTGAGAAATAATTTCACGTAATTTGCATTACTTGTGAAAACAAACGTTTCCGTTACATCTCTTATATTTATTTACGTATCACAAGGCTCTGAAATCAGATACAAGAGTCGGTCCGTTTTTTACCCTACGTGTACAATACCTAAACTTCTCGACTGAATATTGTAAAACCTTGTGAAAATAAATGTAAGAAAACATGATTAGTGTGAAGATTTTGTTGGATTGTTATAACTGGATGTATTGTTTGTTACGTGTTTTTAATATATTATTATTTATAGGGATAAAGATAAATTATATATGAATAAGTAGTGTGGTAACTCATTATATTAAATTAATAATTATATAGCCTAATGCCTTTTAACAAAAACGATTAGACAAAGATTGATAATAGAGAAGGAAGATAACGTTTTTTGAAGTTGGGTCGATCCCTCTGATGAATGAATAATAAAGAATATTAATTATTGTTGGGAACACTTATTTCTGGTCCAGTAGAATGGAAACTTCACTACAATGGCAAATATTTCCAAAATGATGACTGAAGGTTCTTCCAGCCTAGAGCTATTGCTTCACTCGCGCAGATATAATCTTTGCGTGTATTTTCGAGAGCATCACTTCGACGAACAAATTTCTTTGACCTGTTTCATCAACGCAGGCATGCATAACGAGGTGTTTTACTTTACTGTTTTTCATGAATGTTTACATATTTCCTTCCCTATGGGTCATAAACGAGTTTTTGTTTTATTATTCTTCGACACTCAGGCGAAACAATCATAGGCGTAGCGAGGGGGGGGTTTTGGGGGTTTGAACCCCCCCCATTGATTAAAAAAAGGAAAATTGTATAATAATTTTAAGTCTGCCCATAAATTGCTTAATACAAGTATAAAGCGTGGGAAGCTTAAAACTCGTTATTTTGCGTCTTAATTTTTAAAATTTTCCGGGGAAGGACCCCCGGAAGCTTAAAACTTGTTATTTTGCATCTTAATTTTTAAAATTTTCCGTGGGAGAACCCCCGGAAGCTTAAAACTCGTTATTTTGCATCTTCATTTTTTAAATTTTCCGGGGGAGGGCCCCCGGACCCCCCTCTCCTTCCATACTCGCCAGACCCCGCGGATGTTATAACCCCCCCCATATGGTCGGCCTGGTTACGCCTATGGAAACAATGGTTGGCACTTAATTCTTCTATCATTTTGGTTACACATCTCCTTCGTATTCATACTAAAGAACACAGGAATCGTCATACCATTTTTGCCCAAAGTGATGAGTACTCTAATGCAGCGTTTCTCAACCTTTTTGGACCTGAGGACCTCTAAAATGTCTAAAAAATTTTACGGACCCCTAATTTTACATCCAATTTTTAAAAGAAGGCGTATATTCTTAATATTTGGGGTGTTAATTATAGGTCATTATAACGAAATATGTGAACAAATTTTACTTCTTTACTTTCCACTTGCTTTATGGTATTTTTTAAAATTATGTCTGTGGACCATCTGCACCATCTTCGCGGACCACCAGTGGTCCGCGGACCATAGGTTGAGAAACGCTGCTCTAATGCATCTATGAAATTACCTTTTTCTTTCTCCTCTTACAGTTCAATAATGTAAATTTGCGTATTTGCGTAAAGTATATCCGATCCTCCGGGAATAGAGGAACGGATCCACGTAACCATAGCAAACTCATTCCGGGTTCGTATTCTCAGTCGTCGTTTGTGTTTTCAGCTGTTCGTCAGTATATATAAAGAACTTATGTTCATTAGAGAATTAAATTGTCTTACTCTTTTTCGCCACAATGATTATGGTGATCATAAATTAATATCTATCGTTAGCCACACAAGTAGCAACCATATAACCAAGTTAGCAATCTGTAAAAACATTTCAATACACGTGTAGAATTCTCGATGTAGGGAACGCTCTGAGTTCGGTTCTCATTCAGATCGATTTGAATACCACATTTAAATGTGTGAATGGTGGGCGTTGAAAGTGAAATTTATACGCCTAAACGCAAGTTACTTTTCTGTTTTCTTTCATATAAACTTCATTTTTAAGGAACAAGGTAAACCTTGTGGAACTTCTCGGAAATGTTTAATACAATTTATCAAATTTAGCATTAAATCCATTAATTCAAATAATTATTTCGGTATTTTGGACGATGTTTCGTCTGAGCCTCTGTACATATGGACCAATCAATAGTCGAACGAACGATTAATGCTCGGTTTTCGGTGTGTGGGTTCATGAATAATATCAATGCATAAAATTAGTTTGTAGGCCTAAATATAATTCTCTCGTCGTATATCTAGTATTTGTTTATTCTCTTCTGCCTTAAGATCGTTTGGTAAGTAAAAATAGTACTTTAAATTATTCTTCAAGGGATCATTTGAATCACTTCTATTTGCCCATTTCATAGGAGAGATCTGAAGTTCATGTAAATGTCGTCAGTAATGAATAATTTGAAGGAATCATTCCAGAGCGCATATCAGAAATGGAGAGAGAACACGCTAGAACAATGTATCATCCGCAGATAGGATCAGTAACAGCTGCAGGTAATGAAGAGCGAACAAATCAATTTATTGAATTAGATTCTCGATAAGAGCATATTGCGTTCTTCATTTAAATTAATACCATATCGGGAATCCATACTCTCATTATTATTGAATTATTACTACTTTTGAGAAATAATTTGAGAATTAAACTTCCTCGCCAGACTCAAGACGGTTTGGATCGGAATTTTCTCAGAAAAAAATAACTGTACCTTCAGAGAAAGTTAAGGAGTAGGTACAACCTTTTGGTGTGTAAATTAGATGATACTGGAATACGCTTTATCGGATTTTCATGAAACGTGGTATACGCATTTATAACGCCAATAGGAAGAAGCCTATTTATTTTGGAATAAATCGGTTGACCGGTACCGGAGTAACGACTAATTTACGGTCTCATGCTATTTAAATGGCAAATCATCATTACTACAACAAACCCGCGTTGCTAGATATAACCTTCATGCTCAAAGACGTCATATACACATTATCATAACTGTGTTTTTTGAGTGAGGTTTGTGATATAAGGATAACGACATGCATTTTTAGCTTAGAGCATTATTATATACCTGCATTTTACATTTGTCGACGCAATGAGAACACATTTACCGGTAATCGTTAATAAACTACTAAACTTGGATCTAAAATAAAAATGCTGATCACTTAATAAAGAGTAGGCCTATACTGTATGGAAAATAATAAATAATAATAATAGACTAATAATAATAACAATAATAATAATAGCCTAGCAACAAAATTTACAACACCATAAGTGAATAAATGTCTAGCTTATGTTGTAGCTGAGTATAAATGGAGTCGTCTAAAATTGTGTGCATCAATTCAATGGAACCTGATATGGGAGCCTTATTTAAAACGAAAGTAACCTGGCCTTAGGGATCGATCGGCAAACGTTTTAACAGTAAATTAATTGCACGCGTGAGTGTCTAATTAACATCCTTTTAAAATTTGTAGCACACTTTAGGAGCGTCGTACTGTCAATAAATTAGCGCCCCCTCTTTGCTTCAATAACCAGCCGTGAAATTTTCAGTAACAATATTACAAGAATTCAATACATCACCGGTACAGAGTCAGAATATTGTACTATAACGTTATACAGATAGTCTGTATTTTGTATATACGAGGGTTGGGGCGTAAGTCGTGGCAACTATATTTTCTTTTGAAAATGTGGGGCTCATCTAAAATTTTGAAATACATAAAGGAAAGGGCAGGGTGTAGAATGTATGTTTAATGTAGACTATGGGTACTAGATGTAGGATAGTGAAGGAAGCAGGCACCCATAAAATCCATATGCATCGTACCGCTCTAATGTACAATGGAGTCCCGCTACTTCGGACCCCACAAAACACAAGTAGTAATCTTAAAAATCTGGTTCAATACGAAATATCCAAGGATAGACTGTCGTTTTTGCACATAAAGCTTAAGAATATTATTTAATGAGAAAATGATAGTAAATAGATAGTAAATTGTAAGTAATTAACTTTTAAAACGTATTAAATTTAATGTAGTGCAATTAAATTTAAGGAATAGGAATTTTTTTTATATTCCTGTCATTAAGTAAAAAATATTAGAATGTTCATCTTTCATTCAAATGTGTAAACAATATAATTCTCTATCACTTCAAAATGCTCTTCTGGATTTTGACTTATCATTAAATCAGTACATAGGACTTCTTCATAAAATGTTATGTATTCCATATGTTTTGGCTTAGTTTTTAGATTGTCTTGTTAAATTAATTGTAGTTACTATAAATCATTCATGTATTTTATCCTTTATCCTCACACATTCATTAATTTATTGTATTGTACTGTACTTTTATATTGTCCAACACGTATTGGCGAAACTACGCCAACTATAATTGGGATTTATTACTGTAGTTGGCAGAATAAATAAATAAATAAATAAATAATGTGTTATGTTGTTGCGTATATGAATCTAAATAATAAACAAAACTTACGCTTTAAAATATTCTTCTATTGTTAGGCAAAATGTTTGGTTTTTCTCGAATGAAGAATCTAGGTATTATATTGCTTTATTCAAAATAAAAAAAACTGGGTAATTTTAGTTCATTCCTCATATGACTGTGTCTTGCCAGCGTTTACATCATTCACATATTAATGTTATTGGCAGGGGTCAGTGTTCTGACGTCATTTGCGCACGAAGTGCATTTGTCAAGTTCGACCTGATTCAGTCACTTAACATGTGTGTAACATGCCACGCCTACCTTTTGTCATTCATTACTCATCCCATGTTTGTGTCAAGTCCTTCACGTCAATTTTGTTGACAGTAAAAAGCATGCAATGTAACACGTTCACTCACACCTCTATTGTAAACTCTAAAACAACCTTTTATGCTGCTTGCTATAATTTAACAACGAAGACTTTTAGGTCTAATGATTATTTCTTACATGCAGTAGTTATCCATAAATCAAATCGGATTTGTTTTGTTCTTCTTTGAAATCACGCAGATTTTATGTATTCTGTATGGGATTATGCATAACCCATGTAATGTGTGATTTTGCTGTTTATGTTTATGTTTTATTATGCATCTGATACAATTGCCGAAAAGTTGTGTTCATCTACCATTAGTCAACTGAATAGGTCTGTGACTTTGAAACCGACTGATCTCGGAGCAAAATTAAAACTAGAGCTAATTTTGAAATTTACGCTTGATATTCATAATCACACAACAAAACTGATAGAATTTGTTTATTTAATTTAGTTGTAATTTTCATTTTTGAACAGTGTTATTGGTTCAATATATAATTTGAACATGACAATCATAATTTTGTTAACGGCCCGAGTAGAATATGACATTTTATTACCAGATTTTATCTGCTTGATCTTTATGCACTACATAATATTTTTGTTCTACATGATTTAAGTTATGTAGGCAGGCGGATAAGGTAACTATGGAGGTAGATAGATTTATAAGCAGTCATTCAACTACTAGTTCAATCGAACATAGTTTAATTTCTTTTGAACGTACATTTTTTTGTGTAGGTAGAAGGTAAATCCATTCCAAAACTTTTCTTCGCGAGTGGGGAAAACTGCTAAAACCTATACTCACATTGACCGGCAATTAATTGGCTAAAAATCGACAAAGATGATCAATTTCTGAGTGGACAATTGAAAAAATGACATGCAACATCTTAGCCGTGCGTGCAGTTTCCGGCAGATGTCGTTGCATGACCCGCTGTCTTCATCCAGACCGAAGTGAGAAGTGGACATGTATTAGGATTTTGCAAGAAATGTGAATTACAAAGAAGCATTCGCCATCATCGTGTAAGATCAGCTTTGGCGGTATTATGAAAATAAGTAAATTGGCAGGTCTTTGAAGAAGTTCACTATTTGTCATCTACTGATCCGGAAGACTGTTTGATGTTGTACCTCCGTGCCAAGAAGACTTATCCAATTGTTGAATTGAACGTGATTTGGAACGTGAAAGGAAGTTCATGAAGAAAAGAAGAATCTTTATGAACCGTGCATTCCTAACCTTGGTCAAAAATACATCAGCCCCTCAAAACTGGGAAGTGATTGGCCTACGGTTTGGAAGTATAGGAAGCCTGACTAAATTCACTTGAAACATCATATATATTTTGGGCATCGCTCAAGAGACATATATTTTATTAACATCCTTAACGATTCCTTGAGTAAATTATACCATTGTCTATCTATTAATTATTAAGTTCAGCAACCAACATATATTTTACTATGATTTGTAATATTTATTTATCATTCTTCTATTTGCCGGTTCCTCATCGTAAATCTATAAAATCTATGCAGCTTTGGTTGTGACTATAACTCAGGATGCATGTGGTCATTCGTGTGTATGATACCGATGTTTAATATATTTATGCCTTGGTTCTAAAAGGACCAACGTCAGTTTCTTGCAAAAATGAGATCTATGCATTATTGAGCTCGGCTAGTCTTTTTCTTTCGTATAATAAAAGTGCCAATGTCTGATACTATTAACAAACATAATACAGAGACCTTAGAGGCCAACGTCGGAAGTTCTCAGCAAAAAATGTTACTTCTATAAAGGCTTCAAAGTCAGTTATCTCAAAAGCAAGTTTTAGGACACTGACTCTTTTAGAACCAAGCCACAGATATGTTGCGGCCAGATGTTTATGATTTCTTCTGTAACGGGGCAGTACAGTACATTATCTTGTAGTGTATCATCTGTATAATGCCAGACAAATAACGAAACAATTTCTGACAAAGGAAGTGTTGCCAGAAACATTGCATTAGTAATTGTGAAGTTGGAATAGAAGGTTAAAAGATTAGCACGGTCTGGTGAACAAACTCCTAAATTACTTTGGGGGGGGGGTGAGGAGAACGCTATAATTGAGAAACTCCCTTTCTGGTTCCTTAATGTTACCTGTTGCTTGCATGCTATTTCTTTCTTCGTCTTCCTTTAATGCATCCAATCTTTCAAATTCCTTCAGTGCCTTTAGCTTCCAATAACTATGATGATGTATTTAAAATCTGCAAGATAATTTCAAAAGTTCTTCTGTCTTGAGTCTGATATTTTGTCTGTAGTATAAAGTATATCTGCGAACAGTCTAGCCAGATCTTAAACAACAATTCGGAAGATTGGAGTAAAAAATAGGAAGATTTAATAAACATTTCGGAAGTCTTTTTAAAATTAAATGGTGTCGTAGCTACAGCTCTATGGGATTGTCATAAAAATACATTCACTCGCCAATGTTTCTTGTAATGTAGGCGTGTTTAGCTTCTTCTTGTTCTTCTTCGTCTTTTCCTTCTCCTTGCTTTCCACCCTTATTGTAGACGTCGCTATTCATCCGATGTAGAAACTCTACACCAATTTTGAAGTTGTGGTAGAATGCAAACCCTGTAAGTTATTAATTTTCCAATGGAGAATTCAGGAGATCATTTGAGTGCTTAGTCGATTTCTGGTTTTGTTTTCATCGGTTTAGATCAGAAAATATTCTCACAACACTGGCAGAGATGATAAACACAAGAGTGACAACATCACGACTGACAATTTTAGGAAACGTTTGTGGTCCATTCCCTCTTCATTTTTAACAAACTACTCTCCAATATTAGACAGTTCTCTCCAGGTCCACCGATGCATTTCTCCAAATAAATATTGTAGAAAACATCGATCACTATTGCGTATTGTCGTTAAGTTTCCCTTAAATTTAGTTCGATAAAAAAATCCGCAAAAAATCGTATTTTTATTGTAAAAATCGGAAGATAATTCCGAAATTTCGGAGGATCTGGCAATACTGTCTGCGAAGGACATGGATTAATGCCATTGAAATGACAAAATCATACAAGCACACTGATATCATAAACCTGGGCCTTGATGATGATTGATGATTCAGGAATTAAGGTGGATGATTCAAATTTCTATAATTAAAAGAGGAACATTAGTTACTAGCCGGTAGAGCCGAATATGATAGGATTGATGCTAGTTATGGATATCTGCTTGTAATAGACTTTCGGTATAAACAAACAAACAAACAAACAAAAACAATTGCAATACCATAATTTGTTCGAGTACTTCTTTTAAGAAAACTTAAAACTGTTATTTTTTTTCACATCAGCAGAGAAAAGTATAAGGAACACACTTTTCCGTTGCGGTTTTTAAAATACTTACTTCGGAGTTTTCGTGCAAATTAAAAACAACCTACACATAAGATAGCGTCGCAGAGAGAGTTTCTTACGCCTAGTTGTATTCATTTTTATATGCATGGCAGAGTCATTGCGATCCAGAAGAAGCTGTGTGGTACTGGGTGTTAGAATTCTTCTGAACTTTCAAACATTATCTCATAAACCAAAAACATAGATACAAAACGCAAAATAGGGTTTATATTAATTTTAATGTTAACTATTGCCAAAGACGTATTTAAAGGGGAACCTGGGGTCATAACCCCAGAATATGAGAATTTTAAAGCATTACTTATAAAAAAAATCAATGTTGTTTGTGTTACTCAGGAAGGGAAGATGTCAGGAATTTATGTTTCATCAGTTGACTCCCCAGAAACTAATTTCTAAACATGTGCTTGCTACGGCCTCTTAAATCTGCACAGTTCTACTTTTTCCACTCTGTATGTTGCTACGTATATATATATAGTATACATATGAGGATATATAATATTATTGTGCAATAAGCAAGGTAAGGTAATAAATTTTTCATCATGATAGTTGATGTGAACTCATGCGAGGGACTAAATAAATAATATTTACTTATTATATTCTAATGAAATATTAAATCTGAAAACTAATTTTCAAATTTTAGGAAATTTACTTAGGAGCTCAAGTTATAAGCTGTACTAGTTTTTGAAACCTTCTTTACGAACCCTATAATAGTAGTGTAGCCTTTTAGATTACCCATTTATACGGAATTGAATGTATTACTATAATAAATTAACAATAAATAATAATAAACCAATACAAATTAGTATAGACGTTTTATTTATATCATACAGTTTGTGCGAAATGTTTTAATATTTTCAAGAAATGCAGAAAATTGAAATTGAATAGAACAAGTAGAACGCCGAACGCCGATGTATATAGGCAACTTCTCTCCTCGTATCATAGTGCTAGTAGCCTAGTCAAATGTACAAGGCGTTATCCGACGGAAGAAGAGAGAAAGCTATGCAGCGGTTTAGAATGCAAGGGGAACAAGCCAAGTTAGTAATGGAGTGTATTCCAAAGATATTCGTGGAAGGTGCTTTTGGTTAGAATAGCGATAGGTCGCAGAAGGAATTCATGTTGATGAGCTCAATCTACACTGGGTTTCCTCACAGCAAGGTCCATGTCATGGAGTATTGTTTCATTGCAATCTAATATGCACAATAACCTGCTATATAAGCAACAAAATGACATTGCGTAACATAATGACGTGTGCAATGTTTCTCCATTGTTTGCTTTACTACATTAATCATTTCAAACTTATGGTAATTTGAAACTAGTTCAGGAACCCAATGCACGCATCAGGTTCGTTGAATTAGAACCATATAATACACTTGCAGGTAAAGAATTTAAACTTATTATAACGTCAAGAATACATCAACCACAACAATAGGAATATGTACTGATTGTCTCATTTAATTGTTTGATTAATGTCTGAAGCGAAAACGCAAAATCATACTCTAAAAGCATATTAAATTAAATTTGACGATTACTTGAACGATCGTATTGGCTTTAGACTTAAGTATAAAATATATTATGCAACAAACCTCTAATGGCATTTATTAAGATACGAGTATCTTTGTGAAACGAACAACGCGAGTTTCATAATTTTCATACGGGTATCTTAATTATCATTATATGCAAGTTGCATACGACTGTTTTTGTTCGACCATAACTAGTCTAAATGTTTAAGTTTAGAGATTTTCACTCAAACAAACGGCACGTTGACCTTCGCGTCAGCTGTTGTAGTAGTTCTTGTATTCTCCGACAGATGACAGCACATTGTGTCGGTCAAATCAAAGCTTCCTTTTGCTCATTTTCTTGAAACCAACGGAATTTTACAACGCGAAATGAATTCATTTCAGTATGATACTAAAATTTACATGAACAAAATTGATTTTGTTTCAAATACGGGTTGTTCATTACGCAGTTTCCACTTGCTAGTCTCATAGTTTCAAGATCGTTCCGTGTTCGATAATAATCGATGCCACACCAATTTCGATATAGAAATCAATGTCAAAATGAGTATCATTATGACACCGTTACGTCACGCGTAATAAGCGTATTATAGAATGGTCGAAAAATAAAATAATATGCAGAATCTCACACCTTATCCGTGCGGCCTAAAATGTTAAATGGTATTACACTACGCTATGGGTTCGAGTCCCAAGGAGGAGAGCTTTTATGATGAGATTTCAGATGCTATGCAGTACAGCTCAAAAGAACAACACAGTAATAGATTCTAAATATAAATTACTTAGATTAGTAAATAATGAAGGAATAGGCCTATGCAAGCAGTGCTCTGTTTAATATTCGAACATATTCTGTGGCTGTTATAAATTGGAGACTAAAGAAATGAAATCGTGTCGTTCACAGAGGGCATAGAATAAAGAAAACATGCGACATGTTTGTCTGCCAACTCTCCATGAGGTGAAGAGTGTGAGTTAGAAAACCAAAACTGCCCTTCGACTTCTGAAAGAAATCCTGGAAATAATCAGATACTTTTATAATGCCAGTTATTTTCCCATTATCTTGAACAGATATAAGGGATAGCAAACTTTATGATAATAGAAATTGGATTGATATTAATGCAATGGATTGATTTTTTTCGCATTTGTCACCCACAAATTCCATAAGGCTTTTCTTTCCACGTTTAATCTATTGTATGAGGGTCATTCAATAATTAAAGAGACAAACTGACCTGGAGAAGAACCTTTTATTTTTACAAAACAAGTCTTTTACTACTTTTCAACATAATCCCCATCAACATTTATGCACTTGTTCCAACGGGTTACTAGCTTTTTATACCGGTTGCAAGAAACTCTTTGTCTTGGTGTCGGAGCCAATTTCCCACAAATTTCTTGACATCCTCGTTATCCTGAAACTTCTTCCCACGTAATGCCTCCTTCAGTGGACCAAACAAATGTCATCAATTCGAGTTTCGAGTAAGGAAGTTGCAACTTCAACAGGCCGGCCAGAACGGTGTTCGTCAGTCACTGATTCTCGGCCACTTTTGAACTGTTTTACCCACTTGTAAAAATTTCCACGGTTCATACAAATTTCACCATAAACTTTAGTCGTTCTGGAGTATATATTAGTTGGTTTTTACCTTCAGAAATAAAAAAAAAAAAACGAATCACAGAACGTTGTTCAACCATTGTGGAATTTTCAAGAAGACCCGACTTCGTTAAACTTAATTTTGAGGTTATAAACAGAGCAATGTTGATCCATCAGCTGATTAGAACTCATCCCAGTGATGCCAACCTAAAATCCTAAATGTACCAACAGTCTTTCCCCCAGACCAATTTGTCTCTTTAATTATTGAATGACCCTCGTATAATAAATACGGGAGGAGTGGACTTACCATATACATTGAGTCTTGCCGAATGTGACGATCTTCCTGCTCTATTTTCGGCAGTGCACGTGTATTCTCCTCCGTCCTCTACCATCACGTGACTGATATTCACGTGGCTGATGACATCACCGTGAACTGTCACGTACTGGCCAATCACAAACCTGGAACCACATGCAGATTATTCTCTTTGTGTAACTCTATCTAGTGTAGAGAAGTTAAAGGGGATACGTTACAATCTGAGCCATCTACCTGGAAAGTCGAAGATGAGCTGTATCAAGTATAAAGGGGAACTAACAGAGTCATGCATGTTACTGCTTTGTGAAGACCTTTAATATAGCTTCTCTGACAAATGAAGCACATTCCTGTGATTATGCTTACTGTGATATAGAATAACTTAGTAACAGGACCAATAGAAAAGGAAGCCCTTTGCTCTGTAATTTACGAATTGCGAATGAAGTCGTCTTAGTATTACCCAGATATCCAGACAATTGTGGACAATAAACAGATACCGGTACCACTCAGAAATTATATAATGTAATTTATTGATCAGGCATTTATGAGACAGCAATTGTTGATTATTTATTACAATGTGTATGGAACGGTAAAGCTGCAATATGTTGTGATGTTAAGCTATCGTTTACTTTAAGTATTTGAAGTATTACCTAATTTAATGGGTTTGCATTATATAAAATAGGCAACTGGTGATTTTAAACTTCACTGGATAAATCAGTGAGTCACTTCAGTGGCATTGCTTAGCCTATGCTAATTCATCCTTCACTAATTTTTCCAGCTAGATAGTTCAGATTGTACCTATCGCATTCTCTTTTGTCTTAGTCAAAGTATAAGTGTAGGCCTATAAGTAAAATTGATTATTTATTATTTCTCGGATGTTCTAATTATTGTCAGATAAGGTGCTTTACTATATTGTCACAGTAATGCCAATAAGGAACAAAATATATTTCTAATGCAACTTGCTTCTATTTTAAAGTGAAATTGTTGTCGCTTTCAGATATAAAACATGAATCTTTAAATGATTCATGCTCTTTTTTATTCTGAGGGATGTATCGTAATGACATTTTTCCTTCCATTCAAAATCTAATTCTTTATCTACCAAATCGCTCTTTTTTCCCCTATGAGCCGATACAAGAAACCATGTATACAGGATTCACATAATATCTATCATAGCGCTTCTTCTTCCTTACTCTATTTCTTTCTCTCTCTGTACCGGTCTTTCAACTTTGAAAGCCGATGGATTGACAAATTATACTCCTAAGGGATGTCCGCGTCGTTCCAGAGTGAAATGACACGCCATTCAACATAGGCAGTTCCTTGTCCATAGTAGCGTGGCAGTGAGTACGGCCACTTAAAGGAAGAATGATCTATATACGTATTTTTTGTAACCTTATACACCTCAAAATTGTTAAAATAGGGTTTTTCTTTTTATCGTTTCAGATTACAGCCCATTCCTCATGTAATACAGTTCTAAATTTTAAGGTAAGAATTCAATTTATTGATGTGTTTTTGGAGAATGATTTTAAATGGGGATATAAGTATAAGTGCATTTCACAACTTTAGACGCGTTTATCCGAAAGTTAAAATTTTCAGTGAGAAAAACAAAATATCTCGAGAACCTTCTGTATCATTTCATTAAAATGTTGAGCAATCTTTCTATGTTGTAGACCGCAATAGTTAATAGTTAATATTTAACATTTAATACTTAACCAAGTTAAAGCTGTCCTCATGCACACCCTTTTACGAGAAACTGTTCAGACAAAGACAATTTTTTGTATTTTTAAAAAGACTTAAGGCAGAATAGGTTTACACATGCGACCAAATTCGAATGTAGGTATACAATTTTATGCTATTAAGGGGTTATTTGTTGTGAATTGACTAGTCCTTATCTTAGGGTAAATTGAACATTGTAACTTCATTGTAACAAGACGTTTCATTTTATACAGAACATTTACAGTCATAATTTAGAGGGACTGAGACTGGGCTTTTGCTCGCCTTTTATCTTTCTCACGAATTTTGTATTATCGTAAACCTCCCCAAATTCTCGTTTTGACGGATACTGTTATGAGTGGTTTCTAGTTGACGCAACAGGAGAAGAAAATCCCCTGACATGTTCGAGAACGGAACCGATGTATCCATTTCTTAGTAGATTCTAATTATTGTTAATTTTTAAAATTTACTTTTGATAACTTACAGTTTTAACACTGCACGGAATTGACGAAAAGGGCTTACTTTATAGAGTAAATAATTCCTAGACTAATATAAGAGTATTTCCAGTTAAATCACTTTCTCTATTGATGCCAGGAGGATAAGCTGTTCGATTTGATCTTAGTGGGATCTCCAAACCTAATGTAAATCATGGCTTAGGTAATACGCTGTTCATAGATCATTCATATTCCTGAGGACACGTATTGTACAAAAATGCACGCTTCATTTCCTGTAAAAAGAATTATGAGAATCCGCAAAGTGTTGAACGGTTGCATTTAAAAAATAACTTATAACCTTACATATGCGAATCCACTTTCATCCTCTTTCTAACCACTGACCAGTTACAGGTCAGTTCTATTCCGTATGCTGGAATTGGTGATGTCAGATCTAAATAATAATTAATTTGTTCCAACCAAATGGTCATATTATGATGAATAGAGCAACGGTGAAATGACATATGGTAGGGGAAACCGGAGCATCTCGAGAAAACCTACCACGACCCCATTTTTGCAACCACAAATTCCACGCGAATCCACCGAGATTTGGCCTCTGGTCCCAGCAGTGGAAGGCGATCGGTCTAACCACTCAGCCATGGAGACGGACATGTCAGCGCAAAATGTAGGCTAAGTTAGAAAGATACAAACTCACGTTCAGACAGGAGAAGTTGTTTGAAGTGAGCACTCGTTCATCAAAGATAGAAAACTTAATAATTACGAGTTATTATTGTATTTCATAACAACAAGTTTTAATAACTTAAGTTCTTCTAATCATTTACGACGCTATTTGCCTTGATAATAACAATAATATAGAATGTTAAATATACGTGTACCATTTTGTAATAGCAGGATGTTACAATTATGAAACTGTAATTTGCTATGGATTTATATTTTCTAGAATGTTTGCTGTAGTTTCAGTTGCGTGTATTTGCTGCTGAAACTTCGACAGACATAAAAAAGTAGTTGTGTACAAGTAAGTTAAGGAGAAACTCGGGACTAATGGGCCAGCGGGAGATGTGGAAAAGTTTTATACAAGGTCTTATCATTACACATGGCACCATAGAACCCTTTCACATAATCTCATTGGTTAGCTCAATAGACCAGAAATATACTCAGAGCTGTGCGGCTGTACCACCTCATTTTCTGTCTGATTTTTTTACTTCGTTACTGAGATTAATCGATTAAGATAATTCTTATTCAATTTTTGGCCCAGTTTTGCCTTTGCGGAAGCATAAGTGGAGATTTACAGCTTATAATGAGAAAAGTGTCCTAAATGAAAGATACCTAAATCCCACACTTTGCTATAACTTACTTTCGTTTCCGTCCTTCTGAAATAAAAATCAACATAACATAAATTGCATTACCCTTTAGGGAAGGACCATTCGGCCAATGGAAAGTAAAGCTATAGGTTGAGTTTGTGGCTAACATATGTGTGTAAGATAGATGACTTTAATTTTCTGAGAAAAAGTTTCATTCCCATATGAATAATACAATGAGATAAACTGAACATCCTAGAATGTAAAATTTTTTTATTTAAATTTACTCCATAAACCTATGTTTCTTTGTCAATATGTCTCACTATTCATTAAAATACTATTGTATTTACTATAAATTTACTGTAAAGATGTGCTATAAAATATTAACCCATTCCAGGCATACAAGGTGATGTTAGCCTATATATAAGTATATGCTTAAGTATATGCTTATGTATATGCTTATGTGGCACTTCTTTCCTTCGACCTGAAACATCCGTTTGTCTATTAACTTGTAGGTTATAAATATTATGTTTTCATAGAATTTCATGTTTAGTTATCAACTTATCGTGCATTATTGTATGTTTGCCTATAACTAATGATTCAACAAATATCCATAAGTACTTTCGATGGAAATCATCTATGCACTTTCATATTTTCATAAATAAACATTTGTGAATATTAAATGTAATATTTTATCCAGATTCTCTGAACTAATCATGTGCGTTATAACGAGAAGAAGGAATACTCTAAAAATTTGAGATAAAAGCAAATGTGAATAATTCTTTAAAATAACAGTCTGAACACGGGCTTACACATGTTCGGATGTGAGCTCAAAAATTTCTGTTCCATGTTTACAAATATTGACGTTTTAATATATTCAAACTCTTTGTTTCTACAACCTATATTAATTCTCTGCTCAGCATAGATCGCTGCTTGGATGTAAAAATATAGCAAATATTAGCTTACATAGAGCCAACTGTGTTCTCTCTGTAGCCTATAACGATGTTGTTTGTTCGAAGAATGGGAAGATCACCTGTATTCTGTTCCTCCATACAATTTTTTCAGGAAATGTAATATTTTTACGTGGCTTCCCTTGACGTCGTTTTATTTTTCCTTGCTCGAAGAACATGAACCCTTTAGCAATAACTACATTGTTTTAATTATTACTAAAATTTAATTCTCCGTAATATAAGTTCATTTGTTCCATTTGAAAACCACGCGTTTTTAAGTCTCAACATGGATTTTAAAAACGTGTTTCTTGTTTTATAACTACAAGATTCAGTAACACCCATTGGAGGTATAGAAAAAGCATATTTCTATTTGTTTGTATTCAATGACAAATTCAATCGTAATATAGATATATTTAAAATGCAAAAAATCAGAAATTTGAACGTGAGAAATTATAAATATCTAATTTAAAGGGGGTGAATGCTATATTTAATTTATTTTAAGTGATCTCTGAGGTCCTGTGGAACCACATTACTAAAATTGTATAATTATAGGCTAATTATATCTTTACTAGCATGTGCCCGCGGCTTCGCCCGCGATAATTATTTCAAGAATTAAAAATTAAGAGCATAATAGTTAAATTATTACATTTATTAACACCTAAATCACGTGGACTACATACCACGATTAGATAGCATCGACTGGTAAAAGCGACCTCAGATTCGAGTTTCTTGGCCAAGAAAACCTCTGTATAGTGAGATTCGTCCAAATAAAACAACGTTTGACCATATTTAGGGCTTACAACATTCAAGCGATCGCGAAACTTTTGTTTTCAAGGTTTGACAAAAATAGCCAAAGCCAACTGTAATTGATTTGACATTGAAATGTATAACTGAAAACTTATGTTTTGAAAACGCAAAAAATGCACGTTTTTTGCCAGTTTGTCACTCATAACTCACGAACGAAAACTAAAATTAAAATTCCGGCTTCGAGGTGCATTTTCCGACCCTTCAGCACACCTATGTTTAAAATTTCAGATCTCTGCGTTCAGTAGATTTCGCTGGACATCGAGGAGAATTCCTTTTATTAATATAGATAATATGAATTATAATGATACCTTCTCTAATTTGTCAAACATCCATTTAATTTAATCCAAGCCCACCTGATACCACTGGTAACAATACGTTCTGTGAATTTGTTTTGATAATTCTATGTAAAAAGGGATTAAGTATTTTCAAAAACATTTAATTTTTGGCATTTAGAATAAGAATTTTTCAAAATCCTTTCTTAGTGAGCACCTACATTATGAAGCGAAGGTACTGTCAAAATTCCAAGTCTCTACCTGTTATAGTTTAGGCTGTACGTTGATTCCTGTCATTCAATCAGTCAGTCAGGACAAAGCCTTTTATATATATAGAGAAGAGATTCCTTCCATCTTCTATTTTAATAATTGCTGTAATCGAATATATTTCTTTAGTTAGTGATCTTTTACAGAATATGCTACTTTTATTAGTCTCTACCTGTTATAGTTTAGGCTGTACGTTGATTCCTGTCATTCAGTCAGTCAGTCAGGACAAAGCCTTTTATATATATAGAGAAGAGATTCCTTCCATCTTCTATTTTAATAATTGCTGTAATCGAATATATTTCTTTAGTTAGTGATCTTTTACAGAATATGCTACTTTTATTATATTTTTTTCAAAAGAGTTTTAAGCAGGCCGAAGAAAAAAACAATTAGCATTGCTTTTCAGGTATTATGTAACAAAATTAACTTCAATTATTTCTGATATATTTATTAAGCGATAAGGTGAGAAATTAACACACTATGCAGTAAATAAATAAGTATATATATACATACAGGCCTATTACTGAATAACCCGAAGTCTCTTCGGAAGGCCCACACTTTCAAACATTAACGTAATCTTTGGTGGAGCAGTCGACAAGTTACTGGAGCTCTGTTGTCAGGTCTGATGCTAAAATGCGGCCAAGGCAGATGACAATGCGAGGCATGTCGGTAGATTTACATGGGTATGAAATAACTAGGCTCTAAGCAACAGTACACAAGCGTCGTTAAATAACTATATTTATGAAACAGATCTTGACGCTAGAAAATTAAGCTAATAAATTATAAGTTAGATGTAAAGTGAATAAAATAGTGTTTCTGAGTTGAGGGCATTCAAAGTAGCCTACAGTAGTACCAAAATTTTTTAAGAATGGATTAACCGAGAGTAGTAAGGGTTGCGTTCACTCTCAAGCAGCCTACCCGGGTTCGATTCCCGACCGGGACAAGTTTCCAAAGTGGGGGTTTTCCGGGGGTTTCCTGTGAGACGAATATAGGGAAACTTTAGACCCTTGTGGTCCCCGGATATCATCCGGCTGTCATTATCACCTTCATTTCACCCGCGCCTTGTTCGGAATGAGTGTGTGTTTGTGTGACTAGTGTGTATCGTCCTGTGTGTTCGTGTTGTTTCGGAGGTGGCCCCGGCATTGAGCTGATTACTTACGCAGGGAGGCCCCATGTTCTTGTTTGGTCAAAAAATATGTATGAGATCCACAGAAACTCTGTAAGGCCCGGGCGGCGTGTGCCGCGTAAGTGTACCTATAGCAATGGGGAGGTAAAACACAGGGAAAGAAGAAGAGAATCACCGTTTGATACTTTTTCCGATAACACTACTGATAGTTATGCTGTAGGTCTATACTTTCCAGTACATAGGGGAATGCAGAATTATGAGAAGCTTAGTACGCTTGGAATATTTTGTTTAGTTAGAGATAATGTGCAAAGTGCTTCTTATTATCCGGCTACGTGTCTTATTATCTATATTATTACTTAGCAGAGATCTTCACTAGTTCATTGAAGGGTGTGCAAGCCTCCTTCTGGCAACTCTCGAAGCTCCGTCTTAGGTCCAGTGTGTGTTTGCACGCGCGTGCGTTTTGACTTATTAAAGTTTATATTGAATGACAATTTCTGCAATCCATTTATTCAACTGTAAGAATTATATTTTATCCAGACCACTCATATGTATGTTTTGCTTCAGTCAATTCTCTCGCATTGAATATCTAGACTTCAATAAATTATTTGAAGTCTTGTTACTGTTCAATGCACATCCAGTTGGACACAATAAACAACTAATGAATATTTTTCTACACTCTGAGCAAGGGTTTTCCAATCAGTTGACACGATAATAATTTTTATTATATCAATAGATTGTTTTAAATAAAAAAAATTAAAATAAAGTCAGTTAAACTGATGTAACAAAGTCCTAGAATGCTTTTGTTTAACGAGTGATAATTGCAAATATGATTTGTTTGAAAATAAGTTATTTTTGTAATACATTTTTTTAGTTAAGTTCCAGATCGATTTATTAAACAGGGCTTACGGAAGAATAAAGATCTAGTTTGATAAGCATATACAGTATGAAGGAATATGTGGATAGTGTTATTTGTCAAAGCTATCTGTATTGCAACTTCCAAAGCCGTATATTAGCACTGTAAAACAATATGTTGTCATGACAACTGATTTGCATTTGATAAATTCTTTCTAATATATTAACATATAAAATAGGCACTAAATTGGGAATTACTCAGGTACCGGTCAACCGATTTGATCCAATATCAATAGACTTCTTCCCATGCGTATACCAAGTTTCATGAAAATCCGATAAAGCGTATTTTAGTTATCGCGCGTACAGACAGACGGATAGACTGATAGACATATCCCGTCCCCCACACATTCTCATAAAGTACCATTCTGGCACTGAACAAGGAAACATACCTAGGAAGGCATGTGCGGGTTATTATGACTATTCTTAGTAAAGGAATTAGTTTTAGTTTATTTATTATATTATCCTCCAGTACATTTTTTAAATAACATTTTTATACAACAAATAGATATTTGACCTTTATAATTTTAATGAACGGAAGCAAGTTTAGGTAATACAAGTGGCATAGTATTTTTTTTAAAGATAAAAGACTATTTCATTAAGAAATATAAACAAAATACAATTGGTTGGAGGAATGTATCTAATAATTTCTAAAAGCTTAGATATGGAACGATCAAAAAGTAAAATTTGCATCTTTCATATGATTTTTTATGTAAATGGGATGGTATGTGCAATGATGTAAAATATTTTCGGACAGTAGTAATGTTACATAGTCGCTTATTCCACTAGACTATCTTGGCATGCCAATGGAATGAGGAGACAGAATGAGTCTCGAAGCTATTGTGCTTGGCAACGACAATGGCCCTGCATGCGAGAAGGGTTAGTCTGCCCCTTTTCATCTGCAGACTCAGTGACAGGTTGAAGACCTACACACACACATACTGTTGCGTACGTATATAGCAAACGATGAATCTTCAATACCCTTCACAACTTCCCCAGCCATCATCTCCATCCCTTACCGGGATTCTTTGCAGGCTCCAGGATGCATCTCATTTCCGGGAAAGCTTTTGACAAAAAGATCCAACTGCCATGGAATGGTAGTTTACAATGTAAGCTGTACTAGTATTCTTTTTTATCCTTACTCCATCTTTCCGCTATCAATAACTATGTAGCTGTAATATGGTTGGTAGCCTGCCAAGGCACGTTTTATCGTCTATGGCATAACTATAGCTTCGCAAGAAGAAATTTGCTTTCCCAGTTTATCGCAGCATTCTGAGGTCTGAATTGCACCGAGAAATATTACACAGTAGATTATGTAAACACATAGCATGCACATAAGACGGAACCATTTGTTTCCAACTTTGTCGCTAGATTCTGAGGCGCGAGTGTATAGTATTTTCCAAAACATGAAGGCCTCGTCTCACTCCACCGCCCGAGGCCCTGGGTCTTTTTGAGGAATGGTTTCACATTGCGTTCCCTCTTAACGAGGGTAGCTAATTGTTCGATAATCCCAGAGTCAGTGTATTTAGAGTGTATACAATCGTATGATGTGGCGCTGAGAACCATTTTTACATGTGGGTCGGAAAAAGTAAGAGTAAGAATGTATTACACATTAGCACAGCAGGACAACTATTCAACACGATACTGGACTGAACAATCTCCTGTCACTGTTGCTTCTATAGATCTTTAATGAGGGTCGTATATTGTTCACTGATCTCTACAATTAAGTAGCCTACCAAGGGGAAATGTTATTTGGGTAGCTCCAAGGACTGAGACTTTCATGTTTTGCAAAATATAACACCTTAGATTCTTAGAATGCTTCATAATATCATCTTGTTGTAATATTTTATGAACAGTTTGACTTGGGATGTAGTAGAATATTATTAACAACAAAATATCGTTAATTTATACAATACAATCAGAAAATACATTTTCGTAGCTAAAAGTCTGGAAATGCGGTTCAAAATTTATTCCTAGGCCTAATGCGTATAATATATATACTACTGTTGATTTTTATATAGTCCACAATTTGTGACAAACTGCTTAATAATTGGAAAATAGCGAATATGAGTTTGTTATCTGCATTAGGGTTGGAATGTTAAAAGTTGCTATCCCAAATGAATGTGAGTGTGCTAATGAATATTTTTTGTTGAACTCCTAGACCTAATAATAATGCTAATATTTCGAATACGGATAGAAAGCGATGAACATTTTCTGTGAAGCCCTCTGAGTGTGAAACTACAGTAAACTAAGATTTATTATGAAATGTGCCTTGAATTTTTCCTGGTATTGTATTTTGTATAATATCCTTTCAGAGATTTATGTATTAATATAAGCAATCATCAAGTGATATCTTCACCGAGCTTTAAGTTTGAAACTGTTAAAGAAAATTTCAGAAGAATAGCTGGTTTCCACGGATGATAATCGTAACATAGATTAAAAATTCTCACATTTTACATAAAGCATTAGACTACTTGTTTTAAATTGTTGCATAGTTTCGGATTCAGATAACCGATAATCATCTGAGAGCATCTAAAATCTGGTTAAATAGTATATTGCGTCACAAGGGCGGAAAGGCACGTTTACGGGTCGAGGAAACAGAGACCCGTAAATGCCTTTACGGTCCGTGTGTTGCATGCTATTTTTTGCACGACGGTTACTTATATCAATTTAATTATATTAATTGTGATATTACCTGAAAATATTATGTATATACAGTCTTGAAGAATGGTGCTTATTTCAGAAAGGGATTCGCATTTGTTATTGTTTATGGCAACCGAATATTTATAAAGCGGGGAGGCCTTGGTCATTTCTGCTCGCAAATAAGCATTTGCGGGCGGTAAAGTAACTTTCTGCCCGTCGCCCCTAGCAACAAGTCACTTTCCGCCCGTCGCCCCTAGCAACAAGATTGCGTGTGGTAATGTCAAGTTACGATCCATGTAAACAACTTTCGTAAGTAACACTTACTAGCTAAGGAGTGCAAAAAATATTGAACGTGACCCTAGCATGAAACTATTTATTTCTTCTGAATTTAAATATGCTGACTTTCAGCAGAAAGATCACAACAATGAGTTACATTTGCCACTCCATTGCGTTTACTTCACGTTTCTTTTAAATACCCATTTTGGTATCCAGATAACCGTCAATACGTACAGCCAGTTGTCCAACCTTTCTTCTTGGAAATAAGTAAGTTGTTGTTTATTTGGCGCTTCGCCACAGTGAAAAGTATAGTTATTTCCGAAACATGAAAGCTCCAGTTCTTGGAGCTACTCAGATAACTTTTCCCTCCTGCTACTTAACTATTGAGGTTAGTGAACAATAATCGCCCTCATTAAGAGCCTTTTCCAGGGTTGCCAGATCAGAAACGTAGAACAGTCGTACCAATATTCGAAAACAGTCGTATGCTAATTAAAACTGTCGTATGTTTTGTGATTTTTCAGTGTAATGAACTTATTGCCTTAATAATAATAATAATAATAATAATAATAATAATCTGCATTATACACCTCACATGTATCATGTAATTCTTTATAAATCATCTTATTTGTAAATGAATAGGCGTGTTTCATTATCTTTCGATGTGCTAAATTTGATAAAATACAATAAAATTAAATAAACTGTAATTGCCACAGTGTTATTATTAGCAGTCCGCCGGCGTGGTCTTGTGGTTAGCGTCGCTGACTACAGATTCGTCGGCCCGGGTTCGATTCCTGGTACCTCCTCGGATTTTTCTGAGGTAGGGAGGTCTGGTAGGGGTGCACTCAGCCTCGTGATTCAAATTGAGGAGCTACTTGATAGAGAAGTAGCGGCTCCGGTCAAGAAAACCACCATTAACGGCCGTGGGTGTCGACATGCTGACCACATGCCCCCCAATACTGCCATCTGCCTACGGGAGATGACGCAGCGGTTGGGTGGTAGGCCAAGTCCCTCAAGGGATGTAGCGCCACGGAGTTTAGTTTTTAGTTATTATTAGCAACATACTTACAACAAAAACCATGAGAAAACAAAGAGCTGGATATACATAAAAAATTTAAATTCGTCAGTAGAATGCAACATAATTGGGTGGAAATATATTATGACATTTTGCACAATGGCAGTTGCCCTTGTCACACGATCAAATTTGTTAGTTTTACTATTTGATGGAATTTGGAAAACTTTTCTATCATGCAGTTAAATATCTAGGAATTCATTCGGGTCGTTTTTAGGTCCAAATATAAAATTATGTTTAAAACAGTCGTACAAATAGCCGTACGACTCATGGTTGCGTCGTACGTCGTACAATTCTATGAAATAGTCGTGTGTGTACGACTATAGTCGTATTTATGGCAACCCTGGCCTTTTCACACTTGGTCACTTAGTGACCGTCACCTCACCGGCCAAGAAGCATTGGTTTAAATGAGAGTACTCACACTGGATCACCGAACACAAGTGACTCTGCAGTGTCTACTCCAAACACATGTGACGGCCACTTGTGACAGGTCATCGGCGGAGAAGCATTGGTTTAAATGGGAGCATTCACACTGGGTCACTTGTGACGGTCACCGCACAGTCATTTTTATTATGATTGCCAACAATGCAAGTTGTATATGTATATAAGTTATATATATATATATATATATATATATATATATATATATATATATAATTCAGTTGTATAATCAAGCTCAGCGAAACTTCCGGCCATGAGTTTAGATTTGATTAATACGGAAGATTTTATAAGTGAAGTGGAATGTCGATCTGCCATTTGGGATGTCAAAAGCGATTAAAAATTGTTTTATCATGTAGCTACTATTGGCAATACTAGCGGTGACCGTCACAAGTGACCCAGGTGTGTTCAGTGCAAAAACCGGTGACCGTCGCAAGTGACCCAGTGTGAAAAGGCCCTTAATGCCTAGAAGCAACACTGCCAAGTTCTCGTTCTATTCTGCACATAGCTCAGTCCATTGTCTTGTATCGTTTGCAACGGCCATCGGCCCACATCAGAAGATTGTGTACTCTCTAAATACACTGACCCTGAGATTAGCGACCGATAAGTGACCTTCATTAGGAAGGGACTCAATGTGAAACCATTCCGCAAAGTGAGCCCGGGCCTCGGACGGTGGAGTGAGACGAGGCTTACATGTTTTGGAAAAACTATAATATACAGATCGTGACTAGGCATGTGAAAACTGCAAGCTAAGCGGCCTTGAGATGGCATGTACCGACTGACTCCGCTATTTGACTAATAGGCTACCTTGAAAACAATTCTTACAGATGATTTTAAACTCAGCCATATACTCTCTTTAGCCTTTCAATCCCTCAGCAGGTCACCAGGCATCTATTTCTTTATTTGTGAGAGTTTTCTAGTACGCAGATTAATACAAAACTTTTAAGGCCTATTTTTACATGGAAGATTTCTCACTTTCCTTCCAAGCTATTGTTAATTTAATTTGTTTGATTGATGCTTTATTTCAGTTCATATATTTTTAAAACATAGCCGTCAAATAACATCCTTGGTAAATAATTACGAAAGTTCTTTTTGTCTTTGTGTAACTGTAGCCTAAACCTTTTTATTTCGGGTAGACACATTCTAATAAATTGAATAATCACAAGTCTTTCTTACATGGAGTGCGTGAGTCTTTCCTTTCTGAAGAGTAAGTAATGTTATGACGAAGTGAGAGACAGGAAACATATAATTATAACAAACATTGTACTCGTATAACACTGGTCTACAAAAAAATCTATCCGAGTTAAAAATAGTTAATTCCCATTCATTTTGATGTGACATAAACGAATATGAAGTTTAAAATGTTTACTTAGCTCTCATTTCCTTGATAAACAGGAATTCATTTTATGATAGAGGAAAATTTTGCAAAGCTGGTAATTTTTTTTACAAATGAAGGTTTTCAACACTGTGTATGCCATACTGTATTTTGTTTCTAGACAAGCCATTTGGTTTACATAAATGTCCATTGTTGTGCTTAAAGAACCTACGTGCTCTTAATTCTCAGTAATAAGTTAGGATACACAAAGTATTGTTGCTTCCATTGCGAATGGGATAGTCGCGACAGGAAATTACACTACATACGAAAAAACTGGTCTGAAAGGAAAATGATATAACCTGGGAAAAAGAATATACAGTACCCTCCCTTAGTTTCCCGTAATAAAATCGTATTGCCACCTTTACACATAAAGCTCGGACTTATGAAGAATTTAGTCAAAGCGATGAATCGAGAAGGAGAAGCTTTCAAGTATTGAAAGACAAAATTCCAAAATCTCAGTGATGCAAAGCTCAAAGAGGGAATCTTCGTTGGACCACAAATTCGTGAGCTGTTGAAGAATGAAATATTTAATAGGGTCATTGAAGGGAAAGAGAAAGCAGCGTGGGAAGCCTTCAAAAATGCTGTTCACTATTTCTTGGGAAATCGAAGAACAGAAAATTACAATTAGCTGTTAATGAACTTCTGAGGACATACCAAGAGCTAGAATGTAATATGTCGTTGAAAATACACTTTTTGGACTCACATATCGACTTCTTTCCAAGCAATTGTGGCGCTGTGACTGACAAACACGGGGAGCGCTTCCATCAAGACATTTCAACAATGGAAAGAAGGTATCAGGGCAAGTGGAACTCATCTATGCTTGCAGACTATTGCTGGAATGTCATGAGAAATGCCCCAGAAGTAGATTACAAACGAAAACCAAAAAAAGAGAAACTCTCAGAGTGAATAATTACATAGTAAGGAACCAAAGGGAGAAGTTCCATACATACATGTATATATATATGAATATCTTTGAACCAAGAGCTCACAAAACATTTCTGGTGTCATATTCTTGTTCTTCGACCTCTAATTAGTTGGAATTGACTATTTTTGTTCAAGATAGAGACAACTTTAATTTTTTTGTAGACCAGTGTAATCCGTCAACTATCCTGCGATAAGTTATTGATTATTTTCTTTTTGCACTAAATCAGGCTAAATTTCTAAAGATAGATCCAAATAAGTGTGATAATATAATTATGTCCTTTGATAGATATGGTGGATAATATTGACTAAAAGTACATAAAACTTTTAAAATAGCGTAAAATATTAGATAAACGTTGGCAGCCAAATTATGGAGAAACACAATCAATTATAAATAAAGTCAGCATTTGCTTGGAGAGTATATTAAGATGAAATTCGAGAGATCTTTGTAGAGCCCCTCCAACGTTAATATTATCACATAACTCAACTCCTTAAAATTATCTTAGTTCTATAGGCTATCAGACGTACATTTTCATTTAAATTACGCTAATAGCCGAGCCTTAATAGTGTGATTGGAAAGTATGGAGGGGATAATGTATTGGTAGGAAGCACTTAGTCTGATGCACTCTGTTAAGTGTTGTGACGTATTGTGTATAAAGTGGGACACTCACCCTATCTGTGGCTTTCTCCCTCCCCCTGCCACTTCGATTAGTTATTGCTTCCGTTAAACTACCGCAACAACTCCCTTAATGGCGAAATATTGGAAAATAACAATAATAACAGTACGTGCAAATGGTATAGGACATACACAATGATGCTTTCGATATGGAAATAGAACCTAAAGATGATGGGTATTTACTCGTATTGTAACCGTGTCTAATTAAATAATGTTATAGTAAAATGTACTAAAGAAGTAATATTTGATAGACGTATCAGTAAGCGTTAAAATATGACATCTGCATTTAGCCCATTTTACTTATAAAATATAGTTAAGATCAATATTCATTTTATGGAGAAGTTCCCGAAATGTAGTAAAACCTACTTTGGTATGCAGCTTTCAAATTCTGGAGAACAAATTTTTCATTTATATTATTATTAGCCCAATAAAATCCCAGTGCGGACTAGGGCCTCCTGTTACAGGGTGGCTTACAAAAAAAAGTGCCTCGGACCAGCCTTTCCGTGACACTAAAGACTTTCACACAAGTTTCTTAATGCTTGCAGCTTCTTTCCACTTTTGTCTGTTTGGTGCTATCCTAGTTGATTCTTTAAAATACCACATCATCGCGTCCTTTGAACAAATTTACGTGCATTTAATTTCATAAACTTAATAATATTATTGAAAAGAAGAGGAAGAGTTGAAGAAAGCTTCTGCTGCTGTTAAAAGTCTATAACAGTCATGTGCAGACTTGACTCACCGGAACAGCGTGCGATTAGCCACCGCTAGGGATGACCTACGGCGAAAACGTGTCTCGCGAGTGGATTTGGACTTCATGTATACTACCCCTTATAGTTTCACCTCCCTATGCTTGTTCCTTTACCGTATAATATGACCTTGTGCTCTGCGGGTAGTAGGCCTATTGTAGAGTGTCAGGGCAGGCTTCAAACTCGCCGTCTTTGATCTACGATCATGGAAGGTTTCCCTTTTAAGCGTCATTCAGTGGATAGAGTACAGTGGACTGTGACATCACAACCTTAAGCCTATCCATTGTGCTTGCTGCCCTCCTATCCGCTTGCTGCCGGTTTTCCAGCATCGCACACTCCTGATCTATACAATATTATTAATATTCACTAGGGCCGTCCCAATGGCAGAATTCTTAGACTGCTCTACTTTCACCGCTGGGACCCGGGTTCGAACCTCGGTAGATCCATGTGAAATTTGTGGTGAACAAAATGGGGACGGGGCAGGTTTTCTTGGGGTGCCCCTGTTTATTTATTTAATCAAGAATGAACATTACAGGTATACACCCAATTGCAATGTTCATGACTATACTAGCAATAAATCATGTACTTACAATAACACAAATATGAAATAGGTATAATAAAAAGTAGGAAAGAAGTAAGGTAAGAAGTAAAGAGAATAGGAGAGAGTAAAGAGAATAAGAGAGATAAGAAGAAAGCAAGCATGAAGAATGTAGAGAAAAAATAAAAATGAAATAAGAGTAAAACAAATAAAATAAAACAATGAAAATATGTTAGTTCACATTTCATTTACGGTATTACTATTCACACACAGATTCCTATGAATTACCATTTTGGACAAGCTTTAACAGTTGGCTTGCAGCAGAATTAAATTGTTTAAGATTCATTCCAAATATATCTATATTAAGTGGGTGGATTTGATTGTACCTATTCAAAGTTCTATTTCCCCTGCCACATATCATTCCATCAGAGTTCCATTCATCATACTATGACCATTGGTTGCAATAAAGGGATTTATTAATTAATATTCATTATATTAATAGGCTATATTATTAATATTAAATGGAAGCAGATAAAAGAGCGAGGATCATCTTGAGCTTTAATGAGAATATATACGTCTGCAGTATAGTGAAGTTTTAATATTAAAATATAAGTGCTGGAAATGTTATTATCATAATTTATATAATTTATATTCTCAAGTGTAACCTACTTGATATTTTAACAATACGCCTCACAAACGTGCACATACGTGCTTACATAAAACAAACATAAGACACAATGGGCTACATATTTACACAATACACATACATCAGTATGGTCATGTAAATGTATTAGACCGTAGTGGTCACAGATGAGACATGTAAGAGTACCTGAACAAATTGTGTGTGGAACCAGCACTGGAATGACTATTGTTCACTTTAGGGAGGAGCTGGGACCGCATTCACTCTCACGCTTGGCAGCATCCTTTCAGCAGCATCTCCCATTCTCTGTGTACTCCCAGCACCCTGAATTACTCACAGGGTGACAGCAAAGCCTTTTACCTCTTACGATTGTAACGTGTGCAATGGTTATATACAAGTACTGGGTAGAAGCGGATCGATACTAGTTTTTATCGGTATTAGTACCACTATATTTTTGTTTCGACACTCGATACTCTGATACTTTCAATCTTGAAATAAAAACAGTAAAATACAAATGTCTAAATATAATATTATTAAGTGGGAATTTTCATTTTAACATTCCAATATCTGTATATTTAAGAATTATATAAATTGTATAAAGTGATGACAATGCCAAGATAATTATATCATAATGAGACTAATAATGGACTGTGACTGGAAAAATGAAAATAAACTTCAAATACTTTCCCCCTTTCTCTACATCTTCATGTGCCTCGCTGTAGAGTTGGAATTATTCAGATAAAAGTTAACTGGTTAACTGAGTAGATAATTGTTCAAATAACCATTATCTCTTGTCCAGTTAACCGAATAACAGATAACCGGATGTCTGAATAATGACGTCATTTTATCCAGTTATTTGTGATTGTCCAGATGATTATTAAAAGTTTTAACTGCAGTGGAATTAATTGTCTAGAAAATCGACATAAAAATTCAGATAATTCCACATAATATCTAGTTAATTATGTATTCAAATAACAGTTAATTGTTCTATCTTCTCTGCAATTAATTTTATTGCCTGTACAGTTAGCCTTATTTGTCCCAGCACTACCTCGCAGATCCCCTTGCCTGACAATAAGTAAAGTTGTTATTGTGAAGAGACTGCAATATTTGAAGCTGACTTTTAGCGACATAACCCCCCCATACTGGAAAAAGGTCTTCATAATAGCGTATCGAGTAGAAGCTTAAGGCATAGTCACAATTGAGTAAGAATTTCCTGTTGAGTAGAAGATATAATTCATATTTATAGCGTACTTCATAAGCTAAGCTGGTTCCTTACTAATATAATGTTTGTTTAACTAAAGCTGATGTCCCACGATCCAATTGTTGTATCAAGAAGCATTTCTATACATTTATTTCTGACTGTGCGCATAGAGTGCGTTCTGGTAAGTTTTGGTCCAATATCCCGTCAGATGTTAGCCCAAAACGAAACGCGATAGCTACTACAATCAACATGACGGTCGATATGCATACATTGGTTAAGGTTCTATGTATCATGCATAGAACATTACACGTTGGTGACATTTTTACTAAATCTTTTTCATAATTTCTAGAGGACCTCAACGTTTGGACCGATTGTAATAGTGGTTACAGTTAGAATTGTAAATTTAAAGTCTGCCTTAGCGTCTGTTAATGTTCTTGGCTTTAAATATTTCAATTTACTTTTTTGGTTAATGTCCGTTGATCGAGCGGTGACAGCGCAGCTGTATGTCATCGGGCTACACGGGGAGAGAACGATGCCCATTAATTTCGTATTTTTGGAAAGAAAATTAGAAACGATTCTATTCAGTTGAATGCAACATAATTGGGTGGAAATATATTATGACTGCGCAATGGCAGTTGCCCTTGTCACACGATCAAATTTGGCGGTTTGTAGAAATTTGGACCAAAAACCGATCCGAATGAATTCCTTGATATTTAACTGTATTATAGCAAAGTTTTCCAAATTCCATCAAATAGTTAAACCAACAAATTGATAGCTGGGAGTTAATGGGTGACTTGAGAAAGATATCATTGCACTGCATTTAGCACGGTTGATTTACATACTCAGACACATTGAATAGAATATGTAGGCGTAAGATCAGTGAATTATACACAAGAGTTTTATGAATTTCATTCTGATCTAAATATCTAAATCTAAATACTAGTGTGTAATATACAGTATTTTCATATGCGTACGGCTTGACTTCATTACGATTTCCTAAAGCAACTGCTGTAATCGAAAACTAGAATTTTCAATGGAGTGTAGCTTACTTATTGTGTTTACCGGTACTAAGAAAAATAATTTTATAATATTACATTTCTTTGAAAGATTTTATTTTATATGATTTAAAAAATCTTCGTAAACTCTCAGATGCTATTAATTTTTATATATGGTCAAAACAAAGAAAGGAGTCTTCGTTTAACTCGATCGTAACTTTACATTTACAATGGCATTCTTTTACAGCAGACAGACGTGAACGATGTTATTAGTTGATGTTGCGCAACACAAAATTAAACGGAAGTAGGAAATTCCTAGTTAAAGTCTCCAGACTCACAGTTAAAGTCTCAAGACTTATAAGAAACACAAACAACGAAGACAAGGAAAAGTCTTACAAAAACACAAAATGCTACGCGCAAAATTGGAAACGTTTAGATGTCTAGTCCAGCAACCCATTGCTTAGATACCTTAATTGCACTTCTCATAATATACAGTGCGGTTTTATTTGTATTTTTACCAGTCACTAACATAACTTTGAAGCTTAGGTCTATATATTTTCAGCGTATTCTGTACGAATAATTAGCCTGAAATTTATTTTACGAACTTCATTTTATGTAATCATTCTTCTATTGTATTCCTTCACAAGACGTGTCTGGGCAATAAAACCTTGGTGTTCGCCTTTGTATTAACGTGAGAATTATTTCATAGTTTCAAGTATATATTAATCTGTGAACGACTCTTAACGAAAGTTTCGACATTAGATCCTTCCGTTTTATTATCGAACATGTAGGCGATTAGTTAAATGATTTATATCCTATTTATTTTGTGTGGATAATACAGCATAAGTTGTTTATGGAGATTGATTTCCTAATTTATATTCAACTAGGATCTATAGCAAACTGCCACGGAAAAAGATTTAATGACCATTCATGCTTCTGCTCGTTTATATGTAGGATATAAATAATACTGTAATGGCACCATGAATAACTTTGTAGAACATTTATTGAGCAAACATGCCTGCTATATCATATCTGGGATTTGCAGGTAATATTACAGTAAATAAAATGTGGGGCGCTACATTTTATTATAAATGCCCGAGTTCGCATTTTAAAATTTTAGTTTGCTCAATATAAATTGTGAGCTTTTATATATTTGCTTGGGTCTCCTTGGTTTTTGGTAAATATTAACGAAAGTAACTTTTTTATAACTTACGACATAATTTTATGGTTTTAAGAGAATAAGATTATTTCACGTATGTATTAATTTATAAGAAGAAAGTATTTTAGCTGAAAGGAATAGGCATTAAGGGCTGGAGAGATAACGTAAAGCGTGTTGCGAGTTGAAACTTACTGGCGTTCATGATAATAGGAGAAACATCATTATATATATGGAGATTAAGATTTTAAGGCATTTCGGAGCCATTTGAACAACTGAAAGGGGAGTTATTTGAATAATTTATGTTTTTGTACATCCCTCGCTTTTAGTAGGGGTTGCTATGTCCCAACTATACAATTCGCAGAGTTTTTTCAACCTTAGCATTGCGTCTTCCAGCCCAGATGACTCCTGAATCTTACAACCAGAAAACCCGCATAGCATATTTGTAAGGGTAAAGCAATAGGTGAAAACATGGGGATTCGAGAACGCCTCCAACTTACGATTAGAAAACCCGCATAGCATATTTGAAAGGGTAAAGCAAGAGATGAAATGATGGGAAATCGAGAACGCCTGAAACTTACGACTAGAAAACCCGCATAGCATATTTCTGTACCCGAGAGTTAATGTATGATACGTCCAAAATTGTTAATTTTGAGTTATTGTTGGTACATTGAATTTCTTATGGAGAGATCTATCTAAAGGTAAATTCAGTTACATTTAGGGTTTGATTGATTTCAAGTTGAATACATAACTTTCAAAGAAAAATTGATATTTGTTAGGTATGAAGTATAATATATCCCACATAACATAATTTACTAATAAGCATGCTTGCTATTTTCAAAGTGTATATGGCGATAAGTCCATAATGCAGTTTTGATTAACTTATAATTTTTTGTTACATTTATGCAGTTGGGAATATTACTGGCCATTATTAGGAGCAGTAAAGCGATCTTCCACATTATTCAATCGTATGTATGTTGTATAGGTGGGTTTTTCTGGGGTTTTTCCTCACCTGTGAGACAAATTTCGGGTAACTTTAGGCCCTCGTGGTCCCCAGATATCATCTGGCCGTCATTTTCATCTTCATCCCATCCTAGCCTTGTGTGGATTGTGTGTGTGAATGGTGTGTCTCGTCCTATGTGTTCGTGTTGTCTCGTAGGTGGCCCCGGGATTGGCCTGATCACTCATCCGGGGAGGCCCTCCATGTCCTTGTCTGGTCAAAAAAGTATGTATGTGATCGAAAGATAGTCCCTCTCCCGACTGGTCGCAGCCCTGTAAAGCCCGGACGGCTTGGGTCGCTTAAATCCTAAAAGGGAGAGGTAAAACTAAGATAAAGAGAGAGATGTATGTTGTATAGTCTTCCTGATTTTAATTATCTTGAATATCATACGTGCAATCAGACTTTCTCAAATGCTTGTAGCGAATCAGCTATTTTCTTTCTGTTTCCTGTTTGTTGCTGATTACGACCGTGTTCCCTGAAGCCTAATTATGGTAGAGAGGAAGTTAGGCAATTTCGTTACCGAAGATCAATAAGTCAGTCTAGCTTATGACTTTCTCCGAAGATCTGGAAATTACACCTCTGCTATTGCAAGAACAGCCATCAATACATCGTTACATCATGCCACGTGTAGTGGGTAAATTCTTCCCACTCCCTGGTTCGAAAGCTCATTTTATACTTGTGTGCTCTTGGATACGTATGAGTGATCAAATTACCCTTCCATAAAGGATACTTTAAATAAAGAAATGTTCTAATATTAATCAAATTTACATAATAATAACAATAATAACTGTAATAATAGTGTTTTTATTAATAATGGAGTAGATTTTCCGGATATATTCGTTCGTTAGGGTAAAAATCTATTCACATCTACAATTAATGACTTCCACTGGAACAAGATATTATTTAATTTATACAAATTTATGTTCTTTATCATGTGAAGAAGATACTTACTTATGCACCAAAAATTCGTTAAGATGACATTTGAGCCACTTTGTAGGCTATAAGTGATACCAACAGTTGTAAATAAGTTTGAAAATTGTTAATTTGGGGCATAGGCTTTGAAGTCATCAAAAAATGAAAGTTTGGGATTCATGGACTAATAACTCATGGTGCAAAATTCATATATTAAAGCTAGTTTTAACCTACCTAACCTAACAAGGGAAACAGTAGATGCTAGTTTTAAATTTGTATTTCTGTGCACAATCAAGCAATGTTTGCTATTAGGAAAATGAAAGATTATTTTGTTTGTTTGTTTTATAACCACTAATTAAGCTCCTAGTTGCAAATCCTTAAAAGAAGCATGGTTTCATTTGCAACAGTATAATTCGGTTAATTAGTAACATGTATTTATGGAATTAATTTATTGCAAATTGATAACATTTCAAGTTGTTCCAGGTTTTCCATAAGACAGATAGTAAGAATCAATTGGCGTAATTGCACGTGTTCGCTACTCGCTCTACTATAGTGTTTGTAGTCCATGAAAAGGATCATTGCCTGGACGTCGCCGAAAGTACAGAACGAATAAAATTTATCGCTATTACATCTAAATTCAATAAAATATCAATCTAAAAAAATAAACAAAGAATATAAATCAATATAAGGGAACCAACCACTTCTTTTGTTTATCAGTTGTATTGTTGGTAAGTTACATTATATTTAAAACAATTCTATTGCAAATCTATTGCTTAGAAAAAATGATGAATTAAACAAACACTTTTAGTTAACCATTGAAATATGTTGAATTAAGAAAATAATTAAAGATTAACTGTGACTATTCCACTCATACGCCCAGTGTTTGATATTGACCAAAAACATTTAGCAATTCCTCGGATACAGACCAATCACGGCCGTTTATCTTACAATATTCTTGTAGGAATCGCGAGGATGACATTTTATCGGGTAAAACCGTCTGATCGTTACTGGACACGAAAGCATCAATGTGCAGTGATTAATACGTCATATGTTGCCATTAAACAGCACGAAAACGGATTATTTTATACAACATAACTTGTTGGGAAATTGAAATAATATAAATGTACATAGATTAAAAACACAATTTCAATTCGATGCAAGCCAGTTCGTGTGCTTTTATTCCGTTCTGCTGTTAGCTTACCTGAATTAAGTTAACTAAGTCTTATATGCACAATTGGTAGAACTGGTCACAGCATGCACATGGTAACTCGAATCGATTCATAAATGGTTGATTCATAGTATGCCGTGATCTCGGAGATGTTAGTTTTATTTTTATACAACAAAGCACGAAAGTAATTATTATTTGTATAATCTTTTACATTTATATTCACGGAATAGTCTTAATAAATCCAACTCGAGTTGACGAGTTTCATCAGATGAATTCGCTCCTGCTGTGCAATCGCGAATCTATCGATAAACTCATCAACTCTCGTGGGATTATCTATGATAATCATTATTACTCAAGAATCCGTTATGATGTAGTATGGGAATGTATATGAATTTTCAGAAAGATTAAAGGAAGTGTTTATCGTAAATAATTTTGAAAGATTCTCAAATAATCTTTTAACGTTTGCGTTTTATACAGGTATTTGATGAAGCTCCCTCCTTTCATTTAACTACGAAGTTTTTTATTACAAAAAAATGTAACGAATAATAGGCGAAAGCTAAAAAAACTATGAAAGTCACTTATGAATCCTATTAGAAATGTATAGCTTATGGTATTATGACTTCATTCTATCGAAATTTTGCATGTAATAAAAGTAAGAAATACTACTCTAAGAAAATTTTGCAACATACCATTTTTTTGCTTTACTTGGCTATCTTAAATACTTTGCTGCTATGCAAATTAATTTTGGCGTTAATCTTTGCCAGGAGTGTAAAAGCACTGAGTAAGTTCTAGTTAGTTTACTTGCAGTCATCTTGAAATAACTGAGAGTGTGTCAGAAGATACATAGGCCTACACGATACCTGAAAATGACACAAATTTTGTCATTTGATTCGAAATTGCAGATAATATTATTTAATATATTTTTCCTAAAAGTGATTCTGGAAAAGCCACAGGCACCTTACAACTTTGTGTATATAGATTAAATCAAGTAATTAAGATATTTTTACTTAGCATATGGTAAAGATCTCGCACGAAATCTGTGCCGATGACGACCGTTACTCGCTAGAGAGAGACATGCTATTGTGCAAGAGAGAGAGGTAGCTTGGCCTTTACAATTAAAAAGGGAGGTACTGTTGTGCGAGAGAGATAGGTAGGAGGCCAGTCGACGCTACAGTCCCCACGAAAACATAATTCAATGACTTAGGCAATCGGCACAGATTTCGTGCGGGATCTTTATATGCTTAAGAAATAGGCGTAAGCGAGTTTCTATTTTTCATATGATCGTCTTAATTACCATTTTAGACGAAACGCATACGACTGTTTTTGTTGAACCATAATATTAAATGTATAAATTTTGAGTTTTTAGGATAAATTTTAATTAATAAAACAAAGGTCTGTTTCGATGTTCAGTTGTTAGTTCTCTCGTCTTTTGCGATAGATGGCAAGACATTTAACAGGACATTTAAACCCCAAAGTACTGTATAGTAAATCACGAAATGAACTCAGTTCATTATATTATTAAAATTAGCACAAACAGAATTGATTTTATTTTAAATGCAGGTTGTAGATTATGCAGTTTGAATGTTGCAATTGCTGCTTTCAAGGCCTGAAGATTGTTTCATATACGATATTAATCGATATCGGATATGCCTAATTAGAAACCGATAGTTGGAATAACAACAGTACTTTAACAAAAAGCAGTACTTTAAGTATGTCACTATGCCCTTTAATATTAATTGAAAAGCGCTCTTTTGAAGACAATTTTAAAAGCATTTCAGCTTTAGCCATTCCTTTTGATCCAGTATTCACCTCATTTACTAATTTAGGTTAAAGGAAGGTATAGGTTGTAAAAATTTGCTAGAGAGCATTTAATCTTTTTGGGAAATCTCTCTATTTATAAAAGACTTTGTCCTGACTGATTGACTGACTGACAGAGAATCAACGTAGAGACTGAACTATAATAGCTAGAGACTTGGAATTTTGACAGTACCTTCGTTTCGTAATGTAAGTGCTCACTAAGAAAGGATTTTAAAATTGTGATTTTAAATGCCAAACATCAAATGTTTTTGAGAATACTTAATCCCTTTTTGCACAGAATTATCAAATCCAAATCATAGTTCACATGACAATAGTGCATTGTTGGCATTGGTCTCAAGTAGGTTTGGAAATAAATGATACGGGACTTTGCCAAATTAGAGAAGCTATCGATATAATTCATTTGCTGTAAATATACGTATATAAGGACCTAGAATTTGAAAATCGAAAGTCCTTCATAAGTTAATTTCGAATTACAAAATACAAAACCTGGGCGACGCCGGGCCTTTTAAGCTAGTACTTATATACTGTCGGTAAATTGAAGTTAAGATCACATGAGTTTATAATCTCACAAATGTGTAGTCTTTTTGAAAGACTGTAGCCTACATTAGAATAATGCATGTAGTATTTCTTTCTAGGGAACATTCAACCATGGAATTATTTCAGAGTTGGGGAAAGTTAGAGAATCTGACTGCCTACAACGAAGTGGCTGGCGACTTCTCTGTAAGTCGTGATATGTTCGTTAGAAAAGCCCTCTGTTAGACTTGGAGAAGTTGCTACCCTAGGGGGACAGTCCAACGTTACTGAGGACAAGAACGCATAGTGAGTAGTGACCCCGACAAAGGAAGTCTCTGGTCTCTATTGACAGTTTAATCTCTTTCTATGTCTCTATTACTCTCGCTTCTTTCACTCTGTATCTCTGTCTCTATTACTCTCGCTTCTTTCACTCTGTATCTCTGTCTCTATCTTTCTCATTCTTACACGCATACTCTCTACACTTCTGTGATTCTCTGACTCGTCATTTGGCATTTTATATCTCTGTCTCTTTCAAATATCTCATAATTCTCTTGAATTCTCTTTCTCAATCTCACCCTGCTTGCCTCATTCTCCCAATCTCTATCTCCTACTCACTCTCATTCTTGCTTCGTCTAACACAAGAACTCATTCACATTTACATTGATATTTCACACGCAAACAGAGAGAGAGAGATAGAGAGAGAGAGAGAGAGACGGAGAGAGATAGAGAGGGGGAGAGAGGGAGAGAGAGGGAGAGAGAGAGAGAGGGAGAGAGAGAGAGAGAGAGAAGGACCCTGTCTTCTTTAGTCTCGCACATACCATTCCACCTTATGTCTTCTTCATATATCCGTAATTTCTCTAGAGAAAGTCTTTCTCTGACCATCTCTCTGTCTCTCTTACTCTTTTTCTACCCTTCGCCATTCATAATGCCAGATGTCACTACTTGTAAGTTCACCAAATCCATTGTTCTTGTCCTCCAACTAGTTTTTATGAAGCATTTGTAGCATCTACGTCCTACGAGATTGAATCTCTCTCTCTCTCGCCAGTTGTACGAAGATAATACCAGCTCTGATATGAGCTTACTGTATTGAAAGTTTGGCTTTTGTATTCTTATATTAAAACTTCTAAGAACACAGATATAGTTATTGGCTAAAGTGTGCATTTCCCCTGACCGTAGATACTTCTGATGATATGACTGAGTTATCTAGCAGGTCACTCACTTGTCGAACAGCCTAGTCGTATTCTGTAAAGATGACTGTGAGGAAAAAGGAAGGCTATAGCGTTCAATTTAAATCAAATTTAAATTTAACGCTTAAAAATGAAAATCGTAGTAGGTTTTTTTAACTTCTAAATCTATAATACGAGAGAAATAAGAAACTTGTATAAAAATTCCGATAATTATGGTGACAAATAATAATATAAAATCGATAATTACATAACTTAAATTATTTAGAGTAATCCCCCAAATAAAATGTACCGGTAGCTTTAGTTTCGCCAAGCCATATATTGTAGATAGGCTACAACTAAACGAACTGTTGCAGTGACCTTTTCAATACCGGTACTGAATTTAGTTGGAAGAGTTGATACCATATGTAGATGGGAAATAGCTTACATGGCCATGAAGGGAAATTGAACTTGCACGTATCGTGTTGGAACTTTTGACCTGTAGGTCACTTACTCGTTGATCTCTTAGTATAAAGATCTCCTACATAAAATTTCACCTATAATAGATTTACATTCAATACTACTTACATTTAATGCTGATATTTAATACTACTTTTGCGTTCTGATAATTTGTTCGAATTTAGATACAATGGATGAAACAAACCTATAATTTTTTCACCATGGAAATAGAGGATTCTCATTTTGAATAAATGACCACAGTTGGGCATTTGTACAAACCTGTCGTAATTTCATTTATATGAGATCAATACAAAATACAGATGCAGTTTGAACCTTAAAGTGGGGTAGCTCCTCGCACATAAATATTACTCTAAAGCTCCAGAAGAAGGCAAGCAAGGATGCCCGATTTATTGTCCAACAGGTGCCCTCCATTATAGATCTCACTTTGTAACCACCAAATTTTTAATTTGGCCTATAGTAATGCATTTTAGACATGCTTTTTATATACCAAACCGTAAATTTAAAACTACAAAAATAATCAATTTTTAATGAATTTCCGTTCCCTTAGGCCTATCTGAGCTACAATATTCAGCGTAAAGATTATATTCAGGAAGTGGCTAAACATCCGGTGTTTTATACTGTTAATGGATTTTTCGAACAAAATTATATAAATATTTACGGTTTATAATTATTTTCGTAACACATTAGGTTGCTATTAAGATTTTACCATAACACAGCATATTGTATTTTTATATTAAATGCCGAATATATTATGATTATAATTTTATATTATTGTTATTATTATTGTTACTGCAAGTACACATAAAAATATACTATTCAGAAAAACCAAGAATTAACACAAACAGAATCAGAAAATATAAGGAATGGGAATGAATTAAAGACAAAACAGAAGTGAAAGTAATTAGAACAATTAAAACTCGACTACATATATTTAAATGTTACTAATTAATGACAATTTATAAAAAGTAGTAATTGCCGTGAGTATTATAAAACATCACACACAATACCGAAGCAAAAATCTTTGTTCTTATTTTTATAACTGATTTTAAATACACTCGTTATATCAAAATTAACGTGTTATAGAAAAATTATATAAAAATTTAAAGAATAATAATACTTATCCTGTACATTTTGTTAACGTAAATGTAGTAATTTCATTGGTAAAAAACTCACATTTGATTTATTTTAGTATGTACTTGTAAACAAGAAAAAGAGGAAGTGACTGTACTTGGAGCCGTCTAAATAAAGAATGATAACATAGTACACTCTAGATATGCAATGCGTAATTGTCAGTCTGGTGTAAAGCGGCAATTTAAAATGTACATGCAGTACAAAATTTGTGTTAGAAATTACTGCAGATAAATTATTGTTTTAATGTCTATAAATTATATTCATACGTAGGCCGCAGTAACCAGAAATATTGTAACTGTAAAAATTGAAGTAATTTCTTTTTGCTAAAATCAGTAAAGTCATCAAGGTGTATTTTATTTATGAGACGGAATGAAATTTCAGCGTAATTTTATGAAATCATGTATTACTATATTACTTATTTGTAATCATGGCGAGCAGTACTTTATTTGGAGCTGTAGTGCTGTAACATTACAAATAGGCAGGGTTTCGAGATTGCATTTGAAGTGAATACAATGGGAACCTTTCTGTCAGCGACTCCCGATAGGTGGCAGCAGGGTCAAAAGAGGTCCAAGCATGTCGTCTGCTGTCCATTGAACATAATGGAACAGACTATTTAAACATCTGTCAGAATGCCAGAAAACATGTTGTGGCGATCCTCTGTGTAAAACAGAGGTGTACACATATGCTTTACGAAATATATGGTTATAAAATATAAAGAAGATTAAACGGATGCTAAAAAAAGAAAAATATATATGAAATAGTTAATAGTCTATGAGTTCCTTCAAATCTCCTCGCTCAACACTTTCAGATCCTCAGAATTGACTCATTATCTTAATCATTTTTACAAAGAATAAAACTTAACAAGAAGTAGTATTCTCATTATCTACAACAGAAGGTCATGTTTCCAATATCTTCATCAAATGGACAAGATTCACTTATGTTCTGTTGCTTTAAACAGAAAGTTCGCCTAGCAGGAAACTCAACCACTTATTCTCTTTCAAACTATGATACAAAATTACTTCTTAAGAAGGATGGACAGTATTTGATAAATACAACTTACTTAATTTATTAACTTCATAACAAAAATTCACATATTTCTGTTTCACATTTATTATAATTTGTATAATAAAATTATGAATATTTTGTTTAAACGGAATTTGTAAGTTTTTTCATTGCAAACATTAAAACAAACCGTAAAATTGAAACACTTGCAAAACTAAATTAATCTTACAGGCATTGGTGGTTCTTGTAAATTGAAGATTAAAAAAAATTATTATAAAGAAGACGTCAAAGCATATTTTTCCTTTCTATACTGGCAATTGGCACTGGCTATTTTTCCCCTCTAAATACAAAAAATTAAAAGATAAATAAATCAACTACACTGTTATTATATACAACTCACTTTTATAATGCACATTAATGATATTAAAACACTATATTAGAACTGGAATTACCGATGCACGTAGATATTTTAACTCGAATCGAAGAGAACATAGTATTTTGAATTATTAGCATATGAGAACCCAGTACGATGAATAACAATTCCCTGCGAGCCATAATTCTGAAACTTACGTAATATAATTCTAAAACAAAAAGTATGAACCTATATTATGGATGGGCGTTGACGTTAAAAATATTACGCATTTAGGCCTATAGTAATAATCACAAGAAAACCATTCCCTTATTACCTTATTTTGACATTCCAGCTTCTTTCTAATTACGTCGACTTCATGAAAAGAACATTCTATTACTAATATGATACACTATTCAAATACTATTATTCGTATTTGTTTCCCACACAAAAACTTAATGACAGCTATAATTCTGGAGCATGTATTATTCGTAAGCCTCTAAAGGATAGTATTTAGAAGCAAGTAAACGTAACCTAAATTTATTTATAAAATATTAATGATAATAGGAACAAAATATTTACACATTTATATCCAATTCTTTACTTTTTATAACTACTGTGTTATATTAATCAAATACTAGCATCTGTCTACCACACAGTAAATTCATAACCGAAAGCTGAAATACATACAGAAAATTGTGAAAGCAAACAACCATGAACCTAAATTACTTTTTAGAAATGATTTTTACATATTTGCGCCTATGGTTATAAATCTAAAGAAGATGGGATGTTTTCTTTGTGATGTACTGTACTACAAGCTTTAAATACGTTTCATAAAATTTGAATTATTTCTTCACCATTTAACAAATAAAAATGCCACCGCGATATACAGGAATAACTTAAATATTTTGAATTATTTGTCACTAAGCTACACTTGCCTCTGCCACTGCAAAATAATTATTGTTCCTGTTTTTGCTGACAAACCCCACGGGCTCTTTTCAACATAATAATTACAACCAATTATTACTTCAGACAGACATTAATTCTTTAATTCTTTTAACAAATCAATACTTTTTCTGGCGATCTCACATTCTCCTAGGCAGAATATAGGTATCTGATTTCTGGAATATAACTTAAACGTTATTAATCGCCAGTTTTTATAGGACAGCCAACATTATTCACATCTATTGATACGCATAAGCATATGGCAAAACAAGATGGCAGGACCTCCTCTGACCCTGCTGCGCTCTGGTGGACAAATTTTTAACTGCACACGAAAGGTTCCCATTGATTGCTGGAAGATTTTCTTAACGGTTTCCAGTTTGTCCTCTGTCAATCAGCCGTTGAATTATCATTGCATCAACCAGTAATAGGTTTCCCATGTAGCATTTATTAGAAGAAGCTTAGGACACGTAATATTTGACCACATAAAAATACTACAAATAAGTAATAAATATATTAAAATTTCGATCTGGTCGAAGCCAGAAAGTCAGCACCATACTGACCACGCCACCCTGGCCATAAGTGAGAAAGAGAAAGAGAGAGGTAGAGGGGGAGGAAGAGATAAATAAGTTCATAGAGCATATACACATAGCTTCCATAGCTAGTTGTAGCGTTTGTTGTTTTCTTAAGTGGTGGCTGGGATATCTTCTTTAGTTAAGCTACACAAAATGTCCTTCTGTGTTACATTAATCGTACATAATATTTTATGGGACAGCGATTGGAGAACAAATAAATGTTTATTTTATACAGTACGTTTGAAAAGTAGTGAGGTAATATTGGGTAATGCTATGTTTTCATGACCTCTCTGAAAACAGGAGAAGACAATAAAATGAGCACAATGAAGCCTATCAGGGGAGCAAATGGGAGTAGTTTGCTCGGAATCATTCTGTCTGTAGCTTTCAACATCTCCCTCTGGGGACAGATACGATTTCCGAATTGCAGAACATGCCAATCGACCGTTCTCCCCTCTGTAATGCAGTTTTGTCTAACTTGATTTCACAAGCATAGAGGTTCGCACCTGCGAAAGTTGCTGTGACGACAAAAGACGTCGTCACCACTTTGGATCTCCAGAACTCTCCAGTCACAGGTCACTGGGTTCACAAGGCGCAGCTACTGGAGAGTGAAAGAGAGAAAGAGAGGGAGGTATAGGATTTTCTTATCTTTTGTATAGCTCAGAGCATTCCGTTCTATAGCGTCTACCCTTTTATCCTTTTCAACGATCCGTTGAATTTCACAAAGAACAAGACGACACATTCATGTATTACAGAGTTCATTCTGAGTGTTCGAGAACTGAAAAGATTATGACCATAATTATAAAGTAAAATGAGCAGGATAGGGATTTTGCGTTTTTGTAAATTAAGTTAATGACAAAGAGCCAGTAAACTTCTGAAATTTTTTTCTATGTTAGTGTTTTAGAAATTTGTATTTTTTATTATAATAAACATATAATTTATAACATTCCACTACTGTTTGTTTTAGAGTAATTCATCGTATAGTTAGGTAGATTAAATCAAGTTCTTGTAGATCTATCAGTTAAATAATTGAGAAGTCCAAGAAAGTGGTCCTATCGTCACCGCTGATTTTCCTCATTTTTAAGTAGACAGCAAATAAAATGACAGTATAGGACCTAGGGTTACGTCTGTATCGTAATGAAACGATAAATCCGGATTCTGTCGAAACATTCACTACCCACGAAGTGCGAGTGAATTCATCTTGAGATAATCCGGAAGAGTTATACAGAGTGATTCATAACTCTACCTACCAACAAACTTTCACAAGTATTTTCTGAGTGTTTTTCATATAAGGAAGACATGGTCTCCGGTGGCTCAGTACCAAGTAATTGCATTGCTTTCTTTTCTAATCTAACTACCTTTGTAGAATCCAAGTTACACGCTGTTTAAAGTAATTGTTTAAAATGTCGACCCCCGTGATCACGACAAACTACATACCCTCATGGACTGTTGCACACGCTCTAACATCCCAGGAGATTGGACCACATCGTCAGCGGCTGTTAAACTAGGTCCATATTAGTCTCGAGAGGGGGTCACGTACACTAGGCTCTTCATTTCTTCTGGGGTCACATGAATAGCCCAATGTACATGAGTCCTGTCGAAACTAATATGTACAGGTAGGGGGGATAAAAAGCGGACCGACTCTTGTAGCTGATTTCAGAGCCTTGTAATACGTAAATAAATGTAAGAGATGTAACGAAAACGTTTGTTTTCACAAGCAATGCAAATTGCTTGAAATTATTTCTCAATTCAAGCAAGTTATCGACTGTAGAACAAATTTCAATGCATTCCCTGCTATCCTGTGAATGCCGCTAGGCATGCGCAGTGGCTCATATCGGCAACTTAGATATTTTAGTAGCGTCGCTGTGAAGTTTGTCATGACCATGGGGGTCGACATTTTGAACAATTACTGTAAACAACGTGTAATTTGGGTTTTACATAGGTAGTTAGATTAGAAATGAAAGCAATGCAATTACTCGGTACTGAGCCACCGGAGACCATGTGTTCCTTATATGAGAAACAGTCAGAAAACATCCCTGAACAATTTGTGAATGTTTATCGGTAGAGTTATGATTCACCCATTGTGACTATTTAGCGAATACTCACAAAATTATTCATGTAATGAATAGTTAACACCATGAAAGTGAATTGAACACATCGCTCATTCGTGTCATTGTAAGCGAGATAGCTCATGGCGGGGCAGTCGATGTATTATAATACATAAATCGTTTCGCCACCGGGGATAGTCGCGCTTGGTGTGAGTTTTCATCAGCTGTTTTATTTTTTTAGATTAATCTACATTGTATAACTAATAATATCGTGTTATTAATATTGTATTCATTACCATACGAGATTTAAAATGCTTCTTCACTACATACATAGGCCTATATTTAATAGTATATTGCGATATTAATTCCGTAAGCGGTGCATACGGATCGAGGAAAGAGTTTGAAAAAACGAGACGCTCGCGCTTACGGAACGATTATTGCATGCTATTTTTTGCACGATGATTATTTATATCAATTTAATTATATTAACTGAGATATTAGCTGAAAATATTATGTATATACATTATTGAAGATAGATGTTATATTTCAGAAAATGATTCGCATGTGTTGGTTGTTATGGGGACTGAATATTTGTCCTGTTAAAATCGCCACAAACTGGGGGGGCCTTGGTTCCGGTCTTCGATAAAGGCTTGTATTATGATGGTTTTACTTACGGCACATGTGCTTTTTGTAATTTTTACAGCACGGAGATTTCTTTTGTTTTCATAGCAACCAGATTGCGTGTGGGAATGTGAAGTTACGATCCACGGCAACAATATTCGTATAGTTACGTTGTGCAAAAACGTTATTTCGTATCTTCTGTTGTTCATAATGCAGCTTACATATACCCAATCGCTGCGTTCATTTTTTTTTATCAAAGAAGCTACAGGTATGAAAATGTTTCAGTGTTGTGAATTTACATTAGAAACACGTTCACGTAGGTACGATAAAAGGAAATTGATAGAAATAAAACGATAAAATTACGACGATATTCACTTTCGATTGGCTGAAACTCTAATATTCTTATACAGGATTGGTCACTGAATCATGATCAATTTCATAATCATCACAATCTTCATGCAAATTCTGTGGCTACACATAAACAGTGTTTGATGATGAGTGCTCTTGTTGACAGTCTGCATCATGTAAACATGTTGGAATAACATCAATATATTGCTGAGGATTAGTGATAAACATGATATCGAGAAATTAATATTAGTTTAGGAAGGATGAAACAGATTATCATATATTAAATATTACGATGTTTATTCATAGTCTATTCTTGGCCGGCACAATATATTGTTTATGTATGTTTTATTATAAGCATATTTGTTACAGTAGATTGAACTTCTTTTTTCATCATCGTTGATCCAGAAATGATAATTTAATTCAAGATTAGCAGTGGAATATATTAAACGTGGAAGTACGAGTATTACATCTTATACCATCACATTATTGCGAGGATCGTTGCAGATTTTATATTTCCACCTATATCTGAAGCAATAATATTATTAGGATACTTTATTTTCAAGTGAAGTGTTTTCAAAACGTAAAATATATAGTTAATTATAAATAACTTTATAGTATCTATTTATCTAAGTTTGTGAATGGTCCAGTCGGCCCCAAAATTAATTGTAAAAAGGGAAAGGTATTTGAGCTATGACCTACATATGAATACGTCCGAAAATTTTATCAATGCATTTTTTAAAAATTATTCTCTGTGTAAGTCGTCTTAGAGGTTTTAGTTAACTTCACCGTCACTTGGAATTTTCTGACTAGTCTATCGTTTTGACATATAAACATGACGTACTTTTAAGTACATGCAGTTCATTTTATACGCAAAAACAATTGTGATGCAAGTATTCCTGCACTGGAAATTATTTGAAATTTTCACTTCTTGATAACTTCTGAAGAACGGAAACAAGTTAATACAAAAAATTAAGTCTCTCCTGAAATGGAAAACATCTTGTTCTGTATATTAAGATCTATAACTGAAGATTGTTGACCTAGATCTCGAGATTTGTAACGACATTACTGTTTACTACTTCTTTATACATGAAAAAAGCGACATAAGCGACATAATTACTATTATTTATCTGTGAGAGGTTTCTATTGAGGTCACTTGAACCAGGGATTTCATAGTTACATCGTTAATGCAAAGGTCCATGGTGATGAGAGTGACTCATAGGACCCTAAGGGAACGCGCACGGTTTGAGATTTGGAAATAGGGTAATTTTACTTACTCCCAGATAATCTAAGTTTGAGGATATGAGACTATTTAACCAACTATAAAAGTAGGAAATCGGGACGGAGGCTTTAGTTCCATATCAAAGAGAAATCACCTTTTAATTTTCCGTTAGAATTTGAACCTCTGTATATGAGGCCAGTCTGAATAATTGCACTTCAATTTTATTGTCGATGTAATGCAAGCACATCATACAGAGACCAAAGGTTACTTGAATTTTGACAATAGCAATAGTTAAATTTGAATCTGCATTTAATCCGACTTAAATTTATTCCGGAGAGGAAAGATAATACTGGAATATTAATCGGTAAACCACATCGGATTTTCCAGGCTTGTTATCTGCAGTGCATATTAATATGTGGAACTGAAGTAATGGGCAGCGATGCGTTTATGGACGATGAAATCCGTATGGGGTGTTACTAAATATGCGGGAAATGAGGGATTGTAATAGGGGACTAGATTTATGGAAGCATACCAATAGATTTCCATGCTGTAACAGGTGCAGCACCCATTGTCCTGTTGGGACTACTCAATGTTATCTGTGAGTGATAAAAATAGGATTGGATAAATTAAACATTTAAGTTCAGAAAAAAAAGTTTAATTTCGCTGGTCCATAGAATAAAGAGACTGATTTCATGCAGTCATTTAGATTAGGCAAACGAATTATAGTAAAAAGATAATACAATTGAAGTGAAATTAGTTTTGTATGTCTAGAATTGTTACATGCTCTAAAATACTATTGTGGGGGTACGCCGTAGCGTAGTGGTTGAGGCGCTGCGCTACAAACCGGAAGGTCGCGGGTTCGATCCCCGATGAGGTCGTGGAAGTTTTTCAATTGGCGTAATCCTTCTGGGGTCGACTCAGCCTCCAACAGAAATGAGTACCAGGAGCAATCCTGGCAACCTTACCACCTTCACGTCCCGAATGTCTAAAAGCTGGGAGCCTCAACCTCCTGGAACTCTCTGGGCCTCCATGGCCTGTAATAGGGAACACTTTACTTTTTACAATATTATTATTACTACCAATACTAATGCAAACTAATGCCAATGATACCATTACTAACACCACTATCACTACCATTTTTACTAGCACTTCTGGTACTACTATCACTGTCACTACTACCTCTACTGTTTATTATCACTACTACTTCGATTAATTTCAGTGCTGTATTGAGGTGAGCGCATTGGAATGAAGTTCCGGTGAAAATAAAATTCTATTAATTTTCAGAGTTCCAGTAAAAATACTTTGTTATTCGTCATAGACCTATGTATATTACAAGATACCACTCAATGAATAACATATTTGGCGGCTGGTATGATTGAAATGGAGTAGATGATTGTGAATTTAAATCATGTAGCGATTTAAATTACTCTTGGACAGTTTCCTTTTAGGATTTTAGCTAAAAACCTGACTGGCTGATAAATGTTCAAAAATAACCCTAGGATGGAATTAATATTAGGAAAGGCGTAGGTGTTGTTCACATCAATACTGACCTTTCTTGATTGTGACTTCTACAGAGGTAGGCCTCTCATTTTGCACGATAGCAAATGACAGGTTTTAGTATGAGGATATGCACCTGGAATGTTGCACAATTTTTCCGTGTAGCTGTACATGGTAGTACTGTAGATGACAAAATTCCGCCGAAGGTCTTTTAGGCCCTACCATCCAACCAAATTATATTAGGCTATTCAATTCCATAGCCTGGATTTGAACCAGGATCCAAGGCTCTCCGTGCCGCCGCTCTACTTTTGAGCTACCTTGGCAACATCCCAGCACAACATTAAATTCTGCAACTGATTCACTTTTTGTTGTGTTTAATGCTGTGCCAGCATGTTGCCATGGTAGCTCAATGATAGAGCTGAGAGCTGAGATCCTGGCTCAAATGTGGCTGTGGCATTGAATTTTTCTGTCTGACTCTACCTTTCCACCTTAGGCTACAGACGGCCAGTGTGAAAGAATTATCATTAGGCCTACTAGGACCCGTATTTGAAGGTTTTAAACTTTTTTTTCCCCGCCTTCCTAATTAGAACATTTTAACACATTTTTCCGTTTCATACCCATAGCTTCCAAATATATGAATTTTATAGAACCTAAAAAAGGCTAAATCGGACTGAATGGCCTAAAAGGGGCTAATGAGGACTTTTTATGAAAAACTTGGGGCTAATGAGGACTTTTTATGAAAAACTTGGGGCTAAAGAGGACTTTTGCCGAAAAACTAGGGTCTAAAGAGGACAGAAAAAATCTATTTTTAAATAGATTTCATATGTGAATTTTTACGTTTTAAGAAAATAAATAAAAATAAGGTTTTACAACACATTGAAATTAACAATGTATATGTCACTTTGTCGCTTGTCTTTATAACTCGAAAATGTGCCGTCTCGCCGTCGCAGGAAATGAAACAATACTTTGAAATCTGAAAATAATCCATTGTCTTTCAAATTTCAAATAACAAGTTGCTGACCGACGACAGAGAAGTGTAGGAGGGTCCGTGTCAAAATTATAATAAAATTTTCGCTGTTAATATTAGCGTTTTATTAAGACGGCTAAAATAGTTTGTTTAAAACCTAAAAAGGGATATTCCACGAAAATAAATGGCTAAAATACTTTTATAAAATCCTAAAAAGTCCGAGCCCTAAACATTACTCTATTGATATATTTGTTCATAAAAGAATCTGATATGTAAAATCTTTAGCTTCTTCACCGCTGTGACACAGGGGAAGCGCTCGCACCCCTCATGCATCAGGCCTGGGCTTGAAGCCTGGTCTGGACAAGATACCCAGTTAGGGTTTTCTCCGAGGTTTTCCCTCACGTGTGATACGAATGTCACGTAGCTTTAGGCTCTTGTGATCCAAGGATATCATCTTGCCGTCATTATCATCTTCATTCCATGCGTGTCTTGTTCGGAATGAATGAATGTGTGTGCTATTGGTGTGTCTTGTCCTGTGTGTTCGTGTTGTCTCGGAGGTGGCTCCTGTATTGGGCTGATCACCCATCCGGGGAGGCCCTTGCTGTCAAAAAGGTATGAATGTGATCCAAAGGTAATCCCTCTGCCGACAGGTCGCGGTCCTGTAAGGCCCAGAAGGCGTAGGTGACATAAACGTTCAAGGGGAGAGATTAAACTAAGAGAATGAAAAATGAAGTTTATAGCTTTTAAATGTATTCTCTAATATGGGTATATAATGTGCATCATACAAACTAGCGTACTCGCAAAAATGACAGAATATATCGTTGTTTCTGTATCGATCATCCGTTCTAGCACATGTTAGTTTTTGCCATGTGAATTATACGACACGGTCTCTGTAGAATGCTGTAGGCGTGAGAAGTAGAGATACTGAAAGCAGAGTTTTTCATTTTCTTTTTAAGTAAGGATTTTCCTGGCCATGGAAGCTGATGTAATAAATGACTGTACATTTTTACATATGTCTCAGATGCTGGACTTTTTAATTTGCATGTTTAATCTTGAGGAATAGGCAACTTAACTCAATCTGCAGACGAAGGAGATAGCTTCCTCTACGCTCTCGTGAGACACACGACATCAATCTCTGCTTGCGTTACACTAAATTGGAATTCGCGGTGTATGTAGTTTATTTGTAAGTCTACGGGAAGATTTTGTGAGAAATTTACTTCAGAATAAGTTAATAATAAATAAATTTTGCTCAGGACAATCTGAAAAGAAAGCATGGCTTATCGTTGAACACTAGGCCTATGTTACCTGCAACCAAGTTATTTCCTGTTGATATTTTTTATTGGAGAAGTTAATCTTTTTAAATCAATACCACCAAATTTGAACTAATTTTACTGTTAATATGGGTTTTCATTAAAATTTTATCAAAATCGTCGAACTTGTAATTATTAGTAATGGATATTAAAAAATAGTACGTGGGTAAAACATAATTAAAATAATATTATTTCTTTCTTTAGTTACATTGCAACATCCAAATTTCTTTAACTATTCACCAATAGGTATTATTATTCTTATATATAATACTAACTTAAAAGGCCCGGCGTCGCCCGGGTTTTTTATTTTGTAATTGAAAATTATCTTATGAAGGACTTTCGATTTTAAATTTAAGGTCATTATATAGGTATTTAGAATTTGAAATAGGAAGAACGACTTATCGCACTCAAACTATTACCTCAGAAAACGCTTGATATAGCTTTTTATGGCTCATAGAGGATGTAGAATTTTGCATCCCATCGCTTGTACACAGCAAGACTGGTAGGGGTTCAAATAAGAAGAAACAGAAATTCCGGTAACATAAAATTCTATTGTCTTTGCGGAATATTTTATTTCTCTCTCTCATGTTACCATAAAACCGTTTTGGGGATGAAATTAAACAGAAATGCAATATCACTTTCATACTTCTTTCACCAAAAACCTGCGATATAATAATATACAGATTACCATACCTCGTATTGTTTTCTCTATGTCCAGGGTAGAGAAAGTTATGTGACTGCATTATTTTCGTGGATTTCATCCCTTAATATTTATTTACAACATGAATTATATTGATAGCTTTTCTAATTTGTGAAAGTCTCATTTCAATTATTTCCAAACCCATCTGATACCACTGGCAACAATATGTTCTGTGATTTTGTTTTGTTAATTCTGTGTAAAAAGGGATTAAGTATTCTCAAAAACATATAATTTTGGCTTTTAAACTCAAAATTTTTCAAAATCTTTTCTTAGTGAGCACCTACATTATGAAACGAAGGTACTGTCAAAATTCCAAGTCTCTGCCTGTTATAGTTTAGGCTCTACGTTGATTCCAGTCAGTCAGTCAGTCAGGACAAAGCCTTTTATATATAGAGAGATGATACCCGAGGTGTTCTTATAACAACGTTTAACAACCTTTTCTAACCTACTAGGGGAGACCAATGCTTAGCAGTTATAAATAGTCAGTTAGCTTGTATAGTAGAAAGTAGGAACAGCGAAAGATGAATGTTTCTAGGTGTTGTACTCTTGAGTGCTACTGATTTTTGCCAGTGAGCGAGTGAACGAGTTATCTTAATAGCTGTGTAGATTTTTTTATCTGTGGAAAATAGTGTTCACAGTATACAGGCACTCTTCAGGTAATATTTTATTTAAATGTATTTTTATGCCTCCGAGAAATCGCTAGAGGATATATTTTCTGACTCCAAACTTCTTAGAGAGTTCATTGTTCAAATGTCTTACAAAAGATATGTGTTCGGGTTACTGGAGTTGAAAAGATTGTTTCTTTAAAATTTTTGGTAGGAAAATCTTTTAATTATATGCCTAATCTTTCTTCTCTCTTCATTTATGTAAAAATAGTTGGGTGTAAACTGCATTGTTTCTGGTAGAGGGGCTGTCAGCAGTTTGGCAGGCACATGACGACATTGCAGGATGGATGAACGATTTAGTTACGAACTTGGCTCACAAACAAAGAGCCGAGGCCATGGTTGATAGAATCTGTCTGGTTGTCAGTGCTCTAAGTTTAATGTTCTGCAGACCAGATTTGTTTAATTTTCAAATGCTCGTTCCATCTCGAATGCAACTTAGTGGAGATTTCAATACAAAGCTGAATGAAGTTTGACAGTAATGGAATAGTTATTATGGAAATGTATTTTGTTTTGTTATGCACCTTAATTGATTAATGTCTTTAACTCTTAAATCTCAGGACATGAAGGCACTATAGATCGCATTACTTCTCTCAAACAGAATCATACATTAACATAATTATTATGATGTAACATACTATTCCATTTAGTCGGCCTGAGTGGCGCAGTTAGTATCACGCTGGCTTCCTGTGCCCAAGGTTGCGGGTTCGATCCCGGCCTAGATCGATGGCATTTATGTGTGCATAAATGTGTCTGTAGATTTACAAGCATGTAAAAGAACTCCCGCGGGACAAAATTCCGGCACACCGGCGACGATCACAGGTCTTAGTTGCAGTACACCCCCGTCAATAAATAACTATACACCAACCAACCAACTATTCCATTTATTTATTAAATGAATTCTCTGAGAAAATCCCTTGCCTTAAACTGATAAATATGACGAATCCAAGCTTTATTTCATTCTGGACCAGAAACTGTAAATTGTAGTGGATAAAATTATTTGATTTAACTGATTATTATGACGAATTTTGTTTTATTAACTTCTTGAACAGAAACTCTACATCGCAGTGGATAAAATCTTTTTTATTGATACAAAGGAATATGAGCCAAGGCTACTACCGTACTATAATAAGCTTATTACATGTTACGTAACGGTATCGCAATGATATTCATTACGAAACAGATTTTCATTATATTACAGGTGTGGTATCGATTATCGAACACGAAATGATCTTGAAACCTTCCTTGAGAGTACCGAATGAAACTTCGTAATAGGCCTAAATAACCTGTATTTAAAATGAAATCAATTATTCTGTTCGTGTTAATTTTAATATTATACTGAATTGAGTTCATTTGGTGGTTTTTAATGTGTGTTGTTTGACGTTAAAGCGTCAAGACACGCCCAGCAGCATTCATGCCTTGTAGTTTGCCATCTGTCGTAAAAGACGAGAACTACAAAGAGCTGTTGTCCGAATAGCAGTAGTTTGCTTCATGAATTACGAGGTATTCTACAAACTCAAAGCTTAGAATTTAAATTATGGTCGAACAAAAACATTCATATGCAACTTTCCTATATTGATAATTAAGATACTAGTATGACAATTATGAAACTAGCTTTGGCCATTTCATAAAAAAAAATAAAAAAAAAACAAAAAACAAAAAAAAAAAAAAAAAAAAACTTACTCGTGTCTTAATACACGTCATTATAGGCTCGTTGAATAATGCACTATTTGCCTTAACTGATTACAATGACAAATCAAAATTTTATGTTTAATTCTGCAACAGAAACCAAACACATAATTAGCTTCTAATTTGCAATCATTGTATGCCGTATGTAGTAAATTCCCTTTGATGTAACTATAGAAACACGGCATTGGATTAAACAATAATACGGAAACAATATAAAAAATTACAATTTATAATTCCATGATTTCATAATCTAATTATTATGACTCTCATGAAAATTAGCGGGATGTGAGGCTTAAGCGAGACGAGTAATTATAATAACTTACCAGTAATAAAGTCAGCTTTCATCAACGAAATGCAGTATTCATATTATTAAGTACATAAATGCGAATTAAAGATTGAGTGGAATGATTATTTGTTAATGACTTTTTAAACTTTTTTAGGAGAATGCAAAGTCCACCGTTCTGGCACAGGGTACACATTCGCTTGCCTCAGATTTTTGGTTGGGACAAGTTACCTAAGTAGGGGCTTTCCAGGGGTTTTCCTCACTTATGAGACGAATGTCTGGTAAACCCTTATGGTCCCCCGATATAATCTGGCCGTCATTATCTTCATTCTATTCGCGCGACTGACGTGTTTTGTCCTCTGTTTTTGAGTTGTCTCAGGCATTGGACTGAATGGGCCGACGGGAGGCCCTCCATGTCCTTGTCTAGTAAAAAAAAAGTATGTTTGTGATCCAAAGGTAATCCCTTTCCCGACAGGTCCATCCTGTAAGTCTCGAGCAACGTGGGCCGCATACAACGGGACAGATTAAACAAAGAGAAAGAAGAATAAGAAGAGGAAGAAAAAGAATGCAATCCAAATACATTTAAGAACGTGTTATTCCATGTCTGAATTAAAACTTTACATTATATAGCACTGTTGCAATTCTTATTTTCCGCTTTTCTACTTCAAAGTATTAGGCTATGTTTTTCGCTATGAAGAAGAATATACAACGGATCCTGTTGTAAAAAGATACATTTATCAGACCAACTGCTCTAAGCTCTAATGAGGCGGCTAGGAAACATTGAACACAACAAGAATAACATCAACTAATTTGTCTCGTTGCGTGGTAAGCTCATTATATCAACGTATCTCAAATAACACAGTATTTTCCATTCAGTCAGATATTATCTTTTATAATCATTTCTAGATATAGAATAAAACAACGCAGCGAATTCCCTCGGGTACATCGCGTCGGAGATCCATTAGACTGAAGTAAAATGATAGTTACTTCTCTGATTTTACTGTGAAGTAGTAATTGGAAGGTTTTAATGGCGTGCAAAGAAGCAAAAATACTGTTCAAAATGCAAACAGATTGTGCTATGAGATGTAACCTCTATTTCCTGAAAAGAAACTTTGATGAAAAATATTTTTAACATGACGTATCTAGACTAACTTACTAGTTATATATTTTTACAGCGAAGCTTTTGTTCATAATATTCCTGCACTTCTTGAATAAAAGGAAGTAGACGGAGAAGTTTATTTTTTTAATCGTATAAAGACTGAAATTAAAGCTTGATTTTATTACCAAACTGACCATTTTATCTTCCTTAGAAATAAGCATTTCACACTGTTTTCGGTACCGGTGTATTACCTAGGTATACTCGTTGCAAAATAGTAAAAAAATCTACTTTTATTGTTCCCCATGAGTATTTCACTGTCATATTATTAAGAAATAACAAGGTACATAGAGACTCATAGAAATAGTGCCGCGATTTTTATTCAGCAATGGCAGTAATGCAGATAGAAAATATATATATATAAATCAAGATCTCTGATGGACAGAGCAACCATCTCTAAAGGCTGATGGCTCATATGCCTAAGCGCTGGCACATCGTTGATGTCAATGTTGGTAATTGGAACATGAGATCTGCCACTGATTTCTCGACGCTAAGAATAGAAAGGAATACGTTTTCATACCTTGGAAAATGACTCCTTCCTATTCACTTATCACCCCATATAAAAGATTACATGGAACTATAAGCAATCGTTTAATATAGGCTTCGTCGTATCTTCTTCGCCATCAGAATTCTTCTTTTTTTATGACGGTATAACTCTGGGTGGTTTTGGCCTCTTGGACAACACCTCACCACACCAATCTGTCGAACACCTTACTCTTCCAATCTCTTATTCCTATCACAACAAGATCTGTGGTCACGTTGTCTAACCATCTTGTTTTGGGTTCTCCTTCTAGAAGGTGTCCCAACCAAGTTATTCTTTGGGCTTTTATGAATATCAGCATATCTCGACCTTCAATCAGATCATTAAGTTCTTGATTGTCACAAACAGAATTATAATGTTTTAATAATATTCGACTGAACGATTTGCAAAATCGTTTTCCACGTATTCTAGAATTTATGCATAACTGATTTCGTAGTGACAATTTATGTCACGCCCTTTGGAAGCAGACGATGTTTTGTAGGCAACCTATACCAGCCATGTGATATGCTAGCATGTGAGTGACGGGTAATTTGAACATACCTGCCGTTGCTGGGCAGCGGGAATCCGTCCAGCGTCCATGCTATCTGTGGCGTAGGATTCCCAGCCGAGCTGCACTTCAGCGACACTGCAGGACCGGGCTGAAGCGTCTGCTCTATGAAACTATACAGCAACACCGGGGGTGCATCTGCAACAATAATAATGATCATTAATGAATTTAATTTCCGTAGGGGATTAATTATTAGTAGCTCATTTTGCAATTGCCACCTTCTATTAGATTCATACTTTATTACTCAGACTATTCCATCCATATAATTCGTATTTGAATTGACGAAAAACATTTAGCACGGTCGTTGATCTTATAATATGCTTGCTAGGAACACAAGGATGCAATTGTATCTGATAAAATGTCAGCTCGTTACTGGAAACGTAAGGTATCGGTCACTTGCTACTCAGTGAACAGATTAAACACATTATTTTATAGACAGAAATTGTTTGGAAATTGAAAAAAAAAAATTTGTCTTGATTGAAAACACAATTTCAATTCAGTGCAAGCCAGTTCGTGTGCTTTTATTCTGTTCTGATGTTATCTTAACTGAATTAGCTTCACTATTTCTAATGCACACTATTAGCAGCATTGGCTGCAATCTGGTAACTCATTCGATTGGTCGATTGTTCATGCACAGTATCCCTCTTGAGATTATGATTTTCAAAGTGGGATTACCTATGATAACTTGTCAAGAAAAATTAAATAATTTCTAATAGTTAACATAAATATTTGATCTGAGACCGTTATACAGAATGTGATATGCGAACATGAAGCTTGTTTTATTAATCGTGTGAGTGTGATAAGTTATTTTTAATGGTCGAACGTTGTATGACGCTTTATGATATTTTGAATCGTAAATTTTAAAAGTAGAAAATTTCATTTGCTTGTGGTTAGAATGGTAATTAAAAACTTTTTAGTTATTTTGTTTTGTGTGACTATAACTACAAATGATGCTAGCAAGAAGAGTATTTTGCAAATATAAATAAAATTAGTTGATGCTGTTTATTGAGATAAAGTTTGAGTAGAAAATCTGATTGATAAATATTTTACATTTTACTGATTTGTGAAGGGATGTGGCTAAAAGAGATTTATCATCGGAATAATGAGGATGACAGTTATGAGTTGTAATAATAATAATAATAATAATAATAATAATAATAATAATAATAATAATAATAATAATAATAATAATAATAATAATAATAATAATAATAATAATACGTATTTTAATGGAACAATCTAATGCCAGAAAGATTGCTGAGCTGCAGTTAAGGATGATGATTGAGGAATAGTTCTGGTAGATAGAAATGTTGGATCCCATGGCTGAATGGATGAACGGATGGTTGGACAGAAGGGCGGCAGGAAGAGCTGTTAATGGCTGACTGAACTGTCGTTACGTGCTAAATTGACGAGTTCTGTGGATGTAGAAAGAGCACATGCAATTACCAGTCTGTGTAGCGCCGCAGCACAAAGGGCATTATGGTAATGGCGTACTTCAGTTTTACGTCTACGGATAATTGGGTGCAGATTTCTTGGTCCTTTCCTCGTTCCTTCGAATCATAAACTTTTTTGAATGTATAATACGCTGACAAAGATGTAAGTTATGTTGAGATTTTTCCATGTCATTTCTCCCTATAGGTAAATTCTTAGTATCCGTATAGGCCTACGCTTCGACCAAAGTAATATAATAAGAGTAGGCCTATAATTTAAAATATGTTTAGTAGCTTAGGTGTCAGTTTTAACGATAGCATACAATTCAGAGAACGGAATCGATAAACCTATTCTGAGAGGGAAAATTCAAATTGTAGTCACAGGGGGCCATATGCTCCCAAAGGATAATGAGTTTTTACGAAACGCTTTCAGAATACGAGTTTTATTACGAAATATATATATCTTTATATCAAAATATGTATTCCCAAAGAGTTATGAAATAAACTAGGCATAATACGAGGGAGAATCAAATGAAAACAGCAATTAATTTTTTCCTACTACTTTACTGCAGGAAGTATGTTTGCTTTTACATTATTTTTCTGCATAGACCTCTTCTAGTTGAACGCACTGAAGCCGTTGGATAGGAATTGCTTCGATACTGCGTGAGAAAAATTATTTCGGTTGACACTGTAGCCACTCGTGCACCGCCCATTGGACGTCTCCATCAGACTTGAACTTCTGCCCTCCAAGGTGCTCCTTTAATGGGCCAAAGGTGTGGAAATCCGATTGTGCCAAAGCGAAGGAGATTGCTGAGTGCAGGTGTTTTGCTTCAACATGATAACGCCCGTCCTCATGCTCCTCGTGCAACCGCCGACGACATCCGCCATAATCGCCAGATTTGGGACCAGATTTCCATATCTTTGATTCATTAAAGGACCACCTTGGAGGGCAGAAGTTCAAGTCTGATGAAGGCGTCCAATCGGCGGTGTACGAGTGGCTACAGCATCAACCAAAATAATTTTTCTCACGTGGTATCGAAGCACTTCCTCTCCGATGGCGTTGAACTAGGAGGGGACTAAGATGAAAATAATGTACAAGCAAACATCCTTCCTGCAGCAAAATAGTGGGAAAAAATTAATTGCAGTTTTCATTTGATTCTCCCTGTATTAATTTTCATCCCTTTTAGAAGCTAAAAACAAATCTTTTGTATTTTTAAGAAAATGAGTTTAATTTTTGTACCTCGTGAATTTGTCTTCAGACAATCCGGACCTCGAGTGACATTTAATGCGACTATTTGCCGAATACTTATAGAATTAAGCTTTCAATGAATATTATTAAAACTAGGAAAATGGATTAAACACACCGCTATTTGTGTCGCTATTAGTCGCGATCATTGAATATTCGTCACCAATATTCACTCATTTTATTGTCAATATCCCTTTGGATATCAAACCTTCAAATGAATAATCCCTATTTATGTATAAGAGACAATATAAAATGGATTTTAATCGGGGGTAGAAAGAATTCTTCAGAACTTCTGCACTGACAGGGATCAATATTGCGCAAGGCGGTAACTTGAATGTTTTTACATAAAGACTTTCTTCAAGTGGTGTATAGTCGAAGTACAGAGAGAGCGGGAAAGCCAACTTTCTGAATGTCACCGACTCCTATTCAGAAAGCACTTGACAGTTGACACAAGACGTTCGACTCATTTTTTATTTGAATGTAGAAGCATTTTTTCCAGAAACGACAGAGAAGTTTAAAAGTAAGAAATATTGTAGTATTATACTTGTATAATATCTTATTTCTTTACTGGTTGGAATGAAAAACTACTCCGACAAAGAGAAATGTTAAAATACGGTAAAAACGATTCCAACTTTTGTGTTTTCAGATAGGTCCATTATCACTTGGCGAGAAAAGCTTTAAAAGACTTAAGAATTATTACAGCCTCTACATGGTAATAATCATAGGGTAGGCTATAGTTTAAAAATGAAAACCATACTGATAAGAGGAAGCAGCTAATGTATAGGGTATTTAGTGTACATAAAACCTACAGCTGTAACGTTGTAGATCATGAAGATATTACTTCGTATAAATCCGTATTAAATATATAATCAAAGAGAAGTCTTAGGTCTTGCAACAAAATAAAACTTCAGAATTTATGATCTGAAAAAGAAATACTATACACGACTTCAAATAAAACATGTTTATAAAAATATGTAAGCTATTCATAAGGTTTATACAAAATACGAATCCTCTTATTTCCATTTCTACAGTCATATAGCAGCGCCTCTACATAGAATAACTGTTGCAATAGAATAACATTCTGCACTTCGCTTTATAATGGAGGAGAGAACACGCTTCTAGGAGTTAATCCTTACTTTATAGAGGGAGCCACCGTTTTATATAGGACACATGAATAGAGATTATCATATTTGCATCAGAAAAAGTCTTGTATGTCAGTTTAACAACAATATGCACAAAATAACTTTGCATCTGTTTTAGGAATAAAGTTCCATATGTCTGTCTTTTATGTAACTATAATTCAAACATCTCATTCACTAGTAATATTTCTATGCTATTGTTATTATGCACAACTCTTGTGTTATGAACTAAGGTTTCTCATACTGCACAATAGATGTATAAAAATAAACAAGAACATATTTGATTTATTTATTAATATTTCCCTTTGGTGTAGTTAAGGCCTTAAGGCCATGTCTTCCACTAAACAGAGGTGGATCATTCAAACATATCCAAATAATCTAATTAAAAATATATAGGCGAAACATACTCTTTTCAAAACAGAGGAACACTATGAAATACATTAATATTTTTTTATTGAACAAAAGTAAAGGTATGAAAATTAAGAAATACATTATTTACGACACTATTTTACATCATGTAATGAAAAACAAAGGAACAATAATTTTAATGCAAATAAACGACTTTGCATGAAAATATCACCATAATCTCACAATTAGGGTTTGTGGAACTCCAGGTCGGTTTCTCATCTTTCTATCTAGTGTTCTGAATTAGGACTACGAATGTTTAAAATGCTTATCTTTAGGTAAAATCTGTGTTCCAATTTACATGCTGTCCAATTTTCAGCATTACAGGTTTAAAAATTATCACTTAAACATTTTTTTTACAAGTGTTTCTCTAATTCTTTTGAACAGCGTATTATTATATTACTTACTTATTCACTAACAATAGACAATGCCCAAGCAAGTTAAAGGAATATTACCTATTTTATGGAACCCGGAGGTTCATTGCCGCCATTCAACCCTATTCTGTGCTAACTCCATTTAACCATCCCTCGCAATTCCAACTTCCCTTAAATCAATTTTAATGTTGTCCTCCAACTTACGTCTAGGTCTTTCAAGTGGTCTCTCCCCTTTGAGTCTCCCACTCAGCATTATTGAAATATCTTTCCTCCCCATGCGCGCAACATGTCCAGACCATTCCATCCTCCATTATTTAATTACCCGTATTATATTATAGTACAAGTTTTTTCCAGTCCCCGTTTTCATCGCTCTTAGGTCCAAATATTTTCTTAAGCACCATGTTTTCGAACACTTTCAGATTATAATAAAATCTTCTTGGCTTCCGGGTATCTGCCGCGTCATACTTGAGAAATCTGCCGACGTTTCGACCATCTTGCCGTGGTCTTTATCAAGGCTACTGCAGCTCGCACCAAAAGTCTCCTGTATATATAGGGGCAGTGAATATTACCTTTCCTGGATGTACTGGTCATCAAGAAACTAAATAGTGGCTACTTAGATCACACTGTCTACAGAAAACCAACTCATACAGACAGGTACCTAAATTGGAACTCTCATCACCCACCTGCGACGAAGAGAGGCATCATTAAGACACTGGCTACCAGGGCGGTAAACTTATGCAAAGCACCATACCAACGGCATGAACTCTCTCATTTGTCTGAGGCCCTGCAGAAAAACGGGTTCCCGAAGGATACAGTCTCACGAGCTGTAAGAGAAGTGACCAATAAACGAGTGGCCCTTAAAAGGACCGTTCAGTCCACAGAGAAGCCCAAGACGGCATATCTTCCATACGTACAAGGAACCACAGACAAGATCAAACGGTTGCTAAGATCACACAGTATAAAGACCATCTTCTACTCTACAAACAGTATTGGCAACTTAATCAGAAAAGAGAAAGACCGCTTGCCACCATTACAAAGACCTGGAGTTTACGCCATTCCTTGCAGCTGCCAACGTAAGTACATTGGAGAGACCGGTCGAACGGTAGGAGAGAGATTAAAAGAACACATAAGAGCGATGAAGGCTCTCCAAACAGAGAAGTCGGCGGTAGTTGAACATTCTGAAGACACGAAACATGCCATTGAGTTCGACAAAACTAAGATTCTAGCCACGGTTACATACAGGACTCACAGAAAAATAAGGGAGGCCATAGAGATCACCAAGCATCCGAACAACATCAACCGGGATGAAGGCCTGAAATTATCTAGGATATGGACCCAACATCTGCGTCCTGCTAGTAATAATTGTGCCTAAAAAGGACCGTTTTTCCTTCCATGTGTTTGAACCAATCACAACAGAGCATTGGATAGTGAGATGTGATTGGCCGGGAAGGAAATATTCACTGCCCCTATATATACAGGAGACTTTTGGTGCGAGCTGCAGTAGCCTTGATAAAGACCACGGCAAGATGGTCGAAACGTCGGCAGATTTCTCAAGTATGACGCGGCAGATACCCGGAAGCCAAGAAGATTTTATTGTGAACTCGGGCCGCGGAAGCCTACGATCTTATATTACTTTCAGATTATGTTATTAAAAATTAAAAATAAAGATAGCAATTTAACCTTCCTAGTACCATTGGGGTCAATATGACCCGAAAACACTTTTGAAATAAATACCTTCGCTAGTGTTAAAACTATAATTTTCAAAATCTATGATTTTTCACTCGAGTAATCTGTATTAAATGACGATTTATTCATTTTTATTTTTTCAACACATCTAAATGTATTAATTGTTTTTGCTCTGAATTCGAATTTTTACATAATGTAAAAATGCTTATATACATACCGTATTTTACGGACTATAAGACGTTCCGGACCACAAGACGCACCTTGGTTTTAGGATGGACATTTAAAGGAAAAGAAATTTAATGTGATTCTAAACTAAAATTTTCAAAAGGGAATAATATACTTCATTGCATAAACAAATTATAACCTTGTTCAATGGAATCAGTGTAAATCACTACTATCTTAAAACCTGCGTTGTACGAAGATCTCTTTTGTACAGGTGGAATCGCGTAAATTTTAACATTTGAACTGATTTCTTATAAAATACTGAAAATACTTTTACACCCTCTAACCCTCAATTCAGTATATGGTAAGTGTAACGCGACAAGGCTGTTTAGAGGACATTGCCTTCATTTAACCACCCGGCAGAGACAACTCCTTTTATATAAAAGTACTCAACATTTCTTTTTTTCTGTGCCAACATTTGTAAATATCTTAACGTGTACAACACCTTCTTTATAACCATAAATTTAATCCTTACCATAATTTAAATTTTTTACTGTACTTCGGACCCTTAGACGCACCCAACATTCAAGGCTCTGTTTTCAAAGTAAAAAAGTGCGTCTTACGGTCCGTAAAATACAGTAATTATCCTGTTTTCAGAGTATATGCTGCCAATAGATCCCATATAAATTACTTGGATATTTATGACCCCAATGGTCTGTGTAACAAAGGTAACATGATAGTATTATTGTTAAATTTAAATATAAAAATACAATTTTTTTAATATACTAGGATAATGAATTTTTCACGCCCATTATAATTTTTGCCGTCATATTCATTGAGTAAATTGTCTAACATTGTAAGTTTAATTCAAATAATATAATTAACTTACTGTAAAAGTTATTATTTTTACTTTACAATTTTGTATCATATTCTTATATCGTAATTTTTTATATATTCTAATCTAAAGCACTGTAAGTTCACTTAATTCGATAATTTATTTTAAATATTAAGTTTTTTTTTCAGCACAATTAGGCACTTTATCTCTTGGTTATTAAGTTGTATATTCTCTTGGTTTTATTTGTAAGAATTGTATTGTTTTATTCTCTGGTAGAATAATTAAATAAACTATTCGATAAAATCACCCCTTCTTCGATTATCTCAATTTTATGATCTCAATACACACCGGTATCTACATTCTTTAACCAATTTTGCACACAGATCCTCTTCAATCCTTATTTTTAAAAATGTATGCAACAAAAGTCTAAGAAACTATCCCTTTTCTTTTTATCTCCTATTATGTCATCTCTGTACGTATCTACATGCTTTGACCGAATCTGACAGACAGACCCTCGGGAACCAGGCCTCGGGTATCTACGCAACATACGTCTACATACACCAGTATGTACTGTATATGTTTTCAAAGCCTCGATCCCATCTAAAGCTGAAGATAAGATATACCTAAACTTAAAATTGTATGCAGACTTTCCATCCATTTACTTTAGGCCTAATGAGTAGTAGAATGTCAAATAGTAAGTAAAGTTTGTGTTATTTAATTTTAAAATAAATAAATGCCCAGTTCAGGTACTTATTTCCTGGAAGTATCCCAATAATACTGATTTAGTACCTTTCTTAACCTATATTTCATATTAACTTAAGTCGTAAAAGACACAATGAGAAACAGCATGTAGCCAATGAAAAAGAACTTATATTGCTATAAAATTATAAAATTTTCTCCTGGAGCCTAATATTACTTTGTGTAATGTTACTATTATGATTAATATGTCTGTAGATGTAACAAAAGAAAAAATATTTTCAAAATATAAACTGTTATTAAATAACAGCATTACAAATAGCTGATAACTTATTTTAATTTTCTACTTTTAATTCACATACATGTGAAGTTTTCTTTAACCACTACTATAATTTCAACTACTGTTAGGCTAAACATCATATTTATAAAAAGTTTCTTTCACTACCAACATGACTTGTTCAAACAACTTCCAGTATATATTTACTTTGCAGTCAATACAACCTACTGGCATAATTGAAATGTAAACAAATATTTCTGACACTTGCAGAATCGTCTCTTTACACATTCGTGCAAACGGGATTCATAGAGATGACTCGTTTGAACGCTTCGATAACTCTTTTTTGCTTGTATGATTCCATCCCATTCGAAGAAGTAAAGTCTGAAGAGAATAAAAAGGGCTTTAACGGTGAGTAAAAGAATCCAGTTACAGAAGCCAGACTGCCTCTACACATGTAAGACATGAGGACTGTAACGGTTCGCGGGTTACGAAACCAATTACAGCCACGGTTTCGCTACAGTCAGAGCAGAGATTATCTTCAGTATCAACAGGGGCAAAATCTGGGTATTTATAGTTCTTAGAAACAGTCTACTTTATATTCAGATGCAATCGAAACTCACTGGTTAACTGGTAAGAGTGTTGTTTATTTTACTATAATTACAGAACAGTAAATAGGCTTTTGCAGAATATTCGTCGTATGTGAACTTTGACTTCAGATGAGTGGATCTCGTTATTAAGGTGTCTTTCTCCCTAACCTCGCGTATTCACTAGAATACCTTGTAAAGTCGTTGATTCACTGGTACTTACAGTTTGATACACACTGAATTTAAGTTGGTACTCAGCTATAATTAAGCCGTACCTCAAACCTGAATATATTCGTAGATTTAAATAATACTGCAGTAAATGATACTTAAATCATTTACTGACCGAAGAATATTAATAGCTTCCCGACTTCTACTAAGTCGGAAGCTGGATGCTGAGAAGATCGCTCCGCTCACTCAGAGCGTAGACGAGAGAGTGTCGATACCATTTTCTGCGTGTCCCCACTTCTCATCGTTCAAAGTCCAATACGCCTTGTATTTCTTTTAACCTCTAATAGCTATGTTTACATCAAATTACATTGTGTTTCCGAATCTTCGGATACAAACCCTTATTTCATTGGCTATGCTCCTTACCCAGCATAGACGCTAATACACGTGGATGGCAGTGCTTGCCCACGCTGTCAGTAATAAGAAATGATGCTAGATTCCCCGAAGCGCTATAGAGTAAGAACTTTCCCACTTACTAAGTCTTTAAATTTCAATAGAGTCAGTAAGCTCTTCTTTCTCTGCGTTTTTAGTTCAATAGCAGTGAGTTTCGTGATGAATGACTGTCTCCTACACCCCACTGAGATCCTTTAGTTTAGTTCTTAAGTCTATTCTTACGTTCCGGGAAATCCGTCTCGTTTCAATATTCACACAAGTCCAGCCGGAATATAATATTGCAAATATTATGTTCTTATTCCATTTCTGCTGTAACTTGTTCAGATAATTTTAGTGAATTTGACTTATTCCTATAATGTTATTAGAAATGCAAAGCCATAATTGATTAATATTTATCTTATTATTCTAATTAATAAGTTTATATAATAAACTTATTTTGTTCATTATAATGATATGGGCGGAGTAATTCAATTGCAAAGTAGCAATCGTCTCACATGCCCAAGAGAATTCTACGAAAATTTATGTTTTGTATTCAAAATTTCAAATTTACGGAGTAATTCTGTTTTACTCCTGACATGAAGTGCTTAGTGTGACGTAAGTGAGCGGAGTTTGTTATGGATCCCAGTACAATGACCTTCGTGCTAACTCGTATTCTATAACATGGAATATTTTCCAACCTTCTCACAGTACAATTATTTGTTTTGATGAGTGAATGACATTTCCTATACCTGGCACAACTGCTTCATTCATACTTCACATACTACAATATTTTCTTACTCTCTCACACACCACACCCTTCGCACACGGTAGGCTATCTTAGATCACGACCACAGATACCTCACCTCATCAGGTAATAATGAAACATTAATACAAAACCTAATTTACCCTATGAATACAAACACTTGAAAACACTTACTAAATATATTCTAACCTAGATAAAAGCGCGACCGGATATATTTGGTACAACGTCCAGATTAAAAAGAGATAACAACAATAAAAGATCGACGGATTTAAGTGTCGAGGTCCATATTACAATTAAATAACAACAATATAATCGGCATAGGATATATTTTATGCACGTCCAAAGAATTTCACATTTTAGAGGTTATATTGAAAGCCTACATTTCGCTACATATTTGCTCCGCGGACATGTATACTTACAATAATAATACCCTCAGTTTCAGTGCCTTAATTCTAGTGAAATGACTCAAGCCTACTCCAATGTTGTTTCACCTCTTTAAATGATTACTCTTTGTATGGCCTCACAAATGAAAGATTGTACCGTCCCACTACTTTATTAGTTTTAGGATCAGTCACTCCATAGCGAATTCCAATAAAAATGTTAGTCACTATAAATGGTCCTCTATTACAATAACTCGAGACGAGACATTCTTTTATTTACTGCATTCGACAGATTCTTTTTCCCTCTTTTTCTTTTTCTTTTTATGTTTGTGGTAGTGATGTTTAGGTTTCTTTTGTGGATCCTTAATAGGCGTGGTGCTGCCCAATTTACTCCTTAAAATTCCTAAGATCTCAGATTCTCGCAATTTTTCAGTACCTTCTTCCCCGTTCTCCTCACTATAATTTCCCTGATCACGGACATCTGTCTCATACATGTTTATCTCATAACTCGCTCCTACTTCGTATACTTTCTCTACAAATGTATTATTAAATTCATCAATTTCCGTGCGTTTCTGATACTGATCTGGCGTTCCGCCATTCTGATTCTCAACATTATTGCTTGGGCTCGATAGGCCTACCTTCTGCATAATTGAAAATTCCTCCCCTTCATTATCTAATTGCACAGTTGATAAACTTTCAATAATAGAGCATTCGTCTTGGAAAGCTAATTCCCGTTCGGAGCATGTATGATGATCTGTTGCATGAGTCGTGAGAAACGGAATTTCAGTACTTTTACTTCCATCTACGAGAACTTGTATCTTTAAATTTCCTATATTTGCTTCAATCTGCGGTGGACATAAAATTTGTTGGTTTGACTTTTTATTCAAATCATAAGACACTTCTACCGTATTTATATTATTTCTGTTTGTTTGGAGAGTGTCCCCTGAGGTCACTGGGCACGATTTAGATGAGATATGACCTCTTACCGCATCTATACTGAGTTTAAAGCCTCTGGCTGACATCTGTCATTTCCTACACCTGCTGTGTCGGCTTGAGAGTGATGAAATGCACTCACACTAGGATCTAATCTTTGTTGTGAATCTGGCACGTGGCGACAATTATCCGTCCCGTTATTTTGATGAGGAATGTACCGACCGTCTTGTAACTGTCCATATCGGTAAACTTGATCTACATTTCCTCTCTCTTGTTCCTGGAAGGCTATGTGATTTATTCCCACGCTTTGAGGTCGTGACCTATTTCTGTCATCAGTGTGATTATTGTTGGCGTTACGTAAACCATTATTATTATTCTGGTTTTCTCTATAACTATTATTATTTACCCCCTCATTCCTTCCATTTCCGTAATTAGAATTATTCTGATTTCTTCCGTTATTAGTCCACGGCTTATTTCCCCTGGCATCCTGATAACCTTGTGTAGGCCTACCATTACTATCATTATAATTCTCATTATTTCGGCTGGCACCTGCGTACTGTGCTTGATTTCCTCCACGGTTTTGAGGATTATGGTACCGCTGATAACTATGAAATTTCTTTATGGCTCTCTCGCCCTCCTCAAATTCCGTTAACAAGCTAAGCATCTGCGAGTAAGATTGTGGTCTTGCCACAGTTAACAATTTATGAATATCTGGACCGAAGTGTTTCATTGAAATTTGGATGACCTCTTTTTCGGAAACTATATTTAGCGACTTGGCTAATTTTATGAGTCTTACGAAATGTTCAGTACACGACATTTTCCCTTGTTCATTATAGTGCCCTGAATATAATTCAGTCCTAGCTTCACTCTGACGCGAATCGCTCCAATATTTATCCATAAATAACTTTTTGAATTCTTGGTACCCAGTTCCTTCTCTCATTACAACCGGCATCCAGTCTTTGCAACTACCTCCAAGCGACCTCTGAACAACTAATATCTTAAATTCTTCTCGAATGCCTTTAACTTTAAAGTATGTCTCTAGCTCCCTTATAAATTCATGAGGATTAGCATTTTTCTCATCATTATAATAAGGCAAAGGCCAGTCTAAGTCCGCGATTTTATTTACATGAGTATTATTATAACCAGTTACTGGGATAACAACATTGTCGTGTAGGCCTAGGTCACCTCGCGAATTTTCTGATTCTAGGCTTATGCTCGGAGTCCTCGGTTCACCATCTTGACTCCCGTGTGGGTGGTTATTTTCCCCATTCGAACAATGAATTAATTGTGAACAAACCCCTCTACCATTAGCCTGAATTCCGGTACAAGAAATGTCATTACTCATCCTACTTAGTTTATCAGCATGATCACTAACCTCTTTAGTCACATTATTCTGTACTGCAACTATTTTGTTTAGTTCAGTTTTAATGTCATTAACCTGCCCTTGAATATTAGTACTTATTACCCCCATATCCACTGACAAAGCTTGAACTAATTTATCCTCCAAGTTTTTATTCTGAGTTCTTATATCCTGCTCTATTTTCTGTTCCAACTGTTTCTTATTTTCCTCGACTTTGTTTTGCACGTGGTCGATCCTTTTAGTTAATTTTACAGTTGTTACTTTACATTCGTCTGAGAGTTTATTTACCCTATCCTCATTTTTCTTTGATTTGTCAGATATTTGATCAATCATTAACCTCATCTCACTGGTACTCCTATCCAATTTTTCCCCTATCTTTCTAATTTCCTCTTTTGAACTCTTATCAATCTTTTCAGCTAATTTGCTGCTATTTTCCTCTAATTTTTGACTTAATATTTCATCCCTTTTTTGATTCTGTATTTGTATATCAATTATGAAGTGCTTCATCCATGAAGGCGGTCCCTCATCTACTTGGTTTGACATTGTATTTTCACAAGGCCTATCTTCCTGAACTAATGAAATCTCTGGTTCCCTCTCCTCACTAGTCTCCTGATTAATTACTAGGCTTTCGTTATCTAATAGCATTTCAGATTCATTACTATTAATTTCCTGGTTATCTACTACAATTTCGTTCCCTTGGATTTGATCTATCTCACTATTAGTTAGCACATCTTGACTGTTATTCATTTCCTCAGTTTCCATATTTGAAATTACGGCTTTTCCGTTCCTTAACGTCATCATTTCTACACAACCCTAGCTTTATTTATTGCACTGGGATCACTCAATATATAAAAAACATGCTCACTCACCTTTACATACATATAAATCATACCCTTCACAAAACACAAAATACATATAATACCCTCTTATAGCTAGCAATAATACCCTCTTATAAACTATATTTTTACAAGGCTTTTTACTGCTGCTCCGGTATTCTATCTTCGGTCTGCCCACTCCTGATTCTTCTTACTCGGATCTTGACTTTATCTATCCCGTTAATCGTTGCAATGTCTGTAGTCTCTACTTAATGATGTGTGTAACAGTTATTGTTTTACTTTAAAATATTCTGAGTCAACACAATTTAGCTTCGAGCCTTTTCAAGCCCCACAGATTGGGTAAGCCACGTATGTAACGGTTCGCGGGTTACGAAACCAATTACAGCCACGGTTTCGCTACAGTCAGAGCAGAGATTATCTTCAGTATCAACAGGGGCAAAATCTGGGTATTTATAGTTCTTAGAAACAGTCTACTTTATATTCAGATGCAATCGAAACTCACTGGTTAACTGGTAAGAGTGTTGTTTATTTTACTATAATTACAGAACAGTAAATAGGCTTTTGCAGAATATTCGTCGTATGTGAACTTTGACTTCAGATGAGTGGATCTCGTTATTAAGGTGTCTTTCTCCCTAACCTCGCGTATTCACTAGAATACCTTGTAAAGTCGTTGATTCACTGGTACTTACAGTTTGATACACACTGAATTTAAGTTGGTACTCAGCTATAATTAAGCCGTACCTCAAACCTGAATATATTCGTAGATTTAAATAATACTGCAGTAAATGATACTTAAATCATTTACTGACCGAAGAATATTAATAGCTTCCCGACTTCTACTAAGTCGGAAGCTGGATGCTGAGAAGATCGCTCCGCTCACTCAGAGCGTAGACGAGAGAGTGTCGATACCATTTTCTGCGTGTCCCCACTTCTCATCGTTCAAAGTCCAATACGCCTTGTATTTCTTTTAACCTCTAATAGCTATGTTTACATCAAATTACATTGTGTTTCCGAATCTTCGGATACAAACCCTTATTTCATTGGCTATGCTCCTTACCCAGCATAGACGCTAATACACGTGGATGGCAGTGCTTGCCCACGCTGTCAGTAATAAGAAATGATGCTAGATTCCCCGAAGCGCTATAGAGTAAGAACTTTCCCACTTACTAAGTCTTTAAATTTCAATAGAGTCAGTAAGCTCTTCTTTCTCTGCGTTTTTAGTTCAATAGCAGTGAGTTTCGTGATGAATGACTGTCTCCTACACCCCACTGAGATCCTTTAGTTTAGTTCTTAAGTCTATTCTTACGTTCCGGGAAATCCGTCTCGTTTCAATATTCACACAAGTCCAGCCGGAATATAATATTGCAAATATTATGTTCTTATTCCATTTCTGCTGTAACTTGTTCAGATAATTTTAGTGAATTTGACTTATTCCTATAATCTATATTATGTTAGGGTGTGCAGAAGTAAAATTCGACACACTCTCATTATGCGTCTAATTTCGTTCGAAGGCTATAATCTAGATGGCTGTAGTTTCTTTAATGAGATCTCAAATCCTAGAACCGGAACACGGCCAAAAGTCCTCCTAGATGGGAACTTGTGGATGAATTTCAATCAAAATCTATATCCCTCCGTAGTTATTGATCCATCGAACCTCAGATTCTTAGATCAGCACTCTAAAGATCTATCTTTATTATTAAGCGTTTTAACGATCTTGAAGACTGACAATTATTTGTATCAACATTTCGAAGTCCTTTCAGGAGGATATGTGCTGAAGATATATTTTTGCAAAAGGAAATTCGTCACCCGTTCCTAACGTCACAGTAACCTTCTTGTCGAAGAGGCCTGGAATCAAGAAAATCACTCCGCTAAAGACAATTCGAAAGTGTTATTTTCTTTACTAATCCCACAAGAATCTGCACTAGATTAAATACTCTGTACAAACAGTAATTATGGAACGAAAAATTAATTTCTGTTTAAATAATGCAGACCAGCTTTTGTCAGTTCTAAACTATTCTGCCGAAAATATAACCGATTATTCTTCACGCCTTTCATTCCTATATTTTTGTTATCTCCTTAATCGAATTGCATTTACATCTAAAAATATTTTGAAAAATTTAGCACCACTACAATATTGTTCACTGGGGGATTGAAAAGTTTGATGAACCGCATGGATAATTTGGGCAACCCTGGTGGAACATAATGGTCCGGTGAACCGGTAATGGTGACTCACAAGGGGGAGTTTCATCATGTGATTGACAGTGCATATATAGCCCGCATAAATTCCATGCTCATTGGAACTAATGACATATTTAACTGTAGCGGGGTAAAATTGTAAATTACGATGTGTGCATTATTTTGGAGGGCGCTGGAGATCATTAGTCACACATCATCAATTGGAACAGAAGCGCTATAACCAGCGTCCCGTATTATCTGTCCACTCTCATAACATTTTCCAGTCTTGTGAAAGAAAATAGTGTGTCAACTTATAGGCCTAATACTTCCTTAGGAGGCAACCAGTGGTCGTATTATGATGGAGCCACAGTGAAATTATATTTGTTCACAGAAGGTGGTGTCTTATATTGTTTAAACAATGAAAAACCCTCTGATCTGCAAAACCTGATAGCTAATCATGTTAAAAGTGTTAGGGGCTTGCAGATATATGAAACAATGCATACTTTCTTTGAATTACGTTTATTATAATTAGGGCCCAGATTTTAAGTTTTTATAAACCCTGTTTAGTTTTTAAACATGTTAAAATAGTTTTATGTTAGTTTCTTTACAATTTTTAGACAATTTAATAAGTACAATAAACAAATTGAAACAAATGTCATAATCAGGGCCCGGATTCTGATGACCTAAAATTGTTTGAAAAATGACCTATAAAATGACCCTAAATTTTAGAGAAAATGACTTAATAATGATAAAAAATGACATAAAAACTGACATTTTATTTATAAAAAATTATTATTGTACATACAAAGTTATAGACTAGTTTGTACTTTTGTAAAAACTGTAAATAACTGTAATGTTGTGAATGTCCTTTTCTCATGGAAATTTATACTGGCACTGAGGAACTGGTGAGTCAAAATTCGGCATTTCCTTTTGTGATCTGCGGATTATATTGTTGTTCAATTGAGGGAAAACAGTAGTTTGCACTCTCAAATCCAAGCAGGTGGTAGACTCTGGTGCCAAGTCAATCTAATAACAATAATAATATAATAAAAAATTTTGGCGTTTCTTTGATTCTCATTTCCGACTGAGACATGATAACACTTAACTCCGAATTTTTCCTTCTTGCATTAAACAAACAATACTTCAGCGACGAAAAAAAGTTAATACACTCTATATAAATACATGAAAATGACTAAATAAGGAAGAAAATGACACGAAAATTACAAAATAATGTCCTAAAATTGAAATAAATGCCCTAAAAATATAAAATTGCATAAAATGACAAAAATGACCTAATAAAAATGTATTTCTACAATCTAGAGAACATGATTAAGATTTATCTACAAGTTGGCAATAAAAAGATGACATGTCAATAGAATCCGGCCCCTGGTAATAATAATTTTTGTTAACTTAGAATTTCCATGGCTCTGAACCACAAAACTATAGAAACACTTTTTGCTTTTTTCCAACAATTTATAATTTATAGAACACGATCTCTTTAAAATTGCCCCTGTCATTTTCAACTCCACCACATAAATCAACAATAGCGATTTAGGTTTACTAACGATTTCTTTTACCGAGACAATGGGGTACAAAACGACAAAATTACAAAATTTCATGTTATATTTTATCTTACAAAATAATATACTGGCAACATTGAGCAAAATGCAAAATATAGGCAGACATTTAAAAAGTAATTTTTAGTACAAGAATAATTAGATTAATTATTATTATTGTTATTTTATCGTATTTCACCTCAAAAGTATTTTTAGCCAATTTTAGTTTGTAACGTCGTATTTAGCCGTTTTTAGGTTTTGAAAGATTGGACTATGTGACTGCCTTCACAATCAAACGCGTAATTATGTAAAAATATCACAGTTAGCTAGCAAAGAACAAAATAGTTTAAAACCTAATAATCCGGGACCTATACGCTTACAGTATAATTCTTTTAAAAATTGTATATTTCTGGATATTTTAAGGGTCACCAGTATCTCCTCCCATTAGAGGGTTGGTAATGTTTATGTTTTGTTTTCCAACTAACCTGTAATTAACTAAATTATTAGGGTATCATGTTCACTTCTTAACTCTAATTTCAATAATATAATATTAACTTGTACGTCTACCTCTCACGCAGCGGGCCCTGTTCAAATCCTGGTTGGGACAAGTTACATTGGTGGGTTTTTTCAGGGGGTTTTCCTCACCTATAAGACGAATGTCTGGTAACTTTAGGCCCTTGTGGTCCCCGGATATTGTGTGGCCCGCATTATCATCTTATCCCATCTTCGCCTTGTTCGGAGTGTGTGAGTAAATGATGTGTCTCGTCCTATGTGTTCGTGTTGTCTCGGAGTTGGGCTGATCACTCATTCGGGGAGACCCTCCATGTCCTTGTCTGGTTAAAAAGAAGTATATATGTGATCCATAGAAACTCCCTCCCACGACGGGTTACGATCCTCTAAGGACCAGGGGGCGTTGTCCGCGTAAATGTACCTACAAGGGGGAGGTAAAACTCAGGAAACAAGAAGAATATTAAGTTGTAGGCTACCCAATTCTTTATATTTGATTCTAACCAAATGAATCAAATCAAATCAAATGACCAGTTGTGGCGTGATTGCTTGCTTTTCTCTGAATTAAAGATCGTAGGCCAAACCAATCTTAACGTGACAGATTTTTTAGAAAATCATTATAGCCATGGTTTTAGAGCCTGAGATATCAGGTTTGTTAAAGAGCCTACAGTCTAAATATACAATAGGTTTGTTCGCAAAGTAAATCCCTAACTATCACGGACCACGACGCATGCGCACATTGTCGGTCTTGCTGCGCAACGTATGCGCACACTGTCATATATCAGCATATTAAAAATGTGCGCATGCGTCGCGGTACATGACAGTACATGATTTAGCTTTACGAACATACCTATTATAATACATTTGTTGTATTTTTAAACACTTCCTTCATGTCACACTGGCCTTGGTATTAAGATATAGGCTACCGGTAAATTGTAAGTAAGATAACATGGATCGTCAGATACTGACAGATGATGCCATAGAATTCGATCTTATTCCACCCTAGATAAACTTTGTACAGCCCTGTAATGAAAAGTTTCAAAGCACTTCTGCAGCGCTCTCAAGCGTCTGTGTCTATAATTACTCACTGTTACGTGCAGATGCCCCTTCATTGTCTATATTTATCCTTGTGAAAATTTTCTATAATTTCACTTAGATTCTGTAATGGCCTTTATCTGACTTTCATCTTGCTCATCTTCTTACCGTATCGACCTTCTTCCTATTCCATCTCCATTTTCCTTTTCACTTTCTGGTTTAATTATCTCCGCGAGTACTGAGACCATTCTTCTCGTAAAAATCCATTCCGTTAACTCCCTTCTACGTATAAATATCTTTTTTCTCTCATAAATCTTTAAGCAGCGGCTGTATTCGCTTTAATTTAATTTTTCATCATACTTCATTAAATTCACCATTTCATGTCCAACTTTATATAGGTCTATTAACATTTATGTCTTGTATAAGAGGTCAAAATAACGATCCAAAAGAGTTAAACGAATATAGTAGAACCTGTGTTATCCGAAACACTTTTAACCGAAATACCGTTTAACCGAAACGAAAAAAGTTTCTTATGATATACTGTGTATGTAGGTCGTGTTTCAAACACTTGGGCTACCACACAGATATGGAATTCTTTGACAGGAGAGATAAATCTCCATATTCCCCTCATCAACTTGTTTGTATGAATAGTAAGCGAATGAGGAAAGAAATGTCCCAAGGATGAGTAACGGAATGCGAGGGCTCTGACCTTGTCCTACTCCATCCTTTATCTATTGTAAAGGTACATGCCAACTCTGTTTGTTTCTTTTATTAGTTCACATCGGTTATTACTAGTACTTGCCCGTACGGTGGTGATTGGTCATTTTTTGTAAACTGTTTTTTATCGGTTTTTATTGTGCGTCATATAAACATAGCAAAAAAGTTCGTATTAAGGATGGTTTTATTAAATTACTTTAACTTTGTATTGCCTTCATTTACTTTCGCCTAAAACTCGAAAAAAGTTATCATTGACCTCTAAAAATTACATTTTTAATTATTATGCGAAATTTCAGTTATCCAAAATCACCTTCCCTCTTCAGCTTAACAGAGGTTCTACTTGAATAAATAAAACGAAACACAAAGAGTTCATAATAAGAATTTCTTTATTTAAAGAAATCCTCATGATATAACTTTACTGAGACACGTTGGCCCATGGCATGAAATCGAAAGATACATGTAGGCCTACATAAGTTCAATATCCCTATGTACTACATGGATGTTATCTCTAATGACTGTGATGTGAACAAAGGCATACCCAGTAATGGATGGTATAGAGCGAGGGAGAGAGAACTGAATATAAAGGGAGGGATTGTAACTGCAGTGACAGAGGCAGGCAGAGAGAACGAGAGAGAGAGAGAGTGAGGAATTGGAACAGGGGGGTTTGAGGATGTGAGCACGAGAGAGAGTAAAACTGGGAGAGGGACAGAGATACAGGGCCTCATCAAAACTCGATTTTATTGGAGCTTGGAGGTGTGTAAAGTGGCTACGTCCTTTGAAGAACAATTGAATTAGCTGTAGGATTCGCAGCACACTCTCGTACTAGAGCAGTAACCACCCATTTCATTGTGAATGAAAAGACTTGTAGAAGAGAGAGTTAAAATGGCTTGTCCAACGATGTAAAAATTTCGAAAAATGTCAAAGCGAGTAACTTTTTCTCCCCTTGACTTTGTCTCCTCATCTAATTTTGAAAAGCATTAGACACACGACCCTTAATGTAATTGATCTCAAACAAAATTACGAAGGGAAAGAGCACTGCAAAATGTTAATGGAAGCATAACAGTTTCAGTTAAGGACAAATTGAACTGATACACTCAGACTTAAAATGATGATGCACTATTTTGGGCCAGAGCAAATTGGCGTGTATAACAAACCGTAAAAAAGTTTCGAAATGTGTGGGGTTTTCCTACGTGAAAGACCTTTAGTCACAAGGGAAATAAAACTATTGTTAGAGATGCCAAGTTAAATCATTTTATTCCCTAAAGAGACTGCATCTGGGCAAAATTGTGTTCGTTCCTCTCTTCGAGTTTTCTGTACACGTAAGGTTAAACCCTCATCAGTATTTATCATAATAGTCAAACCAGTTCCAGTTCTTTTGTGCCAATCATATAAGAGCCTCACATAAATTGCGGAAATTGTTGCTTAAAACGTCACTTTCGTTAATGAAAAGAATGTAGAATCCAACTGGTTTAAAAGATCTAGTGGATTTTACATTAATATCAATGAAATAAAGAAGTTTCAGCCTATATGGCTAAGTTAAGAACAAGAAAAAGTAATAAAATAGGCTTATTCAGGTAACTGCGGTATTTTGGTAAATTTTTATTTCTTAGGGCGCTAAGAACTGAACATTATCCTTTCCGCTCAATCTGGTATCACCTGAATATCCTTTTTGCGCTACTGTAGGCTAGGCTCAATATGGCCCTTGATGACTGCAGCTTTAAGAGTTCTATATTAATACAGGTCGTGTGGACCTATTTTCCATATATTGTCTACTTATTTGCAATATGGAAATATTGAAGAGTGGAATTAGGTTCAGACATTCGCTTTTGCGAGTGATGAAACACCGAAAAAAAGCAAGCCTAAATTCGTTGATTCTTTGACATTATCGTCAACCCATTCGATATCATAGTACACACTATTTTCTTTCTGACTTTGGCCGTCTGTGAACGGCATGGAACCTAAGGCTTTCTTGTAAATATCTTCTTCTTCTTCTTCTCTTCCCCGAACCTCTGCATTATTTCACTTCTGATCTTTTTCTCTTCCTCGTTTCTTTACTTTTTTCTGTTGTGAATCATGTCTGCTACAAGTCCACTTTCCTCAGCATTTTTTTACCTCTTCTATCCACTTCGTAGATATTTTCAGTCCAGGTATATCCTTGAATATCCTCTTAGTCAGCCGGTTCTCATCCATTCTTGCCAGATGTCCGTAGGTTTTCATCCTTAACTTTCGCATGTTGACTGTGATTTTCTCGGTATGCTTATAGAAGTCGTCATTTTTCATGTTCTTCCATGTCCCGTCAGCAATCCTGTGTAGTCCTAGAATTTTTTCAAAATTTTTATCTTTTCTTGGAATTCTTGAAGCTCCCCAAACTATTATAATTATTATTAGTATTATTTTATTTTTAAACTTTAATCATTATCGTCATCAAAACAATTTACTTTTTCTCTTTCTAACAAAACCTATCTTGGTTTTCATTGCTGATTGATATTCTTGTGGAGTAGCGCTGGTTTATACGAAATGTTTATAGTATTTAGTATTACAAGTTCGTAAAATCTTGTTGGAGGATAGCAATACAGAGATGAAAGATCTGCACGTAAGTTAGGCGACGATGCATTTTATGTACAGATTCTCTATTGAGTTAATATACTATGTATAAGTTGAAAATGTGTTTATAAGATTTGTCAAAGGAATACTGACGTGAGATGCAAATAAATTGTAAGCTTCACTTGGAATTGATTTCACGCGGTTGTGCCTATGTCAGCAGAAGTTTGTCTACTCTTGAAGGAGTTGTAGCATCCGATATCTTAATTAAATCATTCGCATGCACCTTGAGAAGAAATTTGAATATCAGCCTATGAAAATGTTTTGCTCGTGCAAAGCATATAGACTTACACCTAAACACCGTTACGCCATCCATTTAAACATCATATATATTAAACAAATATGTGTTTTATTCGATTAATCACAATCTTGTGTCCTAATATTGTCACAACTGGCATAACATTAATATTATTTTTTCTACGTATTATACTATACACACAAGTGGGTCATTATACAGAGCGTTTCAGGTAGCCGCGATGCAGAAAACCACATGATTGACCAACTCGTGCGTGAAACACACTGTATCAGATCTAACGTCAAAGTCGTGCGACAAGTTGTGCCTTTTTCTTTTGTTGGCCCCGCATTCCACCCTCGGATTACCTGAGCCATAGGCTATATCTCCGGTCCAACATAGAACACATGGAAAATGTTTGATAAATTGATTTTGGCATTTTATTCAGTTAATTTTACTCTTTTTCATCTGTCTATTATCGCGGGGGACGTGTCCCGGTCTGGTATTCACCTTATAGAGTGAGGGAAACTCCTCGTATTGTGGATGGTCAGTATCCGAGGAATTGGTAAACGTTACTGATCAAAATCAAATACGCTTATATGAATAGAATAGTCAATATAAACGCCTGAAATTGACCTGCACATGTATAACATCTAAATTTACAAAATGTATACTTTGGATCTTTCACTATGTTAAAATGACCAAAACGTTGTGTATTTTAGCAGTCAATTTCGCAGCATCTTATTATTATTTAGTTATTGCGAAATTGGGAACAGTAATAGATATAATTCCTCTGGCTCAATTTTACAGAATTTTTCTTCCAACAGGCCTATTGTACCAAATTTTGCATTAAATAAAATAATAAGATACTGCAAAATTAGGGCTACTGCGAAAATATGAGCTTTTACTTGCTCCCTTACCTCTAAACGATAAAGACTTAAATAAAAAACACCACACACTGTATAATAAAATAAACGAAATCTATAACATACAGTCAATCTGTAGGAGAAAACAAACAAAAAATATTTATATGTTGGTATCACAATGAAACAATATCCACAATTATACGCTAGGATTTGAAAATGAGCCTGCCAAAAAAAGGTATTTTCTTATTTCATCAGGTGTAGAATCGCACAATTTCTATGAAGCTGTGCTTACACATTTTAAACCTTCACTTAAAGCTCTATGATATATGTAATTAGATGCTAGCAATACAAGTGCCGGTAGTTAATGATTAAATTACAACACTGATGATAAAATAGTCGTATTCCAGCTTCCTGGTAGAGATAACGGTAATGTAATTCTAGCTGCCTGCATTGAAATTGGAGCTACGGCACTCACAACTTAAGTATATACACTGTAGTTTAATTAATACTGAATTACTTTGTTCACGTACTCTATTTGTTTGTCAGGTGCACTCTCTTGCACTGAGAATGCTCTGAACTCCAAAATAAATTGTGTTTACTCTTACATCTTTTTACGTTCTCCAAGTACCCAACTGAATGAAATCCATTTGAGTGACTTCTATGTATCTACTTCCTACTTATCCTTTTAACTGCTGTGGCCGTGACTGTGTGGAAAATTTGCTTAAACGTGCTCACATAGAGTCGCATAATCATTATAAAATATAAGTATACAGTGATGCTTCACGTTAAAAAAGTGCAGATCGTTATCCTTGTGTTACAAACAACAGTCGTAAAACACAGCTATGTTACAGAAAGTTTTCCCAGTGAGTTAAAAACTACCTTCAGCCGTCATAGTGATGGCTACAGCAGTTAAAAGGTTAAAAAGTTTGTAAGGCAATATAATTATAAATTTGTAGCATTCATGGGTTTAGTCTATCCTGATTAATCAATTTCTACATGCAAGATATTAATAGGTAGCGTTAAAACTTGAAGATTAATGTTAATTTATCACTTTCATCAGTTTTATGAATAATACATTGAAAAGTGCATAAGAATCCAGCAAACATCCAAGAACTCTGCTAACAATTTTAATAATTACGAAATTACTGAACTAACATCGTGAAAATTTTGATGGAAGCAGCCTAATATAGGATTTTTCCCATTATTGTGGGCTCTTTAAAATAATAATTCTAGTAACACATTTTGTGCTCCTCTAGACCTTACGCTATAATAGGATTATAAAATGTTATCTAAAAGTGAAAATACTTAGAATTAACAATAATTAACGGATTTTTTTTCATTCATTGATAACATTTCAGCTTACTCTTACGAAGAAAAATATTCTTTAAAATTATGTTTGTAAGAAATAAACTTACTTTTAAGACCTAAGTACTACATATCACTTAACCATGAACATATCAGAAAATAACGTATTGTCGACCTTTACAACTCCATAACATAAACATAACATTATTTATACAAATTACTAGATTCTTCCACGTTCAATGACTATCGCTGCTGACTTACGGATCTGGAGATCTGAATTCGAACATCGGTAGCAATTCTGGCTTTTGTTCAACAAGGTGCCACCAAGATTGAACTTTAAATACGTACAGGCGTGCATGAGGAACGATTTTACGGTAGTTTCTTCCCTTTCATGGGATGTAGCACTACAGACGAGATGAATATATGAAAAAGCAGCTTTCTCACTTTCTTTCTAGTCTGCTAACTTTTCCTAGAAAAGTGGGAAAAGCTATTTTACAAGGTGGATTTCTGACCCTTTCTTAATGTTGTATGTGATAGTTTCGTATTTTGGTTAGGAAACCAGGCAGAAGATTTATCGGTCAGTCAACAGCGACACACCACTAGAAATCGTAATGTATTTCGGATCTGCCAATATTCTATGGATAAAGAGTTGATTCAATTGAAGAAAATTAATAATACGGAAGGACAAATGAATGCCAGCCTGAAGTTAAGAATATAAGTTATTATTAACGATCTGTTTTACTATTTTATTCATTATCTAAAATGGAGTCTACAATGAAACACCTGTATAACAGAAACTGTTCGTAGAATTACGATTATTGTTTTAAGGGAAAATACGAAAGACTATTCAACATGAAGTCATTCAACAGATTTGAAATGACGGCAACCACCATGAAATTGAATAAAAAATTCACCTTATACAACAACTGACATGTTTTCGCAATGAGTATGGGATACTATAAACTAGTCACTTATGAACAAACAGTGGAATATTCTGTTGATGAAACTGAATGAGAAGGACTCTGATTGTCAGGACTAGTACATGCGGCTCAATTACAGCCCTGAATCACAATACTTCACATAAATTAAGAAAAATAATTTTTAATTTAATTTATTGCGTATTTTGAAAATTAATATTTCTGCAAAATATTAACAATCGATTTATTTAACAACCCAATTTATTTTGTCGACAGCTAAACTAGCAATAACAGTGTCTTGCCTGAAAGAACGGTTATGGTGTTTTACATAATCGGAATGCTTTGAGATGATTTTTCGATAATACCTTATTTTTCACAGGTCGATCCCTTTCCATTACCTTAGTCCTACTAAGCTATGTTCCCTCCCACTTTCTATAAAGTTATCTGATAAATTTTTTGGGATGTGTGATCATAGGCCTCATTTTCCTATTATTGAATAACTGTCCACAATTCCTAAGTGGATACCGTGGGGTTGGCGGATTAGGTATATAAGTGTTTGACACGTCCTACAATTTCCGTTGAAATCCGAACCAGGGCAGGGACTATAGTTTCATGTGACTTAGAAGTGAAGGAGGAATATCCGGTTATAATATCCTATCAGATTTGATCGGAATTTGAAACTCGTTCAAATGGCTCCTATTGTCGGTTAAGGGAACACCGAAGTGTTGAGAGTGATTTTCTAAACTATTGGGATTAGAAACTTGAAATTTTGTACACTTGATTTAAACATAAACATATGTTCAAGTTTCAAATTTCATGTTGATATCTCAATTTGTCTTGAGATATAATTAATTTAATTGATTTTTTTTAATCAAAATTGAAATCTATCTCCTCCGACAGATATTAAAAAATGGATCTGAATTTTTTGTGTGAGATTCTATGATGCTTGCTTAACAGATTCAATGATTTAGATTTTTGATATTATTTATACTTTTTGTTTAAAAAAATATTTTACCCAGAGAAATGAAAAGTTGATAAAAAAATTGATATATTTTTATGTTAAATATTTTTTTAAACGAAAAATATAAATAATATCAAAAATCTAAATCATTGAATCGGTTAAGCAAGCATCATAGAATCTCACATAAAAAATTCAGATCCATTTTTTAATATCTGTCGGAGGAGATAGATTTTGAATGTGGCAAATTAACATGAAAATTGAAACTGAGAAAACAAGCGATTAAAGTCTTCACGCACTCAAAGTAAAAAAAATGCATCTTCTGTACCTATAAATAAACCTTAATAATTACAAACTTTATAATTACACTGAACTATCACGAAATATTATTGGAGCCCTAAACAACACTAATATTATAAATTTTATACCTAAAATCGAAAGTGTGTATGTATGTATGTTTGTTCCTTATACAAATCTACATTTCTTTACCAATTTACACGACATTTTGCACACATACCCAGTTAAGCCCGGGAAGTAAAGCTGTCGACATTAAAATTGAAACAAATCAGTCCTTCCCTTGAAAATTATATAATTTCTGTGAATATTCTACTGAAAAAAATGAAATGTTTTGTTCAGTTGACATGGCAACAGTGAATTGTTTACTGTGATTACATAGGGCCTTGGCAACTATATAGCCTAATGCTGGACTTTAACGAATTATGATTACATGTAATATATTGGCAAAATTAATTACTGAAAAATGAATTACACGAAAATAAAGCACAGTGTGATGCAGTCACATAACTTTCTCTACCCTCGACATAAGAAATATTTTCTCACTTCACATTTTGATGTAGAATAAGAGGTCGTATTGCAGGAGCAACTTAAGTGTGTGAGTATGCTATATCAGAAGTCGGTAAATAGTCAGTTATACATAGCTGTAGGCTTTTTATTAGTTGAGATTTATCACAGGCCCTAAGCATGGGATGGAACATTTTGAGTCCTATGCTCGCAGTATATTATGTCCCGGGTTTTAGGGGAGGAAAGTATGAAAGTGATACTGCATTTCTATTTTATTTCAGCTCCGAAACGGTTGTATGGTAACATGAGAATGATAAATAAAATTTTCCGTCAAGTCAATACAATCTTATGTAATTTATGTTTCTTCTTATTTCAACCCCTCCCAGGCATGATGAGTAGAAGCAACGGAATGCAGCATTCGACATCCTCTATGAACCATAAAAAGCTATATCTAGCGTTTTCTGAGGGAATAGTCTGAGTGCCATATGTTGTTCTTCCTCATTTCGAATTCTACATACATTATTATATCAGGACCTAGAGTTTCAACATCGAAAGTCCTCCATAAGTTAATTTCAAATTACAAAATACAAAGCCCGGGCGACGCCGGGCCTTTTCAGCTAGTACACTATAAAAATTATGATTAAGTAACAAAGGATAGCACGAGGATTACGAGCAGTACTTTAAAAATGGCATCAGAAACACCTGTTCCATGCGCCCAAATGGCATAAAATTTTGCACAGATATACTTTAGAATATGCATGATTTTTTTACACTAAAATCCAAAAATAGCATTTTTTGACCAAAATAGCAAAATCAACACTTCTGTCTTCCCGACTAATAGGTTCCTGAAATAAATATGTCCAGCTCATTTATTTGGAATAGTTGTCAACACATAGAAAATTAACGGAAACTATCTAAATTATAATAATTATACACCGTAAATATAATTCTATAAAAGTAATAAATTGTAAGTTCAGATTCATAAACATTTCACAGTTGCCTTCACAAGTGTACAAAAAACTAACATTCCAGTAGCTTGAAAGAGTACATTAAAATATTCCACAGCACACGGTTATTTATATAATCCTTAGGGACTGTTCTGAGTCAGTTGTTTTAGATGTTGATACAGTAAATGATTATTGTTAAGTATTAAGGAATGTTATAATGTCGTTATCCAACATTCGCAAACGAATTTTTTTATGTGGAAAAAATTCAGTCACATGCTCAGAGGGGCAGGTTGAAGAGAGAACTGCCTCGTTTCTGGTTATGAAATTAATTCATTACGTTACCCACACAAAAGAGGAAAGAACACAATGCAAAACTGAGTTTATTTTTGTTTAGGAAAATTTGTATGCTTACCTTCTCACCAAGAGGAATGCTTCATGAACGTACACTCGTATCTACCAGCGTGACATACTCTGACTTAAGCTAATTACCAACGTAACAAACATTTCTACTTAATAATAGTTTACCACTTATTATTATACACTCCAGCTGCGAGTCTCTAAGGACTGCATCTCATCCCACCTCCCACCACAAGGTAGAATTCTGAATAATATGAAATACAGGCATCGTTGAATAAGCCTGTGTGGAAACGAAACGAAGTTCGTCAAGACGATCTAGTATAACAATATGTGGAATTTCAACCAATAGCAAGTGTCTATCACCATAGTTTTCTGTTTTATTTCTGTTATACTTTCATTTTATTGCACCTACATGCAATTGTTTTTATGTAGCCTAAATTCTTAAGGACTAAACAGTGAAACATCTTCATATTTGGACACTGTGACTGGGTATACGTAAGCTGTTGATGAATATAAGAAGATATGAAAATAAAGTACAATTTTACCTGTGGTGAAGCATTATAATAGTATATTGCGATACAAGTGCCGTAAGGCACGTTTACGGGTCGAGGAAACAGATTGAAAACCCTCGGCTGCGCCTCGGGTTTTTAAGTTTTCGAGACCCGTAAATGCCTTTACGGCCCGTGTGTTGCATGCTATTTTTTGCACGACGGTTACTTATATCAATTTAATTATATTAATTATGATATTACCTGAAAATATTATGTGTATACATTCTTGAAGAGAGATGTTTATTTCAGAAAGTGATTCGCATGTGTTTGTTGTTATGGGAACCGAATATTTGTCCTGGGGGCCTTGTTCATAAAGGCATGTATTATGAAGTGTATCGTAATGAATTATGACGTAGCGCAAGGACCGTAAGTAATTTTTTGCACTCCTTAGCTAGTAAGTGTTTCTTACGAAAGTTGTTTACATGGCTCGTAACTTGACATTACAACACGCAATCTTGTTGCTAGGGGCGACGGGCGGAAAGTGAATTGTTGCTAGGGGCGACGGGCGGAAAGTTACTTTACCGCCCGCAAATGCTTATTTGCGAGCAGAAATGACCAAGGCCTCCCCGCTTTATAAATATTCGGTTGCCATAAACAATAACAAATGCGAATCCCTTTCTGAAATAAGCACCATTCTTCAAGTCTGTATTTACATAATATTTTCAGGTAATATCACAATTAATATAATTAAATTGATATAAGTAACCGTCGTGCAAAAAATAGCATGCAACACACGGACCGTAAAGGCATTTACGGGTCTCGAAAACTTAAAAACCCGAGGCGCAGCCGAGGGTTTTCAATCTGTTTCCTCGACCCGTAAACGTGCCTTTCCGCCCTTGTGTCGCAATATACTATAACCTCATCGCAACCGCCCTTAGCAACAAGACTGTGTGGGAATGTCAACTTACGATCCATGTAAACAACGTTCGTAAGTACCACTTACTAGCTAAGGAGTGCAAAAATCTCGTAAAATAATAACAGTAAGACTATAATAATAATAATAGATTGCAACATAGGAAGTCATTTTGGAAAAGGTACTTCCTTGTTTTTACCGGAAACAATTTGATTAGGATCCAAGTGGCCCTGGAAATCAATAAGCTGTCAGGGAGAAGAATATAAAGGATACTTAGTAAGAATAATCTAATGTAAGTAAGAGAATGTAAATGATTCCGCCTTCTTATTGCTAGGAAGTCTTAATAAATATAATTCGAGGTTCGGATTTTCTCAGGATAAATTCGTTGCTCGTGAATTGATCGATAAAATCCGGACTTTTCGTTGCATTAACTATGAAAAAAAAATCAATGATAATGTTGCCCTATCAAACATGATATGAGCAACGACGGGATGAAAATTCTCACGATCCATGCTCTTTCAATAACATAGCAGAAGGCATCCTTTGTAGTTATAGTTATAATTAAAATTAAGAAATCTTAAGCGAAAAATTAATATTGAATTAAAACATTGTTTCGCATAAGCACATTACATCTACTCTAAAACGAATAAAAATTAAAGCAATGCAGCTAAACCATCTTCATTTTTGTGCAAGCAGACATGAGTCCCGGTCTCTTGTATGAAGGCAGAGAGCTTTACGAGAGAGCTAAATAGCGTGTACGAAGCTTTGTAGCCTCTACAATAAATTTTGTGATGTACGAGTACATGCTGGATCATATTCCACGTAAAACTTGCTACGCAATCAAGCTTTTTCCAAATTAAATTGTGCGTTCATCCAAATGGGACTCTTAACAAATTCACGATAGGCCTATAGGAAGTGGGCGTTTTTTTATTCTCTAAGGTGCTACATTTCGCCATTTTTAAAGGGCGGGTTAACAAATATGAACTTTTCTATTCATTAGTCACAATAATTTTATTTGGGAGGTTAATTAAAAAATTATAATAGACTATTTATTCTTCTTTCAGTTTTACCCCCCCCCCGTTATAGGAATTGAAGGGACTAGTTCCATAAGGGCGTAAGGCACAAGGACATAGTTTCGAGAAATCTTGATGAGTTTAAACAATGTTACCACTCACAAGCGCAGGTCTTTTCTTATGACTGAGCAGAGGTTTAAGGCACAAGTATAAATTGTTCACTGAGTATTTAAGAGATATGAGGAGAAGGCATAAATGTTAAAAGCTCAAAATTAAAGATGTGCCTTACACCCTTATGGAACTAGGCCCTTCAATTGTTTATGCGGCCCATGCCGCCCGAGACTCTCTGGACAGCAACTTGTCTGGAGAGAGATTAGCCATTGGATCACACATAATTCTTTTAACCAGACAAGGGCATGGAGGGTCTGCCCGGATAAATGACATTCAAATGCCGGGGCAACACGAACACACAAGACGAGACACACCAGTCGTCACACACTGAGTATGAACACGGCGGATGTAATGAAGTTAATATCGACGACTAGATATTGTCCGTGGACCAAGGTTTCCTGATTCCTTAAAGGTGAGATGATGGAAAACCCCGGAAAGGCCCCACCCCGGAAACTTGTCCCGACCAGGAATTGAATCAAGGTCTGCTGCGTGAGGGTTGCAAACGCATCCCCAACGCCACAACAGTAGACCCTAATAGGCTATTTCCCAAAGGATACTCCTGAGAAATTGAAATTGCTTTATATAGAAGACAGACTGGCAGACTGTTTCTACATTTAATAGTTCCATAAGACTCAGCCGTTGCGAATCTTACGTGATCATCTCTTTCATTCACCGGTGTTAATTCCCTGCTTAATGTAGCTTAATGCGATTATAGCAATTAAAACAACTGGTTCACTTTGAATTAGGAAACTCTGCTTCTATTCAATTTGGTGCTGTCATTATCATTACTGTCTCATTCAATATAATTTGTCTCTTTTTTGTGCCATCACAGTAAAGTACGCGTAAATTGCGTTGATTGCACCAAAGCCGCACCATTCATCAAGAATACTAAGTAATATATATAAAAAAAAGTTGCATAAAAATTAATCTTACCGAGTAATTACTTTTTTTTAAAATTAATGAGATTCCTTCCACCTGGGTTATTTTACAACTCAATTGTTTCTGGGCCCATAAATTAGAGCAGATAAGTCCATTTTTAGGGAAGAAGAAAATGGGCCGTACAACTAGTGACGTACCAGTAATGAATAAATATATTTTACAAAATTTCTATATGGGTTTGCCTTTAAATTATCTCCATAAAAACAGAGAGCATGGCGTTCTAATTCCCTTAAAATAAAGCTATGTAAGAGTATTTACCCCCTTATAGTTTAGCAATTTTAGAAGGACGATAGTTTAGAAAGGATGAAGTGGACCATGAAGTGAAGGAATATTTCAGATTTCGGAAATACGAGACTTAGTAGTGATAATGAAAATAAATTTTATTGAATATATGTAACAGTATGCAGTTTTCTTGGAATTGCTATCTATTAAAATTTTAAGCACGAATTTTAATTGTTATTAACCAAGCAAAGCAAGGTTTTGTTATTAACTCGACCATTCGGCATTTCGTCTGTTTGTTTGTATATTTTTTGTTATGCATTCACAACGAACCGCGTTGTTCGATGTTCTTCCAACTTGGATAATTGTTCCATGTAATAATTGAAAACGGCGTAGGCTATGTGTAAGAACTTTTATTTTTTGATTCCGTTTGAAGATGGTGGTCATTTTTACTTATGAAGAGTAGATCTTAGATTTGGTACTGGACGTAAGTTCACTGTCCACAGAACTACTATTAAATTATAGCCATATAGAAGTAATGATCCCTACATAATTTAGATATTTCAGAAGGGTGATAGTTAAGTAAGGAAGAAGTGCGCCGTAAAGTGAAGAGCTCTTTGACATTCATGGAACATAGTAACTTAATATTTTACTGTTATGTACCGGTACCGGTCTTGGAATTACTATCCACTAAAATAGAAAGCGACCGCCGGCGCGGTCTTGTGGTTAGCGTCGCTGACTACACATCCGTCGGTCCGGGTTCGATCCCCGGTACCTCGGATTTTTCTGAAGTCTGGCTCACTCAGCCTCGTGATTCAAATTGAGGAGCTACTTAAGTTATTAGAAAAACCACCATTAACGGCCGTGGGTGTCGGCATGCTGACCACATGCCCCTAATCCTGCCACCTGCCTATGGTAGATGACGCAACGGTCGGGTGGTAGGCCTTGTCCCTTCAGGGATGTAGCGTCACAGAGTTTTTAAAATAGGAAGCACGATTTAGTGACTATTCCATTCATATGCCACTTATTCGATATTGACTAATAACGTTTAACAGTGCCTCGGATATCGATCAATCACGATCGTTACCTTATAATATGCTTGCTAAAGAATACAAGGATGCGATTTTGCCTGATTCTCTATCTTCTGGTACGCACTACTGGTAGCATTGGTAACTCGAATCGATTCATTGACTTTTCATTCATTCAGTGTGCCGTGATCTCACAGCTGACGGTATGTTGGCAACATAATAAGAAAATAATTATTATTTACAAATTCCGTTACATTTTATTCATGGAATAGTCGTAATAAATCCAATTCGAGGTTACGAGTTTCATCAGATAAATTTACTCGAACTTCCTTCTCACAAAATTTGCTAAACATTTATGTCCATTTGTCTTCGAACTATTCTTTAACTATGCTTTAACAGTAAGCGTGAGTTACTTTTTAATTCTTATAAAATATAGTGATGTGAAAGTATTTACCCCTATATATTTTAGCTATTCCTTAAGGGAAGAAGTTGGCATGTAATTGTTCAAAAGTATTTGAACATTCCGTAAATCTAGGTTGTAGTAGTTAATAATGAATAAATATGGACTGTTTTACTTTGTGAGTTTGTCTTTGAATGACTCTCTATTAAACCAGAATATATTAACTTACTTAAGTTACTTTTTACTTCTGGTAAGTAATAACTAGACCTGGGATTTTAAGGCAAATGCCTATTTTGTTCCTTATGAAATAACATAAAAAAATTTAAGTACGTACTCATATGTGGACGTTTCATGATAAATCACTTACATTTATAGAGTTTTATAGTGCCCTAAAATGCCTATTTGGACCTTTAGTGCATATTTTACTATTTTAGTGCCTAAAATGCCTATTTTGTACATTTAAAATAAAATTCAACTACTATAATTTTTACAGTCTTATAATGGACATCCCTCAATGAAAAGCAGAACAGCAGAGGTGGGGTTTTCACAGAAACTTGATTATTCCAAACAGTTGTCACTAAAGGAATGCTGACTGACGGGGGAGGGGGAGGATTAAGGAGGAAGGACTACTGTGTCAAGTCACCAGTGAAAGAACATCTGTTTAAGTGAATATGGTTCGAGATGCCTAATTTTGCAGTTAATTCGGTTAAGAATAGGTATACCACGTTTCTTGCAGTAAAAAAAAGAACATGTACTTTTTAAAGCCTATTTTCAATCTATTTACACATTTTTAAATCCTATTTTAAGTACCTATTTTCTCTTTTAAAAACCTATTTACTTGTTATAAAAGTCTATTTTAGGTACCTAAAACTAATTTTTTTAGAGTCTAAAATCCCAGGTCTAGTAATAACGCTATGAAAGTATTTGCTCCTATATATTTTAACCACTGTACAAGGGAGATGGCTTATTGATATTTGATATTCATACACATATAAGCAGCATTGACTGGAACGCTGTGATATGCATTGAAGCTATACGGGCTTGCAGTAGCGCATCTTTTGTCATTGATCGAGTGCTCCGAGCAGTCTGCAGCAAATCAAAGTCAAATATTCAATCGAATGCTTCCATTTTATCGCTCAATGTCTCCTCTGCAGCTCTTTCAACTCCGTGTTACAAGGAAAGAGGATTTGTAGCATTCCTACAACGCGCTTCTTGGTGCGGATACGAATTATAATGCAACACCAGCTTGGATCCGATATCTTCTTTTCCAGTGTTTTAACACTTTTAAAGGGCGAAAAGTAAAGCTGGAGAAGACAAAACGTACACAAAGTCATGGGTATTGTGTTTAATTGCGTAAGGGTAGGCCTCTCCTTTTCTGGAAACTTCTTGAAATCCGTTAGAACAAGTCCTAGGTGCGCAGTACCTTTCCGTAAGAAATTTTCCACCTCATCTCTAGAAAACATGACGAGTGATCATCAGTACCAGAGTGTCCTTTACCTAATATATTAGAAATATGTAAGAATTTTTCGCCTATAAACTGTTGAAATATGACCAAATTATAACCCCAAAACAACATTTTTTTTTATTAATGAATTTAATTTTCAATAAGGGTGTGATGTTAAAACTTGATAAAAATACATAAATACATAACCTTACACCCTTAACTAAAACACATCCCAGCACTAATAAAATATAACATAACACATGTAGAAACACATTAAAACAATGGTGTCACAGTTTTTAAAATAATCACATACTGTATTCGTGTAGAAGCTGTTTGCTCAGTCCTTCTACCGCTGAATCCCAGATTCGTCATAATTAAGATGCATTTCGGCGCATGACGTGCCTGCTATCTCTCGTTATTATCGAGGAGTTACCACGATAATTCTCAATGCCACTTGATTTAATGATCATATGTGACGAAATGCATCTTAATATATGACAAATCTGGAATAAAGCGTTCAAGAATTGAACAGCTTTTAAAGAGTGTTACACCATTGTTTTAATGTGTTTATATATGTGTAATATTTTACTTTATAAATGCTGAAGTGTGTGTGATTTGGACCCAGATACGTTTTAGTTGAGGGTATAAGGTTGTGTATTTGTGTCAATTTTTAACAACATTTTCTTACATTTAAATATAAAAAAAAAAAACTTAAAGCTTTTAAATTATGTTTAATCACGAGAGATATTTTGTGGAAGTAATTTATAAGCAGATTCAGTTTCTGTGGATAGGACTACAAAGATTTATCACCCACATGAAGTTCAGCATTAGTTAATAGAACGTTCTGTGAAATTCCAGAAAACAGCTCAGGGGTGTTCAGAATGGATTAAAATGGAATAATATGATGAAATATGACCTAATGGTACAAATTACATAAAAATGGCAATATTCTAATAATACCCACAATATGTTATATGAAAAATAATAGAAATAATTTTAATCACATTAAAGAATATAGTTATTTTAATCTTGCGATGGAAATTAGAGACCGGAAAAAATATGTCATAAACATCCAGACCGTAGAATTAATAAAGTATGCTTGATTAGCGATTAAATTGGGATCCTGTTCATCACATTGTATAAAGCGAAGAATTATTGTACCCTAAAATACGCCACCTATTAAGGATGTAGCCTATAAATGTTAGCACACTCATCTTTTGTTAGAAGTTTATGCATTTCACTGGAATTTAGTACTAGACTTTTAGTGCGGTATTTTCTGCAAAGTGGGTTTCGTTTATGAATATCACACTTCTTTCCCCTCCTAGATTTTGTCTCTTGCAGGTTTAACACCTAGTACCAAATGTACATTCGTAAGCAAGAACGTGATTCATGTTCTTTGGCTGTAAGAGTTCGTACAACTAGATATTTAAGAAATATCTTTCAGGGAATTTCACGTTCAAACTAAGCTTGACATTTCGGTGACAGAATCGACATTCTACAAGAAGTCCAAGTACAAAAATTTTCTCCCTGTTTACACTGAAAACTCCAAATATCTTGTTCGCCAATCTGCAGAACCTAGAATGTTCTTAAGACGAACAAATAAGACGAAATAAGCAACCGATCCTTTAGTCCTTCAGAACCTACACATGGTGAAATCAGCAAAAACAACCACAACTGTACATTCCAATACTATTAAGTTCGAAACATGTTGTCCTCTTCGTTCACATATGAGAAAATAACAATATTTTATTGTAGGCTCCCATGTTATCTTAGGGGATACAAATTACAGGTCATATTTTGTGGTTTTATATTTATATTAGTTAATTTTCATATTATATGCATTAAGAAACTCGCATGGTGTCCTCCACCATGGGCACACCAGTACACCTATGTACTTTTGTTTGAACGATATCTTCCACGTTATTGAAAAATAAAATTAATATTGATCACAGGTTGAAATAGTTGTAGGCAATAAGTTAAAGGAGATAATGCCAATCAAAAGATCATAAAATTCAGTCGAAAAGAACATCTTAAATTTAGTTGTCCATAGTTTGAATTGTTACAGGCAGTGTAGTGAATAGAATATAATAGAAAATAACTATAAACGCTGCATTCGAGTATTAAATAAAATCAGGTAAACTGATGTAAAAAAGTGCCAGTATGTTTTTGTTTAATCAGTTATGACTGCAATTATGATATGCAGAATATGTTTTTTTTTTTTAAATTGATTTCCAAGTTAAACTCCAGATTTATTCATTAAGCAGGGCTTACGGAAGAAGAAAGGTCTACCATCTCGGCCACCTGGGTCATTTTAACGGTCTAGTTGGATAACCGCATGTAAATCAATATGTTTTTTGTCATAGCTACCTGTATTTTAATTTCCAAGGCCTTATAAGATCACAGTAAAACAATAGGCTATGTTGTCAAGATAACTGATTTTAATTTTTTTTTATAAATTCTTTCGAATACGTATATTGCCATAAAATAGACACTAAATTGAGCATTACTCCGAAACAGATCAACCGATTTTATCCATTATGAATAGACGTCTTCCCATGGACATTGTAAATGTGTATACCAAGTTTCATAAAAATCCGGTAAAGCGTATTTGAGTTACCGCGTCTTTAAAATATACACTAAATTGGGTTTTACTCCGGTACCGGTCAACAGATTAGGTTCAAATTCAATAGGGCACTTCTCATGGACGTCATAAATGGGTATACCAAGTTTCATGGAAATCCGTTACAGCGTATGTGAGTGATGGCGCCTTTCTATGAGAAAGGCGCCATAATCTATTAAAATAGGCACTAAATTGGGCATTACTCCGGTACCGGTGAACCGATTTGGTTCAATATCAATAGGGTTCTTCCCATCGACATTATGAATGTTTATACCAAGTTTCATGAACATCCGAAAAAGCGTATTTGAGTTATGGTGCGTACAGACACACGGACAGACGGACAGACAGACGGACAGACATTTTTTCGTCCCCCACACAATCTCATAAAGTACCATACTGGCACTTAATAAACAAAAGACTTTATTCGTTATACACGTTTCTTTATTTCTCTCATACCGGTACATATTTTCACAATTAACTGAACGTCTCTGCCAGAAATATAAAAGTTATTTTCTCCAGTTTGCTATCTTGAATCGTAATGTGTTATTATGTAAAAAAAGCCACTAAATTCGTGCACTTTGTAAGATGTTATCGCTCTTCGTAGTCGAGGTTTTGCCCAGGAACAAAGTTTATTTAAAATTTGCCGCTACGATTGAAGTGGTTGAATTCTGAGCGAGGTTGGTCTATACCAGAGTTTCTTAAGCTATAAGTTTCTGCAGTCCCAAAGGGAAAATATAATTAAAGCTATAAACATGTTAAGTTACCAGGATTCAGTTTTATGAACAATAATTTATAAAAACAATAACAATAGTTATTAACGAAAATTATTACCATACTTATTTATGTTATATTAGTTCTGTTTAACTTAAAGCCTAGCATTGTAATGAAATCTTTGCAAGAGCTGTGCAGGTTCATAGTTTGCGTTTTTAGCCATGCAATTTTAAGAACCATAGGGTTCTGTAATAAGGCAAGAATTTTTTTGAAATATTGTGCTAAATTATACTTTCATCAGATAACACTTTGCACAATGTTGTCTGCGTGTTTTTCGTTTCAAGAGGTCACCTTTGGAAACAAGCAAAGAAAATCTGTAAGCCAAAATAGTAGGCTATTGTATGAATATCAGATATGAGAACCTTCAAAGAGAACTTCATGTATATTACAACTTATTTTAATAGAAGAGGCTTCAGTCAGAGGTCTTCTCTTAAGGATAGGAGACAAGAAGGGTTATTTCGAAGTGAATGTCTTTCATAACCCTCCTTTGAGCAGGAAATCTAGAACAAAGCACTATGTATCTCAGTGCTTCTGTGATGAGGACAGAAGAACATATTCTTGCTGCAGCACATTACATTACATTGCAATTGTAATGGACAAAGGGAGCTTGTGATCTTTGAACCATACAGTAACCGATACCATTCCACTTGCACACTGGGTAGCCATTACAGCATGTTCAATCAATCTACGTGACTGCTAATGTACAGAAGCGTGCGAAATAATTACATCCCATGCATATGCGATCCACTTTTTGCCAAAAAATCATTATAATAATGTAATAGCAATAATAATTACAAAATAATAGTACAATGATATTAATATAACAATTTAAAGTTAGTAAAGACTGGTATAGCATCATAAACTAATTTTACCACTTCTTTTACAAGAAAGCACACACACACACACACACATATATATATATAATAAAATCTCGTACATACTACAGAGTGGACCAAAAGTCGCGATCGGATAATGTTTATATTGTAATAACTCATTTTCCGAAACCGAAAACTGATTAAAAACTATTCATAGGCTGAGAGGAATATTTACCCCCTTCATATACGTTTTGTAGGATTAGTTTGTAGATTTTCCGATAGAGCAAGGACATTGTTATATTTTAGTGACAAGCCAGAGTTTTCATGCGCGCGGGTTTATTAGGCGATTGTTGTCGACGTGCAACGTTGTGTTATGTTTGTGTTGTAAGCAATGGCAAATACAAGCAAATATACGATTGAGGAACATCTCATTGTTAGAGTGTGGGTTCATGAAAAAGAACAAACTGGCGAAACGTACGAAGAAATCAGAGAGAACTTCTTTCTTCGTTTCAATAAAGCAACTCCCACTGAAGCCAAACTACGGATACTGGAAAAGAAGACTTTCTCAAAAGGATCTGTACTGGACATAGGCGTAACCAGGCCGACCATATGGGGGGGGTTATAACATCCGCGGGGTTTGGGAATGGGGGGTCCGGGGGCCCTCCCCCGGAAAATTTAAAAAATTAAGATGCAAAATAACGAGTTTTAAGCTTCCCACGCTTTATACTTGTATTAAGTAATTTATGGGCAGACTTAAAAAAATTATACAATTTCCTTTTTTTAATCAATGGGGGGGGGGGTTCAAACCCCCCCCAACACCCCCTCTCGGTACGCCTATGGTACTGGATGCAAAACGCAGCGGAAGATCTAAAAAATATTGCGGCGATGATGTCAGTAATCGTCTGAGTGAATCATTGGAGGGTTCACCGATGAAATCAACAAGGAAGCGATCGGCAGAAATGCAGATCCCAGGAACTTCGTTGTGCGACAACTGGCTCTGGTCCTCCTTAGAAGAAAATCTTGGGTTGGAATTATTCGGATGGATTCTGTTGAACAACTTAAGAGAGAGATCATCCGTATCTTCAGAACGATCACTCCCGAAATGCTGAGGCGGGCAATCAGAAGGATATGGCGGCGCATTCAACCGTGCACGGAAAGCGATGGTGCACATAGGCTACCGAAACTTTGGAGTTTAACAATGACGCTGACAGGCCCAGGGAACTTTATTTTACCTTATTTCCATCCCTTAATACTTGCTACTTCAATAAATAAAGTTTTTACGTCAATTGTGGCATTTTGTTATTGCATAAACTAACATACAAAATATCCGTTCGCGACTTTTGGTCCATCCTGTATGTAATCAGTTTAAAGTAACATGATAAACGTTAATTAGATAATCTATTAATTAATATTCATGAACAAAATTGATCATGTTAATATGTAATACTTTCCACTTCATTAAAGGGTACCAAACAGTGAAAGAACAGACAAAAATACTTTAAAAGCAATTCATTTTTACATTATTATTTTCCCGTTTAAAGGTCTGATTCTATAAAACCATTTTTATAAAAGCATCACGAAACTATCTGCAAAACTAAATCCATCACGTGAAATTTTAAATACCTATGCCCGTTTGGGATTTTAGGTTAGCATTATGTAGTCCAATTTTCTTTGGCTTTATTTTTTACTTAATAAAACATTTTAAAAAATTTCAAGAGTTAAAATGCTCATTGTGATGCAAGTTTTAGCAATCACAGTGAAAATGTTTTTCGAAGTCTTCCCAATATCGGTAATTCACACTTATTGTGCAGAAATGATCCTCAGATTATGTTTTGTTCCACCGAGCTGATAAACACACAAGTGTATATTAAAATAAAATTTGTCCAAATAAGGGAAATGATACTATATCTTTCTATTTTAAAAATCAGTTTCAGCAAGACTAAGTTATTAGTTTAAAATTTCATGGAAAAATTATTGAAACTGCTCCTTAAGGTAAATTTTTCAGAAAACGTTGATATTTATCTTTTAATATCGTAATAATAATTCAGGGCCCGCTCCACTTATAATCGTGAAAATTTATAAAAATACTTCTTCCTTATACATACCGATTAGTTAAAGAATTCCAAATGCGTTGGTTAAAAATCGAAAATTTTCCTAATTTCCTTTAAGCACCAATTACAGATTTCAATATGGTGTTTAGTTTTAATTTCTTTATGTATTTAAAAATTTCAAAAGTGAAAAGACACACTTTCACCCACATACACGTAGGATTTAAAGAGAGAATTTTTACAGTGTATAAAAACGCTATTTTGATAGAATTTTCCAAAAATTTTCTGGAATAAGTTATCACAGATCATCATTTGAAGTTCAGAAGGAACCTGACTCACATGAGTTTCCATGTGACTACTGAAGAATGTAAGATCAACCTGTAATAGGCTTTACACTTTTAAATTAGGCATAAAATTAAAATTTTAAAAATGTACAAGACGTCCGTGGGTCAACTAAATCAATTCGAGGACTGCATGCGGCCCAGTGGCCGTGGGTTTGACCATGCTGGATACACTATTGTTAACTATTATAATGAAGATTACTGAAAGCAGTAATTTATTGATGTTCATAATTATTCGATAGAATTTGAAGTAGATACTGACTATTCATTGTGAATCAGTAGGCCTATCAGTATTTATAGCTGGAATATGAAAATTAGGTTTCTTTAGATAGATTTATAAGAAACTAGCTTAAAAGGCCCGGCGTCGCTCGGGTTTTGTATTTTGTAAATGCGAAAATAACTTATGAAGGACTTTCGATTTTCAAACTCTAGGTCTTTAAGGTCTTTATATAGGTATTAAGAATTTGAAATGGGGAAGAACGACTTATCACACACAAACTATTCCCTCAGAAAACGCTAGATAGGCTATAGCTTATTATAGCTTATAGCAGATCCCCACGGCTTCTCCCAAGACAATTAATCGAAAGATTAACAATTAAGAGCAAAATAATTAAAATATTATATTTATTAACACTTTGCACGCGAAACATTCATAGGTGTAAACTAAACGATTGATAGGCCTGATTAATGAAACAGCTATAAATCCGGCTTTGAAGTGAATTTCACGATTAGAAAATAAATGGAAAAATGCAGTATTCGAAAGATTATGAGAATTGAAATCGATTAAACTCACGAAAAAAAAGTGCGTAAATGTATTTGACAGACAGACATAGTACATTAGTTTTTATTTATATAGGTGAAGAATGGAATAAGCCTACTGAGGCCGTGATTTCTATATTCATTTGTCCAGACTTATAATTCCGTTACATTTCAGGCAGATTTAACGACCCTGCATAACATATTTTAATTACGATTACATATAAAAACGTTGTAGCCAGGACCCCGAACTAAGCAACTTCCCCGGAATTTTCTGTAAACTATATTCCATGTCAAATAAAATATCTTTAACATTACCTTATCGACATCTCTAGCTTTTATAATAACATGAGATATCCATTGCCTTCCATAGCGATCGCGACGATATTATTTCCAAGGTATGACAAAAATAGACAAAGCCTTCTGCAATTGATTTGACAACTGAAATGAATAACTGAAAAGTGATGCTTCGAAAGCGTTAAAAATGCACGTTTTCTTGCCGTTTTCACTCATAACTCGCGAACGAAGGCTAAAATTAAAAATGTAGTATGACAGAAACCTTCCCGGGAATGTACCCAACAACTTCCCAAAGTTTCATGGCGATCGGATGAATGGTGTGGTAATGCATAAAGGACACACACACACACACACACACACACACACATACATTCATTTTTATATATATAGATTAATAGCCTAGAATAAAACGAGAGGCGAGTCGCTGGAAATGCGTTTCCAGTAACTAATTTGGTCGAATATTCTCAAATACCAATAAGCGGTGTATTTTCATATAAAATTTTTCCTCATTTAAAACAAGTATTTACGATTGTTTTTTAGACTAATTTTCATTTTCCATTTTAAGGAAAATTTTAAATTTTGTTGCCACTTTCCAAAATACTATCATATTTCTCCGTTTATTTTTGATTGATACTAATTGAAACTGATAAATTTAGCATCGCTATCTAACAAATGGAAAGGACAGAGAGGTGTTTATATATTCTGCTGTCCGCCGTAACATGGGAAAGATAAACAACATTAACAGGTACTCTATTATTCTAATATCTTGATTAAGTTTTCACCACTACACGTAAATGTGGGGGACTATAATTATTTTGCGTTAGTGCTCGTAGAAAAAAGTTACACGCATTTGCAAATGCAATTAAAATGCTAATGCGAATGTAAATAGCGGAAACAGCTGACACAGGGAGCAGCGAGACCTCTTCTCAACTCTATTAAGTAATTAAATTCCAAACCCAACTTTACTAATGAATTTGTTTGGGATTCGACACGATAAACTGTTCATCAGTAGATGTGGACTAACGCACAAAATTTTAATCTATTAAGAAGGGGTAGCCTTCTTTACGCTGCAGTTGCTCAAGTACCCACTCCAGGCCGAAAGTTTCTAACGAAAAATGTGTTGAAAACTACTTAATTAATTATCTCTTCTTGATTAATTCGGGAACTTAAAGACTAGAACACAAAATGAACAATTTTGTTCTCAAATATACAAGATGGAGATACATAATAATCACTCTAAACCAGACGCGGATGTTTAAATTTATTACGGGGGTAGGAGAGAGTCTTCAACTATACCCGAGACGAACTAAGAAAGAAACCTGAAGTAAACAAAAACCAGTATGTCTGTCTCACTGTTAAGTCATACGAGTAATGTGCTAGAATGAGACAGATGGACTGGGTTTTGTTTACATCAGGTTTCCTTCTTAGAACGGTCTGACTTTAGTCTATTGTCTTTTGAGATAGAAATGGGTTGGTTGTTAAAAATAATAAATGATAGAATATCTGGAATACACGCTAAATTGTTAACAAATTAATAATACACTACATAGTTATTCCGTAATGAAGTTTAAATAAATTCTTCTGGGGATGAAGTTAGTCATTCGTGATTCAGTTATTAACGTCATATCGCTATGTATTTCTCTTGCTTTTTGAGATTATCACTTCAGTAAAATGATCTGGTATTGTAGTTTTCTCATTGCTGTTATTTCATTAAGGTAAGGGATAGAGAGAGAACAAGAGAGGGAGGGAGAGAGAGGTTAGGACAGACAGACAGGCAGACATGGAAAAAGAGAAAGAGAGGTCAGGAATAAAACTTATATATATATATATATATATATATATATATATATATATAGAGAGAGAGAGAGAGAGAGAGAGAGAGAGAGAGAGAGAGAGAGAGAAAAGAGAGGGATGGAGATAAAAAGAGAGAATGAGGTAAAAAGTGAAAAGAGAGAGGAAATTACAGAGAGAAAAGACAGAGGAAATTGCAGAGAGAAAAGAGGGAAGAAATGCGAGAAAGGGGAAAAGGGCGAAAATAGACGAAATAAAAAGAGAAAAAGAGCGAAACAGAACAAATAGAGAAAGAGAAAATAGGTAAAAAGAGAAAATGAGAGAGAAAGAAGCAAGATATAACGAAAGTGCAAGCTTTGGAAGTGTGTGAAGAGATGGGGGTAGGGGAGAATACAAACTTTCTGATTCATCAAATGCCCTACCCAAATCCTCACCTTATAGAAAATGAAGACATTTACCAGTACCTAACGTTCATCTGAATCATTTCTTAATCTTCATACTCTCTTTTAATTTCGCTTTACAGTTTGGAATGGGTTTAAACACTTTATTATTGCTCAGGATATCACTTTGCGGGAATATTTTTAAAAAATTCCTGCTTATACTCTGTAGTTTCCGGAGCAATAAGGCTTCTGTTCCCAAGCTCGCGGTTTCCATGGAATTTATTAATGCATTAATGCTTACGTGTAAAATAACTTCTGCGAGATAATTCCGGCACACTGGCAACAATAACAGGCTTAAGCAGCACTAAAAACTGTCGTTCAGTACCATAAGAAATAAACAAACACACTTCGGCATCGGCAAATCGTATTCGTATACATCTGAACCCACAATAAATGTCCAATATATTCCAGACGATTTACATGAATTAATTTACTTCCTTTCTATTAAAGCTTGCAGTCAAATGAAATGGATGTACTGTTATTTCATTTATATGACAAGAAAATATATTAGAGAAGGTTGTATTGAAAATATAAAACCTAATTTTATTGGACATATAATCGGAACAGCCTCATGTTCCAGGAAGAGGTAAATAATATTTTACAATTTCATCATAATATGTTTCATGCTTTTGGTAACCAGAACGCTAAATTTGAAGAATCTTAGCTAAAGAGGGATGCACAGGTTGCATGATATCTGAGACAACATGATGTGATGATGGTTTCTAGGGGTCATCCGTTTCATCATGTTGGCAATTTTCAGCTGTCAATAATTTATTGATAACAGTGTCCAATCTGTCGGGAACCTGTATTGGCAATTCAAACATTTCCATTGCACTGTTAAGTTAAATAATTATCCCACATCGAGTTAGTCGAGGGTAGTGAATATTCAGTTTAACTGTCTATTATGTTACAGATTAAAAGAAGGAATTCTTTGCTCTTTTCCAGTATATTTTCTTCAATAATAAAACATTATGCATTTATTCTCTATTTGTAAAGGCGTTGCATGAAATCTTCAGATTGTCTTCCCTTCACCGAAGGGCATATCTAATCCTTGCCATTTTAATATTTGCTTATCATGGTAATGTTTATAAACATAACTGAAATCATGTTGCAATGACCAACAATTTCCACTGTTGATACTCGAAACATTTTCCCATCAACATCCACCATTCATAAATGATTACTTACTACAGTGGAAGACAGCTTCGTCCCATGATGACGTTTATGAAGGAAGATCACACAAATCACTGTGTGTGACGTCAGGCAAGAAAGTTCTGCTGCATAATACTGATGCTTATCTCTCCTCCCCTATTCAATGTGTCTATATTTCACAAAACCCTCGCAGAAGTCAACCGCGTGAAGCAAGAATCGACTGCATTGACATCATAGAGTCTGACTTACTATATCGACCAGAATTGAATGTCTTAGTATTCAGCTGATATATTTTATAGCAAAATTTTGTTTTACTTACCACCTAGCTGAAGTTCCGCAGCAGCCTGTGCAGTCTCTCCCTCAGCTCTTCGAACTAGACACTGATACATGCCGCGATCTTCTCTTCCAACACCTGGTATCACTAGCCGATCACCGCTACTTCTCCCAGGTCCTGGCAATGGTCTTCCATCTTTAAACCATGTAATCAGGAATGAAGGTTGGTGATGATGTGGTGGATGAGAAGCATCTATGCAACGGAATTCTGCACTTCCACCCAGGTGGACGCTCAGTAGTGGAGGCGTCACTTCGATGTGAAGAGGCGTCGATACGATAAGTCTGAGTTCAGCACTTGCTTCACCCCCAGCGTTGCTGGCTGAACACCGGTACATGCCCGCGTCCTCCGGAGTCACGGCTTCTATCACGAGGATAGGCCCGAGCAGTCGAGTTCTTGGACCTGCCACTACAGGCGTTGGCTCTGCCCCTACTTGCATAGTGTACCATCTGTAATACACAAGAATGTATGATAAATTCTATCTTGCACGTGGATAAATTTCATGATGTAACCTACAGAATTTTACATTCCTTACTACAGCCTGCCTGATGAAAAAGCGCATTTGCAGGCGAGAGCGCTCGTGCCATGAGCAGCAGTTTGTTGCAATAGACATAGTTTTTAATTACTAAAATAGGCATACAATAAACACACACTAATTACAATGCAATATAAATTATAATACTTTGCAAGTACGATACTCAAAAGAGAACAAAATATCGAAATTAAGGTACATAATTTAAGGTACAAAATTATATACATAAAGGTACAAAATTAAGGTACATAATTTAGTTTATCAAGAACTTTGTAGTTATTTATGATAACTTATTGATGATAATGATGTCTCATTCTAGGACAAGGTTTTTATTTCTGCCATTAATCATCCTTATTGATGGAAATAGGCATTGTCAGATTACACAATTTACATTACAATAAATTAGGATACAATAGGATTACTGAGTAATTTGCTATGGCTTTTCTCTATTTGGTAGTTTGCTAAATGTTTTAATGATTGAGGAAGATTAATAAAAAGTTTCACTTGCAGATATTTATATCAGTTACTTGTTTTACTTAACCTGTACTGTAATACATTTATATCAAGCTTGTGTATTGCCTCATAATTATATTATGATAGTAGGTATGTTTGCGAAACGTAAAAAAATGGCACATACATCTAGTTCGTTAAGAAAACTTGTAAACACTTATTAAGTAATAGAACAACTTCAATAAAACAACCTGTGTTAATATTTGCTGTAATATTTAGGAAACCTCACTATTTCAATTAAAAAAATGAGAAACTAAATCGTATAGGCCTAAAATATCTAGCAGGTACAGATACAGCGAAGTGAAAAACACGTGGAGCAAGTACTTCTTTAGAAATTCTTAGAACATGGATTTACAAAAGCATTCTTAGTACTTTCCATTGCAGCAGTTAACGAAAGCTAGCAGAAACATTTTTAGTAGAATAGAAATTTGGCAGAAAGTCTTGAATTTAAATACATACCAGACAATAAATCACAAAATCTTTAAACAGCAACAATCGTGCATGCCATATTCGTTAGCGAAAATGTGTTCCCTCTGGTAGCAGTCTCGTATAAAAATTAGCAATAAAATGACTAATAATGGAAACTCTATGAAGGACAAATAGTTTTCTATGTATTCATGAACAGCATTTTTTATTAGGTTGAATTGCCACTTTCCATCTAGTTTTATTGCATTTCCAACACAGAGCACAGAGCAAATTGCATTTATGTTCCTCTTCATGCTTGGATTGGAAACAGATTACTGCTGTTTAATTTGTCTGTGATTGTGGGTCTGTAATGAGTTCTTCATATCGATGGGACCCTGCAGCGTTTAATTACATATCATCTTTGTAACACTATTATCTCTCCACTCTCCAGTACCATGATTATGCTACGACGTGCATCATGCCACCGCTACCACCACAAACGGTAATAATAAGAAAACTGTTACGCTTCAACGTATGAATATAATTTAATCCTCGGCGGAACACATTGAAAACATAAGTCTACATTAAAAATTACGTTCACATTAAAACTACTATTATCAATTAAAATCACATGCAGAATATTATATTCATGAAACCACAGAATATTCTTTCTGTTGAGAAAATTCAGGAGAAAATCTCTGACAGTGGGATCCGATCCCATGAGCTTCGGATTTCCATCCCAGTCTGGCGCTATGAATAAAAAACAGACTAGCTTAGTTGTTACAGCATCGGCTTGGAAAGTCAAAAGTCATGGGTTTGAATCCCAGTGTCAGAGGAATTTTTCTCCTAAAATATTCTCACATGCATACTATCAAATTTATTCAAATAAAGTAAAGAATTTGGTATTGGATTAAATGTCAATAAAGCACAAATATCGATGAATTACATACAAAAAACATAAAAAATGACATAGTATCTATAATATGTAAAATATGAATTGTATCATTGACAAAATTAAAATATAAATTTTGAACAAATTGCCTTTGGCCTGAAATAAACTTGGGAACTTGGAATTAGTTTTAGCTTACTAAAGAAATCTTTCAGCATGAAGATAAAGGCAGTTGTGATCGATTCTTGCATTTTACCAGTTATGACATATGGACTCCAAACATGGATATTAATAACAATAAATAAAAGCATAATGTTAATCTGTCAGAAGAAGATGCAGCGGAAGCTACTGTAAGTGTCACGCCCAAGGATAGAATTTAAAAAACAAAGACATCAGGAAGACTATTACTCTATAGGACATGAGGGTGGCCATCGTTTTGAGAAGGACATGTTCTAAGGATGGACCTGAAGAGGTGAACACATAAATGCAGTGGCAGTGAGGGATCCCAGAACTGAGAAAAGAAGTGTTGGGGGGAAGAAATCACGATAGTAGGTTGACTTTGAGTATTGACTTTGGAACTTGTGATCTAGAAAGCCGAAGACAAAAATGACTGAAGAAAGACTATTGTGAATCAGTATACGAACTAGTTAGATTAGGATTAGTTTATCAGGTTAGTTAAGGCTTGATGTATAATTATTAATTAAGGTATTTGTATATTAAGTTGGCGTTCTCGAGATGGGTACTTTACTTTACTTTACTTTACTTTAGTCAGCTACTCTTTTTATAGCCCTAATTGGAATTACGGGCTCATTACTATTTATTATAGATGCGTATTCACGATTCCTCAGAAATACATGAGAATATGTTAGAAGAAAAATTCCTTATGCCACCGGGATCGAACCCGAAAACCGAAGGTCACAGATTCGATCTCCGGTGTCAGAGAGAATTCTTATCCTAATATATTCTAACGAAATCTTCAACAGGAGCAATATTCTGAGTCATCATGTTTAAATAGATTCATGGGATATGGCACTGTACATTAACAGTGGAAACCTGGTCACAAAATCACTAAATTAGTGATCCAACAATGTAAACGATTTAAATGTCTTTGCTGAGTTGGACCATTAAGGGTAATCTTAGGGGGGGGGGAGATTCCATGTGTCGCAGTGAGTCGAGCTCTATGTAGATCGGTACAGAAAGCTGAAGGCCATGCGTTCGAATCCCGGTGCCAGATGCAATTTTTCTTCTATATTAGTTACTGTTTCTTTCTTAACTGTTTCACTGCTACTGACAAATACAAATTTCAGCTCTGAAAGGGCAAATTGCCAAATTAGCGGTCACTATTTTCAGGCAAGGGTATTCTTATTTTATGTCCGAAATTATACATCAAAAGTAAAAAAGAAAGAAGGAAAAAAAAAGTTAAGACTTCCGCACGTTATATTTTGAAACTCCCAATCAGGGTTGTTATGAAGCCACATAAACTAGATCGTACAACTTACGTGGAAAATATCAATGTTTATGGGAAGAGATTGAATGTGCTAAATTTACACTTGGGTTTACTTGTTTTCTAATATTCACCGTTTTATCTAATTTGATTTGAATAGGTGGTATATACAAAATATTTCTTTAATTGCAGATATTTTAGAAGCCATCATGGAGTACCCGACATAGGTGTGTAATACTGATGTGTGTACAATGTTCATATATCAAGAAACAAGAAAACTTAGTTTTTATTTAGTGTTTGTGACATCAAGAAAAAAAAAACTTTTCTAAATCAAGAACGAACTGAGAAAGACAAAAATAAGATTCAGACTTTCACTTCATAATTGTGTGCTTTGACATGGAATTATGAAATGTAGTCTGTGTATGCTCCATTCCAAATACTGCTGGACACCTCAAGGTATTAACAAAAGTAGTTCTTAGAAGGGAGCGTAGATAGGGGCCTCTTTTTAGAGGTGAAGAGCGGCCTTTTACAGACCGAGGCCACTGAACACCAGAAGACCATCAATTCACTCATCGAAAACAGTTACGGAATATGTATACTAAGCATGATTTTAATAGCATAATCCACTGAAAACTATTTCAATTCTAAATGCAATATAACCTCCGAGTGATAAGGCTTACGGGGCAATGAGGAAGCTGATAGAGCAGCCAAGAAAGGCAGTGAAATCCCATTTGTGGGACCCGAACCTGTACTGGGAATATCATACAGATCAGTAAGACAGGCAATTATGGTCTGGGCTCAAAAAGAGCACCAGAAGTACTGGAACTCCACGGAAGGTTGCAGACATTCCAAGGTACTAATTGCTGACCTTGATAAAAGCAGGGCAAAGTACCTATTAAAACTCAATAGGAGAACGCTTTCATGGGTAACAGGATTCCTTACGGGACACTGTGCCCTGAAATACAACCTCCATAGGATGGGATTGCATGACAACCCAACCTGCACTAGATGCCTGCAAGGAGATGAGTCTGTAACTCATCTACAGTATTATGTGATTGCCCGGCTCTTGCTAAATCGAGAGCAGAATGTTTTGGCAATCATTTTCCAAGGATAGATGAACTATCACATGTCCCGGTCAGCAGTCTGATTAGGTTCATTTCGAACAATAGACTGCTTGACTGAAAGCAAAAGGATGGGGATGCGCAATAGATCTGAAAAGGTCGCAGTGCTAGGGCTGATATCAGACCCCCCTTCAAAGTCAAGTCAAGTCAAGTCAAGTCAAGTCAAGTCAAGTCAAGATAAGGCTTACGGTAGGTGTCAGGGGCACTATTCCTGAATTCGTTGACAATTCCAATGACAAATAAATTTCATCTCACATTGTTAAATAAATTAGCCCATTCGTATTCAAAGGATCACTAAATATACTGCAAATCATCTATATCTATCATTTAGCTACAAAAATGTGGATGGCTGCTATGGGGAATGTATGTTCAACTTTTTGTGAGGCCTGCCTAAATCTAGGTGTCCCTATGGAGATCGACACATTCTACCATGATCATCTGTCTTTCCTCCAGAGCCTCTTCAAGCCATTTCTAGACCCTGTGTGTCGAACTCTGAGACTGATGTAATATTTTCGTTACATATATCATTATATGCGGTTTTAGCCAGAGATCGCCTATGTAATGTTTATTGTTACATGTAACACATTTAGCAAGTGATCAACTACAGATAGACGTTACGTTTTCATTACATTTAACGTTACATGTGGTTTTACCAAAGGACCCCTTAGAGACCGGTTTTAAGTACTTTTTATGTATCAAAGAAACTTTGTGTATAAACTTAATTCAGTTTTGTAATAATTGGTATTATAATATAATATGTGAAGTATATAATAGTTAAGATTGGTGTTTTCATGATAAACAAAGAAATTACCAATGCAACATAAAAAAATATTATAATACCGTTATTAATATGTATCCCATGTAGCCTATACACTGTCTATCTACCAATACTTTGTAAAGATATTGTGTGACAACTAGGGCAAAGGAAAATACTCATTCGGGTATGGAAATAAAAATAATTGTGGAGTTTTTAACTTGGATACATTAACAAATGACTATTGGACAAAATATTCATTAATCTTGGACTCGCATCCGGGAGGTCCCAGGCTCCAAATCACATGGCGACCAATTTTACATGAGTTTTTTCATGGTTTCCCCAGTCGTAAAGGCAAATGCCTAATTGGATATTTACATACCATGAATCATCCTCACAATTTCATCCTGTATCATACGCATTTACATTAATATCAGTTGAAATTTACTCCATAAAAGTACACTAACAATAGAAAATAATTGAAAAACATCAAAATGCTTGACTGAGTCCACTCTGCAATCCTCCCAATTTGTTGGGGGTGAATTCTGGGACAACCTACGTAGGCTATGCAATGTCACTGATGACTGGGGGTTCCGATACTCTTTACCAATAGTCAAATTATTGTAACAGAAAATAACGTTCTGCCCATTCTGCAGGCAATTTGATGATGTTTCTGTATACTGAAAATAAAATAACTCATAAAAAGAAATTGTATTTTTGTGTATGAACCTTCAATTAGTATCATACATCATACGGAGTATTAATTATGGTATGCGTAAATACATACATTATGTATATACATATATCATATACATTATCATACATCTAACAATCCTGCTCTCAATTATATGGAGGTAATTTCGAGGAAGACATAACGGAATCTCCTTGATGCAGCCATAATATTTTTAGTAGAGAGGATGGAGGTAGATTTTGCACTAAAAGCGAAAAAAAATCACAAACCAGCATTGTATATTTTAAAGGAATAGATTTGGTATCAATTTAAGTGTTTTCCATTGGTAAAAAGAATAATTACAGAAATGTAACTGACCCTTGACCCTCAAGTTAATTGTTTAAACAATCAGCATGATAAGCAGAATAAGACATTTGTTTATAGGAGCTTGTCTTTCTTGGGAAGGAGAAAAAAATTGGCTATCATGTTGCTACGGTATGTGAAGGAACCCTGCTAATGGAAATAGAGGCGCCCTGGCCTATGCAGGTCTAATATTATTATTATTATTATTATTATTATTATTATTATTATTAGTAGTAGTAGTAGTAGTAGTAGTAGTAGTAGTAGTAGTAGTAGTAGTAGTAGTAGTTCTAATCTTAGAGGCAGAAAAGAGCTAAAACATTACGCTTATAAAATTGAGTAACCGAAAAATTACAACTGTAACTGATTACAAAGAATATGTTTCTTTCAAGTAAGAAACATGTATTAATGTTAAACACTATAGTTAACATTAAAGATTGACGGTCAATGTTAAGTGTTGCTCTATGTAATAAACTCACTAAAAAAGTGCCAATATTTTGTAGGCCTAATTTCGTTCTGACATTAAATTTCAAATGTCTGGGGTATTCTCTCTGTACTTTCATCCTGTTTTTACGTCAGTCTCTCGCTCTCTTAGCGTAGGTTGCACGTATCTTTTATTATTGACAGGACTAATAAAAATATATATCCGTTTAAAATGGAATTCGTGGCTTACCGAGCGGATGAAGATATTTCTCGATCTGAGCGTCCGTCGAGCTATAAATTATTACTACGTGAACAAATTTGTGGATGTGGTCTGCTCACGTACGACAATATATCGGTTCCTGGCCGCGTTATCACGTGATCATTCCACTGAGCACATACGTGTCGCAAATTGTGCGTAAGCAATGGATACCCTGCATTTGTCAGCAGACTGCTAACATTGAATGTCACTTAAGCGGAGTTCTAGTTTATCAGGATATGCAGGGAACATAATACAATTTATACATATCTCATTGCTGCAGAAACTTTCGCAGTTACAGAAGATTACTTGTTACTTAAATTCAAACCTTTGAAAAAGTTAGTGTTGCAATTTCTGCCTGGGTTTGCGGTTGGTGTTAATAGGCTATGTGAAGCTTTTGTGGCCAGTCCCTTTTTCTGAGAAACGGTCTGGTTTTAATGCCAGGTTTTGGAGAGGAGAAATAGATCCCTTTTCTGTAAATTTTAATGTTTGGATTTCATTTATTTAAGATATCATTTACACTTTCAGCAATTATACTTTATTCGGGCTTGATCAGTCCTTTCACTCCACACTGCTACCAACAGCCGGCATTTTGTGATCATTTTTACAATTTTATTTTGAATACTAAATGTCTTATTTGACGCTGGTTGTCCCTCGTGTGAAGAATCTGGCTAGTTACAGTCTTAAGTAGAATGACCAGTTATGCTTTTTTTACCTTCCTTAGGTTAGTTGTGACATTTAAATTCTAGTTGGGTTGTAGTGACTTCTAGCTCTAAGTTTGTGACAGGTAGCTCTAGGTAGTGGCAGTTATATTAGTTTAACAGTGGCATATTAAATCGCCCCGTTAACTTATATGGCATATTAAACCTCGCATGTGTTTCGTTTAGTAGTCATTCTGTCTCGAACATTTCCAAGTTGTGGGGCCTAAAGAAGCACACTGCCTTTCTTCCGTTCCGTTGAATATTATGTCCGACCGCCCACTGCTTCAGTTCCGCTCGTTTCAGTATTTCCTGCTTATAATGTTGACGTAATATCCAAGGTCAACTGATCGGAACGGAACGGAACGGAGACAGTGTGCTTCCTTCTTTACACATCAGTACGACCTCGGCCGCGAAAGCGACACTAGCCGTAATGGCAACAGCAGAAATCGCAATACACTAGTAAAAAATCTTGTTTGTACAGTAATAAGGTCTTTAGGCATTCCATAATTGGGTGTTAATACTCATTATTTTATTATTTTAAAGGTTGTCGCAATGTAAAAGAATGACGGAGAAAATAAGCAGTCTTCTCTATGTCAGGCCTTCAATCTAACGCTAGATTCCTAGGAGGAATATTAAGTATAGAGGAAGTTTTACATCTCTATTTCAAACAATAACACCTTTCACCATACGAAGCGATATTTCTTTTCATTCTGGTGATTTATGTTCAAGTTTCTTTGGGTAGGTTTAGTGAAGTAATTTCTTAGGATACACTTATTCGTGTTAATTTATTTTTAATATTTAACCAAACTATTTCGTTTCTATAAAATAACAATAGGCCAATTGTTATAAAGAAATCATGTCAGATATTAACTAATCATGTAATTTGACTGTACTTACTTGTATATGATTCCATTTATATATTATTATTATGTTTATGATTTAAGAAGTTTATGTAAGTATACTGGGTCCGTTGAGGCTACATCCGATGGGATACAGTTTTGAAATAAATGATTTCCCGGCATAAGAGAAGATTAAGTCGCCCCCTTACGCTCCAAACAATGCGTTGCTGTTCGCTTGTTATCTCGGCACACCCGATCGTTCCTTCTCTCCAAACTCCCGATCGTACCAAATACAAGCTACCAACCCATACACCAAAATGACAACCCTCTAGCTTACTCGGCAATCCCGACCAGACCACAATCACCTCTTCACATAATCTAAATAATGCAAAACACTATCCACTTAGTTAAGTGCGCGAGCGGAGGCGGCAGCCGAAGCGAAGCGCCCTTGCATTTTCGAATAATGTACGATACACTGTTTGTAGGTTTCGAAAATGTGGCATATTATATCTTCCACACGTTAGTAAGCCTGTCAACTTTTGTTCATCTTTTGTTTACCGGTATGACGTCACACTACCAACGTCCAATCACGAGTTTCTATGTAATATGAGGACAGAAGAAGTGGTATAAAAGAAAGTGCATCGCGAGGGAGCGGTGGGTGGGAACATTCATCCAAGGTGCGACTTAATATTATTTTTTCCCGATTTCCCAATAAATTATGTATTTCCTCTGAAACACAACTTGATCGGTAAAAATAATGTATAAGCTTAATATTTACTTTAAATACAGAAGAAACGACCTCATGAGCCAGTTGTGCGTTATTATGTTCAATATTTGAACGAAATGCAAATTTTTTCTTCAACCTCTCATGAATATTTTGAAACAACAGGCTTAATTCATGGCGCAACGTGCAAGCAGAACATATTCGATGAATCCATAGCTATTATAATATTGGATTTTAGAAGAGCTCGATTTTAGTATCAAAGGATGTATTTATCAATACGTTAAAAATTTGCAAGAATAAGCCTACTGATCCTAAGTGTATTGCACCAAAAGTATTACAAACTACAAAAGTGATTGTTTGCGATGCTTTCTCTTCTTTCCTATGTTCTGTTTTACGATTAATTCATGTTACGCGTGGAAGAGCTATTTCTGCTAATTTCTGTTCATGAGATTGAACACGAAACGAACTCTACTGGGTATAATTATAAACTTTTTCAGGATGTAGGCCATGTCATTGAGTTTATACATCCAGACATTTCGTTCCCAGCTGCAACTTGTTTAGTGGTAGCTTTTCACACTTCTTAGTCTGAAAAAAAGTTAACTTTTTACATTTATCAGTCTGAAAACATGGTGACGATGGTAACTATATCACCAGTACATGTTTACAGAGAGTTGTTAAGGCGTTATTCGTCTGTTCTTCTTTCAGACTTCTATACATATCAAGGGGGCAACTTGGCTATTTTGTATTCGTCTCGGAAATGGGAGCGTCCCATGTTTTAATATTGCCTTGCTAAGTTTTTAACACTTATTTTATTTATTTATTATTATTACATTATTGCATAGAACTGAAAATACAAATACAAATACAAATACATATTTATACAAGTAAAATAAAACAATTTTGAAATTTCAAAAGTAACTACAACTACTATTTAAAAAGAGGAAAAGAAATATAGGCTATATCTTCACAAGAAGTATTAAATTTAGTAATACACCCGAATGAGCAAGACTGCTCGTGCTCGGGTGCCGTTTCAAAAATATCAAAGTGTAGAAAGAGGAGAGACAAAGAAATAGAGTGTATAATGTGATTAACTAAAACAGAAAGTAAAAAATATTAAACATAAATACATAAAAGGAGTGAAACAAAAATTACTTAAAAGCTAAAAAATTACAAAAAATTCTTTAAATATCTATTAAATTTAACAGTGGAGTATGCTGAGAGGTCAGGATATTTTCTGATAATTGAGTTATAGAAGCGCGGTCCAAAATTAATGCTATGATTTAAACCTGCCGATGTGAGACATTTGGGTTCTAATAGGAGTAAATTAGTATTTCGTCTAGTTTTGTAGATATGATCACTGGAAGAGTATTTTATACGATGTTTGTGAAAATATTTTAAAGTTTTTGAATTCTTGTTTTCGGTAGCTTCTGGGCATCTTCCTTTCTGATGAAATTTTTTTGCCTCTGTTTAAACGGCATCTATTGGCTAAACCATCAAATTATAAAATATCCCATAAAAGATCTGTTATTGTAGATTCCAGCCGTGAAAGCCTAAGATGTAAATATATTGTACGATATAAATTATATATGATATTATGTATCTTGAAACCCTCAACAATGGTTGGCAAATTCTGATTTCTAATAATTACGAATTCCAATGACAATGCGAACGCGGCGTTAAAAATACACAAAGTAACTTACGTACAAAATGACCGCAACTGGGGATCATGGTAGTAATAGGCTATCTATGAAAGTGAAGATATCCCAAAAATGGTACGCTATAATAAGGTTGGGCTTATATGAAGAAAGTCAATCTTTGTATTTAAAATGTGACTATAGTCTACTGGGTTACAGTATAATTTCATCACCGTATTTTTTTTCGTCTCTCTAGCATTTTAACCAACGTTACTCGTTTCTAGGCTTCGGGTTTCACTAAAGCAAGTTAATGGAAAATTCGTCCATTAATCACAAGCTTGCGCATATTGAATTAATTACATTTTCTGATCCTGTTTCAGGTGAAACGCGAGAATAACACTAAGTCTCGCGTCTGCTAATCAATACTGTCCATTATCATATAAATGAGGTCCGCAGACAAATATCATCAATAACCAAGCTACATGACAAAAAAGTAGGGCTTATATGCATCCGCTGATATTACGGGATTTATATTTACCTATAAACTCTCATAATTTCCAATAAAAAAGACAAATATTATTCATATCGATGGGAATGTGTACTGTACGTATCAAGTTCTGGAAGGTTAAAGCAGAAAGCAATCTATTTTGTAGTGTGAAAAGATATAAATATAGATGTTTTATATATATGGGAATTGATTTTATAGGTGCAAAAATAGTCAAAGAATCGAAGTTGCATGTCTATTTACATTTGATCGTGTTTGAAAGATTGTTCTATGATCTGTACCCACGTTTATTATGCTTCATATTGATCTATTAAAAACTAGTGCATTATGCAACAAGCCTGTTATAATTTGCTTTTATTAAGGCATGAGTATGTTTATGAAACGAGCAAAGTGACTGTTTTTTTTCAATGTCACTTTTTTACCTTTTCAATTAAAACTGTCGAACTGAATCTTGAATATTTTTGGAAATTACGAATAAATAATTTATCATATAACCCTTACTTCGTTACTCAGTGCCAATGGACAATTCCTAAGGAAGCTAAAGGAATGTTACATATTTTATGGAACCCGGAGGTTCATTGCCTTGCTTAATGAGCCCGCCGTTCAACCCTATTCTGTGCTAACTCAACCTAACTGTCCCATGCATATCCTACTTTTCTTAAATCTATTCTAATATTGTCCTCCCACCTACGTCTTGGTCTTCCAAGTGATCTTTTCTCTTCGGGACTCCCAGGCAATATTTTTGAGATGTATGTTTTTCTTCTCGTCTTCTGCCCAGAAATCTAAAAATAAAGATTTATGAGACTATTATCCTGCCGGTTGTATTACGAGTACGTAAGAAAGTAACTAAGTAATTAAGTAAGTAAGTACGCAACATGTCCAGCCCATTTCATCCTCCGTGATTTCATTATCCTTATTATAATCGGTGAAGAGTATAGGTTATGAAGTTCGTCATTATGCAGTTTCTCCAGTCCCCGTTTTCATCTCTCTTAGGCCTAAATATTTTCCTAAGCACCCTAATTTCGAACACACTCAGACCATGTTCTTTCAGAAAAGTAAGGGACCATGTCTCTCATCCATATAATACAACCGGCAGGATAGTTGTCTTATGCACTTTTTAGAGTTCTGGACAGAAGTCAAGAAGATAGAAGCTTCTGAATTGAATAAAGAGAAGTAATTTTATTGATATCAGTATACCCTTAACTTCTTCCTTAAAATTATTTGTATCTGTAATAATTATTGCTCCCAGGTATATTTTAATTTCTTCAGTTCGAATTCTTTATCTGCTATTTTGTAGCGCACTATTTTGACGTTTCATGAACATATACTTAATTTTTTTTGTTCTGTATTGATTTTTCATCCAACATTCCTCCAGGCTTCGGGGGAAAAAAAAACTTTGTTCATTTCTCCCGATTGTGTTTATGTCATCGCCCAACAGACAAACATCATTTGATTTGTCATATAACAAAACATTCTTTATCTCAACAACCAATACTCATTCTTAAATATGCGTACACAGTTTATTTATTTACAAGAAGTAAATCCTTCGCAGAAAATTTTATGAGGAAAAACAAATTTTAAGTAGGCCTAAGCATGTTTTAATATCAAAATGCGATAAAATTAATATCTAAGAACCTAATGAAGAAAACCTAAAGAAATTGTTTACACTTTGTTGAATGTAGTAATTTGCCTGCTCAGCAAATTTCAAAGCAAACTGAAAACCATAGAATTTTCAAAACTCAGTCCTATGTCCCTTAATCTTTAGATTATATTTCTTCCAAATATATTTGTTATATTTATTTTCCTATTCAGAAATTTAAAAGTGCCTACATGACTCAATATTACCAGATGAAATTAAATGACTAGATCTGTGTGTTAAAATGAGTTAATAATCTTTATTCATATTCCATGATCTTCTAGCACTTTCATGAACATCATCTGAGCTCTAATATGGAAAAAGAGCAAAATTCAATTATCTTTCACCCGTATAAAATTTCAGGAGCTCGGTCTGAAATATTCATTTACAGAATATGAAATTGACTAAAACAAAATAAAAAAAATGAGCATTTCAAAATATGAGAGTGTGTATAACCTGAGTTATCTTTCATGCCCACTTCTCTTTGCATTTACCCTTATGAATATTCACAAACCGGGTGGTAAAAATGATTTGCTGCTGTTTCATAGCTGTTTTCTGCTCTCTCTGTTCCACTCTCTCTCATTTTATTCCTCTCTCTTTTCATCCTTCTCTTTGTCTCTCTCTTCTCTCTTCACTTGAAAACATTGCACAATCCACCGAGTTTTTATTATTTGCTTAATACTTTGTTCAATTCATGTGTAAATGTTTCATGTGAGTGTTTGGTTTTTATTTTGTTATTATTCCTATCTTGTGTGTCGCTTTTGAAGAGGATGCTCTTGTTCATGAATGTTTATGGAAAGGAAAGAGGAATGTTCTAAAGCTGTATATGGCCACGAACTAATTTTCGGGGGCTTCAAAGTAACAATTGTGAGCGAGATTTCAATGTATCTGTGAGAAAATATAATATACGGTAATTTCTTTTCCTTTAGCACGAGTTTATTAGATATTATGTGGAAATTAATGAAAAAATCTGGTAATATCTGTTCACAGTACAGAAGAACCTCTGTTATCCGAAAAACTATTAATATCGTTTAACGTTAACCAAAAGACCATAAAAAATTGTTATGGTGTAGGTTGTGTTTCAAACTTCTGAGCCACCACATAGGGAAGGAATTCTTTGACGGAAGAGGAAAATCTCCCAATCCTCCTCGTCAACCTGTGTGTATGAATAGAAACCAAGCGAGGAAAGAAATATCTCAAGGATGAGTAACAGAATGCGAGGGCTTTGACCTGTCCGTTTCCATCCCTTATCTGTTGTAAAGATACATGCCAACTCTGTTTATTTTATTTGTTCACATCGGTCATGTGCTAGTACTTGTTCGTGCGGTGGTGATCGAAAACTTTTTGTGAAGTGCTTTTTTTTTTCAATTTTATTGTGCAACATGTCAAAAAGCGGAAACAGGTCGTGATAACGATACAAGAAAGTTAGAAGCAGTGAAAATAATGAAAAATAGTGAGATTTTCCATAGGTGTTGCAGCTGATTTTGGTGTTGGTGTTTCCACTTTAACGCATTATATGTACTGTCTTCATTTACTTTCACCTAAAACTTCAAAAGTTATTCTTAACGTATAAAAGCGACATTCTAATTTTTATCAGAAATTTTGGTTATCCGAAACCACCTTCCATCCCTTTTCTTCGGTTAATAGAGGTTCTTCTGTATATCTAACAATAATGTAAATTCAAAAATGCTCACTGGAGCATACTTCTCATTGTAGGGTGTAAAGTGTATTGCAGGGGTGGAATAATTCTCGTTTTAAATGCATGGCTGTAATATAGATTACAGTGAGTTAGATGCTGATCTACCGCAAATGAGCTTCATAGAAATGCGTTTATATATCAGCCCAAATCTAAGTACTGTATAGTTTCAGTTAGGGCTTAAGTTGGGAGCCAGGGGAACTATCCCTAAATTCTTTGTTACTTCATGAAATAGTTTTGAAATTCATTTTGGATCCTTAAAAATTCTACAAAATCACTTATACGTACACGTAACTAAAAAAAAATAAAGAAAAAAGAAATGTACACAAAATTGTGTGAAAATTGGGTACCACTGTTATGTGATACCTAAACACTTTCTATATTTAAAACAACTTTGCAAAAGAAAAACGCTCCTTCGGGCATGCAATAAAAAGTAAATGCAGTTTTACAGAGCGTATTGTCTGTGATGTAATAGTCTTTACAGTTTGGGGCTCTCGGGTTCAAATCCACTTAAGGTATGGACGTGTTACTTTATGGAGGCGTTGTTAATAGTCCTTCCTGCACCATTAAGTGGAAGTACAAGAACACGAACCACATTAGGATCAACAGGAGAAGGGAACTCTCGCAATCCCTGGGCAGAGAGGAAAATCTAATAGACTTAGCTGTAGATGTGTTTTTATTATAATTTGTATAATTTGTTGAATTAAGAAAATGTCAATAAAGTTAAAATAAAATAAAATCTTAGCAGATTAGTTGTTTGGTGTTTTCTGGTATAGAAGCCTAGACACCAGGATCTAATCAAGCAGATTTATTTACTTTTTATTTATTACCATTATGTGCATGTTGGTTAATTTTCAGTGACGAGGATACGTACAGTACATATCCGATAGCTTCATGTCTTTTATCATTATTCTTAAGACTACATGAGAATATCAAGAGAACTAACTTATGGGATCCAAGCATATGTGTATATGATATTTTTTGTCGGTCTGGGAAGAGGAGTCAATAAAGTAGGCCTAATGACTATTTGTTTCTTAGCCAGCGGGTTCAATCCTGGTCAAGGTCGATGATAAAGTGACCGAAAAGATTGCGTAAAAAATGTAATTAACGTAATAAGTATAAAAAATAAAAGAAACTCCCTACAAGCGTTTCTCAACCTATGGTTTCGGACCACTGGTGGTGCATATGGTCCGCAGACATAATTTAAAAAATCATAAAGCAAGTAAAGTAGTAAGCATTTTTCACATAAAATGGACACTAGATGTCAAAGTTTTAAAAATCTTCGAAAATACAGGTCCTGTTACATGTTTCCTTTTGCAGTTACGAACCACAGTTTGAAACCCCTGATGCACTGACGTCTATGGTTCTCTCTTTGATTCAAAACCCTGAAAAATAAGACTTTGTCGGAATTTGTTATTAGAGGCGCTCTCTTAACAAGGGTTTTATTGTTGGAGGTGCCCGAGTGTCTGATACCGGCAAACCTGTGATATAATTCCTAATTATAATATCAAATTGGTAATAAATATTAAAGTCTGTTCAAAATATAATTTTACTCTCAATAGTTTACTTCCATTTCAATAACTGTGTTTCCGTCGAATTAAAAAAATGTATTTAAATCTATTTCGTTATAATGACCTATAATTAATACCCCAAATATTAAGAATGACTTTTAAAAAATGGGATGTAAAATTAGAGGTCCGTAAATTTTTTTAGACGTTTTAGAGGTCCTCGCGTTCAATAAGGTTGAAAAACGCTGCCCTAGAACTTTAACTTTTGTAGCTTGCTGGCGTTTAGGAAAAAATTCTGCGTCTGGTAATATTATTAATAACAAACTTTCTGGTAATAACTATAACAGATTTGTTGGAATTTGACTTGTGTCATGGGCTTCTCTTAATAATAATAATAATAATAATAATAGTTGCCTGTCTCATAGTCAACACTATATGCTAAACAAATGTCGAGTAAGGTTAGCTCAGTCCTTAATAGATGGTGGAGATTTTCCAGGATTCCTCACAACTTTATTCCTTTTTAAAATTTTACTCGAGTTCTAGAAGTGGAATTTGCAGCCTGTTCATATAGAGTTCCAATTTAGTGCATGTTTATGTATAAACCCGATTTTCACACACTCAGCTAATTTTAAGAATTCCGTGGGATCGCAAAAAAGTTTACCAATGTTATCGGCACTGTCACTGTCTTTTACTTCGCATCTTATCGAGTGCTTCGGAAATAGATTACTGTATTTCGTATCTTATTTCCTACAACAAAATAAAATTACAAACTTTTAAGTAGAAAGATAAGTAATTAGATATTTACCATATACTTCTTCCTGTGGAGAAATGGAAGCTAGTATAATAATTAGATGTGATTTAATTCAACTTGCAGTTGCAGTGAATATGTTACACATAAAAACACTGATAGACAGTACAAATAATAACGTAATGACTGTTTAAATTGTCAAAATCATGTAAATATTAGTTTATTACATCACGTGTACAAATAAGCTTTTACACTATAAATTTTACCTGTATGTCACACTAAAATATTTGAACGTATAGGTAATTTACTTGTCCAACTTTGCCCATGTATGTAGACTTACAGGCATGTAAATAAACGTATGCGGTATAGTGCAGTTACTCATTGCATGGCCAGTCGGCTTCAAAGGTTTCGGTGTTTCTTTACGTTAATTGATCTGACTAAATTGGTCGTGGGCTTCCGCTTTCCAAAACAAAAGCAACGTTGCAATATTCTCTCATTGTTATCACTGACCTCAATTCTTCCTTCGCTTTATTCAATTCACACGTGTTACTGTTTACTGTAACTTGATCTTGCAACCTCGCATTTCACTCCTTGCGGAGTATACGAGTAGCTGTCAAAATCGCCACAGGACATTCTTAGATTTTGATTGGCTGGGGTAACTAGCTGATTGGTGCGGTAAAAACAAAGAACATGGGTTGAGCTGTCGGCAAACTTTTCCTCCTAACGAAAGGAAGCCGCCTGGCCATGCAATGAATAACTGGACTATACACAATTCCGGCCCACTGCCGGTGGTTAGAAGCCCAAGTAGGCTAACAGTACACAACCGTCGATAAATAACAATAAGCAATTAGATTTGTTTATTTTTAAAACGTTCTGAAGCTGAGTACCAAACAAGTAAATAGCAGGCGATAAAAGTTAATAATAACATATTACTTAATTCCGCGCTCCTTTTCTTTTCTTATGTACTTCTTTCTCGTCATCTATTTTTATGTTTATTTTTAGTCCTACCTCTTCAATATAACAAACATATCGTTTACATGTAAATGAAATTCTCGCGGTCTTCTGCTCGCATTTCCCGCATCGCTTCACAATACCTGGATATTGTATTACATTGGTAATTCCATACTGTCTGCTATCCAGCTTCATTGTGTTACTATAGCTACGGAATATGACCCAATTTTACATCGATGCTTCGTCACTATAGCTTTGCAGTTCTTTTTTAAGGTTACTGCCTTCTACCAACTATTGAAATTATTTACTACTAGCCGGTTACCCGTCCTTCGTAGAGTGAAAACGAATTTTGCACAATTTTTAGCCTTACACGAGGCTTTCATGTATTGGAGAGAGTAAGAATGAGTTAGTGAGAGAGAGAGGCAGTTCAGATCTATCAGATTAATAGTTTTTTCGTCAATTCTTTGAAAATAGACACGAACTATTATATTTTTATATAAGTACACGTCGTCACCGTGCAAGCATGTTTATGGGTGTCTGCTCCTTAATCTATCCTACTTCTAGTATCCATAATGTGCTTTATACATACATTCCATACCCTTCCTTTTCATTTGTATATTTCAAAACTTCGAAATAATCCCATTTAAAAAATATAAAAAGTTTTCATGACTTATGCACGAATATGGAAGCTTTAATAGTTGGATACACGTTTCTTTTACAGTTCTCAGTACTTTATCAATTATCATGAACTTTATTAGTTCCGGATTATTTTTATTTTCCATTACTGCAAGTTCTACGATAAAATTAACAGTGAGAGGTATTAATTTGTTAATTTTAAAAGCATGGGTTGACCTATTAAAGAATTAGATGAAATGCATATCAAATTCACTGCCTTCTATTCGTGTTGATATTAGTCTATTAGAGACATCAGGACTATACAAAACGGCATATGAATGAATTCTTAAGGATTTGCAAGCTTCGATCTATAACTAATGCTCCTTACGTAGCTTCTACATTTACGCCTATTGAAATCCGAAGTGATCCAACCTCATAACAGTTTTTTTTCCAAAAGAGATAAGCTACTTGAAGGTAATTGAAAAAAGGATATGTGAAAAGAAAGTGAGATAATAGATAGGCTGGGAGTAGAGAAAGAAACTAGATACGTTTTTATTTCAGAATCTGGATTTCAAATGTGAGAATGTAATGGATACATAAATTTAAATATATTCCTTTGCTGTCTCTAGCCCATATATAAAAGTTACATTCCTTATATTGGATTCTGTGGTAAATTGGTCTCTAAATCATGTACGACGACTTGAAACTCCCGAGGATGAAATTGGATTTGGTGACGTAGTCTCGCTGACCCTGCAGTGTTGTAAGGTTGTCGCCAATCAAGGGATCTTCTCTTGCATTATGCGTTTATAGTCCGTTCACTAGTATTTGAACCTTCTGGTTTGGTGAAACTTTGTCACAAAAAACTTGAAACATTTTTTCATGAGTACGAGTAACTAATTCCTCTGTTTAGGGCCTGTACGATCACCTCCCGTAAAATGTTTATCTGGCTTACAGGGAACTTATCTGGAAGTTAGCCAAGAATTACGTACTACTAGGTTCACATTTGAATGATATAATGACAACAATTTATTAATGCACTTAAAAATGATGTAATTTAGCTGCACAAATGGAAGGAAAGAACCACTACGATCCAGATGTCGCACCTAGCGGAGGCCTTCGATAGCAGTTCGACGGTGGTATTACAAGACATCCTCCAGTTAAGCTATCTGGAAGTTACGTTTAGGAAAGATTTATCGAGAGGTGGTAGTACAAGCCCTTAGTATTGTATAAGGCGTTCTATAGAGGAAGTTGCTCTGACACCTGAGAACCTGTTTTGAAAGCAAGCTAAAGTGGGACGCAAAGTTTTACAAAACCAGAAGGCCCAAATACCGCTGATTGGACTATACTTATAAAAGCTGTTGAAATTGATAATTCATCTGTGGAGGATTAATGATCCTTAGACCTAATTCCCGAAGCGTAGAATTCGTTCCTAGGTGCATTTTAACTCTTAAATGCGTGAGACTCAATTTGTTTTGAAAATTATAAATTCATGCCGGAATGCAAGAAAACAGTTAACAGAATGTTAGGCTCATAGTTAATTTCTTGTACCCTATTCTGTAAATTTGATATGAAATTAATTAAGGGCTTCTACTTATTATCCGTTATTTTATTGGAAATTTAAATAATTTAAGCGGAAAAATCGGTTAACGCTTTTACGAATATAATGCAAATCGGATACATTATTTCCGATATTGTTCATATTTGAACATATTAGTTCAACCTATCAGTTTAGTAAATTGATCCTAACATGTTTTTGTAAAGTTCTGGATACTTATTACAAATACAAATCTAAAAATTTAGTTTAACCTCATCTATTCTGTGTTTTTCTGGAAAGGAATCTCGAGAAAGTTAGATCACTCAATGTCAGTCACTTTAAGTTCAAAAGTCACACCAAAGCCGAACGAAGAGGGAAAGTGACAATGTCAATATCAATTTATTTAAGCCTTATCGTCCTGTAATTAGTCTGTAGAAGTGATTGTTTGTTTGCTAAACAGTAGAATTTAAAGAGCTGTGTCTTGCAAGAAGATAACCAAGCAAATCAAGGATCTGTCACTGAAATATCCGGGATTATGTTGAGATATTATAAAAGATACGAGGAGCACAAAAGTAAAGTTACTTAATAACATTAGTCACCCAGAAATCATGGTTGTACTTTCCTTTTCTAAATGTAGCCTATGTATGTAAGTACGTACTTGAATAGCCGGTAAATCGTTCGAACAAGTGGAAAAATTCAAATATCTGGGAGCAATAATTACAGACACAAATAATTTTAAGGCAGAAGTTAAGTGTCGGTTAAACTCAGGAAATGTCTGTTTCTATGCAGTTAAGAAACCCTTATCTTCTAGTCTTCTGTCCAAAAATCTAAAAATAAAAATTCATAAGACTATTATCTTGCCGGTTGTATTATATGGATGTGAGACATGAATGCTTAGGCCTACTCTTCAGGAAGAACATAATCTGAGAGTGTTGGAAAACAGGTTGCTTATGAAAATATTTGGGCCTAAAAGAGATGAAAATTGGGATTGAAGAAAACTACATAATGGCGAGCTTCATGACCTGTACTGTTCAACCAGATATAGTAAAGGTAATTAAATCACGGAGGATGAAATGGGCTGGACATGTTGCGCGCATGGGGAGGAAAGACATTTCTCAAAAGTATTGAATGGGAGTCCCGAAGAGAAAAGACCACGTGGGAGACCTAGACGTAGGAGGGAGGACAATATAAAGATAGATTTAAGGGAAGTAGGATTTGCGAGGGATGATTGGATAAAGTTAGCACAGAATGGGATTGAATGACGGGTTCAGGTAGCGCGGCAATGAACCTCCGGGTTCCATAAAATAGATAATAAGCCTATTCCTTTAGCTTGCTGAGGAATTATCTATTGCCATTGAGTAAGTAAGTATGTAAGTACGTATGCATGTATATATATATATATATATATATATATATATATATATATATGCAACATACAAATATTCGAAATGTATTTATATAATAAGCATATATGTATGCTTATATGTGAATATGTGTGTATTATGATGAATGTACTTGTAATGCGGTGAAATATAAAATATAAAAAAAAGGAATTCGAAGAACCGATTCCTAATTAAATTAAGTGTAGTAAATTTAAGAATAAATGTCGCATACTGACCTTGTCATATACCCATCATATTTAGAGATTTCATGAGTATTATTATTATTATTATTATTATTATTATTATTATTAGAAAGTATAAATTCTAAAGTAAAGCGTTAATTTTTTATATCTTAATACGATTACGGTGATGTGCTTTAAAGGGTGTTTCTACGTGATCAGCTTCTAGTGCTGAATATGTGAAAACTAACCTGTAGTCCGGCGTTGGGCAGCCCTGAGAGACGCAGAGCAGGACAGCGCCCTCATCTTGGGCCACGTGGACAGTGCCCGTGTGCTCCACTATTGCAGGCGATACTATTCCCCGATGTTCTGAAACAAATAAAACAGCAGTTTTAAATATACATATAATATAATTATGTTATACATTGTTATTTAGGCGAGGTCACTTAAGGAACTTGGACACCAACGGAGACTGAGCAAACACATAGTATGAAGATATAGGTTACCTTATACCCTCAATTATAATGAAGAAGTTCAACCTAACCTTATGTTTATTTAAATTCATGACAGTGCCTCTTGTATGAAGTCAGATGTTAAAATTCAATATACACAAATTATAATTTACAGTATATATTTGTTAAAAATCCTAGTTATGTCTAAGAACATAAATACAAGATTTCAATTATTAAATAGAACTTTTAAATATTTAGAAGTTATTGCATGCTAAAACAAAACCCATACCTAGTGCATACATATTTACTGTTTCTTCGATTTAAATTATTGTAGATAGTTTGGTATGAATTTCGACATGAAAATACCATCTTCAGGCTGTTTTGATAATAGGAAAAAAGATAGATTTAGTAAAAGTACTGTTATTTATTTTTGTATTAAAATTGTAAAGATTAAAACACTAACCCTTTGGTTTTATAGAAAGTAACATAATGTTTTTATGAGTACATAATGTGACTTAAAACTTACAATTGAAGAAACTGTATAATCGTGCGTGCTTGGTATGTTTTCTTTTTAGAATGGTATAACTTGTAAATATTTGACATTTTAATTTTATAAATATTTACATATTAATTTTGGACGCTTATGTTCGTAGGCATTATTAAGATTTTTAACAAAGTTAAATACTATAAATTATGATTCGTATATATTGAAGTTTAATATTTGACGACATACAAAGAGACATGCCAAGAATTTCAATAGTCTAACTAGATGGTTTAGGTTAAACTTCTTACAATGTATTGAGGGTATAAGGAGGCCTATATATACTCATACTTGTGGCCATCCTCTCGGTGGAAAAATAAGAAATACATAGATAGTATATTTAGACCTGTTTTCAAGAAACGTCCAATACATTTCGTGAGTTATCTAGATTCTAGACAATCCTCAGGTGCAAGTACAGGAAAAACTTGAATAGCCAGATGGTATAAACAAGTAGAGTTTTGCTTGCAGGCTCGCTACATATAACACGAAAAAGAATAGGCAGACGTTTTACATGCATAAGCCTTCTACTTTTTCGAGTTGTTTAATGAAAAGATAGTAGCTGTCCTCTGAAGTTCAGTTTAGACAGTGTTTGCAGCATTTTTTCAAGCTTGATATCAGGACCATTGCTCAGGAAGGAGTGCTCCACTGTATTTTCGTAATTAACTCTTTTCAGGTGATGTCCGAGGACAATTGATTATTAATTATTGCGGAAAGTGCATTCAAGGTATTAAAATACGGAAATTTTAAGGTATTGTCAGATCAAATACCAATTTTATTCAATAGGCTGTGATTTAGGATCGATTAAACGAGCCTGAAATCTCAAACTCTCATACGTGGTGGAAATTTTTTCTGCCTGAAAAACGTGATAAGATTTTAAATCATGTTTGCGTTATAATCTGACTAGACCAGGACTATTTATTTTTCATGAATACTCAGTGTTTCTTTCTTCTTTATGGCAGAAGTGATATAATATGACAAATAAAATAGGCGTTCAAAGCTACTTCAAGGCATGAAAATCTCTCGGCCCCCAAGGAGTAGCATGGAGCAGTTTTTTCACAATATTATAACGCGTCATTAGATCTGGCTGAGCTCCCTTCACTGGCCACTTTGTCAACATGTATGGGTCATTTCCTCTAGCGACTGCTACTTTTGAGTCTGCATTATACAATAGGGCGCCACGCTTTTCTTATGTGAACCATTTTACTTTCTCTGTTTGCTTTCGTTTGGTCTAACTTATCAATATATCTCACATATAACTGTAGTTCGTTAGCTAATAGCGGGTAAGGTTTCTGTAATTTCTATTTTGCTATATTCAGAGCTTATAAAACTTTTGTGGCTTCATGTGAGTAATTCTTAAACTATCTGCCGACGACTTTTGTGTCACTTGGAAACTGCGAATGAACAGAAAGAAGCAGCAAATGCAGAGTCTTATTACCAACCTAATTACATTAGGCTATCCTTTCCAGCATTTTCACAGAACATAATGTTTACATGCGCTATGCTTTAATCTACTTAGGATCTAATAGTGCCATACACTTTTTTAATGGTAGAAATTACCTATTTCAACCTGCCGGTCTGAAACTTTTCAGCATGTAGTACTAATCATATTATAATTACAAGTAAGTAACTAAAAAATATAAAATAATACAATTCATCGCAAATATGTGTGAATTTATTCTGAATCCTTAGTAATTAAACAAATCCTGCAAATAATCCGGAGCACCTTGATGCCACTTATGAACGCATACAGCAGATATCGTTCCTCTTCATTATTTTTTGTGACAGCCTTGCACACACTAGATCTCAGAATACAGGACTTTGTTCTAGTTCTGCAACCACCTCCTTGTTCACCGGTAAGCATTGTTGACTACATGATATGAACGTCCGGATTCTATCCCCGGAATCACTTGAAATTATTCTGAAGTACGGAGGTCTAGAATGGGGTTCGCTGAACCTCGAGAGTATGCCTACAGTTGAGGAGCTGTGTGAAAATAATAATTCTTTATTGCAACCAAATGTTCATACTATGATGAATGGAGAAACGGTGGAATGATATATGGCAGGGGAAACAGAAGCACCCTGAGAAAACCTGCCCGGACCACATTTTGTCCACAAATTCCACATGGATCCACCGAGGTTCGATCCCGGGTCCCGGGAAGGCGAAGGTCTAACACTCAGCCATAGGGACGGCAGCTGTGTGAATAAAAAAGCAGTTTCTCTCGACAGGAAAAACACCATCAATGACCTAAGTAGTTTGCAGACTGACCACATTGTAGACATGCATAGGCGTAGCGAGGGGGAGGGTTTTGGGGGCTTGAACCCCCCCCCCCCATTGATTAAAAAAAGGAAAATTGTATAATTTTTTTAAGTCTGCCCATAAATTGCTTAATACAAGTATAAAGCGTGGGAAGCTTTAAACTCGTTATTTTGCGTCTTAATTTTTAAAATTTTCCGGGGAAGGACCCCCGGAAGCTTAAAACTTGTTATTTTGCATCTTAATTTTCCGTGGGAGAATCCCCGGAAGCTTAAAACTCGTTATTTTGCATCTTAATTTTTAAAATTTTCCGGGGGAGGGCCCCCGGACCCCCCTCTCCTTCCATACTCGCCAGACCCCGCGGGTGTTATAACCCCCCCATATGGTCGGCCTGCGGTTGGACTGTAAACTGTTTTTTCATGCCGAGTTAATTGTGGAATAATTTTTATGGCTATTATGAACAAACCTTAAAGCTGAGTCCCTCTTATCCGTGTACTTTCTTAATGCGTGAAAATGTTCAGTATTTTATTTTAAATGGGGAATTTCAATTGAACTTAGGAATCTTTATTTATTTATATTTTATTTTATTAATTTAACCTGGCTGAGTTAAGGTCGTTACGTCTTCCTCGACACACAGCCAGAGGGAAATCATAATAAAAATTATTCAACATATTTCAATTGAGCTAAAATACAAAACAAAAAGATAAACTAAATAATATATTAACATAAATGAATACAGTATAGACTATAAGCGCTGAAAAAAGGTTAAAATATTTACTTTTAACATCACTCTTAAAAAGTTGTGTTCCTATATAACAAGTTGATTAAATTGCATTTGAACTATGTTATCGTGTGTCAGACCCTGAAATAGCTAAGCCAGTGACTTCCAGAAGCGAATAGCTGTTACTGTAAAGAAATACGAAAAGAGTGAAGTTCTGGACAGAGGCATGGATGAAGGGATGAAGCTTAAGAGCGCGTCCCAAGTTATGATAGGATAATAGTAATGCAAAAGACTGAAAAGATAGCTAGGTGTTGAGGTATGCAGAATTCTATAGAGCAGAACGGGACAGTGGAAATATCTTCATTCGCGCAGGCTTACTCATTGAAGTGGTTCTAGTGATAGGTTATGTGCTCGTATTTATGTATTATATATACTTAAATATATACACATATAGGCCTATATATGGTACATACATATATACACACATATAAGCTTATGTATACACACATATATATATATATATATATACACTTTTTTCATAACGCGTGTCTCATGTATATATATATAAATATATATATATATATATATATATATATATATACCGGTATATATATACAGATTGTTAATGAATAACACCGAAACAGTTTGCCTCTGTAGGCTTTTAATATGATTTAATATGATTTTTTTGCTCTATGACGTAAAATCTGTATGCTACAATTTGGAACTCATAAGTGAATAATGAAGCGAAGTATGGTTAAAATTTTCATTAAATTGAGTTCACGCCTTCTTAGTCATGGATAAAAGGCTGATTCTTATTCATTCATCAACAGCAACATCATAATGTAGAGTTTTCATGAATTGCAAAATTTACAGACTAATGACATAAATGGCCGCAACTGCGTTAGTTTGTTTTATTCATAACTTTAATGTTAACAACGAAGTTACTTTGTTTTGCATAATTTAAAATGTTAGATGTCAGTGACGGCCACATCATTGGGAGATTTTATGACATAACAGGAAAAATTGAACCCATAGAGCAAAAATCTCCTCATAAAAGTTACTTGTCTATGTCCCCACTACATACAGGTAAAATATTTCGGAGTTATTCATTAATACCATGTATATATCACCTATATATATATATGTGTATGTAATATATTGCCTATATATTGCCTATATATACCTATATATATGATACACGCATTATGGACATTTTGTGGTTAAATAAATGTTTATGTCACAAAGTAGGACGTCAAAATAATCCAAGTTTGGCACAATGAGTATTTGAACAAGTGCTAGATGTGTAGGAATCCGCCTATCCTATACCACTATCAGTGGTATATAGGCGGATATTTCTACACATCTTCTCTCCGTGGCGCGACATCCCCGAAGGGACCACCCGACCGCTGCGTCATCTACCTATAAGCAGATGGCAGGATTCGGGGGCATGTGGTCAGCATGCCGACACCCACGGCCGTTAATATTACATGAGAATATTATAGGAGGAAAATTCCTCCGACACTGGGACTTGAACCCAGGACCTTTGGCTATTCGCGCCAATGCTCTACCAACTGAGTTAAGCCGGAGTTCAATTCACAGCGCCAGATGGAACCTCTCTCCTATGTAATGTCCAACAGAGACAATAATCTGTGGTTCATGAATGCTTATATATCTATCTTGAATGTTAACTGTACAATAACAGTGGGAGCCCGGCCACAAAAATCACTACTTTTTAGTGTGCTTCACAGTACTGCATATGACTTAACTTGACTGTCTGTGAGGTATACCATTAGGGCAATTAGTCATAGGAGAGAGGTTCCATCTGGCGCTGTGAATTGAACTCCGGCTTAGCTCAGTTGGTAGAGCATTGGCGCGAATAGCCAAAGGTCCTGGGTTCAAGTCCCAGTGTCGGAGGAATTTTTCTCCTATAATATTCTCATGTAATGTCCAACAGAGACAATAATCTGTGGTTCTTGAATGCTTATATAATATGTATTATCACTTCCTCTTTATTTACCTAAAGGCTTTTATCACTAGCCTATATCTTCATTGTGCGAGTGGTAAACGGTTGTGAATTTCCTGGTTCGTTCACTTCAATTTCTATAGTTTTAATATTCCTTTGTGCATAGAAAGAGCTCAGTATAGTAGCCCTATGATCTGGTAATTTCAAATAATCGGAGTGTGTTTCATTGATGCAGAAATTTTTACTTAAATCTGTCCTACCCTGTGTTTATCAGCGTGTGGATGATTTCACTGAAGGTTTCGTTGTTTCATGTTGTTTCACTTCATCGGTTATTCATTGTGTCTGTTTGCTTTGATATTGTAAATAGCTTCATCCTCAGTAAAACAGAGTTTCTTTTTGTTTTTTTCTCAGAAACTGGAGTAAAACTCGCTGAAAGAATATTCCTAAAAAAACATATGATCACAGAATACCCTGAGCTCATACAATATGTTCGAAGAATCATAAATATAGAATGTACTAGAGAAAAGTCATGTTACACCATTATATCCCCCTCCAAACCATTAAATCATGTGCTAAACAATCATTCCGGCTGCCAAGCATGCAGTAATATGGTTTCCAACTCGTTGAAATGCTGTTTGTGACACCAGTAACATACGAGATCAAAAACAATAGTCAACATCAAAGTCGCAATTCTAGGGGTTGACAAAACGTCAAAGTCAGACGTAGAAGGTTTGTAGAAGTAATGCATCTGTTTGAAACATCTATTCATCTCAGTAACAAACATCGCGCTTTACAATTTCAGATGTACAAATCTTATTTTTTGTTTATTTTTTTATGACAGCTCTAAATCATTTTATACTTCAAGTGCATATCTTAAGTGTGCCGTTTACAGACACATTTCCTGAGGGTATTATGTCAAACGATATCATAGTTCAAATGCAGTTTAATCAAGTTAATATATAGGACCACTTAGCTGTTTAAAAGTGATATTAAACAAGTAGATACTTTAAAATTTCTCATCACTCATGTTTAATATTGTATTCATTTACTTTAATTTCATATATCATTGTGTCTATTTCTTTTTTACTTTTAGGTCAATTGTATATTCTATTTTAATCGAGTTGTTTGATTCTTGCAAGACATGTATTTACCCCTGGTTGGGTGGTACATAACGACTTATGACCTTCACTCCTTAGATAAAATTAATAAAATAATAAATTATAAGAATATGCTCCATAGATATTGGTCCAGTCTGGAATAGAGAGAACAGAAGCTTAATATTCATAATTTTCTTTGAATTAAAATTTCTTTTTATACTGGAATATTTTGCGAAACCTCTTCCACGAACTAGTAAGAACCTTTATGTTGTTAGTCAAAAGCCTTGACTTCGTTGTGAATTGTGATAATTAGGAGTAGCTTTAGAATTTTTCCCAAACACAACAGCAACTACATAACGGTAGATTTCTAAGTCCTTCTACTTGCTGGAAGTGGGATATCAGCTGGTATTGTGCTACTGTAACGCAGACAGATAGCCTAATTCGCTGTGCAGTCATTGTGATTAAGAGGTCCAGTTTCAAGTATACAAAGTGCAATAAAATTACTATAATGAACAAAAAATATTAAAGTCATACTGCAAGTTTCAAATGAAAAGTGATTGAATATGCAGAGTGAATCTGAACAAGACTATTGTTCTGAGGAAGATCAATAAAGGAGCATGTATTGTGGGTGCCACTTTTTAAATACTTTTTTCCCAAGAACTTCCCCTACTTGCTGCCACCCTAATCCTCCTCGAGCTGTCAATCAGTGAATAGAAAGATAATCAGACGTATCTACACTTGTCTGCAGTCCAGTACAATGTTGCCAAATAAACAGAACTTACAGAACTTACTTTGCTTAAGAAGTAGTGAATGACAGCGACAACCCCTCGCGACTACAAGAGCACCTGTTCGTTGTCTGTGTCGGTGTAGATTTTGAAATTAGGGAACAATGTCATTATATTATTTTATAGATAGAGGATGGTTTGGGACGAGGCCTTTTCAAAATGACACCAACTGTAAGATATCGCATATTTTAGGTAGATTTCGAAGAAAAATCTACCTATTGCAATGGATACCATGTCATGATTTTCGAAAAATTCTTTCATATCTTTACGTTTCATGCTTCCGTTCAAAAAAAAAAATTGTGATATATATATATATATATATATATATATATATATATATTTACACGATAGCGGCCGTAATTTTGAAGATATTTGAACCAAATTTTATTATGTTATTTCTGGGCCCAATAGTTCGGACAAGTTCGTTAATGAGCAAAATTGGCCCAAGGGGGTGGTCGGGGGAGGGGGATGAAATTTTAAAACATTTTTATCTCGGCCCCTATGAAGTATAGAGGGAAACTTTGTTTGAATAAATTAGAGTACTCCCTATGGAGTTCACAGTGACACCAACGATTCGGGGGTACCAGTGGGGGTGGGGGTGGGGGGGGGGGGGTGGAAATTCGAAATTGTTGAAACCACGTCTTGTGGAGTATCATTGAAAAGCTCTTGATGAGTACTCTACAAATCAATAACTAGTTTCTCGATAGCTCTCATATGACGCGAGATTTTAATGTTTGAAAATAATAACACTTAAAAGAATTATTATAATATCATAATTTTGTCTTGTTTAGCGGCTTTGCTAAATTTATTCATTGCTGATCTTGCGCACGGCCTCCCAGAATATTATATCCTATTCTTGTTGTCAAAACAAATGATTGTAGGCTCTTCCTCTTTACCGAATTCAGTTCTTATTACTGCGGGTTTGCCATGCCAAGGCTAAAAAAGAAGAGTGCTGCGCAGCGATAATAAATTAAACCAAAAGCACTTTGAAATCTACCTCAGCCTGTAGGCCTGCCTAAAGGGATTTTTTTTTATTTAATTTAGTAAATGAAATTTACACAGTTTTTGTAACGATTTAATGATTTCCTCGCATAAATCATGCATCCTATTTTAGATTACAAAACTAACGAGCTAAATAGTCTTTATAAACCAAACTGCTGAAGTAAACTATACATTGTCGGAATTTCATATAGCGAATGTGTGTGGTATTGAGGGATATGGGAGTAGAGTTATCGTGGAAACCCTAACAAGGTAATTGTTTCCACCTTGATGTTTCCACAGTAACGGTTATCATAGCAACTGTTCGCAGGGATAAAGTAATGGTACTCGGTAATGAAGTCGAGGTTTAGTCGGATGGGCGATCTTAAATAGTGGCACCACGGGTCTACAAGGTGTGCTAGATACCTAACCCAAGTTAAAACTGAACATACAAGTGCTTCTAAAATAGAATTTTAACTTTTAAAACTGTGTAGCTCGATAATAATAGTCACCAGGTTCTGAGAATATGTTTTTAGATAGTCGAAAGTAAAAGAGTCCTCCGCTTTAGCGTAGGGGATGCGGGCCCGGGTTCGAATCTGCTCGGGACAAGTTACCTAGGTGGGTTTTTTTCTGGGGTTTTCCTCACCTGTGAGACAAATGTCGGGTAAATTTAGGCCCTTGTGGTCCCCAGATATCATCTGGTCGTCATTATCATCTTCATCCCATCCTCGCCTTGTTTGGAGTGAGTGTGTGTGTGTGAATGGTGTGTCTCGTGCTAAGTGTTTGTGTTGTCTCGGAGGTGGCCCCGGCATTGGGCTGATCACTCATCCGGGGAGGCCTTCCATGTCCTTGTCTGGTCAAAAAAGTATGTATGTGATCCATAGGTAATCCCTCTCCCCTGTAAGGCCCGGGTGGCTTGGGTCGCTTAAAAGTAAAAGAAGCACTTTTGACGGTAGATGATATTAATTAAACGGAGAAAATTATGCGACTGAGTGATATAAAACTATAACCCTCCATGGTAACCAACATTGATTTCTTCACATAGAAAATACTCTTTCAGTTAATTTTTTTTTTTTTTTTTTTTTTTTTTTTTTTTTGCATATGGTTGTTAAATAGACGCAGTTTGACAGTCACTACGCATTTTTGAACATGAAATTTCTCACGGTGATGGCAAAAATCGTCATACTTGGTGGGCAAAAAGCGTCGTACTTAAGTTGGCAGCCCGGTACCAGGAAATTAACAATAGTTGTCTGTGCGCTCCAATGACAGCCTCCACAGTGCGTAATTTATTACAGTAAATCTAACATTTATTATTATTATTATTATTATTTCACAAATCATAACCACTGCCCAAAAAGTAGGGTACATATGTATGATAGACGTGGTGATGATGATATATGCAAAATGATATTTTGCTTATAGTAAATAAACTACTCGCAAAATAAAATCTAGTTTTTAACACATTCTCTGCCTTGTTGGTCCAAAAGGCCAAATTTAATCTGCCTCGTTCTTTTACTCTGCTCTCATTCAGTCATAATTTATCTGGAAATAGGAAATATTATCTTTATAAACAGTCTGGTAAAAAATAAGTAATGCTCAGCTGTGATATAAATACGCAGATATTTTAAGAAGACCTAGATTATCAAATCTATTTCCTATATAGAGCTGAGACAGTGATAGTTTATTTCATACATGCAACTCTCCTTGGTAATATAGCACCTTTTTTGTTCATACAAACTGCAGGGAAAGAATATCCTACATTTGTTAACCAGTAGTCTCTCTTAAACCTTTAGTTCTACAGCCTTATTTTGACAAGGGTGCTGTGTTGTAGTATCGCTATCTATATTGACACGCTACTCAATTATATGTACTATATAGGGTATATGAGGGTGATTGTATCGGAGCGAGCTCAATGTTGATAGTTCAATAGGTTATATACCTGCCTCTGATCGCGGAAAGTCTACGCTTGCATGCCCGCATCGTCGAGAGCTATTTTGAAGCAATTACGACACGTAATCGGCTCTGCAAGAAACTCTCTGAGCAGAACATGAAGAGGCATTACCTCCTGCCATTGATTCTCCTTCTTTCAGACTCCCAGTGAACAGTCTAAGTATGCTTCATTTCAAATTAGGTCTATTGGCTCCTCAAAGGCAATTTTACTGCACTTCTGACATCGACCTGTACTCTGTGTGTAACTTTTCAAACTTACAGTGGTCGTAAAACTGTAACTAAAATTGAGAATATTACTATTGATTAATTAAAAGTCATAAATAATATTTCATTCTTAAAACGCAATGAAATTGCACAGATAAAATTAACTTTGTAACTCACTGCTGCCATCTTTAAGGACAGTGTTGCCATTTTTACTCGTGATTGCTCAATATTGTAAGTTTAAACAATATACCTATGTATTTCTAGTGTTACTTGATATACAGTATAAAATGAGATAGCAAGAAAATTATAGCTTTTTCGGTAGGCCTATATAAATTTCGGTGTTTTCGTTCCTTTTGCCAACTCTTCTGATTTTACAAAGGAATTTGTATTCACTATCATATTAACAAATTACCTAGGTATAGGCTATATTAGGAAGAGTGTGCAAAACTTTTGCACTTCGCCCCTTTTGACACGTGCCCAGGGAAACTGGCTCATGTAATTGGAAAAATTCTTATAAAATCGTTTGCAGTTGTATATTAAATCCTTTAACATATAATATCATGCACAACGTTATAAAAAATCTTTTTATCATCTATATATTATTTCTGATGTGATCCTCTTAAACTACGCGAAAACTGAGTCATTATAAGTTATATGAATGAGGCTCCAATTATATATATTTGTAGAAAATAAAATAATTTCAGGTGAACGTACTGATGAACCAATCTCATAAACATTGCATTTTAAATACAGAAACCATTTTTCTTAATTCGAAAAGTCAACTGTTCAACAAACCATTACATACTTTAACCTGGCCAGAGTACAAATCTATCTATAAACTAAAAATAAAATCACGTAAATAGGAATAGTGGTTCTCCAGTTGTAAGTTCATTAACCACAAACAGACGGACGTTGCGTTTTATAACATGTTGGGATATATTATTAACAATTTACTTACTTAAAGCATACAATAATTTTACAAATTATAAAGGACATAGTCATAATTACTTAGAATTGTCCAAATGCATTTTAGTCATAACCAGAATCATAAGAAAAAAGTTGTTCCCAGAAAGTTAGGCCCATCCTGCATGTCGGATACAACTTTTGTCTTAGTATTATTGAACGTGAAAGGGACGTGGAATTTATTCCAGAGGCTATAATTCTGGAAATTACTAAATCTACGACACATGATACACGGTGCACTTCGTGACCAGGATTTATCTTCTTTAAAATCCATTGACGTCGGTCAGGTTTGAACCCGCTATTTTCGGATCCAGATACAAACTCCCTACCTTTGCAACTCCGAGGCATTCCTTCATATTAGCTTACACTATATATTTTGACACGCTTGCGTATATAAGCTTATGTAGAATGAGCTTGCTTAGTAATTCAACTTTCAGTTTATTTACCATTTATTTCGTCATGGAAAACAGATGCTAAACGGTAGAACATAGGAGAGAATAATGTAATGCCTTTGTCATATTTCATCGTCCTATTTTTGAATGCGTCTTTCATATTAAATTTAAAAGGCCTTTTTTATTCTCTCACTCCGTTACGTTTCTTTATAAGAGAAAAAGAAAAAGTTATGTATTAGGTGAGAGCGGAAAAGTAGCAAGTAAGGGAAGGAGAGCTACTAAATAATTTCATTTTCTCTCCAGCTGGCTTCTGTTCCTTTCTTTCACATCAGTCCATCTCGAGACGGGGGCCTGATCCTGATATATTGCCACGATATGAAGCTTGTAACATATTTATAACACAATATGTTATATGGCTTTGCTCCTTGCCTCCTCCAGTTCTCTGACCACTCAGAAATATCGTCACCAGCAGTGGCGAATTTAACATTTATCGTGGCTGGTGTCTCCCATCTCATGCTTGATGCATTAACATTTATCGTGGCTGGTGTCTCCCATCTCATGCTTGATGCATTAATGGGTTGGAGAACTACTCGTATGAGTTTCCAATTTGATCACATAATAATATATTTATGAATCAATATATTTTTTGGCTTTTCTCCAAGACTTTCACTATTCATGGTGAACTTAAGCCTTCATCAAACAGTGGTTTTAAACGCAAGGTAGAATAATTCAAGACTAGAAATTCCAAAAGTTGTAAGTAATACATATAAACATATATAATATGTTTGTGTGTGCTGCAGCCTATATAAAAACTAAGTATCTAGGCCAATGAATTTTAAAACAGCGTCCAAGTCCCAAAGATGCTCCTGTTTTTAGATTTATATCAAGCAGCTCGTAGAGGTTATGGTGTTATATCGGAATTTGAAATTGTCTTTCCAGATGCCCTAATAAATTCAGTTAAATCAGCACATAAATATTCTAAAATCACAGAACTGAATGACACCTTTTTTTTTTTACTTTTAATAGCTATAGACAACCAGCTTTATCAAATTATTGGATATACGAATTACCTTCAACAATATTGCAGGTTGGGATATTTTAATGACTAAAAAATAATAAAATAAAAAATTATTATAATTAAAACCATCAGCTGAACAACCTTATCTTAATCTGCCTGAGACTTTTTACACTCTTATGAAATCTTCAGGGGAAGATTTAAGAAGCAGGAATGTTTAAATTGTATCAGTGATAATTTTTAATGGAACTTTTTGAAGATTTTATTATTTTATCAGCATGATAAAATTACAAGACAATGCCATTTCAATTTTTAATAGTTAATCTATGCCAACACAGCAAGATGCCCTGAAGGTAGCTTAAGAGCGTAGAAAGGCCTAGGCTGCGTAAAATAAAGGTTGTTGAACTAACGTATTTAATTATATATTTTATTTTATTTTATTGAAAAACTCAACGACGCTATATCATGTATTTTAATATTAAAAAAATCTTCGTGATTTTCATATGATTTTTTAAATAAAAGCAGTTGAAATCATTAGAGACTTATCCAAACAGAAGTATGACCTATCAAGCATTATACAACTTGCCGCAAGAACACGAAAAGTTAACACTGATAGTTGTTGATAATGTTTTACAATTACTATGTTCTTCATAGACTAAGTGAGTAGGTTGTAGTAGCATACATTATTTTCTTTTCGTTCTGAATGATATTTAATTCTCAAAATGAAAAAATGCCGATTAATGATTAATACCGAAAGTTTCAAGCTAAAACAAGGATTTTCGGCATTTTAAAAATTAATCCAATAATATGGTTCCTTTGTCAAGTATTCTAAAACTTTTCCCACTTCATTTTAAGTTTTGCCAGTGTCAGCCAGTTAAGCCTATTATCTGACATCTTGGCATATTTAAGCTTAAAACTAGACTCTCGGATTTCTCTATCTAGATCAGTGATGAGCAATGTACGGACCTCGGGCCAGATATGGCTCTCAGACGTGTTTAATGCGGCCTTCGAGAAGAAAGGAGTAAAATATAGCCTGTTACTCGATTGCTTTTCTTTCTATTGCATGACTCAGTAGTGAATTTTAATAGAACTTCAAGATTTCTAGCATTGAACAAGGCTTGGATATTTTCATTATTCCATTTACTGTGGACTGCAAACAGTGAAACTGGACATTCAGCACACATTAGTTGATTTTAAAAGTAACACTCAATTGCACTCAATTGTTGTTTTTAACGTCTGGATACTTGAATTCTAGAAGTCATTACCCAAATCAAGTTTTCAAATTTTGATTTCTCGTGCACAGGAGATTATCGCAATGTTTGCATTTTCATATGTGCGTGAGCAAGTGTTTCCCTCTTTGAAGCTTCGAAAAAGTTGTGTCAGAAACAGACAGACTGACTGACTGACAGACTTTTGATTTCACTCCTGAGGCTCATCTCGTTCCAGTTGCAACCGGACTATGAAAACCCATCGGAAGTACAGTCGCAGTTCCAATAAACTTATAAATAAATAAATAAATAAATAAGCCCGTCACAATCCCTTATAGGGCAAAGGCCTCCTACCATGGTAGGGCTGGCTCTGTTTTACTCTCCCAAGGTGAGCTATTTCCTTGGAGAGGAATACTTCTTCATAATATATTAAGCACAGAAAAAAGAGTTATGAAAATTTCACAATTTCAGCGTTTCAATAAATTATTTTGGCTCCCCTTGTGAAATTTTTCTGTCATTTGGCCCGCTCCCAAAGAGGTTTGCCCATCACTGCACTAGATGAATTGAATTTACATAAGTGAGAAAGGTGAACATTTTATTATTTTGATATTCATTTTAAACTGATTTTGCGACTCTTGTAACAAGTTGGTCAAATTGTTGTACATTTCATTTTGGGTTTTTGCTTATCTCATTTCCATTTTGTCAAATTTGTACAAGTATCTATATTTTTACAGTCAAGTAAATATCATAAATATCATAAACTCTTATTTCATACGGCATTGAAAAGATAATTCAAAAGGAGGAAGTTCCGCAAAAAATAATTTGAAACAAACAAGAGTAAAATGAATAGATGTGGGCTCGGAGTCATTGGGTTAAATCCGCCACAGTAATAGTAACTCGCAACAAAATGTTATTCTAGATATCGTCACCTTGGCTTCCGTGACGTTAAAAATAGGGGTTGCTCTTAAAACTGTTCTCCAACCTAGGACTGTCTAAAGCGTTTTTATTTTTTCTGCGTGGGAGAAATTCAGCTATTGCACCATCCCTTACTCATAAGTTGTGACAAAACAAAACCAGTTGTAACATATCGGTAATAGGAGAAGAAAACTAGGATGAAGAAGGAAATGAAACAGAAAACAAGAGGTTGCGTTCGTAGTTTATGAGAATGGCGGGGCCGTGTTCTTAGAATGACCACACATTTTATGGTTTGCTATGTCACCAGTTGTTTCAATTTACGGAGAAGTGTTTTTAACATCAGGTTGGAATTCTGTTTCTTTATTTCTCTCAGTACTACCTCCCAAGTAGAAGGGATGTTTATGCACCCACACTGCCCGGCCTTACAGGACTGCGACTTCTCGAGGAAGGAATTTCGTGTGGATTACAGACATACTTTTTTGAACAAACAAAAAGAATAGAGGGCCTCCTTGGATGAGTGATCATTCCAATGCTGGGGCCACCTCCGAGACAACACGATCACTTAGGACAAGGCCCACCAGTCGCATATACACTCATTCTGAACAAGGCTCGGATGGCTTGAAGGTTATAATGATGGTAATATAATATTTGGGGGTCACAAGAGCCGACATTTTTCCGAAGTTTGCCTCAAATAACCCCTGAAAACCCCCACCCAGGAACTTGTTCCGACCAAGAATTGAACCCATGCTCAGTGTGAGCAAAATGATCTCAACCGAAGGAAGTCTTAGGGTACCGATAAAGTGAAGATGACTATTTTATCTACACAGTCATTTATTTTTTAATATCCGTCGGTGATTCCGGCATTGGGCTGATCACTCATCCGGGGAGGCCCTCCATGTCCTTGTCTGGTCAAAAAAGTATGTATGTGATCCAAAGGTAATCCCTCTCCCGACAGGTCGCGGCCCTGTAAGGCCCGGGTGGCTTGGGTCGCTTAATTTCTAAAAGGGAGAGGTTAAACTACGATAAAGAAAGAAAGAAAGTATCCGTTAATAATTGAGAAATGCATGTATATGACTTTGACTTCTATGATTATAAGCTTAATACGAAAAGATACATGATATCAATCTAATACACTATCCTGGTGCGTAGGAAATGTTACCAAAACATTACAAAATGAGTTACTGCGTAATCAAAGAAATTAAAAGGTTAAAATTGTACGACGTTTTTCTCATGGAGGTAATTTTCTTGATGCCGTATCACCTAAGTTTTACAGTATTTCATACGTCCTAATGCCGGAGTCTACCAAACGATTAAAGTAGTATAATTTCTGTATTTTGTATGTCATATTGTCTGATCTTTAAAAATACCAGTGCTGGCTGTTCAGGAATTAGTGTTCTAGATGTTACTTTAGTTGAAGAAGACTAATATGAAGTGATGGCTTATTCTTGTAGGAGTACTCACTTCTGCTTTATGATTCATGAATATTTTTTGCTACATAATCTGAAACCATGAACGAAATCAATCGCTGTTGACACTTAGGAAAGTGCTGCTACTAATAAAGTTTCCATAATTATAATAATAATTATAAATATTATTATATTATTAGTAAGAATTATTTCGCTTTATAAGTGACAAAATTTACAAATTGCCATTCCATTCTGAGCTGTACCAATTATAATAATTTTTTTCTATAGCCTTCATTTGTTTTGTTTTTAACACTAGAGATCCGTTCTTCAATAGGCCTACTTCCGGAACCTAACATTACATGTGCTGAATATTTATAATGTTGAGTCGATACGGTAAATTTATTGATACCTCGCTAAGTTTAAATTATTTGAAGAAGTGAAATACATTGATATGACTGCGCCCATGATCATATTATAGCAGCTACAATATTAGCAATTTTTTTGTCATAGAGGTGACAGCGTTTTCAAGATTGCTGTTTATTCGAACAAGAGCGGAGGTACATAACCCAAAATGCTGAGCTGTGATAACAAGCAAGACAGGCCGACGTATTACGCTTGAAGTAGTCAAAGGCTTTTGGAAAGAACACATCAGCATATGACATGGATTGCAAAAGCACCCGCCAATACTAGGGAAAATTTACATGGAACTCACGCGAGAGGATCGGATATGCATTTTTAACAGCACGTTTCGTACAACATGGCACACAATGCGACCATATACGCATTTGTCCTCAAACATCTGGCTCCACGGTTTCTGTTTCAACAGTTTTTTTTTTTTTTTTTTTTTTTTACATAAAATTTATTCACTCGCGGCAAGAAATGCTCCTAGTATACGCTAATGTTCGAAGTTTAAAAAAAATCAATGCACAATCTGGTCGTTATTTCCTACTAAATATTTCTGTCTTTTAACTGTTTATTCTCATTTTTATTCTGTAGAATTTCTTGAAAGTATTCAACAATGTATGATCATTTCAGTTTTATTACTGTCTGTACCTTCAGCTTATAAAAATGTAGCTACTTGGCATTGTGTTTGTTTGTCTTCTGTGCGTGATATATATATATAGAATATATATATAGAATTTCTGGAAAGTATTCAACAATGTATGAACATTTCAGTTTTATTACTGTCTGTACCTTCAGCTTATAAAAATGCAGCTACTTGGCATTGTGCGTGATATCTCTTCTCTATATATATAAAAGGCTTTGTCCTGACTGACTGACTGACTGACTGAATGACAGGAATCAACGTACAGCCTAAACTATAACAGGTAGAGACTTGGAATTTTGACAGTACCTTCGCTTCATAATGTAGGTGCTCACTAAGAAAGGATTTTGAAAAATTCTGATTCTAAATGCCAAAAATTAAATGTTTTTGAAAATACTTAATCCCTTTTTACATAGAATTATCAAAACAAATTCACAGAACGTATTGTTACCAGTGGTATCAGGTGGGCTTGGATTAAATTAAATGGATGTTTGACAAATTAGAGAAGGTATCATTATAATTCATATTATCTATATTAATAAAAGGAATTCTCCTCGATGTCCAGCGAAATCTACTGAACGCAGAGATCTGAAATTTTAAACATAGGTGTGCTGAAGGGTCGGAAAATGCACCTCCAAGCCGGAATTTTAATTTTAGTTTTCGTTCGTGAGTTATGAGTGAAAAACTGGCAAAAAACGTGCATTTTTTGCGTTTTCAAAACATAAGTTTTCAGTAATAAATTTCAATATCAAATCACTTACAGATGGCTTTGGCTATTTTTGTCATCATACCTCATACCTAGGAAATGAAAGCAACGCGATCGCTTGATTTTGTTAGTCCATCCTAGACGATTCATTTGTTTAGAGTGTCAAGGCCCATAGACATATGACATTTTCAACCTACACGGAAGAAGGATAATCAACCCTAAATATGGTCAAACATTGTTCGATTTAGACGAAACTCACTATGCAGGGGTTTTCTGGGCCAAGGAACTCGAATCTGAGGTCGCTTTTACCAGGCGACGCTACATAATCGTGGTATGTAGTCCACGTGATTTAGGTGTTAATAAATATAATGATTTAACTATTATGATCTTAATTTTAAATTTTTGAAATAATTATCGTGGGCGAAGCCGCGGGCACATGCTATCTTATAATAATAAAAGGACGTGTTTGTCTGTCTGTCCGCGATGACCATCGAAATCTACTGAACGCAGAGATCTGAAATTTTAAAGATAGATGGACTGAAAGGTGGGCAAATGCACCTCGAAGCCGAATTTTTAATTTTAGCTTTCGTTCGCGAGTTATGAGTGAAAAACTGGCAGAAAACGTGATTTTAGCGCTGTCGAAGCATCGGATTTCAGTAATACATTTCAATGTCAAATCAATTGCAGTTGGCTTTGGCTATTTTTGTCATACCGTGGAAATAAAAGCATCGCGATCGCTTGAATGTTGTAAGCCCACGCTGGTCGATTCATTTGTTTAGAGTGTCAAGGCCCACAGACATATGACATTTTCAACCTACACGGAAGAAGGATAATCAACCCTAAATATGGTCAAACATCGTTCGATTTGAACGAAACTCGCTATACAGGGGTTTTCTGGGCCGAGGAACTCGAATCTGAGATCGCTTTTATCAGGCGACGCTATCTAATCGTGGTATGTAATTCACGTGATTTAGGTGTTAATAAATATGATTTAACTATTATGCTCTTAATTTTTTATTTTTTATTCTTGAAATAATTATCGCGGGCGAAGCCGCGGGCACATGCTAATATATATATATTGCTTAATGAAGAAAACCCAAATTTTAACATTGAAAATAGCTGATTTCGTGCAAATAGCTTCCTCTGAATGAATAGAAGACAGAGTTTATGTTTTTAACATTAAAGAAATCTCGTCAGAGAAGTAATTTTAATATGTTAATATGTTCGGTGATAGTCTCAACTCTTTCCTGGGAAGAAAATATTAACAAAACTATCAGTAGTTAGCCTATATATTAAGGAGATTAGTCAGCGAGTTCTCTCAGATTTGTGTTAGAGTTACATATTTTGGTTATTATCACAGCATTCTTACATTCGGTTTTATGCTCTGGGGTGACTCTGCTCATGTTAAATTGTTCAGAGAAACGGTCAGCATTTTACCAGCTTTTCTAATACAGAACATTGTAAACCTTTATTTGTTGGTGAAAAGATTAATGCTTCACTGTAAATCTTGAAGCTGTTGCTATAATATATTAAAGTAAATACATTCGAAATACTCTACATTCTTACAACTTTACACTTGTGAATGTTTAGAACATTCCGATTTTAGACTTACTTTAAAAATGTATAATTTTCATATTATGTCTACTGAAGTTACTAACAAGATTCCATCAGATTTCATAGGATTACATTTTAAAAGAATAATCGTTGGTTGACTGACCATGAAAACATTTTATAACATAAATGAATTTTCAATCGTGGTGTAATTGACTTAATTTTATAGTTTTATTTTATTTTAGATACAAAATATATAGTAAAATTATTACTCGCCGAGTTAATACCATTGCGGAGGTGCTCCTATTAGAGATCCAGGATGGTTTTAGGAAAGGAAGATCATGTATAGATGGAGTTTTTACGATTAAACAATTAGTTGAGAAAAGAACAGAATTTAATTTAGAAACACATTTATTATATGTAGATTATAAATAGGCTTTTGATAGTGTAATAAAGAGCAAATTGTAGAACATAATGGAAAAGAAAGGATTTCCTAACCAGTTAGTGAGAGTTGTTAGAAGTCTTTATTCCCCAAATATATTGTAATAGATAATGGAACTATAATTTTAGAGAGAGCAGAAATAAATAGAGGCGTAAAACAAGGTTGTCCACTTTCACCCATCTTGTTTGGAATCTACATAGAGGAAATGATAAGGGAATGGCAAAACGAATTACAAGACAATTTTGTACTAAATAAAAATATCATAAATACACGCTGACGATCAGGTGATAATATCGGATACTGAAGATGGACTTCAGAAAGCAGCTCACATTCTAACAAAAGTTGCATCTACATATAATTTGGAGATCTCCACAGTCAAAACAAAAAGTATGGCCTTCATTGGAAAACATCAAATTAGGACAAAAATACTTATAAATGACAGTATTATTGAACAGGTGTCAAATTTTAAATATTTAGGCTGCAACATATCTCTTAAGAATAATCAGGAAGATCTGAACAATAAGCTACAAAAGTTTAAACATATATGTGGAACTATAAAAAGAACATTAGGCCGTAAAACCAGAAAAGAAACACAATTAAAGTTTTATAAGACTATGGCCGTCCCTTGCGTAATGTATGATAGCGAAACGTGGGCTATGAGAAGAAGCGATGAAAGACGATTAGAAGCAGCTGAAATGAAATTTTTAAGATATGTAGCAGGCTATACAAAACTGGATAAAAAAAGAAGCATAGATATACGAGATGAATTGAAAGTGAAAAAGCTCAATGAAGAAATAAAACAAAATAAAATAAATTGGTATAACCATGTACAAAGAATGCCATCAGAAAGGATTCCTTACCAAGTGTTACTATATCAACCGAAAGGAAGACGTGATCCAGGAAGACCAAGTACAAGATGGAGAGACTTTGAGGACGGAACGGGTTAACAAGCTCAAATCTTGCAGTTGATGATGATGATGATGATGATGATAGAGTGCCTGTACACTCTCTATTCCAGGTCAACTATGTTAGTAAATTAAATTACATTAACAAGAATGAACCATTTCAAGGAATGGTGATTACTCGCGTCTTCAGTATGTAAACTGATCTACCTGTTTTTTTCTTAAGTTTATATGAAGGATTCTGGCATTATTGATATATGGGAGAACTTCGAGTTTTAATTCTTTGAATTTATAAAATGGAAACGTTTCATAATTGACATTCTTTTCACAAAGTTTATAAGAGGAGAAAGTACACTTTAACAAGTTGTTACAAGTTTTAGAAAAATGCGGAAAGTTTGTACAACTCAGCTTCCTTTGTAGGAAGTTTTAGCAATAAAATGCATGTTTCGAGATTTCATTAAATAAGAACATACTTGTAGGAAGAAAGAAAATACTTGATTCTGAAAATGGTAAAGTAACAAATACAAATTGAATATTGTAATAATAATAATAATAATAATAATAATAATAATAATAATAATAACAATAGTAATAATAACAATAATAATGTGTAAAGAAAATTAACGAAATGTACAAACACGAATCTATTTATTGAATCTGGGTGAGAAATGTTAAAAATTATGTTGTGTAGTTAAATTGAGAATATTGGAACTTCATTAAATGTACTTTATTCGTGTAATTTGTTAAATATAAGTGCACAAAGGCTATTAGATTTTGCTTATATCAAGATCAGACTTTCTTTCATCATTGTTTCACACTTTTATGAACCCGCATGCAAGATTAAAGTAGGGTTAAAATCAATCTCATGGTTACAACTTGAATTGCGGAAAAAATTCTGGATGTTGACAATGATTTCAAAATATACTACTCTCCACGCCTATTTATATTCACTGTATTGACCAAATTATAATAATGAGATATTCAAAACTTCAGAACTATAACTTTTATTTCCGAAAAAATATATAAACTATATCTGTGGCTTTGTTCTAAAAGAGCCACTTTCATAAAGCTTACTTTTGAGATAACTGACTGAAGCCTTTATAAAAGTAACATTTTTTGCTGAGAACTTCCGACATTAGCCTCTAAGATTTCTGTATTATTTCTATTAATAGCAACAGACATTGACACTTTTAGTATAAGAAAGATAAAGACCAGCCGAGCTCAATAATGCATAGATCTAATTTTTGCAAGAAATTTGACATTGGCCCTTTTAGAACCAAACCACAGATGTTATCGTAACAATATGGTATTCTTTTAAGTTCAATATTTGCATAAAAGGTACCGATTTCTTTTGAAAGTCATATATTTGATCCTTCGGAACTTTGATTGGAATATTAAAAACCAATGATGATAAAAGCAGTGATGAATATTAATTTTTATTAACGTCTTATTCTTTTATTATTTGGTTTATCTGTTTGCAGTGGCGTAGCGTGAGGGTAGACTTTGAGACTGAGTTTACCTAACAAAAATAGAATCATAAAGAAATAAATAAAAGCATCGTCAACCAAGTTATTAATCGTTATAAACCCATTAGTACTATCATTAAAATATTTTTCGCCGCTGCATTCCTCACTTCCACTGTTATTACGCGTCAATTGTGTTTCAGCGTGCTTAGGCAGCTTCGAAATCTCATGATGCGGCAGCGGAGGCGAGCTGAGACTGGATAGTGGTCAGCCAAGTTTCAGTCTCATTCAAGTGCGAGTTATACGACTTTTCCCACTAAATGTTAACCTACATTGTTGAGAGGAGGCAGGCAAATTCCTTGCGCAAGAGCGACATATGGCACCACCGCAGAGACTAGAAAGATTTATCGGGGTCGTAGTCTCATCCCTCAAATACCTGATCGCTCGAAACCGGGGTAACATAAACATTACATTCTCATTGCTCACCTAAACTGTGTGTTTGGTTATTTCTTAGTTTTGCGTGGATAAATCAATCGATATACAGTTAATCACGTATTTAAAACACCGTTTTCGGTTCTGTCTTATGAAAAAACATGTGAAACTAAAGTAAATTACCAACTCCAGAGCTTGACATTGCCTTGCATGAAAATAACCAAACATTTTGAATACCTTAGTACAGTATGTTTATGGTTAACTAGTAGTTACAACCATAAATGTTGTATTTAATATTTGACGGGAAAACGGATGGAGTCATGAAGGAATATAACATGTAAATAATAATAATAATAATAATAATAATAATAATACCGGTAATAATGCTTTATATAGGTATAGGCCTATATGAAATCGAATACATGTGCAAATATTTCCGGTATTTAAAACGCTATTAATACTTGAGAATTCGCTTAAACAATCATTATAAATTTAATTTTTAAAACATAGTTTACCCAGAACAAAATGTCAAGCTACGCCACTGTCTGTTTGATCATTATGTAATGGAATTTATTCATAACTTACTTACTGAATGACAATAGATAATTCCTCAGCAAGCTAAAAGAATATTATCTTTTTGGTGAAACCCGAAGGTTCATTGCAGCGCTTACCTGAGCCCACCATTCAACCCTGTTCTGCGCTAACTCCATCCACCCATCCCTCGCAAATCCTACTTCCCTTAAATCTATCCTAATATTGTCCTCCCACCTACGTCTAGGTCTTCCAAGTGGACTTTTACCTTTGGGTCTCCCACTCAATATTTTTTAGATATGTCTTTCCTGCCCCATGCGTGCAATATGTCCAGCCCATTTCATCCACCACAAATAAAGGTTCATCGCACTTGCCAGTTGTTGGCTAGATGCAAGATTTTATATTATGAATGGATTTACATAAGAAATTTCCAACTTGGGGGACGTTTAACATCTTAGGGGGCCTTTGTACCCCGTGCTATGGTCAGACAGCCTCATAAGCTGGGGCAATCCCCCACTGACTGCCACCCAATCTGAGTGAGGTCTTGCAGGGTTGCCCTCATTCGTAGGTGAATGCCGGATTGCTGCCATCCCCTGAATAACATCTTTGTACTAACAACCATATAACCACTCAACAAAGATTAACAACGCATACAACACTTCCAGCAATAGTGTAATAGCAACGCAGAAACCATGTTCAAAAGAATCATAACCACAAGGAACACAGCCCATATAGGTCATCTACACACCTTCCCAGCTGAATGCAGAACAAGGGCTAATAACAGAACAAAAGCACTATGTTGCATGTCATTCCTTTTACATTTTGAATAAATGGGGTTTCTGCATTTTCCGTCGTCAGCATCGTGCTTTCAGGACACGTAGCTATTGGAAACAGCTCTTGTTTAAAAGACTTTGACACAGTGCAAAACAGCAACTGTTGCTTCACAGCTATGTGGAAAACGACAATATTATTAAAATCTTTGTACATTTTTAGATTTTTATAAAACAAAAAATATACGAATATTGGTTGTATTATGTAAGTAGAGAACAAGTGTTCTGACTAAAGAAACCGAATTTAAATTTTCAGATATTCTCATTGGCTGTAAAAATATTTAAAAAAACACATAAAGTAGCATTACAGGAATGTAATATTAATTTATACAAGAAGGTTTTTTGAACTATGTCTTGAAATTGTGGTAGCTACAGTAATTAGATGAATTTGGTGTTTTGAGGTTATCAAAATTCTACATGATACTAATTTTTCATACTCTCAGTTTCATAAGCTTCTTTTCAACAATAAATTAGTTCACTTTTACCACCTAGGTGGTGCTGAGTTTACGGTTGTAATGACGATGAAAACAGTAATATTCTTCTTTTCCTTAGTTTTACTTCTCGTTTTAAGGAAATAGATGATGATGCTGATGGTAATAATAATAATAATAATAATAATAATTTTATTTATTGAGTGATTTCCTCATTTCTGAGGTTAAACTCCACCAACACAACAACTCTATTACAATAACATTTGTATAATAATAATAATAATAATAATAATAATAATAATAATATTAATAATAATAATAATAATAATAATAATAATAATAATAAATACACTTCTCTTCAAAACACTTCGGACTTGAGGCTGCTTGATATTGACATTTTGTAGAAGCTGAACAAATACAAAAGATACCAATAATACAATAATAAAAGCATGTTCGAAGTGATAACTTTTTCTATCAAAATTTTCAAACAGATTGAATTTTAGTAAAATGAGAATTTCAAAGAAACAAACATACAAAGAAAATTATCATAGAAAAACATACTACAGTAATCGTACATCCTTATTATTTCCTTTCTGAGAGTACAGACTTTTAAAAATAGTACATACTTCTAAGTTCTGGAATGCTAATAAAGGTGAACTAACCAATTGTGTTACAAATTCCGCTGAAGCGAGAGCATTATTGTGAATAAGAAAATGTATAGGAGCCTATGAATGTTTATATTCTTAAGTATTTTGTACATAATCTCACTTATTTCTGAGTTTACTTCGACCAGCGTTAAAAAATAAATTTCTACAGTTAAAACTACAAAAAGAAAAAAAAACACGCCCATGTAACAGGGTAGAAATAACTGAATGCATCTCTCACAGAATTTACAAACTGGCAAATCTATAAAGAGGATAGAATGTGTTTGAGAATACAAGACCTGGGATCCATGTTGCTTATACGGAAAGGAATATTTTTTCCTCCTGGAGGGGTTGTGTATTCTTTGTAGCATTGTCGTACGCAACAGAAAGGTCTCTTTAGGCCCTAAACTGCATGCACTTCACTGTTTACAATTATTACTTTCAAAGTACAGACTTCAAAGGCTACTATACCTGCAAGCTATGTCATCTGAAAGTGTTTCTCTGTAGAAAGAAGTAAGCAAGTATTTTAATGAGCTAATTAGGTCTTGCTTTTGAAAAAGCAGTCATATTCTTTGCAATGTTCTCATATTCATGAACTTGCGAAGCGGAGTAACATTTGTGGAGCTGTATTTGGTTTGCTGTAGGTAACCTTTTTTTTACCTTTGAAATACTCTACTAAATACCTCGGTTTTTTAAACTTTTGTACAGAGAAACATGGCTAAACACGCAATAAAATCTACTCAAGTATTGACAAACTTTTATGTGTAGTTATATACCTTCATAACGAGAACACATTCAAAGGAAAGATAAATATATTCACTGGTACTATAACAATGTAGGATCCTGTTTCTAACGTGTAGAGGTATATCTTGTTGAATTCCTTACATGGAATTTTGTATTATATAATGTTACTTTTATCTTACTATATGAAAAGTGTTAACAGTGAATTGAACACAAATTTATTTTAGCTGTTACTTTTATTAAAAGTTGTGGGAGTTTGGTTCTAGGCTTTTGTTTGATTGCTTTATTGAGTTTTAATATCAATACTTATTAATTACAGAGCAAAGCCATTTATTTTGAAACAATTTTCAGTTTATCGACTCCATTATCATTTAGAGATTAGAAGTAGCAGTACGAGACAGATAAAGACAGTCCATAAACACGTCTATCCAGTTGTGGTCGATTGCGCATGTGCAAAGTGTTGTAGAAGAATGATGAATGGATGATGTGTTGTCCTGGATTTCACCGGTCGAATGTGACCCTTTTTAAACGCTCGTTCACACAGAACTCAATTCTTCTACATTGCCAAGTTAACCTTTAATCCGTATTATTCATGTAGCAGGAATGAGCTTCTTAACCTGTACTCGTCACCGGATATAGTAAGGGTAATTAAATCACGGAGGATGAAATGGGCTGGACATGTTGCGCGCATGGGGGAGGAAAGACATATCTAAAAAATATTGAATGGAATGCCCGAATGGGAAAGACCACTTGGAAGACCTCGACGTAGGTGGTAGGAAATATTAGGATAGGTTTAAGAGAAGTAGGATTTGAGAGGGATGGTTGGATGGGGAGTTAGCACAGAATAGGGTTGAAGCGGGCTCAGGTAAGCGCGGCAATGGACCTTCGGATTCCATAAAATAGATAATATTCCTTTAGCTTGTTTAGGAATTGTCTATTGCCATTGAGTAAGTAAGTAAATAAGTAAGTAAATAAATAAGTAAGTTTATTGAAATTGAAAGGTTAAGACGAGTGCTCAATGTATGAATAAGATTTCACTTGAATTACAATGATTAAACCTAGGGTAAACCTCAGTAAACCGGGGCTCTCTTGGCTTAGACTTGGTGCATGGCTGATGATTAAGATTTATAATGAAAACGGGATGAGAATTTGTCCCTTATGTTAGGGGAAGAATCTTGGTATCTTATTCTGGCAAATTGTGGAGGTTTGAAACAATTGAGAGAAAATATCTACCAATATCTTTTATTGTGGATGCCTCTTCTTAAAGAATTTTGTTCCAAAAACTGCCTCTACTTACTGCCACCCTAATCCTCTTCGACCTGTTAATCAGTATATAGAAAGATAATTATACGTATTCACAGTTATCTGCAGTCCAGTGCATTGTTACCAAATACGTACCATAGCACGTTTACTTCATTTGAGAAGTACCATAGCACATTTACTTCATTTGAGAAGTGGTGAATGACAACGGAAACACTGAGGAAATCCACGCGACTATAAGAACACCTGTTCTTTGTCAGTGTTGGTGTCAGTACAGATTTTTTGTTTACGTAACACTGCTATTATATATTATTTTGTGGACAGACAATGGTTTGGGACGAGGTCTTCTTAAAATGACACGAACAATACTAACTGACATCAAATAGGGAGCAACGGACATATGTGGCGGACAAAGAGGTTGAGGAAGAGATTGGGAAATTTTCATTGAAGGCGAGGCAGCTCAGGTTCAAGAAAGCGGCAAAGTGGGGAGCGGGTGTTGAGGGTGAGGAATAGTCTTAGTTTGATTGTATTTAATTAGTATTTTGTTTTATTTATTTATTTATTTATTTTACTCTTTATTTTTTCGTCTTGACTAAGCTGTACATTTGCAATGTAAAAAGTAATTAAAGATCTCGCACGAAATCTGTGCCGATGACGACCGTTACTCGCTAGAGAGAGACATGCTATTGTGCGAGAGAGAGAGGTTTGCTTGGCCTTCACAAATAGAAAGGGAGGTACTATTGTGCGAGAGAGATAGGTAGCAGGCCAGTCGACGCTACAGTCCCCACGAAAACATAATGCAATGACGTAGGCAACCGGCACAGATTTCGTGCGGGATCTTTAATATGATGAAAACACTTACTTACTTACTTACTTACTTACTTACTTACTTACTTACTTACTTACTTACTTACTTACTTACTTACTTACTTACTTACTTACTTGAATTTATATGAGCCGGCGACCATGTATCTCCGGTCACCATTTCGTTATTGTTATAGGCCTACCGTATGCCCATGTTACCATGACAGAATTTTTAAATCTATTTATTATTTCAGCATTTTATCCATGATTTGGTGGGGAAATGGACGTCTATAAGAAGAGAGCTGCTAAGAAAGGGTAACAATTAGCTAAGAAAGGGTAACAACTAAGAATACCTGTACCGGTACGCTATGTGTCGAAGTTACAGCCCAGTGGTTTAATGTAACTTCACTTAAAATTTGCGGTATCACAGATTAGGAAAACGAACATAATATGTTGCATAAGGGTCGCCCTTATGGGATAACAGAACTAACATGCAACAGATTCCCGAAATGCAGTTACAGGGCCAACTACTACGTAACTAGATTGCGGGGTAAATTGTGGTATAGATACAATTAAGACGTACCATGAACTCTATCCATCTCCACCTGAGGGCACTTCGTTCTATCCAGGGATGCACAAAACAACAGTATTGTTATAGTATATTGCGATATAAGTGCCGTAAGCGGTGCATACGGATGGAGAAATGAGTTTGAAAAAACGAGGCGCTTGCGCCGAGTTTTTTCAATTTCCGAGATCCGTTATGCGCTTACGGCACGAGTATTGCATGCTATGTTTTGCTCGATGATTATTTATATCAATTTACTTATATTAATTGAGATATTAGCTGAAAATATTATGTATATACACTATTTAAGATGGTTGGTATATTTCAGAAAGTGATTCGCATGCGTTTGTTGTTATGGGAACCGAATATTTGTCCTGTTAATGTCGTCACAAACTAAGGGCCTTGGTCCATAAAGGCTTGTATTATGATGATTTTACTTACGGCACTTCTGCTTTTTGTAATTTTTACCGCACGGAAATTTATTTTGTTTCCATAGCAACGGGATTGCGTGCGGGAATGTCAAGTTACGATCCACGGCAACAATATTCGTAAGTACCACTAATTAGTTACGTCGTGCAAAAAAATATATAATGTTGAAGTGTTAAAACACGCGTTAAATTCAGAATGAATAAAATGAAAAAATCATTTTTTGCAGTAGTTCTAAAATAAAGAACTGTACCCATGTCCGTATTTTATATATTCTGTCCTGAATGGGAAAAGAGTAACTACATGAACTTTAAAACTGAGAAAATTGAAATCGAAGTTTAATACATTTCCCTTTAGATTCTACTTTACGGATGACTTTGAAATTTATACATTAACCATAAAACAAGCAGGAAAAAAATATATCTGGCACCAATTTTTTTCTTAAAGTATTGAGTTTTTACAGACTATGCATTTTTACAAAGTGTCGGATTTTGGCTTTGAATGCTAAATCAGTAAGTGGAAATTACTGCCTTTTCTTACATTGCAGCCAGTATTTACTGCTTACTGTCATTGTTGAGTTGTTGCACAGCAGGATGAAAGTAAAACCTTATGAAGCAGTACTTTTTGCAGTTATTGCTTTCCTACAGTGCAGTCTCTACTTACTGGTTTCTGTCATTGTAGATGTCGAAAAAATTGCAAAGGCAGTAACTGGTTTTTCCTTACATTTTTAACAAAAAGTAATGTAACTGCTTCTTAAGATTGTATTACGATGCAGAACTTGGAGACAAATCGTACGATACCAAAAATTCCATACTTTTAATTTCAGCAGTTATTGCCTTCTTCCTTAGCATGGCAGTGTTAACCAACGTGTTAACCGAGTGTTTTCACTGTACGTCGGTACGTACAAATGCGACGCCTCAAAAATTTCGTAAAAGCAGAGATAGCTTAATATCAGATTTATGTTAAAATGTGAGGATTTTTACAGTCAAGTTACGATTGTCATTCATGTAAACCAGCTATTCTATTGAAATTTTCCTGACCAGTTTCAAACTTAAATCTTGCTGATGTTTACACTTCATGTCTGCCTTTTCAGTCTTATGGGCGTGTATCAGGTACTTATTCAGCTGTGAAAGATTTAAAACCGTTTAGGAATATTAAGTAAATCTTTGCTTGACTAACATGTCGTTTGAATAATGGAAGTCCTCTGTCACTGTTGTCTTATTGATAAAATATAACATAAATGAAGTGCTTTTATTGTTAACAATAATTAACTGTCTTTTTTACATTATTCGTTGCATGAGTACACTAGTGTGTTCAAACGATGTTTGAATCATAGCAGTACACTCGTCAACGAACAAAGCGAGTTCCACAATTTTCATACGAGTGTCTTATTACCAATAAAGACCAGTTGCATAAACTGTATTTGTTTGATCATAACTAAATGTTTAAGTTTTGGGTTTTCAGAATACTTCCTAATAGTTGAAGCAGCGACACTCGCCATGAGCTGTTCTAGTCTTTTCCTATAGATGGCAAGTTATAAGGCATGCAGGCCACAGGGTTTCCCTCGATGGTTTAACGTCAAACAACGCCCATTACAAGCAGGAAATAAATTAATTTAGTATAACATTAAAATTAAGACGAACAAAATTAATTTTATTTTAAATACAGATGGTTTAATTACGCAGTTTAATTTGTTGCTCTGAAGGTTTCAAGATCGTTCCGTATTCAATAATAATTAGGGGGCGGATTTCTATGACATGTCATATTTTTCCCCTTTGCATTATTTCAGGTTTCCGACTAATTTAAACCCGATTCCAAGCTTCCTGGTGAAAATGGAACAGCTTTTATTATGCATATAACTGCATATTTAGGAAGTTTTCAACTATTGTAGCATATTTAAGTCATATTTTTGGCATGTTTGTGTGGATATTAAAGAAATTTTGAAGTTTCATAAAATATTTTGTAAATTTTGCATTATACTGATACTTTTTGAGAATTTACAGATTTTTAAATAATTAACATTATATTTTAATAAAATAATTAACATTATATTTTAATAAAATGAATTGTAATGAAACTTAAAAACATATATATACATAATGTGCAAGTGGTAAAGTCATATTTTAAATTTTATTGATCATATTTTAATGTTTTTTAGGTCATAAATGCATGCATATATCCTAATTTTAGGTCATAGAAATCCGCCCCCTAATAATAATCATACAATGATTATAACGATATAGTCATATAATGGTTATGTCATGCATCGGTATCGAAATGGATATTACTATGAAACCCTTAGGCCTACGTCAAATATAATAAGCGTATTACAGTGTGATCAGACAAATAAAAGCAGTGAAATATAAAATCGTAATTTAAAACCAAAAACATATGAAATTAGTCTCTGTTATATTGGTGGAATGTCCGCCGGCGTGGTCTTGTGGTTAGCGTCGCTGACTACAGATCCGTCGGCCCGGGTTCGATTCCCGGTACCTCCTCGGATTTTTCTGAGGTAGGGAGGTCTGGTAGGGGTGCACTCAGCCTCGTGATTCCAAATTGAGGAGCTACTTGATAGAGAAGCAGCGGCTCCGGTCCAGAAAACCACCATTAACGGCCGTGGGTGTCGGCATGCTGACCACATGCCCCCCAATCCTGCCATCTGCCTACGGGAGATGATGCAGCGGTCGGGTGGTAGGCCAAGTCCCTCCAGGGATGTAGCGCCACGGAGTTTAGTTTATATTGGTGGAATAATGAATTACACATTGAATTTAAAAAAATCGTACAACATTTTAGCTTACATGTACTCTTGTTTTACCGGATATTAACCAATCAGTATTGGTTATGCATTATTAATACAAAACTTCTAAAAATAAACAACCACATGTTACTTATATTCTTTGACCAGATACTATGTGTTTGGCCGGGGGTTCGAGTCCTGCCAGCGGCGCGGCTGTTTGCACGAGTTTATAACCACAGTTTGAGCATGTCATGCGGTAAACCCATGTCCCTCCAGCTGTCAACACCTCTTGCTGCCGGGCTCGCTCTCATCCTGATTTTTAATAAGTTGCCGATTCCATGTCAACTTGATGTGTGTTGCAAACATTGAAAACGAATTATATGCGTACGGAGTTTTCAAAATATAAATTCTATGGTGTCACGATAGAGTTTATACGTATTTTTATATTAACATAACAAGTAGTTAAGATTCGAAATCATTTGAACAGAATTAAGTAGTTTAAATAAAAACAGAACACTTTAAAGTTTAACGCATTGTTCTGAGCGGACTTTACTTTTTACTAAGGACAGATAAACAGGTAAATATATCGTTATGCAGTATAACAATCATAATAACAACAATAGTAGTAATAATAATAATTTCATTTATATGCAGAGTACAACATTAACAACTCTTTCTGTGCCTAACGTTTTATTCTCTTCCTCTATTCGTCTCCGTCAAGTCACTCCATATTTCTTTCATTCCTGCACTGATCTACTGCATCCATGAGTTCTGAAGCCTGCCTCTGGTTCATTTTCCAGTGGACACCATACCCATACCTTTCTTGGTAGCTTTTCTTTTTCATTTCTTCTTACACGTCCATACAAATGTTATTGTTACATCCATATACATATTAATATTTATAATAATGGAGAATAGCGCACAATGTGCAAGTATCGGCATCTAGTTTTCTCTGGTGCAGAACTCAGTTAGTGAGACACGATGGTTTTTGCTCTCAATCGCATGGTATCTTCCACAAGTTTCTTCACATAGCGAGCACTTGCAATTTTCATTTGGTTCGTGAAAGCATTCAGTGCGGCATATCTTGTAGTGAAAGCCATGTACAGCGAAATTAGTTACCAGGTGTCTCAAAGTATAGTTAGCTATTTTCCAGTCATCTTTAGTCATGGTATCTGTGGTGTAAAAGTCTTCCCAGATTTGTGTCTTCTTGCTTTGGTCTTGAAGGATAACATTTTCGTAGGCAGGTGTAGATGGCAATTGAAGTTGTAGTCGTAAGTCTTCTAGCAACGGAGGTTCCCTGCTTAACTCATATACTAGCCTCACTTGATGGTGTGAACTTTGAGAGGCAGAGTGTGCGTTTCAGGTACATGGCTTTTATTTTCTCGATATCTTTCAGGTTGGTTTTTGTGAGGTGTTCCCAAACGATGTGCAGTCCGTATGTGATTACTGGCATTATTTTTGCTTGAAACAACTTCATCGCTGTCTGTAAAGATATCTGTTGGAGGTGCTTAATGTCATTCATGGCGATGACTGCTGCAGCTACTCTGTCTTTGATGTGGACTGTGAAGATGGTTCCATGTTTATTTGGTTATATATTGTTATAGGTCCAAAATAGAATTCTTGATATTCATTAGTGATACTTTTCCCTAGAGATATGCAGAAACTTTTTAGTATTTTCAAAAACCTTTCAAGATATAAAACTTGGATACAAAAATCAATATATCTATGACTAAGAGGAAACATTCAGCTTCAGTTCTAATTGTTTATTAATATTTCTATGAATTTATCCAAAGTGAGATGGCCTATAGTTCTTTTATTTTTTAAACATCCTCACTCAAAAGAACAGAGTATACATCTTCCTCTGGTGCTTACTTCATTATAGGTTACCACAATTTCTTTTTAACTATCAGTTATGTCAGATTTCAGGTCTTACCTCACTGAAGAGAGATATTGGTACACGATTATTATTGGTAATGGTACGAGCGAGCTTCACTTCCGCTGTTGTAGCCTAATTGTTACTGTCGCAATAGAATTGAACATTTTTAGAAAATTATTAATCTACGTGGATATAAATTATCCTATAGGCCTATACCTCATTGTTATTTCATATTTGTGAGGAGTTTAGATAACAACAGAAAGACATTTTCACCATTTCCACAATTCGATTATGGATCACTTTGCACATGACAGGCAATGCATGTCAGGGACTGTAAAAATTTCAGACAAGCTAAAGCAATATTAATTTTTATGGAACCCGAAGGATCAGTCCCGCGCTTACCTGAGCCCGCCATTCAACTTTATTCTGTGCTAACTCCACCCAACCATCCCTCTCAAATCCTACTTCTCTTAAATCTATCCTAATATTTTCCTCCCACCTACGTATAGATCTCTTTCAAGTAGTCTTTTCCCTTCGGGTCTCCCAGTCAATATTTTTGAGATATGTCTTTCTTCCCCCATGCATGCAACATGTCCAGCCCATTTCATCCTCCGTGATTTAATTACCCTTGCTATATCCGGTGACGAATACAGGTTATGAAGCTCGTCGTTATGCAGTTTTCTTCAGTCCCATTTTCATCTTTCTTAGGCCCTGTTTTCTTAGGACCCTTTTTTCGAATACTCTCAGATTATGTTCTTCCCGAAGAGTAAGCGACCATGACTGAAACGAAAATTTCAGACATATCAAACAAAAACTGTTTGAATGTCTAACTCAGATATTTCGCTCTATACATAAGAAATATTAGCTCTAAAAATTCACAATTGCTAGTTCCCATTTTTGTTAGTGTTGTATAAGTTTAGTATTTTAATTAAAATTTTAATATAATAGAGACAGCACTATCTTCTTTATTTTACTGTATTCTTGTATTATTTGTATTGCAATGACAGTTTTTGGAATCCTGGTAGAGGGAAAGAGAAGACCTGGCTATCTTATCTGACCAGGGTAATTACTTTAATTTACTTTAAATAATGAAATTAAATTTTATTAGACTATTTAACTCGGGTAGGAATGAAAATTGTTCCCGTGGTATGGTATTAGAAAAATCGAGGCTAGTAAATTCAATTTCAGACAAAATAAAAAGTTGGATTGTATTAAACTGATACACAGAGTTTGAAGTTCAGTTCTATACACAGGGAATATTGTGGTTTACCTCTTTTATCATGGGGTAATATTACCAGCTCCAAACATTTTTTTAGAAAGTTAAATATATATATTGCAGTTGTGTGGAACACGTCAAACACAGATATTTTTTTATTATTTTTTGTTTCTGTGTTGTGAGAGGAAGTTGTAGTTTTTTCAGTAGCAGCCACTTGTTGTTGGCTGTGTAACTGGCAGCATTAGTTTTATGATGGCCGTAAAACCCGAGCGTAAGTCCACCTCGCCTCTCCAAGCGTCGCTCTTATATCTCAAGATCCGGCCTTAAGTGTGTGGGAGTCAGCAGCAGAGCTGGCGAAATGTCCTATTATATTTGATAAATACAATATTTATATTTACATCAAGAAAGAAAAGAAACATCCATGTATAATATAATCTACATTACTCGGGAGCGTACTTTAAATTTTAGGCCACGTCTGGAGAATGAATGAATGTTTATTGACTGCAATTAGGTTTCCAGTTGACTGTCATTTAAATACTACTGGGGAGAGATTTCAGACTATTTTTAAATACCTTATCTCGTCTTGAAAACCCCGCTAGTTCGTTTGCAGGTAAATCATTCTAATCCTTTATAGTCCGGTTTAGAAGTGAAAATGTGACCACGTCTGTTCTCTGTTTTCCTGGATTTGTTTTATATGAGCGATCATTTTTATATAAATATGTGGGTGGCTGTAATTTACTTTTTATTTCCTTCCAGGCAGGCTCACCTCTGTACGTTTTGAACAATGCATACAATCTAGCATGTTTTCTCCTTTCCGAGAGTGTGACCCTAAAACTAAACTCCGTGGCGCTACATCCCTGAAAGGACTTGGCCTACCACTCAATAAGATTAATTATTACTTCGATATGATATTTTATTCGCCTGTTTCTGGAGTTTATCCAATGCCTTAATATTTTTTAGTCTGTATGGATCCCAAAATGCAGCGCCATACCTCAATATTGCAAGCTCTATCTTTGGATTTATTGGTCGCTTTTCTTAGTACCCTCAACACAGAATGCAACTCTATCTAAACCTTTCCCGATGTTGCTGTATCATGTTCTCCCAAACCGAAGTCTCAGCTGAAACAGACTCAAGAGAAGGTTAGTTATCAACATCAGTAATACGAGTGTTGATATTTTAATGGCACTGGTACTGTGTTTTCGATATGAACATCACTGAATTACGAGAATTTCGTCTTTGGTTCACTATTTAAAATTTTTGTGTTCATTCATGGAAAAAAATCATTATGTGAGATTATAAAGCAGCGACGAGATCTGGACATTCGCGGTATGAAACAAGTATTTCATTTATTTTATATATTTGTTAGTTTATCTTCTCAATGTATTTGCATGCAATTTATTCCATATCTCATATATGATCAGCAGGGGCGGATCCAGGACTTCTTGAAAGAAGGGGCCGACAAGAAGGAAAGTTTGCAATTACTGTTGGGTGTGGGGGTTTGTAATATCCCCAAAAAATAGGGGATTCGGGGATCCTTCCCCGGAAAAAAAAAAAAAAAAATGAAGTGCAAAATGATGAGTTTTTAAGTCCTCTGGGCGATTCCTCCAAGTTTCTCAAACGCCTTTTGCCCAGAGTTTTAGTTCTGTTGGGAGACTGTCGGTTTTCATAATTTTAGTTTCATAAAAATTAATATCATTAATCAAATATCAAACTTGTTATTTTTAACTAAAAGGAAGTGCTGGTCTGAAATAGTTCACAAGAAATCAATTAATAATTTACATGATAATTAAAGAAAAGGAACTCCAACAACTGGTGTCTTGTGGGTTGTCACGGCTGGACTACGCATTTGATACAAAGCTGTACGAGTACTTAGGTAGAATATAAATACTATCCAGCTTGTTTTTACAATCCTCAGGTTGAATAGGGTAAGCACATAAATTCTATCGTTTTATTTTGTCTTGTATTTAATTAAATTTTTATTTCATTTTATTCTGGTTTTATGTTAGACGAATAAAAAATAAAATAAAATCAACAAAAAGAAAAACCAAAGGGGGCGTCCCTTTCGGTCCCCCTGAATACGCCAATGATGATCAGTTCGGTTCAAAAAGAATAGGACTATGGATTTGAACATGAAAGGAGCGGAAATCCCGATTTTACTAGCTATCACTATCACTATTACGGGTGCTGAATGTTTTACTGGCAATTTAATTGAGCTTAACGAATGTTTCTTATCATGATAATTATGTTGAAACCAAAGGTTCAAAAGCTAAATTAAATTACCCAAGTAAAACTCAACACTAATGGTATTCGGTTAGATAATTCCCCACGAAATAAAGTCATCCATTTTGAGATTCTTTGAAAGCAGTGTTTTATATAAATATTTATTAATAATTTTTTATTTATTTATGCAGGTGAAATAAAGACCATAAGGCCTTCTCCTTCACTTCACAAGAAGAACTATACATATCTACAAAATCGTCTTGCAATTTATTATTGTAAGTATACTGTTGTACGCAGGTGCAATTCAGTATCTGTTCGATATTGTCAAACCGTTCGGTAATTTTTCTTTTAATTAAACGCGAGAAAGAAGGAGTAAAATTTATTTTAAAGGGGTGGTAAGATGGAGAAATGAAGTGAATAAGAGCACGGAGAGAATGCTGCCACTTATTTGAGCGAGTAATGTGATCAGTAGGCTAATAAGATCAATGTTTAAGGTTTAAATTATAATCCTAAGAGGAAAATTTAACCTGTAGGAGAATCGAATCCGGGGTCTTTCTGCTTTTCATGCAGAAGCTGTACAAGAGATCTGAACTCAATAACTCTTTATCAAGGCTTGTCCAAATCTTCGTTTAGATCTGTTAAGAAAAACCTTTCTTCTGAAGATTATAATAATGACAATGAAAGGAAAAAATTGTGAAAACTGAATCGCTTTGTACTTGTAAGCTCAAAAAATTAATATCCTCCTGCAAGTGAGGGCACGTGATCTTAATATTAATTTACTCTGACTTTGTAATGACATTTAAAAGCATTTTCCTCTATATATAAATGAATAGAATCATTAGAAGTATGTGCACGTTCTGTTATTATTATTATTATTATTATTAGTATTATTATTATTATTATTTTTAATGCAACAGCCTATCCAGTTTTACAAATGTCGGGGAAAATCTGAGAAACGTAGCTTAGCTTAGCTTAGCATAGCTCAACTTAGCAATCCAATATAAACTGTATTGGAGCGACTTTTTAGCATAGCATCACATAGCACAGCATAGTTTTCTTTGTTTAGGGTAGCCTTTAGACACACAGCCAGTTTTGATCAAGGCACCTTACTCGCATTAGGTCGGGACTTAAATTCTCAAGCCTCGTGCTGCACTGTTTTTTATTTCTTACCCTCCATTTTCTGGCGGTAGTTTTACCTGATGACCCCACCGAGTAGGTATTGATTATCAATTTGCAAGTGGGTTTTGCGGTGAGCAGATTTGACATATGCTGGAAATTTCTCTAATGTTGCGGCTTGATTCACTTAACGAGTTATGCAGGAGTTGCTTGGTGTACACATTTATATTTATGGAAAACAGGGGGAAGTATTAGTGATGATGTAGTATCTGCTGTTATGCTCATGATGTGGAATGATATATATAAAGCAATTAAACTGTGGTGCATGAAGTATTATAGAGCTGCAACTTTTTAAGTGATTACGTGGATTTAATTTACATTGAGGTCCAGGTTCTAGTTTCTATTTTTTTTATTATTTATTAAAGAGGAGATATATTTTTAGGATTCAGTGCGGTTAGGTTCTTTCATATGTTTCTAAATTTTACATAATCATTATGGGATTTTACATTTTGTCCTAAGCAGAGATGTTTGTGAGGGGCTCATCTGGGGGTCTCGAAGGTACTCTCCGATTTGTTTTGGTAAAATTAAGCCTCCAAGCTTCATTTTAATGTCTATTTTCAGTAGAAACAAAAATAACTCTTTATGCAAAATTTTTAACGTTCCAGTATAATTACAATACTGCATTAAAAAGTTTTAAATTTACAACAGGTTAACAAGTACTGTTACTCTAATATGAAATATCATAAAAATAACAGAACACTTTATTTCAGAATTCAAAATGAAAATTACATTTTCAATGAGGTGACACGATTATCGGTATACATCATTATAAATTTAGCTTAAATAATACTTTACTTAATAGTGAATCAGTCTTTCATAGTGACTAAATAAGACCAACTTAACTCTTTCTAAATATTTCTTTATCCTTAATGTTCCTATACAAATATTTAAAAATAGTTTTAGTGAAGTTTATACAATTAAAATGGCATTTTAATTTGGCAAAATAAACATATTAAAAAATGACTTGAGTAACGGGCTTCACCAATGATACGCTTCAACGCCAACGCTCACGGCCGACTAGGCTCCCATTACGAAGCTACTTCACAAATCGCCACACTATACAGTATTAAATTTATTGTGATATTGTTTTTTGATCTGCATACTGCATAATTTTTCAAATGAACAATCCTATTTCGAAACTTAAGTATTTACCGTATTCAATTGTTGTTTTTTTTTTTTTCATTTCGGGAAGGGAATTTGTATTAATGTAACTGACTAAAATATATTGTAACAAGGGCTCGTCGGGGTTCAAAATCAGAACACCGAGTTTATAATTGAAGGATGGAGGATTCTTTATTTCCTACAACAATGGTCAATACAGCCAGAAAACTCCAGACTATTCGCCAGTTCACTGTCCTGTTCAGTGCTCACTCTCACTGTGCTCAGTCCTAATTACAGCACTGTTCCGTTCGCACACACTGTGCGGACTCCCAGTCGAGATAATTCTACGTCGCGCCGGTCAACTCCACAGTCCTCGCTGCCGCTGTGCGATCCACCCGTCGCGCAGAGTTCCCGGGACGGCACTGCCTCGGCCCAGATCAGCTCACCAGCTCTTCCGTTCACTAGTTCCTCCGTTCACCCTTCTCTCCGATCACTAGTTCCCCGTTGACTAGGTCTTCCGCTCGCGGGTCCCTCCGGTCACACTAGTCTCTACGGTCGTCGGCTCTTCAGCTCCCCAAGTCACACTCACTTGAGGCCGCGCTGATCAGTCCTCTCCGTCCAGCTCACCCTCTGACGCTGACGCTCGCCGCTACTCACGGACTGCCTCTCGCTGACTCTGACTCTTCACGGACTCTTCACTGTACTGAACTGAACTCTTCACGGACTGCACTGCGCTCGACTGCTCACACTCCTTATATAGCCTTAACGAAAGTTCCAGAGTCGAGGTCTGGAAAGCTCTCCGCCCGCGCGGAATCTTGAATGTGCGCTGCGCTGCGCGGGCACACCCACGCGAGCTCCTCCTCCGGCCTCTCCCCCACGAAGCGTGGTCCAATAGCCGTGCTGCTGTCACGCCCACTGGCGCTCGTGCCCACTGGTGCTCGTCTGCCGCCCGTCCACTAGGGGAGCACGATCTTTCTAGACTCCATTGTTCTGGTTCTTTCTGGGTGACTCCTCTTTCTATCAGTTTCTAGCAGAGAGTCTTTTCTGGGCTTTGTCACAATATTTATAAATTTGATACACACTACGTATGTTCAACTCGGATAGTCAAGAGGTTTAAATAAACAAATTCTAATACTATAATACGTTTTTGAAGATGGTGAAGACATCGCTCGTATTACTATTATTGTAGGTAGGATAGAGTTAGTCCAAAGAACCCAGGCAATTAAAAAAATGCATCAAAATCATACTCTAGTTTCTCTCTCGATCTAGGTAGGGAAAATACAGTGAAGAACCGTGGATCTTACCGGTGTTAACAGTGGCTATAGTTCAACTTATAGAATTTTTTACATAGGGCCTATCACAAAATGTTTTGCGTACCGAAACCTATATTTTATGCCATAAACCGACTTTTATAGGTTTTTATAGCAGTCAATAACACCTACCGATATTTTTGTAAGCATACGTTTCTGTTAGAAATCCATGTTAGACTATATCCAACGTTGTTCTGCTACATAACAGTTGTAGAACTAGCACTGTATTGAATTAAATAGTATCACACATTTGCTCTCTGTAAACTGCTTTTTTATTTATAATAAAATGAAGCGAGGAAAAGTTTCATCAGTGTGTTGAGCAGTTTCTATAAAATTCAACAACAGAACACAGAATGCATATGTTTTATTGAACAAGTGGAACAGTTATATTTCAGGCTATGTTTCTAAACATTTTCCCTCAGCTGAGGATTATTTTATTACTTTCACGGATTAACCAAACCATCAAAGAGGATTATTGCTGTATAAAGGTCTAAGAAATACAAGAGGTGCTCGTTTTATCATAAAACTAATTCCTTTATTCTCGTCTAATGTAACTTTCTGTCAGAAATAAAAATAGATCTTAAAACATGTATTATAACACATTTCTGTTAATCATATTCATCTAAACACGAATACGAATTCATCACTTTACAGGTCTTATTTACAAGTATAGATATGAGCAGGGCTCGGTCTAGGGTACCCAAGTCAAGAAAGTTAAGACCACCCGGACCATTGCTATGTGTAGGTTGAGGCGATTATTGGAGATGGAGCGTGGCGTTATTCGTTGCCTCAACATGTAAACTTTCAGTCAAAGTTCAACAAAATAATTGTTCACATTTACATAAATATATGCATTACACTTCTAATTTAGAAATTATTTCTCTACCATTAGGCCTATGTGTTTCAATTTACGTTGCATTTCATGAAGAAAAGGATATATATATATATATATATATATATATATATATATATATATATATATATATGTAACCCATGTTTTCTAGTCTTGCACCACTTTTCAAATCTGATTCAGTGATCGTCATAACAAGGCCTTAAGGATTATTTCTTAGGGTCGACTCCCAAGAAACCTTTTTAGCCATATGTTCTTCAAGAAGCTCTCTACAAAATTTATTTTCGATCTTGTTGAAAATGATGTATAGATCTTCAATGTCTGCTTTTGATATTGAAGGTCTGCCTTGAATGTGTAATTTAAGATTTCTCATGTGCCTTTTGCTATCACAGTGTTTTTGAAACAGTCTAGTTCTACCTGGTCGTATATCTTTTGTGAACTATTTGCAAAATGCAGTGTTGTTTCCTTTCACATCTCTATAAGTTCCTTCTGAAGAGAACGCTTCGTGCTCTCATTTTTGGCATGTTTTTGTGTACTGTGAATTCAAAAATAGCAGAAACAACACTAATATGAATCCTGAAATAATTAATTAAGTAAAAGAAATAGGAAACAATGGATTTTTTACTTACAGGTTTGAAAGTGTAGGCCTAGTATGTATGGACCCAAGCCAAGCAGCAACGAGGAAGTAATGAACTATGTTATGAAACATACTGCACCCTCTCACTTGACGAACCATGAAGTCATACTACTTGATGTCATACTTGAAGTCATACTCAACTTCAATGACCCTACGCCAATCCCTGGTTATGAGACCTTAACGTAAAATGGTTGGTTATTATCAAACTGATGATATAATGACTAGTACAACAATTTCTTTGTTCATGTAAAATCCCCGATATGTAAGTAATTTCTGTTCTTGACATAGCCTAAATCTGTAATACTGCACTTGACGTGTATGAATCAGACGGCTGGAAATGACGCTAATGGTTTGATTTAAACGTTAAAATGTTTATCTCATGCAAACGGTATGTTTCCCAACGTATAGTAAACTAACGAAGAAAATAATCACAAAATCAAGTACTTGCGGAAGATTGTCATTTAGGCTATGGCTTTGATTCATTCTGGTGTCTGAAACCAAGAATTGCTCATTAATCCGATCAAGACTGATACTTTTTTAAACCTTAATCAAAATCTTCCAGGAGTGATCTGGAATTCAGACTCGTAAAACAAGTTCAGACATAAAAATTATAGCCTCTAAGCTGTTATCTCCAGTATGAATGCTATCTTAGTTAACCTTTTTACTGCTACTGGCTTATAAATGCGTCACATAAAAAACTGTATAAAAGCAGGCATATAGAATTAATTAAGTAGGCAATGATTTAAGTAAAATGTGAGGGTTTTTTTCACTTGTTCTTATTATTTTTCAAGGAGACCAGCTCTTCTACTAATTTTTTTCTAGATTGTTGCTTATATAAATGTATAAATTCAGCTTTGAAAGGGTTAATACGTACTAAATAGTTCGTGTGGCAACTGATGATGTTCACCCATTCATAAGTTACTTGTTTTTGGAAAAACAAGCGTCTCTAAATTAAGATAATTGAGTGGGGTAACGAAGGTCATGATGATGTTATGAAAGAAGGAAAAATCGAACCCGGGTTTTGAGATTTGCACGCTCACGGCAAGACCGCCCCCTGTCCTTATATAAATCTCTACTTACATACATAGCCTACGTACTGCAAAGAGAATACGTCTAACTCCGATGCTCATTTATTACAGAGATGTCGGTACGGGTCTACAGGATTACAATGAGATAAGACTAAACCTGTTTATCAAGTGTAACCATAGGCTTAGTATATTAAGCGACGAGTCTCTAATAATATTTTTTAGAATATGTTTATGAAACGAGCAACGCTAGGCAAGTTGCATACGACTATTTTTCTTCGGCCGAAATTAAATGTTTAAGTCTTGAGATTTTAGTTTCATAAAAAGAAAAAGAAATCGGCTGACTGCGGCAGTCAGCTGTTATCAAGTTCTCGTGTTTCTTGTATTCTGCGATAGATGGCAGCTGATGGCGTACAATGAAGCCGAAGCTTGTTCCTGACCATTTCCTTGAAACGAACGGATTTTTACAAGACGAAATGAACTCAATTTAGTATAATATTAAAACTAACACGAACAAAATTTATTTATTTTAAATACATGCTCTTTATTACGCAGTTTCATATGCTGCTCTCAAGGTTCCAAGATCTTCCCGTGTTCGATCATAATTGATACCAATCCAGGGTTATAATGAAGCTCTGTATCGTAATGGGTATCATTGTGATAGCATTACGTCATATGTAATAAGTATATTATATTATGGTAGTACAAAATATTCATATTGGTAGAATCATGATGGTTAATGGTGGTATTGCATTACCATAGAGAGAGAGAGGGAGAGAGAGAAAGAGAGGTATGGACTAGATGGATAGATGGATAGATGAATAAATAGATGGATGGATAGATGGATAGATACATAGATAAATAGATAGATAGATAGATAGAGTGAGATAGAGAAGAGAAAGAGGGAGAATAGACAAAGAAGGACAGAGACCCATGGACAGTAAGAGAGAGACAGTCTGTCACATATACCGACAAATAAAAAGATAGAGAAGGGAGGGAGGGAGGCAGAAAATCGTTTTAATCTTATTAAAATTTGGGGTTCATGTGGGTTTCTGTTTTAGGCATTACGGTATCGATTTAATCAGGGAAGTAGCGTGGGCAAATACACACCTGGTGGTCTGTTGTAGAGAATTTACTGTAATGTGAATGCTTTGATAGGGAATTCTAGTTGAAAGGCGTAACAGGTAAATTAATTATCCGCACTAAAACGTATTTCACATGCTTACTATGGATTACGACTTGTTTCAGTCAAGTTCTTCCTCGGAAACTAAGAACTAAGAATTCAGGAAACATCAAACGAATTTATGTTCATCAAGGTAGTCGTGAGAACTGTATGGTGTGCTTCATTATGAGACTTAACTACTAATTAATACTTCTTCGGTCGTATCAAAACCCTCCTTATCTTTGGAAACTTCAAAACTCCGTGGAACTACATCTCTGAAGGGACAAGGCCTACCACCCGACCGCTGCGGTCATCTACCATTGGCAGATGGCAGCATTGGGGCATGTGGCCGTTAATGGTTATCTTTGGAAAACTTGGGACAAATCTTTACAAATTCATATTTGCATAAATGCACTAAAATTTCTACGCAATTCGTTTTTTGCATACATGTTGTTTCATTCTTTATGTAGAGCATTATTTCCTGCAGTCCTCAAACGAGGTTTCTTTAACGAAAGTGATTTTACAGATCCTTCACTCCATTGAATTTTCGTAACAAGGAAGTGTCGCTTACGAAGGGAAAAGGCATGTCGAGATATTTTGCCTGAATGTCTGATTTCCGGAATGTGCAATAAATTTACCACACTGATATTTACACCCTTTCCAAAGATATGAATTATATTTTCGGCCAAAACCCTACGCTCTCATCTGGACCAGAAGCCTTGAGTCCGAAATGAGCCGTAAGTGAGGCACTGGCTTTCTGTTCCAAGCTGGCACGTTCGTAGCCGGTCCGGGTAGATGATGTTAATGTGTGGGTAAATTAGTTAATGTAAATTATAGCCATGTAAAATAAATTCTGCGAGAAAAAATTCCCGTACTACACCGATAATTACATGCCCAGATAGCAGTACACAACCGTCGTTGAATGTCCATGATAAAAACAAACAAAACATATTGAACTTTAAGACTACCGACAAGTATTGTCATCAGAAGACCATTGAGGCCGCTATAACTTATGCCTATAGTAATGATAGATTGATCAGTTTGAGAGAAAATTAATGTTAGCAAGTGGATCATCTTGATAGATGCTCTGTTGTGATGCTTGGATTAGTGTTAGCTACTGAACCCTTTGCAGAGCATTTTAATGGTAACACAGACCTCTATCGCCTACATAATAGACGTTGAAGATATTCTTTATTAAATTACTGTAACACATGTTTCATATCTTAATTACGTTCTTTAATGTACCTTAAGAACTGCCGTTAGTTAAAGTAGTGTTATTACAACTACCGATTTCTAACTAGGATATCTGATATCGATTAATATCGTACGCCGAACAATCTTCAAGCCCTGAAAGCAGCAATAATTGCAATTCAAACTGCCTACAGTTAAATGGACACCGAAATAGAGAGTAGTTTGTTTTATGAAATACAAATAATTCTAAACACTCAAAACTTAGACATTCAATTATGGCCTTCTGCATTTCGCCTATAATGATAAATTAAGACACTCTCATGAAAATTATGAAACGAGCGTAGCTGGTTTCATAATTTAAAGTTAATTAGGTTAAAAGTTAATTAGGTCGTTGCATAATAAACTATTATGTAGCTGTAATTAGCATACATTCCAGTACAGAATCACTGAACTTAAGAACTTTGTCCTTAATTTTTGTTATTAGGCCTAAAGCAGATCTACACGCTAAATGAACAAATTACGAACATTCAACAAAGGAAAATATAGCTTATAATATTAAATATAATTTAAAATAAAACCCTGTTACTGGTATACTATTCATATCTCATGGAATTAAGTGTTCAATAGCTACCAAACGAAATATTATGCGGAATATGCATCTTGTGCTTCTGTACCACGTATTTCCAGATCTTTTGCTTCTGCTCATCTTTTAATTTTTTTTATCAAGTGTTAAAATTTTAACTACCCAGCCGTATGCTGTGCCCTTTAAACCCCTAATAAAACGAATACACAAAACGGATAGCCTAGACAGAATGACAATTTTTTCTGACCGGAAAAACACACTACTAAAGTTGCACTTTAAAATAACATCCCATTTTAAAATCTACTTTGTATCTTTAACTCTGTTATTGGAAACGATTATGAGTATCAGCAGAGATACATTCTCTAGAGATTAAGGAGTTTCTTCCGATTTTTGATGACTCACTGGAGATTTTCAGAAATTGTCTGTCATTTGCAGTTACGACTGTAATATCTTTCAAGCATTTTGTTGTGCATCGTCTTCTCGAAATGTTTGACATTGATTGGGCCGCCGAGATTTGAAAATCTGATTTACTGTTCCAAGACGCGGTGTAGTCCAATTTCCGCTTCCGACTTGCAATATTAAATTCTGGAGCATCATAAATCTCAGCATTTGCCTCTGCATTTTAGTACTTATTACGTAGATCCCATTTCCTTCAGCTTTGCAACAATTTCATATGAACATACATTAAACACGTGTATCCGACATTTACAACGTATTATTTTATGTGGTGAGCTCTATCTTTAGATAAGACTTAGTCAATTTCCTCCAAGGAAACAACGATTTTTAAATAAATTATTCGATGTCTCTACTTTGTTTTATGAGCTGATATAGACTAATTGCAAGTACTATACGGCGATGAATCATATACCTGAGTAAAGTATAAACCACAATATTGGCTTATAACACATTTGTGCTATCCGTGTGACCCCCAAGGAAAAATATGATAAAATTTCATATTTTTCAATTAATTATTTTATATATCGAATTTAAACATAAATAGTCGGCCTGCGTGGCACAGTTAGTATTTTGCTGACTTTCGGTGTCCAAGATTGCAGGTTCGATCCCGTCTAGATCGACGGCATTTATGTGTGCATAAATGTGACAGGTCCATGCCAATAGATTTCCTGACATAAAAAAAAAACTCCTGCGGGACAAAATTCCAGCACACCGGTGACGATCACAGGCCTAAGATGCAGTACATCCCCGTCGTTAAGTAACCAAGTACCAACCAACCCAAATAAAACATCTAATTGTTAGAGTAACATTTCATTTTATACATTGATTAGAAAATAGTTTCTTCATACTTAGAACATAAACCCAGCCTGGTCAATATAAATTTAAAATATCTTGTCAGATAAATTTCTGTCAACTTATGACCATCATCAGTGACTTGATATACAAACAAACCTACATCTACACGCCACGTACCGGGTGTGTATAATTATGTAGCCTAGTTGTATTTTACGCGGACGGTTAACTCCAGCAGGGAACATACAAACACAGCATTTAGGTAACATGAACTCCAGCACTTAGCAATGTATAACTCCCACATCATAACATTTTCCTTCCCACTTTACCAGACTGGGGACTGACTGTGCGAAATGTATACGTGTGGTTAAAAACGTTTGACCAATCAACAATTAAAATCCATCTAAGAAAAATTCTTACTTTATAATTTTGTACAAGCTGCTCTTTTAATGAAATAAAAATTAGATATTTCCGTTAGAAATAATCGTTGCATGTTTAAAATACGCTGGTATTTAGTTATTGTTTTTACATTTTTCCTGGTAGGAATTTGCTGTTGGCTGCTTCGGATCTGTATATGAACTTCAAATTGTTCAGATGACTGCAATGGAAGGATGCATTGAATTGAGAATGAAATGATTTTACTGCATTTGTGGTTTCTTTCCACTCACAATCTATCTCTCACTTAAGGGGTAGTAAACCTTGGTAATAAGTTAACAAAATTACTTGTGGGAGTTTACTTCTGAACTGTATTTTATCTCTGAAATCCTGGTGCCGGACTTTACATAGGCACAATATTCATGCATTTAAAAAACAGGTCAACCGTGCGTGTGTTTACTAACACCCATATTTTAATTTCAAGTCACTAAAAACGATCACAAGTTCGAAATAAAAGTTGAAAAAACATTTTAAATTTTATACTGAACATAGTTCAGGCAGTATTTCCTGTAATTTAATATGTCAAAGCGTTTATATGGCTTTATGTGCTCAACATTTTGCCTAATAAATGCTGAAATCGAAAATAATTCGCTAATAAAATGACAAATATTTCTAAAAATAAAAATTTTCCCACACTTAATAAAGCAGAAACCATATCCACCCTTCATAAATATGGATGTTTCTGTTCAATATATTTCATAAAAAATATGCATTAGTCACATTTTACGATACCGTCCCATAAGTAGTGTTGATATTAAGCAAATTTCTGTTAGAAACGTGAACTAAAAAGCATTAAACTGATTTTAAAAGTAAAGGTTATTACATTTTGTAGGCTACAGTCACATTTCTGTTCACAATATTCACAGCAATAGCCAGAGCATGTTACGAAAACCATTGCCCAACAAAATAAAAACATTAAAATCTTACAAAATGCAATAATATTTTTTAGAAACCTAGTGATTGACACACTTCACTATTACATAAACGAACCGCTTTTGGTACCTTTTATATTTTATTAAAGAAACTTAAAAACGCGACAATAATAGGCTTACTATTACAATTTATAATTATTACAGAAGGCATTACTATTCGTACTTTTAAGTAAGAGGCTATTCATTGAGGGTGGATTACTAAAAAATATGTCTACCATTGTTCAAAATAAACAAAATAAATTGGTAATTATATGCTATCTTGTTTCCGGAGGGGGGTTGAGAGGCGATGGGCTTACCACCTGTCCCTCTGCCTTCTCTCTGAAAATAGGCGTAACAAAATTCACTTAGGTAACAGAAACCTCCATTTGGAGGCCCTTCGCCCCAACATAGGGGATATAGGAAATCAGATACAAATATACTATGAAAGATGTTTGATATAGACATGGACTGTTTACCTGTGTCCCCATGGCCTTGCGTCAGAAAACTTTTAGACTAAAGTAATGACACTATAGTTAGTATTTATACTCTTCTGATTCATATTTATAGTATATTATTATTGCTCACGGTTCTGAATTATTGATAATTATGTAAAATATAAATTTTTTATGTGAATGTATTTTTATTTGATCGTTACTGTCAGTGCTATGTGACAATAGTTTCTTGATCACGATATCGTGAAAAGAACTCACTCTGAATAAGGAAATTATAGATTAGCAATAAAACTACGTTTGCCCATCAAAGGAATTACCGTATATCTCAAAAATATAATAATCAAGGAACAAGGATATGAGTTATGTAGAATTGATACGAATGGCTCTCATGAAAAGAGACAAAAACCACAACGACAGAAAATATCACGCAGCAATACTTAGTGTATTTCTGCTAATTTGTAACGTTTCTTTTAATTGTCTGACAAGTAGTAATCATTTATACAAATATGATTGACTAATGCAAATTTATCATCCATTTTAAGACCCTTTTTAAGGATGTATAACCGAAGATCCTAGGGATTTTTTTTCAAATGTTTTGGAGAAACTCAGCCATTGGTATGAAATCGATTTAATTATATTTATTGCTCAGACGGTATCACGTCCCTGTCTATAACATACTCCAGAATAGCACATGAATATTCCCAGATTTTAGTGCTTGCGATTGGATTATAATAGGCAGGTGTACGAAAGAAATGCAAGATATGTAATCAGATTGCGAATCTGAAGGTATCTGTTAATGGTTTCATTCGTAAATAGTTCGTCAGAAATCGTATGAAAATATGAATAAAATAAACCTAACAATCCAGACTTAACCTCAAATCAATCAACTGAATAGCACACTTGAAATAGGCTCTTCATTATGTTTTTCTAGTAGTAGTTTAAAAACTTTATTAATATTATAGATTATTCCATTAGTAGCGATCGTGTGACCTATTACTATTACTATTAACTAAAAGTGCCAAGAATGTGTATTTTTTAACCCTGTTCGTTTCAGTAGGCCTACTTTAAAACCCAGATCACTTGACTGCGCAATAGACGGTGTGTGCAAATTGCGAGTTTCGATTATATCTCTTATAACCCTGCATGTGAATTAACTTAGTCAGAGATATATGAAAGCCACGAACTTGCCGACAGGGGTTCTCTTAAACCGACATTCTGGTTTAAGGTGCTCATTGCCTTGATCGTATCCAGTTACTTACATTATCAGTCTTTGTATGTGTTTCGTGTCACACGAGTTTAACTTGTGTTATTATCTGCTGTATAAACGCCAGCGTTATTTGGTCCTTTATTAAGGCACTACATAATATCCATAAACCTGGAAACAAGATACTGCATATAAAAGCGAATCACCTGCTATCTTGATCAACGCCTGTGGCACGACTATACAATCCTCCTAAACAGAGGTGTAAAAGAAATTGCCTGCAATGCAATGCAACATCCCACTAACAAGGTGAGCTGTTTTTATGAAAACAAAAGAAGGTGGAAACATAACAAGGGAAGATTCCACGAGGGAGAGAAAAAACCCGAAACGATTTGCAAGAATTATTCTTTGATATTACAGCATCTGTTTCTTTCAGAAAAAAATTGGAGTAAATGTTAAGAGTTACTGTTTTACCGCTCGTTTCACTAGAGTTTATATTATGCTAACGACTTCTCCCGAATACAACAAGAGTTCCTGGTTTTCGCTTTCACGGATCCTGACTTTTCTAAATGCAAAAGTGAACTACAACATATAGATAGCTATCGTAAATTAATATTTTATCCAACCAGAGAAATGAAACCATAAATTAGGAAATAAAACGTCTGATTTCAATTTATACAACTTCAGCACAAAATTCTGAGCATTCTAAAAAATTAAAAATTCCTCTAGCTCAAAAAACGGATTTTTTTTATTACCGTTGAAACTTTATTTCTCAAAAATTGTATTTATGACAATTCATCTCCAAAGATAGGAAATGTTCCGTGCTCTGAACTTTAGATTCACAAATTGTGATACCATGATATTTCAAACTAAAAATACTGTGGTTAGTTATTCTGTCTTAACGCTTGTTGTAATCAGAGAACGTTGTTCAAGAATGAAACCAATAAAGGCATCGAAATCTTAAAGTCGACATCTTAGGCCCTCACAGCTGTCCTCCACTGTCACGGGAAAACTTGTATGATTGGATTTCCCTGGCAGGTCACGTAAATAAATATCTTTAAAAATACTCTTCGAATTGATACCTTCTTACTTGTTATGCCTTCTCACTTCTTTCTCACCACATCTGTTGAAAATTACTCGAAATTCAAGCAAACATTTAAAACATGGAAAATTGCCTCTACTCACAGATGGCATAAAGGTCATCCTGAAGAAATATTATAATTAATACTGGACTAAACGGCTATAATTATTATGAAATGTGGACATGTAATAGAAATAAATATCGTACAAAGTTAAAAAAATCTTTGTTCACATTGCGCTAAATGCGATCAAGTTGCAGCCCACCACAACAAAATGCTCGATTTATATAAGAACTGATGCCAGTGAATTCAGTAAGAAGTCCGTATCAGATTTAAAAGCTTATCGATTGTAGTCTAACATTATGAACTTCGTGTATTGCTTACAATAAGCAACACTGATAAGTTAAAATGCTACAACTCTCAACATCAGGGATGTATTTAGGTTCTATTTGAGTATTATCAATACAGGAGTACTCGATCTAGGTATCTTCCGGGTTTTTCTTTGTAACTGATGTCAATACCGAGCTGAATAGTCATACCCACGATTACTCTTCACTTTTCTCTCTTTCATTCCTCATTCCTCATTTTCAGCTTGTCACGTTATTCGGCTGCACGATCCAAACTTTCAATCGAATAACTGGCTAAACGCCAACTGGGAAATGTGGCATTTATCTCGGTTCAAACTTTCAGTCGAATTACAGGATAAATGCCAGCTGGGGATTATGGCACTTGACCCATTGTTCGGCCACACGATTCAATTTCTGATGGAAAATGTAATTCATAGACTCGGTATAAATGTAAGTTACTTGATCACACATATAATTACTGTTCATTCCATGCTTCTTGTTCATTGAAAAATAAATGATTAAATGGAAACAAGAATATTTACTATAATAATTAACAAATTTAAAAGTGAGATATGGTGTGTAGAGATTGTACATTATTTGGGGTGCACCATGACGCAGTTGTTTGAGATGCTGTTCTACAAACTGGAAGGTTGTGGGTTCGATCCCCGATGAGGTCTTTGGGAATTTTCAATTGACCTAACCCTGATAGTGGCACTATGGCCCTAGGGTTCACACAGTCTCTAACGGAAATGAGGCGCCTGTACTTTTGGTACTCATTCATTCGAAAAATTCATCGTCGCCTCTCACACAATCTCCAATACTTCAGAATACTTCAGAATGAAATTAAAGTAAATAGAAAAGCAAAATGCAATTTCAAAGACGCATTAATGGTCCTATATAGTAATAAAATCTTTCTCCTGTAAGAGTAGTTTACCACATAAAATTTATATATTCAAGAGAATTTTCTTGGGCCTATAATTTGAATTTTTGAAGATCTGAACTCAAACGCTGTTCTTCCGGAATAATGTAAATCATCATAAAATAATCTGGACATCAGTGTCCATTCTAGTCTCTCTGACGGTTAAACGTCACACGTAACCAATTAATGTTCTTCCATAAGTGGTTCTCCCGCTCGTAACAGATTTAATCTGTACCAGTAACATTTAATCATCATGCTTTTATGAATGTAGGTATGTCGTAGATGCAGTTGGTGAGGGCGTTGCGATACAAACTGGAATAATCTCTGATTAGTTCATTAGGATTTTCAGTTATTGGCGCCAGGTTCTTATGGCTGACAACCTTACTAACTTTATGTGTCGAATGTCTAAAATCTAGGAACCTTATATCCTAGAAACCTAAGGGTCTCAATGGCCTTCTACGGAATAATATTTTACATTTTATAGTGAAGAGTTTTGCTTATAACTTAATACGTGTATCTTTTATAATTGATTTCTAATTCTGACAAGAATTATGAATTTTTAATCTTTCAAGATGTCAGTCTGTTCAACATTTTACAGTGTTGATGAATTTTATAACATTACAATATCAACTTAATTTTTTTAAACCATTATAAATACGAAGGTCGTTAAAAATAATAACCACATGTATATTATTCATTCATCACACCCTTTCCATTTGATATGACTTGACCAGGGTCCCGGGAGAGAATAACAAGATTATAACTTACAGTACTTGAAGATATCGGTGTTAAATAGGTAACTATCTATATATCCACTATAGGTGTTGCAGTTCTTATTATATGACTGTAGAGATATTTTTAAATGTATGTCCGATGCTTCGATTGTAAGTTCGTTCATATGTTGCCCTTCACTCCTCAGAGACATTTAGAATATAAAAACATTGTCATATTTTGTAGAATAGTCGTCTTGTACAAGTCCTTGAGCATATTATAGGAAAGCAAATTATAATATAAATTTAAACATTTTGTTTTAAGTATTTGCATTTATATATGGGGTACGCCATGGTGTAGTTGGTTGAGGCACAGCGCTATAAACCGGAAGGTCGATCCCCGATGAGGTCCTTAGGGTATCTTCATTGCCTAATCCTTTGGTGGCAATTTCACTCTGTGGTAGACTGAGCCTCTAACGGAAATGAGCACCAAAAGCAATTCTGGGAGTAAAGGTGGCAAGTGCGTAAGGCTGATACGTGCCTGGAACCCTAAGGGCCTCCATGGTCTGAACAGGGATCACTTTACCTATTATACACCTTACATTTACATATAACATAACCGAATTGTGATGTTCTGTTATAAAGAAACAAAAATATGAACTAAAGTTCAGACTTAGAGCTTAAGTGAAAAATAAACAGCAAAGTATGTAAATAATCTGTTTTTAAGTTATCAACGTCTTTAAAAATTAATTAATATTGAGTATTATTTTTATGTTAGCCCACTTGTCCTAAAACAAATTGTAATTTTAATAAAAACACTGAGGAAAATATTAATCTTCCAGCCCCTAAACATGAGACTGATAACCTAAAAAGACACAGGAGACATATTTTGGGTATTTGTGTTTTCTCCAATTGGTAAATTTATACGTCTCGAATAAAGCAATAATAATCAAACATATTTGTATTTAACTTTAGAGAATATGTGTGCATGGTTTGATTCGAAATAAAAAAAGGTTTTATCCTGGAAACGCACGAATAAAAAGATGCAAGAAGAACATTATTAAAATAAGGAATGAGAATTGAAACTCATTTCGGTTTTTAGTGTGCTAAGTCTGGTATCAGATCAATACAGAGCCATCATTTCAAGAGATTTTTATTTTACAAAACTAGTTATTTATGTCAGAGGTAAAGAGCGAGAGCGAGAGCGAGAGAGAGAGAGAGAGAGAGAGAGAGGGAGGGGGGGGGAAGAGACAGGAAGAGACAGAGTGTATCCAAAGAGAGTAAATATAGACAGAAAATGCCAATTATTTGTGGGCTGGTAGAATTGGACACCACTGCGTAATGACGCTGTCTTGTTCTTGGGGATGTCTTTCTGTTGCAGCAGTGCATACTGCTTACTCTCTCTCTCTCTCTCTGTCTGGTTGTTAGACTGGAACTGATTGGTCCTCGGGGCGCAGTACAACCTCGGTTTCGGCCTCGTTATTTAATAACGAGTTGGAGTTGGGTTGAAAATTCCCCGGCGACCAATCTGCTCCGATGCCGCTGTTTCTGGACCGGTAACGGTCTAGCAGTGGCGTACTCTTTATTTATGGAGAGTTTAAAGGCAAGTGAACCGGCTCAAATTATGTCTGTTAATGAGAATCGTTCAACTGTACTCTATAATATAGGGTGATACATCCTAGGAAGCACGATATGGAGCATAATTCATGATAACTATTTCTTTTTTCAAAGTAAGGGGGTTTTACCAAGATATGTTGATGTCACGGGAGAGCGTGGCACCTCTAGTATATGGACACATCATTCGGTAGCAGTGTGATTAAAGTTTACACGAATAGAGGCGATGGTAATTTAGTTGTGAGTCAGCCACCATGCAGAATGGATATGATAAGATGTGAGCAGCATTCTTACGTCAAAATAGTCACTACCCGAGGGAGGAGTGACAGATAATACCAAAACGAGCTGAAGGCAGCTTTGAAGAATAATTCCAATCCGTCGAACTTTAAGGAATCATAGAGTGAGTATGTGTTCTTTCGGGCTTCCAACTACCGCAATACATTAGTGGCACGATGCAGTTGTATATTAACGTTTATGGATATCTGTTTCCTTCACTACCTTATATCTACATCTAGTACAAATAATCTGCATTATACATAAATTCCATACCCTGTCCTTTCATTTGTATATTTCAAATTTTTAAAATGGTCCCACGTTTTCAAAAGAAAAAAAAATAGTTGTCTTAAGTTATGCTCCATTCCTCGTATCTCGCGCACTTCTTCATTATAATAAAATCTTTTGAATAATACAAAATTAATATGTTCAATGTTTCAAGCCATATTAATATTTCATGCCATGTTTTGCGATAATAGCCTATATGGACAAAAGAGATGGTTTAATTAGAATAATCTTTAAAATACATTTTCCTTTCAACAGTTTAATATACCTATATAATTCTTTTTTTTCGAATGGCTGAATTTATAGATATGGGTAGGTGTGGTCTACTTTTTAATACAGTCTTTACAGCAGGGAAGGCCAATCTATATCAGTGTCTTATAATACTAGCTCAGCAGAACAAGTTTATAAAATAATTTCACTTACCGTCTTAGCTAAAGATCTGTAGAGTACTATGTAACCAGGTAGCCTAAACTAAGGTGGAGTGTTCAATAAACGATGCTGCACTGCCAAGGTATCACACGAGACTTACAATTCGCAGTGACAATGATAGTGTAAGCAGTAGTGCATTGTTTAGTTAACTGTTAACACTTAAAGACTTTGCACAACTGCAGAGTGAATTCAGTCTTCTTAAATAAACTTTCACTGTTTTACGTTGGAACCCTGAGATAAATATCAGTTTGTCCACAATTTTAGTTACTCTTACACTTATTTCCAGATCTGAATGGTAAACAGTAATATCACGATTGCATGGTCTATTTTGAGATAAATAGTTGTACACTGTTAGAGCAATCTGCACTTACATAAATCCATAACTACCCCACACACATATATGTTCAATTGTATATTATGTAGACGAATGAAATTGTTTCTAACTAGTGGCTAAACGCTTGAGTAACTTTGACCATACAATCTGTATTATTATTTTATTGATAGTATTTTGTATTATTGTATATATTGTATTTTTTGAAGGTGTACTAATGCTACTTTTGTATTCAACCTGATTGAAGGAAAGAAAACGCCCTGAGGTAAGGCAAAAAAATAAAAAAAATATAAAAAAGTAAAGTGATCCCTATACAGGTCATGGAGGCCTAGAGGGTTCCAGGAGGTTGAGGCTCCCAGATTTTGGACATTCGGCACGTGAAGGTGGTAAGGTTGTCAGCCTTAGGCACCGGCCGCCTTTAACCCCAGGATTGCCCCTAGTACTTATTTCTGTTAGAGACTGAGTCGACCCCCAGGGCCATAGTGCTACCAGAAGGATTAGGCCAATTGAAAAACTCCAACGACCTCATCGGGAATCGAACCAGCGCAGGTTTGTAGCGCAGCGCCTCAACCACTGCGCTACGGCGTACCCCAAAATAAAACATGATGATTATTATTATTTATATTATCGTCTACAGAACATCTTGAAAGTTAAATACAACGCGCGAAAGATTCACAAATAGTTTGCCATTTACCAGGTATGTAAGCCAATCATTTTTCAATATTTTACAAATGATGATGAGGCCAATTTACATGAAAAATCTAATCATTGCCATAGAATGAAACTTCCCTGATGCATACACGAGGGCTTTGGCTTACTTTCAACTCAAAGAATATCCGAAAGAAAAACTAAAAGAGAAAATGCTAGTTTCTTAACCTTTAAACCAATTTTGATTATAGACAAATTAAAAAAAATATATATAAAAGTATAAAACTAGGAAAGATCAGTCTCCTGAAAATTTTTATACATGCATTTGAACACTTAGTGAAGGTGTGAACAGGTATAATAGTATCGGTGAAGTCCAGTTACGGAGGAACTAATTAAGCTGTAGGGTTGCGTTACAGCTAGCCTCAAGACAATTTGTCGGCCGAAATTGAGTTTGCAGAGTTCCTGTGGTCAACCTCGTATGGGATGAAACGCAAATCATGACCAGAATTAATTCCATGATATAAGACGTAATTCAATAATAAAGCAACAAACATGCTAACTGGAAACCAACGGTTGCCATAACATACGCCAAATTGAATGCTTATTGCAGTCTCTTCCAGTGAGCGCATGTAACAACTTTAATTTTCAAAGAGTTTCCAGCTTATTCTACACTGTAAAACCGCTGTTTCCAAAACTGTATAGAACAGCCATCCTTGAAATATTTCTTAAGTTTTGGGGATTCTATAAAATTTGGCATTTAATTTTGTCTAACAAAACATATAATACGGTCAAAATTATTTAAATCTATAACGAACAGTACAATGTATTTTACCTAACTTAAACCATCTCAAAAAGTAAAATAATAAAATAAAAAATATAATATAGTAACTTCAATTGAATAGCTAGACCTACCTTTATACCTTCTCTTTTTTTAGTTTTGACTCATGGAAAGACACTGGAGTTCAAGCAAATAGTTTCAGCATATTCATGAGTATCTCGCTATGGGTTACACAGATTGGTCTACTCCTCCATAGACTCTATTTTGTAAGGCCCATGAAGTTAGTAAAAACGTCGTTGAAGAAGCATCTATATTGCTCCTGAAATTAATCCTTAAATTTCCTATACAATTTATAAAACTGTATAGGACTGCACAGAAAATATTTGAATATGAGGAAGTATCCTGCATGGCATCTGAAGGCTCCCTTAAACATGCCAACATTATTGTTAGATCAAGAGTCTATAAGTTTTATGTTTCAAATTTGCCTCTGTGGTAATTGGCGCAAACCGCCAATTCTTTGCCGCGTTTGCTTGTCATATCCTGTGCAGGCACCTGCTTGTGGCGTCGCCACGCCAGTTCAGTTGAGAGTTGTGATCTAGATGCAGCAGTGTACAGTCATGCGTCGCAATTGCTCCTAATTGGCGGGACAATTTTCGCTCTGTATACTTAGTGTTCATCTTATATTCCACACCAATTTGCTCCTTCAGTGTTAGGCAGCTCGCGTGTGAAGTTCCGGGAATCAGATTGTATTTTTAGTGCAAATTACAATTATTCCATTGTGTTCATAGCCTAGCCCCCACGTGCAGTGAAACAAAGAGCTTGGGGCTAGCGCTTGTATAATCTACTTGGCGGGAGTGTTGTATTGCTCCTAGCAACAGTAACTGTATTTAACCACATCTATTATATTCTTGTTTAAGTGTTTATACAATTTCTCATTATTCAGAGTTCAGGCTTCCTGAATATATATTATTGCAAAACCCTCAAATCTAAATCTCTGTTCCAGCTGACCTACAGTCCTAACTTCCTTTGTTTAGTCTTAAGTGGTTTAAAAATAAACCTGGTCCTCCGAAAACCTACTAGTTCCCTATCATTTTGCTCCTCTCGGACCGGATCTTATTCCATTCCCTTTCAATTATTATGAATGATAGAAAATCCAACAAGGGCATTGCTTTGGATCCGACTATTATATTATTTGAACGTGACAGTAACAGGTTGTTGATGCCGAAAAGAAGGTGCTTAACTGACCTGGAATTAAATATCACGTTAAGAACTGGAAGGTTCTTAGTATATTAATAGGTGAACTTGGATCAGTTACAACATTTGAACTGAACATCTTCGAACGATTCAAATGGCCTATTACTGTTTTACAAGATATATTATTCAAAAAATATTTTAAAAGATTCCCATCAAATTGTACTCTTAACCATTAGTTTAACCTCAAATGAAAGAATAAAAGGCATTCTTCTTTGGCATAGTTGTCTCAATAATGTTTGAGTTTAGCCTGATACTAGAGTTTTTTTTAATATCGTAAAAATACTTTTATTTTATTTGATAATAAATTATTGTGTTCTAGATTTATTAGTAGGCTAAATCCTTAGGTTTTTCTTGTAATTGGGGCAGTTATCCGTCCTGGATTTTCTCTACCTCAATGCCAATTCTAATTTTTTTTCAATTTCATTTACTTGCATTTTTTCATTTTTGTTATTATTTGTATTTTGTGACCACTACAATGTTATTTTTTAATTATTTGTGAATGTTATGCTTTCGTCTTTAGTCGCAGTCCACCATTCGGAACGCTGAATATCAATCTTCTGTGATAAATAGGCTCATTCTAAATTATTCTGTAGCAAAAAATCCAATCTACGTTACGTTATTTTATTTTATTTTAACATAATATAAACGGCTCTATCCAAAAGGGTGCATTAGTCGTTTTAAGGATACTATGATCGTCTTCTGAATAATGACCTTATATATTTGTAAAAGTTAACGAAAGTTTGAAGGTAAATTAAAATATTACCATTAAAACTAACTTATAACCATGACATGAAATATTTACAAAGTTCCCTCTAAATGTGTTCACTATTAAAGTAAAATCGTTAGTGCTCAACTAAATTATTACTGGCAGCTTACGTCCTGCAAGGCGGATTACATACTTTTCAAGCCACTTCAGAGCGATTCCATCTTTCCATATGCAACTTTCTAGTCTTCTATAAATAATTAAATGAATGGTGATTTGTTAAAAGGGCAAAAGTCACAGTGAGAATTTTTTCTAGGAATTAGTAAAAAAAAATTCGTGTAACTTGGTTGTGAGGGAAAAATAAAATTATTGACAATTCTAGGCTATTACTCAACTTGAGATTGATGTTCCCAGAAAAAATTAAATGAACATATTAATTCTGAACTTAATTGTAAATCGCTTGACTAATGCCCTTTTAACAAAAAGTATGGACAAATCGTTGGTTGATGTGTTTAAATGAATAATTATTGTTGCGGATACAACGAAAAGACAGTTACTAAAAACACTCTTTGTAATAGAAATAAGAAACATGTTGATAATACATTTTAATTATGTTAGTACTTCAACAAAACTCAAAAGTAGCTCTTCGTACAGTCTTTCAGTTATTTTCTGGCAGTACACTGTGACTTTTGTCACTATAACAAAGTTTCATAAAATTCAGTAAATGATACATCTTGGTCCCTGGGTACTTAAGGTATCAGTTTTGAGGGATTTTATGGGAACCTTCCCTGAATAGGTATATCTGCTTGGCGGAGTAACGACTCCCGTGTGAAGACTAAGAAGGAATGTGTGGGACACAAGTTAATTGATATTAGGGAATGCTGTAATGTAACCTTTTTTGTCATGGCTGTAAACAAAATGGTATAGATTGCTGATTCCAAAAACTATTCTTTCCTCTCGTGGTTTGTGCTTACTTTCTTCAAAAAGTTTTGTAGTGCTTCTTCCACTATTCTTTAAAGAGTGTGTGATACTGACACTACTTAAACTTTCGTGGTTTGCTGCTTTATATAATATAAGCAATTATTTCATATACGCTGAACATTCTATCCTCTTTTTCTCAACCTTCTTGAAAGAATCACATATTCTCTGTCACAGTATCCTCTGACAGGGAAGAAGTATTCTATTTTAAAAATCTGCCTGAATCAATTAATGTGAGGAAGTTGTCCTGAGTAAGGTTTTGTGTGTATACTAGTATGCAATGTAACTACTGTGCATGTTTTCTATTGTTGATAGGTTATGGCTTTCTGTTAATTTCAACTGATGTACAGTCTTAATGGCTATGGTACAAGATGAAACAGCGGCGATGAGTCATATTAATTAAATATCCAACTCGGCATTATTTGTCAAATTGACCGGCCACGGGTTTAAACCCGGGACCTCTCGAATGCGAGTCCAATGTATTATCATCTCCATTATCAGCAAACAAATTTAAATTTATTTATAGGTAAAGCTGCCATTTACTAATTGATTCATGATATAATGTCGAAATACAGTGTGGAAAAATACATTTAAAAAGAACACATGATACGTCGCCTTTTTTTTGCAAACAAGTTTACAGATGTCATTTCATGATATAAAAAACGCTCACACTTCCGTAGCATACTATTCGATAAAAAGAGACCAGCATAAATCAGAACTTTTTTACATTCTGAGGACTAAACCGAAATGGACTTCACTGTGGTTGATAATATTAATGAATGGAGAGAAAAAAAAACATTCAACTTAACATACAATTGCTTACAGGTCATAAAAGCAGACATTTCCCAATTGTATAACATTTTACCTTATGGAAATACAATCTCTCTTTTCATTTTTACTTTTAATTTACCAACCGCTGCACTTGGCATGCTTGACCAGCGGAAATATAATTAAATGTCGGTTTTAAATCTGCTTTTTAAACCTGACTCTCTTCAACCTGAATATACAGCAACTGAGGAAACAAATATTGAGGGTAATGGTATTTGAATGTGGGTTATATTATTTGTCGATTTGGTTTAATTCTGGCAATCGATTGGTTGATGTTGTGAGATACTGTAAATCTCATTTCCATCTGGTATGTGTAATCATCTGAGCATCATATTAATGGGGGCAGTATTTTTATTATTACTGGCATGTAATTGAAATTACAGTACAAACACAGTGATTACTACGTTATTTGTTATAAATCATGTAACGTTTAATTAATTGTGGGATATTGGTTTGCACATTAACAAGTTTCAGTTGCTTTAGTTGTTTTCCTTTTGCATCACACCATAGGTATCTGCAAACTATTTAACATTACTGTGTTCACTGTACATAAAAGCTATATTGTTTTGCTCTTTGATACAAAGAGAATCACATTTATGTTTGTGGGAATTTCACGTGATCATTATTTGTAACTTCAGGCCATAACCACATTTTTACACAGTGGATGACGTCACATTTGTTTTCAGAGAATACAGCATTGCTAGATATGTTGTAGACCTTCATTCTATTTATATTTTATTATTCATATGATATTTATTTATTTATTGTACTAAGAATATTACAGGCTAATGCCCAATTACAATATTCTAATGTTAAATATTTAAGGTGATATTCAAAATAATTAAACTAATACTATAACTAAAACAACACAGAAAAGAAAAACAGAAACACAAACAATATGACAATTACACAAGGGAACATAATATGAAAAACAAAAATAATAATATAAATAATAATATAATAGTTTTGGAGGAAAAAAAATATATATATCAGAAAGACGCAAATAAAGAAAATGACATGAATTATATTTTAATAATCATTATTTTAAAATTTTCAAAATTTTTTCACATATATTTTTAAACCGCTTATTGTTAGTATTAAAATATAAAGAGAAGAATTATTATGAGCGTCATGCATGATTATTACTTTGGCATTATATAATTTGGGAGATCATACAGTCAGACTTCAGCAAGACATAGGCGTTTGTCACAATGTGGGATCCCCGAATAGGAAAGAGGAGTAGAGGACGTCCAAGATGAAGATGCTCCGACGAGAACTCTAGACGCAAAATGGACCAGAACTGCCAGAGACAGAAACAAGTTGAGAGATACATTGAAAGACTTAACACGCCCAAATCTGTGATGAGTGATTAGCATCTTGTCTTGTTAGTCCACTTTAATGGTTCTTGTATGTCAAATTTATTGCTTATAGGCTATGTGTATGCTTAGCCTACTACTACTGACTTCAGCTTTTCACTCACTTGTATTATCTCTGTTTCACTGACTCTACATGTTTGTTATACTAATTGTTTTCACCTATCTAAAAATGCAACACTTTCACTCGCACGGATCAGCTCAACGAGCGAGTAAACCTGAGATTTTATCGGCCGGAGGCCCTTGCCATTTAAATGGATGATAATGTGCTCGTTTATTCGTTTTTATTATAAAATTTTATTTTCACAGCATTGTAATTCGTTCTACATAACATCTTGTTATTTCTCCCTTTAAAGACTACAGGGTGATCCGTTAGGATGTCAGAAAAGTAAAGCATTGTATACAAGAAACTATTTAAATTTATTAATTGTTAATGGTACAAACAGGTGTAGGAAACCTGTAAGTTTTGTATTCCAGCACATTAGCACTCAACATGACCGCCATTGCGAATGCGGCACAGATCATACCTCGTGGACAGGTTCCGCCACGTGGCGCGGAGCATTTCTGGAGTGATTTGCTGTAAGGCCGCTGTAATCATCCGTCGTAGGTCAGCTACATTCTGTGATCTCTGTGTGTACACAGTTGACTTGATGTAACCCCACACAAAAAAATCTGGAGGGCTCAAGTCCTATCACGTAACCTTCCGCCTGTACGAGGCATTTTGAGACCATCTTCCAAAAACATGTGATACCAGTTAACAATGTCTCGATGCGAAGGGGCAGTTGTACTGATGCCGGAAAGCCCGCTGTGTTTGTATTACACTAGAAAACTTCGCATACCATACTAAACACTGAGCGCGCTCTTGAGGCGTGACCACCATTTTGTCTTCTATGCATGATAGCGCCGCCAAGCCATATGGCCGAAGTCTGAAACATCACTGATTGTTAACTCCCATCCTTTCCACTTACATTACAGCAAATTGCACAGAGCTATATACATTAACCTCTTAAATATAACGTTTTACTTTTCTGACATCTCAAACGGATCACACTGTATATCGATGAGAACTTATTACACTGGGTAAACCTCCTCACTGAAGATACCGCAAAGTGTGACGCAATAGTTTCCTCTTTTTATAAGTAAACTGCTGACTCCTTTCTTCATAAGAAATTGCTAATTTAATATAATATATTGGATTAAGGGACCATTATTTTCTTTCAATTACCAGGCTGATATTTTCTATTCGTCTACTCAATTGTATGTTCCATTCCTTATAAATTAGGAGTAATCGCTGAACAAACTTTGATTTGAGGTAGATTTCTTTGAAGCCAAATTTCTCAGGCCCAGTTTATATTACGAACTTATACCACTTGCATTCTGGATGCCTCATATACTTATAACTTAAAGTAAGGTTAAAGAAATGTAACTTTTCTGCATTATTATGGCGAGCACACGCCTCTACCTCTATGAATAGAACTTATTCTAAAACATGAGATAATACATATTGGTAGGGTAGTTTATAAGCATTTTGGACTTTGTTTTATTGTAAATTGGGCCTTGCTTGATGAAATGTTGTAAAGTATCATTGTGTGGTAGTGTAAACTGCTCCAGAAGCTATGAAGGAATAACATTAATTTAAGGAGTAGCATAAAAATGTAGATACAAAAATAGTACGGAAATGCTATTGTTTAAGGAATAAGTAGCCAGTAATATCTGATGATTTTATTTGCCTATTGGCAATTTATTTTATAGGATTGCTAACGTACAGGCTAAGGTTGAAACGTGATATATCATTATATAAGTTTTCTCAACATAAAGGAATGTTAAACGATCAAAATGAGCTTGGAATTGTAAAATGAAGTTAATATTTGATTATTAAGTGATTGCACTACCATCAGTCAAATACTGGGGCTATATTTATAATAGTGACCAATTTTACTGAAAATAGGAAATTTACGTCACATTCACTTGATATTGGTTGGATATCTAATATCTATCAAAGAAAAATCGATTTTCGCTGGATGTTGCACTTAAGTGTAGTACTTTTGTTTTAAAACCTGATGGGCGTCGGATGCGCCAACCGATTACTAAACAAAGTGCAATAGGGGATTGTTACTCAGTGCATACTAAAAGGTGGGGTAGAGTGTCTGTACAGAAGTTCCAGTTCAGTTAGAAAGTATTTTACTGTTGATTGCTTTGAACGGGTGGCAGGATGACTATGTTTTATTAGCACTATACATACACCGCGAAGACATGTGCACGCTTCGAATGTTGCACAACAACTTCATTTCCTTGTTTGTGTTACATGGACCCGTCGTAGACGACTGCACTTCTTGATAACACATGCCTTCCTGAATATATATATATATATATATATATATATATATATATATATATAAATAGTACGGTGATTTAAAGTACTTACCAGTGATGCGAACGTTGGCTGGTGAACTGACCACTACCTGGCGTGTTAATCTATGCATTGTTCTACATCTGAAGGACGGAAACTGATCGCTGAACTCCACATTGTGTACTAGTAGTTCACCTGTTGGTAGCAAGTGGTATTTCCCATCTGAAACCAAATGAAAGAAATCAGTCGTCTTATTGAAAACTGATTTAATCTAACAATGTGCCAATAAACCCTAAATAGTAAATATCGATCTTGGCTTTAATTTAATTTAATTTATTTTACAGTTATTGAGTGTAGACTACACTATAGATATTATCAATTATTAATACAATAATTTTACAAAATAATGGGACACTTAATTTCTATAAATTCACTTATATTATGAAATGGGTTCTTTAGGAACCAGCAAGTGATACTTTTGTTAAATGTAGCTCATGTAAGTCGGGTGGCATCTTATTTGCTACCTTGATAGCCATACATTCAAAGCTTTCTATTGATTTTGGAAGTCTATTATACGGAATATTGTATTCTTTGTTGTTCCTAGAGTCGTATTGATGTATGTCACTCCTGGTTGTGAAATTACTAATATTGTCTTTAAAATATGCTAATAAACTCTTTATATACAAACAAGTCACTGTTAAAATTCTCTGATTAACAAAGAGTGGTTTGCAGTGTTTCAGAAGCGCCAGAGATTTATGAGATTGTACGGGGGACGGGAAAATGTCTGTCCAACTGTCCGGTTTATTCTAATATCAGTTCATCTTGAAAAAATTAATCGTGTATAATACTTTCATATAGAAAGTAATGGATTTGTACCAAAAGGAGCATAAATGTAAGTAGGAAATATTACGTATTGATATAACGCCGGAATTCCGTAGTACCATGCCCTTTCATGTGATAAGTAGAGCTAGGATTTTTTTGTTGCAAATATGTACAGTCGAGTGCAAGGAAACTTTCCGATGCTTCTGGTTTCTTATAGAGTTTTTCTTTAAGCAAAGTTGGTGTCGAATCTTCTTATCACTTGTGTTCTACACCAGCTCTGCGTGAGTCAGTTTCTTATTGGTTTGAGCTCATCCACATCCATTATAGCATATGTACAAACGCTCAGGCCTAGGTGAGCAGTGTAAGGTACTGGAATACGTGTTCCCAACGAATGTCGAGACCATGGGTGCCCAACTGTGGCACATCGTGTCACTGTGCGGTAGGGGAATTTCTCCCACTACCGTCGCGCTTGACGTCAGCATAAAGCAGTTTCGACGTGACACTGAACATGAAGAACAGGTTTCTTACGTCACAGGAGGATGGGGGACTAAAACGTTTCCCCTCAGTTGCTCACCTATGCATGGTCTAGACCAACCACTGGATGAGCCCAGCTCTACTGATACGTTGTTTTTCAAACACCAGTAATAGTTCCTTTACAGCAAATGGTAATATATTAATTACCTATGATTATGGATTTCAAAATCATTCCAGGTAGGCTACATCTTAACCCTGCTGCGTATTAAACGTTGAGCACAAAATCTTGCTATTTTTCTGTACCGTATGGTTACTTTCTCTGGTAAATAAGTTGTATTACAGTAAAGAATGGGATTAAGCGTTCTTTTTGGGAATATTCTATGTTCTGATTGTAATATTCAGACAGTCGGTGAATAGAATGCCTTTACTTTATGGAAATGGAAATAAATAGGGAAAATTACTTATTTGTTAAGAGTTTTCAATCGCCAGCAACCTATATTAAAATTAGGGATGGGTCGATACCAGATTTTCTCGATACTCGATACTCGATACCGATACATGATTTTTTCTTCGATACTCGATACTTCGATACTCGATACCTTCCAGTTTCAATAAATAGGTAGATTAAAAATTAAAATTTGAGAGAACTGCTTAATACCAACTAAATTAATTAAGTCTGCATATTTAATGAGACAAAATTTAATATCATCAGTAGCCTATAATTATTTTTAAACTCTAGAATAAAACTAAAATTAGTTTTTTAAACAGTCCACTTACAAGTTTTTGTTAAAAAATACTAGCATTCTCACTTAATTGCAGAATTGCAGAATTACAAAAGTATCGAAAAAGTATCGAGCGAGTTCTCTGAAGTATCGTTCGATGCCGATACCATGCAAGTATCGAGAGTATCGAGGTATCGAAAGTATCGAGGACCCATCCCTAATTAAAATTATTTTAAAAATTCCTGTACATGAGATGGTTGGTTTAATAATTATGTAGGACTTTATTTCCTAAAAATCTGCATGTGGTATTCTACGTAGAACCGTCTCGCTTTTACTAAAACCGTACGAAATGATGAAAATGGGACAAAACGTTACCTCTTTCTCTCTTCTCTGTGTGATATATCATTTACACTATAATGGCAAATTTGAATGTCTAGGGAAAATGCTAAATGAAATGAGTGGATGCGGGCATTATAAAGCGAATGGATTACCTACCGCAACGTCACATTCTCGCTTACAATAAACTCAAGCAAACGGATCCTAATTCACACACATACAAAGTCGTACTTATAAAAGCTATTCAGTGTATAGAATTGTGTAAAGTGTTTTCCTATAGTTCTAGACCTGTTTAATTGAAACAGGCGGTGTTGTCAAGTGTAATTGGTTACAAGTTCGGAATTTTAACTTCAAGAGGTGGTGGCCCATTATTCTGTCAGCTGATGCGTGGTCTCCATACACTTTGTTTCAAGCAGCCATGTTCTTTTAATTCCAGCTATTCATCACTTGCACAGAGGTTGTACCCACAGTCACTTTGATTTCATTCATTCATTACACGTGCCTCTCCATGACATTCAACTCCGTATTGGAATACTATACTTAGCTTTTCGATCTTGTTTCACTGGAATTATAATAAGCAGAAACTGTTTCGATTTCACTTGTGTTTCGTCAACTAGTGACGTAGATCGAGAGTTCTTGAAGAGGCATTAACTTTGAAATTAAATTTGCAAACTGCATAAAGGCTTTAATGTGACTAAGAAGAATTAAACTCGGAAGATAACACGAATTGTTCTCATTTCGACAAATGATTGCAGATTTTTCTGTTGCCGCCATCCATAACCCCTAAAAGGTGCCCTTGAATTGCGAAATAATTCGAAAATTAAACATAATCGCACTTTTTAAAACGAATTTCAGTAAAAATTGTTTTATTTGGAGAAAATCTTAACATCAGCCTAACTCATTTTAAGGAATATTTTCATAATTTCCTGTACTTATTCCTTCGTGAATTTTTCAGCAAATAAGTGACGGCCATTTTTCCACCATAAAGAGGCAGTTTTCGCTCCAAAACGAACTACTCACTGAACATCATGCCATATATTCTAACTTCCACGGCTTCCCAAACGTCTTTTTCATATGTTAGAATACAAATTCAATTAAGTTTTTAATATATGTTTCTCTAAATTCTCACAGATATCAATTCCCAATTACGATTATTTGTCATGAACTTATGTAGAGCTCGAAATGAATAAATATTTCCTATAGTAAATATATAAAACTTCGGGAAGTTTGAATTAAACTTACAACGAACCACTTGGTTTTTAAGCAGACTAATTCGTAATAATTATGAGTGGATTATAAAATTTGCATATGAGGGCGTTAAAGCCAAAATGGTGAAAGTCGTGTTTTAAAATTTTTTAACCTAAGTATTACAATGCAATGTTGCAGTGTAGATATGTTAGCAGGAAGAGTCGTGTAAGTCCTATTATGTTCATACACTATATAAGTATATATATACGTAGGAGGGAGGGCAATATTAGGAGAGATTATTATAATACATCTAACAAAACCTTCTGTTTCTCTAAATACATAAAACGTAACTTACACCATTTTGGCATTAGACCCCTCATATATAGATCATATTTGTAAATAACACTGTCACCTTAATAATGATAGGCCTACCTAAATATTGAAATTTTATAACGAATTTTGCTTCAAAATAAAACGATTTTCACGGATCTATACTGATAGATCATATAGCTGGAAGCTCTGTATATTTCTCTATATAAAAAATACCTCCTTTCGTTTCAGCTGGTGTAATACTAGAGACGCCCGTGATATACAAGCTGCACATCAGCTTTCTGTGATGAAATACATTAATTTATTTTTGTTAAACATTTCTGCTTTATTACAGTAGAATGTGATGGAGATATAGCATATAAAATTACTCTCCAAATAGGAGTAATTCAATATCTTAAAAAGTTTCGAAGCCGTATTTTGCCTACCTTTTCGTTGTGTAGTGCTTTTTATAAGGCTCAATTTTCAATTATATTTCCATTAGTAGATTAATAATTAGACTTGTTACATTCCCATACGTACGTCAACTGTCCTTAATGTTTTCATATAAAATATTTACTGCTTTTTCTTCCTCGTTGTGCAAACGCAGTGAATTTAAATATTAAGAAGAGATAGTAGGCCTATAGCCTATATCTTACAACCGATTTTAGAAGTAATGTTTTGGGTCCGTCACAACAACCACTATGAAATCCTATAATGCTCTTTATAGCATTGACAAAATAATATTAATGTAGATCCTACTTCCTACTTCTTGAGATTCTCTGGTAACCTGCAGAATGGAATGTACGATGCCACTCAATTTTATGTGGAGCCAGTAAATAAGAAAATATGCTACGTACTATTCGTCATCAATGGCTTCAAATTTTATTTTCAAAAGACACTAAGTAATAATAAGCAAAGGGGGCTTGCTTTAAGATACTTTGTAAAGCATATGTCAAAATTAATGAGCATTGCGTTATATTGTAGAATAGTCTAAAAACGGGAAGGAGAATTTTACACGTTTTCGGATATTTCTTGGCACGCATTTCGAATAACTCATACAAAGCAATGCCATGTAAATCTTCGATAGTTCCTAGATTTCATTGGCACGCAATTATGGAATTGTCTCTCTCCGCACGCAATTAGAGAACGCTGAACTTGTTTAACTGTGATGATGGCTAATTAAAAAAAATTGGTTCAATCGTCTTTCTTAGATCAATCCTTAAAAAATAATCTATCTCCAGATATATTTCCAAAGTGATTTTCAATTCCAGCTTAAGGCGAATAAAAAGCCGACCGAAAAATGAAGGAATTTATTTTTATAGGCTACCTAATAACACTAAAAATATTTGATTAATTATTGGTATATTCAAATGGACTACATGAAAACTAAGGATTGTACCTTCAGAGTTCTTTTAAACATGTAGTCATGTAGGCCTATCTACTTCAAGAGTTCATTAGAAGAAATCCTATTAAAAAACTCTTTATTCACAGTTTTTGAACTATAACAAAAGCATTAGTTGAATTTATTATAAATTTTGTTGTGGCGATGAAATGGACTTCATTCGCGTAGGCCGAATCCGTGGCGTTGCATCCATGAAGGGGTTAGGCCTACCATCTAACAGCTACGTCATCCACCACAGACATGGTTGAGACATATGTTCATGGCAACACCCACGGCCGTTAATGATGAACGGAGCTGATACTTCTTAACCAAGTAGCTAATCAGTTTGAGTCACGAGGCTGAGTGCATCCCGTTCCAGACCTTTTTTCATAGGTAATCCCACGGGAGGTTGATTTATTAAGACTATTCCATGAATAGGCCTAAAAATGTAACGGATTATTCAAATAATAATTACTTTCGTGCTTTCTTGTATAAAAATAAAACTAAAAGTTACGAGATCACAGCATACTATGAATCAACCATCCATGAATGTTGTGACAGTGCTACCAAACAATACTTATAAGACATAGCTAACTTCATTCAGGTAAGCTAACAGCAGAACAGAACAAAACACACCAACTGGCTTGAACCGAATCGTAATTGTTTTTTTAATCAATGTACATTTCTATTATTTCAATTTCCAAACAAGTTATGTTGTATAAAATAATCTGTTTTCGTGCCGCTTAGTGGCAGCAATCACTGCACACTGATACTTACATGCCCAGTAACGAGCACACGATTTTACCCCGATAAAACGGCATCCTCGCGATTCCTACAAGAATATTGTAAGATAAACGACCGTGATTGGTCTATATCCGAGGAATTGCTAAATGTTATTGGTCAATATCAAACACGTGGCATATGAACGGGATAGTCTCAGAAAAACTTGTTGAGATCCAGGAATCGTATCCGGGCCTGCAGATGCTAGCTAACCACGAGACGACACAGGCAATCATAGTCACATGTATATTACACTTAAACTGTTAATGTGTTTGGTGCTATTATGCAACTCTTGATGTGATAGTTCAAGCTTTAATAACGAAGTGTTTTACGAATTATATCTATAGTAATTCACTGGAATTTTAAAATTTTGCTGGTTCTTTAACTGCAGTTGTTTAATACAATTAAAAGCTGGATTCACTGTAAATGAGACGGAGTTCACAATAAAACCGAAATGAATCTTGGAGAACTTCATACGAAACATTGATTCATTACGAAGATAATATTCAGGGCTTTTTGCGCTTAATAACCAACCGTTTTGAAACGTAACTCAACGTTTATTGAATTGTTATACTTTTGCTGCATTGCAATTTTACCTCATTAATGTAATCTCCAGTAATTAATCAGAGATGAACTGCCGCTACTGAGGTTACGCTTTAAGAACTGCTTGAATAAATTCACTGTACAGTTTAGTTTTCTTCGTCCTCATCAGCTTTAGAATATGTAAAATGCTAAAAGAACTAAACTAATGAAACTAAATTAAGACTTCTCACAAACATGCCGGATCCTAGGATAATAACACATCAGGTTTATAAGGTAGCTAGCCTATATTTTATATAAAATATTTTTCATACTACCCCGGTTTTTGTTTTCACATAGTATAGAAAATGTTGTGGTCTTTAATTTAATAAATTATAAACTTTGAAGAATGGAATTAATTTGAAATTATAATAAACTCATAACGGTAACGTTTATTTTTATATAACAGTAATATGCAATAGCCCATTACGATTATATCCTTCCCTAACTCAACTAAGCGCGTTTTGTAACAAAAAAAGATTTTATATATCTAAGGTAGAAATATAATTCCTGGCCGGGATTAAGGTTTATTATAGTAATGAATTTCTGTGAAAAAATAATCGGAATCTTAAAATAAAAACGATTCGAACAAAATTTAAGGGCATTAAGAAAAATCTTACTAAGCTCTAGTTATATATGCATTTACAGCAATGCGTTCCAATGCTTCGTTCACGATTCATGCGCCAAAAACTCCGACAGTAGCCTATTAGCACCGAAAAAGTTGGCGCATGTGAGGTTTACCTTCGGGAGTCAGTTGGTACCTACCCTTGGCCGCTCATCCCTAAGAGTATGATTGTATAATTTTACTTCTTTCTCGTTGTTTGACTTTCCCAGTGCTTTCTTTCTGGGGGTACGCGGTTTTACGCGTACGCTTTAAAGATTTCCCAGTTTCATGTAAGAAAACATCATTAACTTCAAATCTGGAGACATTTGTGCCAAACAAAATAACGAAAGTGATTCTACGCATCGTTTGCATTAAAGCAGCTATATTTAGTGTTACGTTCATTATGATTTTCGAGAAATGGAGGCCGACATTAGTGCTGCCAATGTTACTGATGCTCAAGAGTTTGTTGTATCCCTTTCCTCTTGACTTCAAATTGTATTTATTGCAATTTCCAGTCTGTTTCTAGCTATTCTACAGTTGTTTTTCATGTAATAAATTATATGTACCCTTGTGAAAATTACTCCACTTAGGCCTATATACATGCCAGATGATCAGCAATATCTTGCAGTAGTTCCGCAGTTGATCGCAAACCTGTCAGGCCCAAACTCTCGAAAATATAAGTATATCTACTTTTCATTTTTAATTTAGCGTCTTTTGGTGAAAAGTGGAAGAAACCCTGTGAGCGCAACATAGACTAAATTGCAGCTTACGGATAGAATTGATGGATACGAAATGACTCCACCTTAGAGGACTTAAATTTGTATAACCTTATGAATATTGTGTGTGATTCCACTTTCATTTTATATTTGTGGATAAGTCTGGCAATGATCGGTCAAGTCAAAAGCTAGAGTACACCTTAAATTTTTTATAGAAGAAAAGCACTGATGTAGCCCTACTTGTATTTTTCCTTCTTTTGTCTATCTTTATATTTCCATAATTATTCTCTTCTCGTATGAGTAAATAGAATAGGGTAAGGTGGTACATTTTCGAACATGGTACAATTCTGAACGGAGTAAGATTTTGGTCCTTTTTCGGGTTTCAAATGTTGGTTAACCTGTTTTCAATTACATGGCGTTGATACTGATTGTTTTGTGTATCTGTTTCCGCGAGAGTGGTCTTTTAAGCTGTCTGATTCTGAAGGAAAAATATTATTTTCCATTCGAAGGTGTGTACAGTATGCTTGAAAAACGGCACGTTATAAAATTGCTTTTAATTCCACGTTGTGTTACTGCAATACGTTGTTGAGGAGCGATTGTTAACTAATACCAACGAATTGCGTGGTCTTTGATACGCATGTCATTGGCACAACATGTGTCATTTGCGAGTGGAATGTGTAACTGTGTAATATTTTATAAAAGGTTGCGTGAGGTACAAATTCGAACACTTTTTAGGTACAATTCTGAACGTAAGCAGTACAATTTCGAACATCACTTGCTCTGTTAGAAATAGATGCTTAAGCATTGCATAAGACAGCTGGTAGCTAGCAATGCATTTAAAAACATACAGGGTTTATTGTTTCTGCAATTCAAGTGTAAAAGGATATCTTATATCCGTCAACACCAGTATTATTTTAACGCAGCAACTCGTACTTCCTCTGCACTGTTGTTATGATTACACCTCAACAATATGCAATACACATTAGCTTTCAGTAATGATTTAGATAAGATGTTGACGTAAGTATAAAGTTGTGCTGAGTATTTGTTTTATTGGTGCACATGTTATAAGTTCATCTTCCATTGTACACTGTTTATGAACGGTAAGAATGTGCTAAGGCCTTTGAACAAAATTTTGATTTCATTATTCTTTATGTTGTAAAATATTATAATAACGATAAAATAATAACATAATAGCAATAACAATATAATAGTAAACAAAATAATATCAGCAATAATAAGAACAAAATAATCATTATTATGCTTACACTATTGTCTTAATTTTTTATTTTATTTTTTTATTGGGTTTTATAAACATTATTTGAATTATGTGATTTTAAAAAATCTTATTTTTGAAAGGTAATTTATAATAATAATAATAATAATAATAAAAAATTGTTATGGAGTAACTAAAGGTTGCAAATCAGTTGAGCAATTTTAATTGCCACAACGGTCAAACAACAACTGATTGCAACCTAATTACAGAAAGCAAGATCAGCAACTTCAGCAGTATAAAAGTGTGGGATTAGGATATGGAAGAGTTGAGTCTGGTCAGGGTGGTGTTGCCCTGAATCCTCGTCACCTGGACCTGTGTTGCTGTTGTGTGCACCCTTGCAGGAGTCAACATTGAACTAAGGTAAATAAATTTATGTTATACCGTATGTCTGCATATTCATTTTAATAGGATCACCCTAACATATTTGGTGGAGGCGAAAGGACGATACCCTGCATAGGTACCTCGAGCTCGCATTTTTAAAGTTATAATTAAAAGCTCCAATAGCATTAGCAGTAATACTAAATAAAATTAGGAGAGTATTTATCGGATAAATTAAGTAACAAAAAAAAAAAAAATGTTTGTGAAATATAATGAATTAATGAACACAGACGGAATTAACACTTTTCTGTCAGACAAATTTAGAATTATCTAAGTTAGATGTACTACAGGGCAGCAGTAAAGCTGACAATGTAGAAGTGAAAACAGCTGATACTGACTCAGCTCCTGCGTAAACATTGAACAAAATAGCCTTGTAAGCATGAACGAGCAAGGAAGTGATTTGTCACCTGCTAGGTTCGGGGGTAATCATTCAGAAGACATAGTAACTTACATAGAGTCATTTGATAGAATTGCGAGGGCAAATCAATGGAACGAACAAACACAGGCATTCAAATTACCCGTATACTTAGATGGGGCAGCGTTAGCGTGTATAGAAGAACTAGAGGCAGAGTTAAGCCCAGGCCAGCCAACTATCCAACAGATCAAGGCAGCGTTGAAAGCTTCATTTGGGTATCTAGATGAGGAAGGTAAAGTTTTGAATTTAATTGAGAAGAGAAAGCAGGGGATCAATGAGACAGCCACCGCCTACATATTAGATATATTAAAACTATGTAGGAGATTAAACAATGCCATGCCGGAAAAAGAGAAGTTGAAATATATTATACGGGGTTTGAGGGGTAGTTTGCAAGACAGACTTGTGCCTTTGGATAATTCAACGCTAGAAAAATTGAGGGGAAATCTCCAAAGAATAGAATCAAATAGTCTGTGGTTAGAAAAAACTATTGAAGAGACTATAAACCCAAATGTCAGAACAGTGGAAAAAGAAGACAGAGATAGCATTCAAACACTCGCGGATAAAGTAGCAGAATTGGCAATAAATAAAGTAATAGAAACGACCAAGCCAAAACCGCAGGATTGCTGCCAATGCATGCAGAACGGGCAGAATAACCGAGGCAGACCATATGTAGAATACAATAGAATACAAAGAAGCCCTCAAAATACAAGAAGAGGTAATCAAAGTAATCAAAATCCCGCTAATGATAGACGAATGGACCGAAGCTGTTCAGGGAGACCAATTTGTGATTATTGTGGGAAAATAGGGCATCACAGAACTGCATGCTGGGTTTTAAACAAGAGACGGGGGGCACCAAAGCACGCAATTTTAAGGCGTGTCCCAGAAGAAAAATGTCAAACATACAAAGAAAATCAAGCGAATTCGGTAGAACAAATACCAATAATCGAAACAGCAAGGGGTGAAAAATTTCGAAAAGTTCATATTAAGAAAGATGGGAATTGTCTATTTCGAAGCGTTGCTTTAAAAATCTACGGAAACCAGGAGAGCCATGATAAAGTACGACAAAAAACTGTGACTTATGTTATAAATCGGTGGCAAGAATTTAAACACATAGCAAGTGACGGAAACGAGAAATTTTTCACATCAGTGCATGAATATTCTGATTACATGCGACGGTCTAATGTGTATGGGACGGCAGTCGAATTAAAGGCTATTAGTGAGGCATTTAATATGAACGTTATAACATATATATATGACGGGAAGCTCGTAAAGCCAATTTTGAACCTAGGAGACGGAGTATCAACTGGCAAAGTTGACCTTCTATTTACAGGCCCTGCAAATAGTGGACATTATGACCTATTAGTTCCAGTAACATACCCACAAACCACACAAGAGAATATAATGAAGCGTCATCTCGAAAGTGAAATCTGCCTTTGGTGTTTATATTCAGGTCACAGATTAAATGCGTGCCCAATGGTAAGGAAAGTATGGGTGCCAAAATTAATAAGGAGGCTGGCGCAATTGAAAAGGAGGAAAATACTAAAATTTAGTAATCCCCATGACATTCGGCAGAAAAGACAAAACTTTAATAGAAACATACATCAAAACAGGGATAAACAAATTAATACCAATAATGGAATACTAGAGATAAAAATGCAGACATCTAGTCCTTTAAATATTGCAATGGAAATATTCGGCAAGCCAATTAAGGGTATTCTAGACACCGGTGCATCGGCCTCACTTATTAAAGCAGAAATAGTACCAAAAAAGTTCATTAGGAAGTCAAAACAGGATGTAGTGTTACATACAGCTAATGATGGAAAACTCCGTGTAGCAGGAAAAGTCATGGTAAATATGAAATTAGGGAAAGCATGTATAAGACATCCAATGTGGGTGGTATCGGATTTAGCAAACGAATGTCTGTTAGGTAATGATTTCAGTCACCGATTCAATGCCCAAATTAATTTTGAAGATAGAAATGTTAAATTCCAAGTTCACAACGAACAAGTTAAAATAAAGTTTGAGAAACAAGAAAGCCAGGAAAACTACCCATTCCTTGAGATGCAGGTTGAGCAGCTGAAGGTAGAAACCCCAACAATAAGGGTTGCACAAGAAGTCGAAGTGCTGGCCCATACAATGCAAAAAGTTAAAGTGAATATTAAGGGTAATTTGGAAACAAACGAAGGACTTTTCACGCAAGATTTAGCGTTAGAACAGAAATATAATATTATTATTCCTGAAGCCTTAGTCTCAAATACAACCGAATGGATTTTCTTAATAAATGAATCGAATAGAAATCACACTTTATTTAAGAATGCCAAACTAGGGACAGTAGCTGAGATTAGGGATATAAAGCAGGACAAAGCTAACATAGAAGAATATATTTACAAAACACAAGTAGTAACAGGTTCCCCAAATATAGATAAAATTGATGTGAATCCACAACTAGAGCATTCACATAAGCAAGCTATTTCCGACGTGTTAAATGAATATAAGGACCGCTTTGCATCTGGTATAGACGAACTAGAAGTAACAGACGTATGTGAGATGCGCATACACTTAAAAGATGACATCCCAGTTCATCAACCCCCATACCGAGTAAGTCCCAAGGACAGGGAAGTAATAATTACAGAAATAGATAGATTATTGAAAGCACAGATCATAGAACCTGCCGTAAGTAGCTATGCTGCACCTATTCTTATAGTACCGAAAAAAGGAGGAGGAAAAAGACTTGTAACCGATTACAGAAAACTTAACAATCTCATTGTAGACCAGAAATACCCTCTTCCTCGCATAGACAGTATTTTAGACGCTCTAAGAGACGCTAAATATTTTCATTGTTTAGATATGTATAGTGGTTATTACGCTATTCCAATTGCAGAGAAGGACAGACATAAAACAGCATTCATAACGGAAAATGGATTGTTCCAGTACAGGGTCACCCCATTCGGGTTAAAGTCAAGCCCTGCAGTGTACTGTCGAATGATAGATTTAGTATTAAGTGGCTTAAAATGGCACACAGTGCTATCTTATGTTGATGATCTTATCATACCCTATAGATCAGTAGAGGAGGGCATTGAAAAAACAAAAAAAGTTTTAAACAGGTTAAGAGAAGCTAAATTAAAGCTAAATTCTAATAAATGTCATTTTGGTTACGAAGAAATATCTGTTTTAGGTCATGTGGTAAATGCACAAGGTATTTTACCATCCCCAGAAAAATATGAAGCAGTAAAAAATTGGGGAAAACCCAAAAACATAAAAGAATTAAGAGGAATCATTGGTTTAGCGTCATATTTTAGGAAATTTATACCAGAGTTTGCACAAATATCTGCGCCATTAATGAATCTCCAAAAGAAAGGTGTTAAATTCGAATGGAAGGAAACACACCAAAAATCCCTCGAGATGCTCCAAGAAAAATTAACAAATCCGCCTTTACTAGCTCACTTTAGGGAAAATGCTGAAACTACACTAGCAGTGGACGCGTCACAACTGGCGCTAGGAGCATGTTTGCTACAAAAGGGCGACGATGGATTAAATCACCCTGTAGTGTATATAAGCCGTAAATTAACAGAAGCCGAATCGAGGTATCCAACAACTCACCGCGAGTTAATGGCCCTTACATGGAGCTGTGTAAAACTTAGACATTATTTAATAGGCATACATTTTATAGTGCTCACAGATCATGCATCTTTACAACATTGGAAAAGTTTCGATAATTCTGCACCTAGAGTTAATAAATACATAATGAGGTTGTGCGAATTTGATTTTACAGTTAAATACAAGAGAGGCAAGACACATTTAGACGCAGATTCGTTGTCAAGGATGCCACAGGTCGCAGTTACAGACGGACCATTAGATGAATTTATTGAATTACCGACGTATTCAGTCAGGGCTGTTGATATGGCTAGAGAGCAAAGTATAGACACTGAATTACAGCTCATAAAACAAGCCATAGAAAATCCCCAAAGTACAGAGAGTAAATATGCGAAATTATCAAGACGATATTTATTGGAAGATGGAATCTTATATGCAAAAAATTTTAATGATTATAGACAAACAAAATTGTTAGTGGTACCAAAGCATTTGCGAGAAGAAATACTAGAGTCATATCATTCAGATACCATAGGAGGAGGACATTTCGGAAGATTTAAAACTGTGAATAAGATTAAGGAAAAATACTTTTGGGAGGGGATGTACACGGACATTGACAAGTATATTAAATCTTGTCACGGATGCCAGGCTAGAAAGCGTCCACCCGGTAGACCCCCTGGCTGCCTGCAGCCGTTACCAGTAGATAAAATAGCAGACAGAGTAGGAATAGATTTTCTGGGACCATTTAAGAAAACAGCTAGTGGAAATAAGTATATCATAGTAGCAGTAGAATATCTAACTAAATATATGATTGCAAAGCCAGTACCAGATGCCACTGCACAAGAGGCCGCAAATTTTTTAAGGTCAGTCATTTGCAAGCTGGGATGTTTTCGGGAATTACTTTCAGACAGAGGACTGCATTTCAAAAATGCAATGATTAAAGAGTTGGCGTTAAGAATGGGAATTAAGCCAATATATACCACAAGTTATTCCCCAAGCACGAATGGGCTAACGGAATCATTAAACAAAGTGATTGCCAATTTTTTAGCCATGTTTACAAATAAGGATCAAACGGATTGGGATTTATATGTAGAGTTAGCTGCTTTCAGTTATAATGTAAGTAAATCAAAATCTACGGAGTATAGCCCATTTTATCTCCTACATGGGTACAGTGCGAATTTACCACCAGATGTTTCAATCTTAAAAACCGAGAAAAATCAGGAACCAGTGCGCCAACGGATTGAAAACTTAAATAAAGATAGAAAGAAGGCAAGCGACAACATTAGGAGAGCACAAAAGGAACAGAAGAAAAACTATGATAGAGTCCATAGACCAGTATCATTTCATGAAGGTCAACTTGTGCTAATATGGGTTCCCAAAAATGAAAAAGGAAAAAGCAAAAAATTAACCAATAACTGGTGGGGCCCGTTTAGGATAATTAAGAAAATAAGCAATCTTAATTACATAGTCCGAATAAAATCACGGGGGAAATGGATTGAAGACACCATTCACGTGAGAAGAATGAAACCATTTTATGGTAGGAGACCTAACGACTGCTATTAGTACTAGCCATAAAAGTAAATTGAAGTTTCTTCATTCCCCAGCATGAATTATTAGGGACAATATGAACATTTTAACACTGTATATATTGTGTATATAATAAGTAGGCATATAATGTATTTTTTTTAATAAACTTGCCATCAAGCAATCGGGTGGCATTGAGAAACAGTTAGTTACAACGGGTGCATTTTTTTTTATGAAGTCATGTTGATATCAAGTGGAGAAAACGCAACGTCTGGAAAAATCAGCTGACAAACAATTTGCTGAGTGTAACATTACATAAGAAGCAGATGACTTAAGTTATTGTTTATTGTTTATTGTTTACTGGTTAGTGGTGTTAGAGTTACATATCTTATTGCATGTCATTATTTACATTGTTTCACCGTGTGTACAAAATAATGAAAACAAATACCAACAGAAATACTTGTTGTAATTGAGCTTTTAAAATGCAAGGTAAGCGCCTAGTACGCTTGAATTATGTCATAGTCAGCATTCTTTATGATTGCTGGATTAATTTTCTCCATTCAATATAGGAAGGTCAGGTCATTTTATGTAATTATTATTGCAATAGTCAATAATATATATTACATGTGTTAAAAAAAAAAAAGGGGGTTATATATAATATATATATACAATAAGACATACGGAAAACATATTATAGTCCACAATTATTAAAGAATGTCTTAATAATTTAATAATATGACTTTTCTCTGTTTCAGGTGAAAAAAAAAAAAAAATGTGTAAATCATTTAAATCATATAATTACTTTTTTTCACAATGATTTCACAGAAGCAGCTCGAGAAGAAAAATATATACACTTAAATAATACATTCAAGAATGCATGCAAAACAAATAGAAAAAAATTGGTAATGTAGGCCTACATAAATAATGATAACGGTAAAAAGAAATATACTCATGTGCACAAAAAGGGGCCCCGAAGAAAGAAAGAAAGAAAAAAAAGGTTAACCATCCCTCAATACCATTATACCCACCCTTCCCACTTAAAGATTGTACGTTTATAACAAGATAAATTTTAAGAGAAGAAGAAGAAGAAAAAAAAAAAGCATTTTAAAAGAAGAAACAAGTTAATGTATTTTCATATGTATAAGAAATGTTATTATGTATTTTAAGGTTTTTAATGTTCTATTGAACATCAAATATCAATTTTACTCATTTTATGGAGATTAGTATGTACACTTCTTAATTTTTAACATTTCAGTAGAAGTGGAAAGAAAAACTCAAAATTCTTATAGAACAGAATTTTTTAATATTTTGAATTTTGTTTAAAGACAGTTTTTATTTAAAAAAAAAAAAAGTTATTTACACACAAACTATGAATTATAAAGAACATTTAACGTTTAATTTTGTTATATTGAGATAACAATGTATTTCAAGTTCTATAATAATTTTCTGTTCGAAATAATTTCTAATGATGCACATTTTTTTCTGTTAACTGTGTATCACTATTTTGTGAATGAATACTGACACAATATTGCATTCACTTAATTTTCTCATATAAAAATGTATGTTTAAATAATAGGTGCAGATTATATTTATAAGAACTGTTATACTAAGTGACAGTTCATTGAAACAATTTTACCTGATTGATGTTATAGATATTATGTCTTATGTTTTAAATTACAGAAACATTATTCGTATTGTTAATAGGCTAATGTGCACTTAAAAACAAATTAATTTATTAAGAAAAAAGAGTTTACCAAAATGAAAAGCCAAATGTTTCAATTTGCTTGTTGAATATGTGCACATATTTTAAACAGAGATTAGAGGGTAAAAAAGATTTAGGTAAGGAAGAACGAACAAAAATATGTAATATTAAATCAAATCAAACTTTATTAACACATACGTTTACATTTTGAGCAATGCTCGTAAACTAGTGTATCGTCATGGTTTCTTAAAACTAAACTTAAAAAGACTAGAACAAAAATACATAGGCCTAATACAGATACAAACTTACATAATACTACAAAAAATACACAATACAACAAAAGTACAAAATGCATTTATCATATAAAGGATTAGCCTGAAAAATTACTCATATATTCGTTTATTGTGTAGAATTGGTGCTCTACCAAGTATTTAACTATTGCTGATTTAAATATTGTTAATTTCGTTAGAGCTTTGATTTCTGATGGTAATTTGTTGAAAAGTTTGGCAGCCATATATTTAAAACTATCCTGATATATTTTAGTATTTACTCTTTGTATGTGTATATCTGTCTTTGTCTTGTTCCATGATTGTGTATGTTTCCATTAATGTTAAAGGAATCGCTCTCAGTGTTATAGTTGTTTTTTAATAGTAAATTATGCAACTGTGGTTAATGATCTGTAACTTGTGACAACAGGTATATGTACTGTATGTAAACTGCAGAGGGTGCACATTCAGCAGAAACCATCCTACTCCTCTCAACCACAAACCGTTAACCTTGCAAAATATTGCACTGACCGACATCGCTCTCTTATCAATCCCACCGCAGAAAATACTGGCTGTAATTCATAGCTGATTCTGTACAACACGAGTCTTCGTAAAATATGGACCACATGGACCTAGGACCAAGGACCAAGGACCAAGGTACCTACAGGTACCTACACCATGAAGGAGGGAAGGGTGTTATGGAGTAACTAAAGGTTGCAAATCAGTTGAGCAATTTTAATTGCCACAACGGTCAAACAACAACTGATTGCAACCTAATTACAGAAAGCAAGATCAGCAACTTCAGCAGTATAAAAGTGTGGGATTAGGATATGGAAGAGTTGAGTCTGGTCAGGGTGGTGTTGCCCTGAATCCTCGTCACCTGGACCTGTGTTGCTGTTGTGTGCACCCTTGCAGGAGTCAACATTGAACTAAGGTAAATAAATTTATGTTATACCGTATGTCTGCATATTCATTTTAATAGGATCACCCTAACAAAATGATGTGTTTTTCAAAGTGTAAATGTGATTTCATACAAACTAATTGTTAGTTTAAACAATAGGCTACGTTTGAGTTGTAATTAATAGATAAAAGAGAAAAAAAAGTACGTTAGTAAAATCTAACGTACGAGTCATGGTATGATAGTCATATATGCGAATGATGCCGGGTTAAACTATTAGTAGAGTTATTTTTTATTTTCTGTTTAATATTTGGATGTCGCGAAAGAAAATGGAAAGCCCAGCTCCAACAAAAGAAGACGAGTGTGGTTTTTGTTTGTTGAACTACAACAGTGCTCAGTCCATGAAGAAAGGCACTGGATACGATGCCAGTCATGTAAAACGTGTTATCATGAATTGTGCGTAGGAACCGAAAGAAAAAAGCAGTTTGTTTGTGGAAAATGCCACTGTTCGAAATTGTACCTACTGGTGTTCAGAATTGTATCCATGCGGTACATTTTCGAACGATTTTTTGAAAATGAAACATTGATTACTATGGCCAAATTAACAGCTGTGTGTCTTTCATATTTTTGTGAAGGGTCAACTAGGTTACCAACTTTATCATTACAATACAAATAGTTTTTTCTTATGTTTATTTTGTTCATAAAATAAGAAAATACGTTTAGCGTTCGAAATTGTACCACCTTACCCAATTATTAGTGTCACAAATAATTTATTAAATTAATGTCAATTACAAGAAGAATTGGCTAGGGAAAGGCTTCCATGTGTTTAATAAATGTTTACTTATTAAGCCTTAGTACTAAACCTTTTGTCCTTGTTATTATCTAACTGTAAACTTGACATTAGTCATTTTTGTGTATATATATATTTAAGAATCCAGGAAAATTTAAAGAAGAACTCCAAAGTGTTAAGAGGAAAGAATCTTATTTAAGATATAGCAAGCACCTGTCATTTTAAATAACTAGTTCATGAATTTAGTTGCATCAAACCAATTTGAAAATAGACTTATTGTATTTTTAAAAGTTAGGGTTATCAGAATAGAAATTTGCAATTTATATTTTTGGCGTAGATTCTAATTTTTTTAAATTATCATGTAGCCTTTATTAAAATAAGAGGTTTCAGAATATCCAGGAGTGGTGCTTAATACGGTCCAGGGAATACAACATAGGTTGGAATAAAACCCTAAAAATTCCGTTTTACAAGTTCTTTTAAAAATTACACATAAAGCATTTTTCGTAAGCACATAAACCAAGCAATGCTCTGCATTATGATCTACCCACTATAATGTATTATACTGATCATTTTCTAAGATCACACTTGCTATTGATATAGGTATACAAAATTCTTCGAGTTCTATGGCGTATACCTACTATGAAGTAAAGAAAGGTTTTGACCACCTGGAAGTTCCAACATACGATAGATCCCCATGTCTCTTTAAGGCAATCTTTGGTTATATTTACTGAGCGGAAAATGTCCTGTACTATTTTCTCATGTCATATAAAAGGTATTTACCAATGTTAAAATCTCTTTTACCAATGATATACAGCTCAGAGGTGCACTCCCTTTTCGCATTATTGGTGCCGAGTATTGCAACTAATTCCATTATTTGTACAAGTTTCCGAAAGCACGGGAGGCGGAAGAAGTGGTTTTAGTGTGGAAGTGCCGAACAATTTAATAGTGCATAGTAATTACCAGTATAACCAGGGGCGATGAGATTAATTGCCACGAACATGTTCACTTTATATAGACACGTGCACTCTGAAGAGAACATTGGTGTCGAGATAGATTGGAACACTATGCGTAAAAGTGGCATATCCGTACATTCACTACACAGTTTGTGACCAGGTCAAGGTTAAATTTACACATTAAAGGGATTGAATGGTGAAGTGCTTTCTCGGTTATAGACACTGTCAGACATGAAACTTCAGTTTGTGTTATTTGTATTACAAGAGTGATAAAATGCAATCCTGTCGCATTTTGCCATTCTACTAAGAAATTAGGTATCGATAAAATACATTCAATTTTCTGAGAAATTCTTCTAATTTTGAAGTGAAATCTTTCCCGGCCGGCCAGAGCCGGCGATCGTGCAATTCTGAAAATATTTCTCTTTCAGCTAGATTTTGGCCTATAACGCTCAGTAAGACATGATAATTCAGTTTTGGTTATTTCGAGTTATTGGAAGATTAGCATTTTAAAGGGTCAATTTACTAAGAAATTGAGTTATTACCGATTAAAGGCATCGTTCGAGAAATTGAAGTTCTTCAAATCACAAAGTGAAATATTTCCCGATAGGCCAGGACTGGCGATCATGTCACTCTGAAAATGTGTCTCCTTCAGGTAGATTTCACTTTATAACACTCTCAGACATGAAAATTCTATTTTGGTTTTTAGGCTACAAGATGAATGAGTGCAATTTTTTTGCATTGTTGCCATTCTACTAACTGTAAGATTTTGAGGTTTTACTTATGACAGGCAGGTTAGGCCTACACTTTGCTCTCTGAGAAATTAAATTTCTTCAAGCCACGAAGTGAACATTTCCCGACAGGCCCAAGCTGGAGATCATGCCACTCTAAAAATATGTCTCCTTCATGTAAATTCCAGCGTTCGAGACTTTATTTAAGAGATCAGCATGGGGTCACATGAAGCTCCAAGGGTAGTTAAAAATAATTACTATATACTTTTGTACTATTCCTTATATTTATGGCATAATAAAATATCTACACACCCTGGCTCTACAGTAGCCTATAACTAGCTGCTGTTTTTCCTGCTCCTGGTTCTTTTACGAGGCGATGGATAAATTCCTGACTTTTCCAATGAAATGAGCAAACGGACTGAAGAGTCTCCTTGGACTAAGAAGTCGCTTTCTTTACGGTCGAGAAACACACCAAGATGTTTATCGTTAGATTTACACTAGCTGTGATGAACAATACCAATTCAGTCCGACCCAATAAACTTAAACATTGCAAGCTGCACCGTCGCGTCGTAAAGTTTCGCTCATCTGTGGTTGACCCTGTGGAAGAGCAGAGTAGAACAGTCCTGACTAGCGTTTAGAAAGACCCCCTTGGGAATAGTTGACGAGAGTAGTCGGTTATAGCATACCATGGTGGATAGAGATGGAGGTACGTCGTGGTTTATGCGCAATACAAATTCTCCTGAGGGACAGTCTTGCACATATGTGTTAGTATAAGGTAGTTATGCAGATAGCATATGATTTGTATTCATATATACATACATACATATATATATATATAGAAACCAATGATATTTATCCTTTGCAATATTTCTAGACTATAATGACTTCATAATGAATAGAAAACCGGACCTTTTTTGACTTATTTAATTCAAACGCCATCCTTTTAATCTGTCCCAATAACGTTTAACATCTTGATCGAAATCATTATCTATTCATAAAAATCAGCATCCGTGTTTTCGTTGAGTATTACCATATGTTCCTTTATAATAAATACTTCGTAGCATCGCTAAGGAATAAAAACGAACTCTTGATGTATATTGTACATTCAAATTCTGCACAGAAGTTGATAAGTTTCCTTCTAATTTTGAAAAAAAAAGTAGGCCTATGTTCATAATTTACGTTCAAGTGAAGCAGACGAAAACATTGTACAAATTTATTAACCTGAGAAATTATTTACCAATTGAAGTTTCACGAATAGTTTATTTAGATCTAATACAATCTGCTATCTAGTATATCATTGGCCGGGGAGGAAGTGGCACTTCTGTATTAACTCATTTCAATCTAATTGGCCTACTGAAGAGAATAATAAAATTTTGCTTAAAATAACCTACAAACTATCCACCAGAATTATTTTCTCAATTTAGTATTATGACAATGGAACTGATTTAAAACATACATTTTTAAAATATTTTCAGTAATACCAAATCTTACACGTACCTGTTCCACATAGCTACAATACAAAAATACATAAATCCTCTCCTTTGATAGAACCTAAATATTATTATTTCTGCTGCCTGCAAACACAGCAATTATGGTCTCATGATTAGGCATCATCCGGAATGATCATTATGAACATCAAGAAATAGTAGTGGGTACCGGTATTTTATTTCGTTAGTTATTTCATTCTGATAATATTATGAAGTTTAAAATTATATTTAATTATCAATACCACATGCTGTTTATTTCGCGTTATTTATTTGTACGTTAAAGTAAACCGAAATGTGCGAACAATTCGGGTTACAATTAATTTGTGTACTCTCAATAAATTAGGCTATACCATGTAAATAAAATAAAATAGGAAGGTAAAAGTTCATTTCTTAAAGGTTAAACATGTATAATATGATGTCATTTTTGTGAAATGTGTGACATGTGATTTTGCTTCTTAGCGTATTGAAATGATGTTTATTACTATTAGCGACAATAAACGTTACACAAAATGTTGACGCTTTAAGTGCCAGTATGGTACTTTATGAGATTGTGTGTGAGGACGAAAAATGTCTGTCCGTCTGTCTGTCTGTCCGTCCGTCTGTCCGTGCGTCTGTACGCACCATAACTCAAGTACGCTTTTTCGGATTTTCATGAAACTTGGTATAAACATTCATAATGTCGATGGGAAGAACCCTATTGTTATTGAACCAAATCGGTTCACCGGTACCGGAGTAATGCCCAATTTAGTGCCTATTTTAATAGTATTATATTAGAAAGGCACCATAACTGAAATACGCTGTATCGGATTTTCATGAAACTTCGTATACGCATTTATGACGTCCAAGAAAAGTATCCTATTGAATTTGAACCTAATCTGTTGACCGCTACCGGAGTAAAACCCAATTTAGTGTCTATTTTAAAGACGCGGTAACTCAAACATGCTTTACCGGATTTCCATGAAACTTGGTGTACACATTTATAATGTCCATGGGAACATGTCTATTGATATTGGATAAAATCGGTTGAACGGTTTCGGAGTAATTCCCAATTTAGTGCCTATTTTATGTAAATATACATATTCGAAAGAATTTATGAAAGTCAAATCAGTTATCATGGCAACATAGTCAATTGTTTTACTGTGATCTTATAAGGATAATGTCCATGGGAATATGTCTATTGATATTGGATAAAATCGGTTGAACGGTTTCGGAGTAATTCCCAATTTAGTGCCTATTTTATGTAAATATACATATTCGAAAGAATTTATGAAAGTCAAACCAGTTATCATGACAACATAGTCAATTGTTTTACTGTGATCTTATAAGGATTTGGAGATTAAAATGCAGTTGGCTATGACAAATAACATTGTTGCTTTACATACGCTTATCCAACTACACCATTTCAACCTCAATTTCGGAAAAAGTAATTTCAATTTCGGAAAAAGTAATTTCAAATTCGGAAAAGGTAATTTCAATTTCGGAAAAAGTAATCTCAATTTCGGAAAAAGTAACTTCAATTTCGGAAATACGAGGGTTATTTTTTAAAACATTCGATGGGGCATAAAATGAAAACCACAGTGAAAATCAAAACTGTTTTATTTGGAACATTTAGGTACACCTTCTAGCTACTTCTCTACATAATCTCGCTCCGATTGAGTCATTTGTCCCAGCGTGGTACCAACTTTACTATACCCTCTTCATAGCCCTCGTATTTCCGAAATTGAAGTTACTTTTTCCGAAATTGAAATTACCTTTTCCGAAATTGAAATTACTTTTTCCGAAATTGGAATTACTTTTTCCGAAATTGAAATTACTTTTTCCGAAATTGAGGTTGAAAAGGTGTAGACTGTTAATCTGACCCTGGTGGACAAGATGGTAACGTCTTGGACTCACATTCTGCAGTTCAATGGTTCAAATCCCGAGCCGACAAATTTGACTTTTTTATTTTTATGTGAGTGTGCGATTGTCAAGATATCACAAATCTGTACAGTACAGCTGATGCTGGACGATTTTAATCTGATTAAAAAAATAAAAAAAAACAAGACCTTTGTTCTTCCGTAAGCCCTGCTTAATGAATAAATCTGGAGCTTAACTTGGAAATCAATTAAAAAAATACATATTGTGCATATCATAATTGCAATGATAACTGATTAAACAAAAACATACTGGCACTTTGTTACATCAGTTTACCTGATTTTATTCTTTATTAATCTGCAGTTTAATCGCGATGAAAAGTTTGGCTTTTTGGCTCTTTTCAACTTTCACAGGTAAAAGTCCTATTATGCTACCTATTGATTGGTAATTTCAATAATACCACTTACATTAGGCTACCTATGGTAACTTGCGCGTGTAATGTTCAATAAAGACTTGTCAAAAGATTCCAAATTTGTAACTGGACACGTTTCTAAGATATTATCCAATCCTCTACATACGTTTTTTATGCTTTTTAATCAGCATTGGTAATAATTAATGAAAGCATTAAACTGGGTGGATTTATCATGTAAGTTAAGTTCACTTCAGTAGATGTTGTTTGCTTCCGCAGTGAGAACTCTGAACTCTAAAGTAAACAAAGAACAGACATTTCAAAAATTGTACAGGACAGTCTGAGTTCTATAAAAAAATTACTCTCTGCAATGAGTATTATATTTCCTAATATATCTATTTAACTTGTAACTTTCAGTATGATGTTACAATATCGGCTACAACTATGTAATTCATTAATATATTAGTCCAGACCTCGAACTAGATTGTTCAACTTCGTAAAATTCTGTGCATTGTTTACCAGAGTCTTTCCTTTCTTTATTCATTTTTAATTCATCGTCCAGATATTTATCCCTTCATCTTTAAGATAATACGTTGTGGAAATATTCTAGTAAAGTATGCTATTGGACCAAAATGAGACGATAGTCGATTAAAGAAAACAATTCCAGTTTTTATTTTACATAATGCCGAAAAAGATACTTTTATCAAGGTTGACTATTATAATTAGCCTATTTGAACTTTCTACTTTAGAGATTATCTTTATTTTTTGTCCAAATGGCCCATATGCCAACAGTTAACATCCTGGTTTAGAAAAAAAATCTATTGTATTACCTGAATAAGTGTAACTAATCTTCATATAATATAATGGCCTGGGCTGGTAATTACCGATGGTAAATAAAACTCAGAAGAAGCATGATTAATTATACAGGAAATACATACACAGATTGCAGTATATTCTTCCCCCAGGAATTTTCGAATCTTATTTGAAATCAGAATTTTTATACAATCTATAGGAAAACATATTTTCTTGTATTTTAAAGGTGAAACTAATGCAAGGTTTCTATACTCTATATTACTATAATATGTCCAACTAGCGTTCGTAGTAAATCGTCTTAGTGGAGAATGGAGTATGCATGTATCTAGTGATGACCTCCTGTTATGCTAATTAATAGAGCTATTATAATACATCGCTTATGTCACCACAGATGGGATCACTCCTATTATTAAGATGCTTTAGAGCGCTCTTAGTGGTCGAGTAATTAACATGGTTGCCATTATGTCCAAGGTAAGCGGCTTTAAACCCGACGAGGTTTTCGGACCATAAATCCCTTAGCAAGACTTTTTAAAAAGAAAAAAGCCGTGGTCCAGTGCTGTAAATTTACTGTAAAGTAACCTGATATCTGGACTTTGGAAAGCTACTAGATATTCTCCCTAGCTTATTATTTCCTTTTCTAGAAAGTATGATTATTATTATTTATTTTGTTACACTGTAAGTATTTTGTAAGTGGTTCTAGGATCCTTCCAAAGACTTTAGATCGATCCCTCATCATTACTGGCCTTGGGTGACTCGTGCTTTAAAGATAGCACAGTTAGCACGCTTAGGACACTAGAAACTTTGAATCATATTATTAGGAGGAAACTCCCACAATTTTATAAGTACATCTTTTATTTTACTTTATATTAATGAAGTTTCTAATCTCTTATTTTGTCAGTTCTTTAAAAAATCTGTAACTTTTTTTAGTAGATTAAAAAAAGTCTATGCTACTTAGGTTCCACAACTATTAGCAAATAGGTTTAAATCACCAAAGGAATTTTAATAAGTATACCCCATTCTGTAATAAGTTTCCCATCTGGAATTAATTTTACCAGACTGAAGCCATGACGACATACTCCTAAAGAAATCCAAATCAAGAATTGAGACATGTCATAACCACATTGGCGGTGCGTGGATTTCACAGCAAAGTGTGTAAGAACGGGAAATTTCATGATCCTAACAGTGAATGTGTGTGTATTCTATGTAATGAACAATGCGAGCGTTATCACCTACAAGTGTGTGCCGAAAGGACAAAATGTCGCCTGAGAATTATGCTAGCAAATGAACAATGCACAAATTTTGTGCGCACCTTTATTTTATTATTATAATAGCACTCCTATCAATTTCATTCCCAGAATGTAGTGATTTGTGTAATCGTTGAATAAAATAAGGTCAAATTATTCCATCAGCCGGTTATCTTTCATAAGGTAATTATGGCGTAATCACACTGCACCAAATGCAGTTATAACTACCGTAACGGAAAATATTCTTTTGCAATCAAATTTAAGGTAATTATTATGAAACCTCAACTAGTTGAACGTATTGGCTCTCGTTTGGGTGAAATTAATTACATAATTATTGTTTATACCCCTTGTCTGCCAATTTAATCGGGTAAGTTGGAATAATATTTGACTATGCAGCATTTCCTATTTGTGGGTGAACAAAAAGTAGGAAAGTTATAATAAATATGTAAAAGTAAGAAGTAAAGAGAATAGTAGAGAGAAAAGATAATAAGAGAGCTTAAGAAGAAAATCAAGCATGAAGAATATAAAGAAAAAATAAAAAGTAATAAGATTTAAAAAATAAAGAAATTATATAAAACAATGAAAATATGTTTGTTGACACTATCAATTACACATATATGACTGCGGTTATACATTATTCGCACACGGATTCCTAAGAATTACCATTTTAGACAGGTTTTAACAACTGACTTGCAATAGGATTAATTTGTAAAAGATTTATTCCAAATATAGGTCTATCTATATTAAGTGGGTACATTTGAATGTACGTATTGAGAGTTCTGTTTATTGGTGAATTTTGTCCAGGTCTGTGTTTACTCTAGGCATAAAAATAGTTTTATAAAAAGCTTAATGACTGACATGCTCTTCTATGTGACAAAGCTTGGAATTAAAAAAATTCCTGTAGTTTACCACATTTCATATCCAAACTTTAACAAGCTTTAAACATAAAAAATTTGATTTGTACTTTTTCAGTAATTTTTTTTTTTATAGATTTAGAACAGTGGTTCCCAACCTTTTTCAGCTGGCGACCCACCTTTCCTTACCTTAGGCCTATACCTCTACGGTCCATCGGTCCATGGTGGAGTAAAAAACCTTATTTGTATCGTATCCCTTCCTTACGTGTATATAATTTACCATCAAATATTGCAAATATATATAAGCTTATATATGCTTTTTTGAAGATACAGATTGATTATTGATAAACATTTTGTGTTCTGATTTGAAAAAGGTTGGCCCCAGATGCCAAAAATCAAGAACCAAGAAAACAATCAAAACACAATTTGATTTGTTTCGATTTTTCTTATCTTTTCTGATGATTTATTCGATGGTTTCTGATAGTTTTAGGATTGAGTCGCGACCCAACTGTAACCCTTCCGCGACCCACCGGTTGGGAACCGCTGGTTTAGATGATTGTTGAGTTATATTTGCACTAGTAACTTAACATTGCTATGGAATCCATATGGTGTGTCGACCGTAATTCGTAAGGAAAATCTAATCGGTCACATACAAATTAATTAATAATCAGTCAATTCACACGCTGATCACTCTATCTATCAACCATCGTTCAACAGGCATGTTAATTACAAAACTGGCCTTCTGTGTTGGCAATATAATGGCGCCATTGAAGCATGAACAAACGCTGCTTTCACATTTGGAACTGGTTACAGCCAGGGTTCACATACCGACAGATCCATTGTATGTGCGTTGATTCCTAGTTGTTTGTGCACATAGCGGTGAAAGCCAAACAAAAACCTCAGCTTGGCAAAGATTGCTATGTATGACGTCAGAGCCCTTTGTCCGCAACTGTGCGGCTTTTGTAATGACTTTGAAGGTATTTGCTGTTTGATGACCACAAGAAGAGCTCTTCGGGAATCAGTCCAACAATTTATGACATTTAGAATGCCACGATAGATATTCTACATTGTAATAATTAAGTACAAATTAGAAGTTAACCCTTAACCATGATTATTCGTTACATTAACGTGGACGTGAGATTTGAGTGTTCGCTCAGAGTTAAGGGGGTCTTTACAACGAAAAACTTATAAAACGCCATTTTTAATTATTACACAGACCAACTGCCATTTTAGTGCCTTAGAATTTATACTTATTCTTTGGTATATTTAGGTCGCTGATGCCAAATGTGCCATTAGTTTTGCCCTATCAGCTTTAGTTTTGTGAGGTATGGTATTACCTTTATGCATATTATACCATTTTAAGTTTGATATAAATAAAAAACAGTGCCTGTTATTAGCTTCTAAATCACGTGAAGAAAAAAGCAACACACTAACATTTCATTAACATTTCAATAACAATATAACATGGGGTCTTTCAAAAAATTTATATTATCACATATTGTATGATCGTTTATGACTTATGAGTAGGGACCGGATTCTTAGGTTTTTACCTATTTTTTTCCTTACTTCCAAATGAAAAAGCGCTCATACACTTTTTCGAATCATGTCCATAGGATTCACCCACATTAATTCTGTGGCACCTAAAAATACCTAAATGGGGTATAAAAACCTAAATATACCTAAACGGGATATAAAACCTAAAATATCTAATTTAGGCTCCTTTTTTTTTGTCTTTTTTGTTTGTCAGTTGAGAAATCGATATTTTGTGGGGAGAGAATAATTTTTGTCGGATAGAAATTAATACCACCAGCGTTTCATTCAACCCATTGTCGTCTAGGGTGGACAGTATGAAGAGAGGAAAAGAGAACCGGCGTATTCCTTTTAAAATATTCTTACGAACAACCATTGTTGCCGTGTGTGAACAAGGATATAGATTTCTGTTTTTTAAAGCGCTTGTTTTTTGTTTGTCTTTAGTACTTCCCTGTTATTCATACTGAGTGGTCACACTGTGAGTTTTAAGAAGGCGTGTTCATTTATTATGCCGAAACAAATGAAATCGAGTTAATTACGGCAGTGGATTGGCGACGATCTGAATTTCACTACAGATGGCCAAGTAATATTTTGTCAAGCCTGCCAGAAACACGTATTATTTACCTTTCTTGAAAAGGTGGAAGTTTTCGTCTCTAGTTGATCTGTTGTGCGGTTAGCATGCGTAACAACCGACAAAAGGAAAATAATCAGTTACACATTATCCACATCCAATCATAAAGTATTTTACTCACTAAATTAGAAGCATCGGATTCGAACCCTTAGGAGAAGTTCTCTACTTTGGCTGACTTTAGATACAATATTAACTATGAGATAACACGAAGAACTTCATACTGAGAACCTTGAAAGATATTTAGTGATATACTGTATGTAACCAGGAAATGTGAGGCAATCTAATTTTCACTGCTTCTTTTGATTGTTTATGCTTTCTTTCTTCAATTGTATAATAGTGTCTTAAAGCAAGTTTACACAAATTTAAGTCAATTTTGTTAAGTTAAACTTTACAAGTATTATGTATTCAATCCTATGTAGCACATTCAAATTCATTAAACCAATTATTCTACTCGAAAACGATATTTTGGACAAAAAACCTAAAAAAAACTATTTCACCTAATGAAAACCTAAAACAGTGTTTTTAAAAACCTAAAAATCCGGTCCCTACTTATGAGCTGTCAATTTGAGGGCCAAAAAATAATTCAGCTTTTAGTTTTTCTGTACTGTTTCCGTCATACGTGTCCAAAGTATGGTCAAGAACCTTCAGTAGTTATATTATCAAGGAAGATTTTCTTTCGCAAAAGAGGTTATAAGTTTATTGGAACTCTATATAAAAGTAGAACTGGTAGAGAAAAACTGTTTACATATTTGGAATAAGCACACTAAGTATAGCCAAAATCCGGCAAAACATCTGAGACACCAAACAAAAACTTTTTTTTTGGGGGGGGGGCTGTGTTATTCAAGCAAATTGCTTCCCAAATGTGTAATTAACGAATTATTTTATGCAGGTTTTGGGCACGTATCTGAGACACTGTACCACAAATGAAATGAAATGCACAGTTTCCAAGATGTATTAGCCTAATATTTTTCAAATGAATAGCTATTATATACAAAAGCTTATTTAGTATCGTCATTCACATCACTCTTAACCGGATTTTAATCACAGTTCTCCATAATAATTGGTTATGTTCAAAATTACAGTAATTTAACTTACATCATCTCTCCCCTTAGAAATAAGACATAGCCATTCTGACAAAACATTCACTGTAAAATTTCACCGAAATAGTTCAACATAACTGTCATCACATTGTCTTAAAAAACTCGGCCTAATAATTTTTTATGGTCTCGGCAGTTCACTTATTGTTATTCAAGAAAGGTAATAGTAACTGAAAAAAAGTACGTAATCATGGATGTGAGGTCTCACGGACCGCTACAAAAATAAGCTTTTTCTAAACAGTGTTAGTGCGGTTCCAGTAGCAATAATGGGTAAGTGACACATATAGGGTGATAAAAGGACTTGAGAAGGGAAGGTAGTGCGGATAACCTACCTGTGAAGATGATATGAAGATAGTATCAGTAATTTATGTTTTTACTGCGGTCACATAGGCCTCACATCCATGGTTAAGGGTTAATAACGTTATGTTACTGAATGATAAGTTATCTTTCTTATAGACCGAACACAAATCATTGATTATATTTCTGATGTGAGGTAAGGAAAGTAAGATATGGGCCTACTGTCGTACATTCGGCCGCATTTTATTACGGGCTCTTTATATAACAAAGACTACAGTTTCTTCAGTCCCCGAAATTAATCAACTTTCTGATTACATATTTTCATCTTTTGTTCCTTCAATACATACAGTGTACTACTGCACTTTAACAAGTGTTACTAGGATGGGTTTCACTTATGACCCATTATCCACATATCTACGTATGCGGAATAATCCATTCCCCAATTAATTCTAGTGTATAGAACTGGCCAGGTTGTAAGACGTTTCAGTGCGCATGCGCTCTTAGCAATGCAATACAGTGGTAGTCGTCACTTCCACTCACTCTCCCCCTCACCGGCTTCGATTGTCCTCTTAGTTGTACCGCTCTCTACTTGAATCGACAGGTAAATTCACCCAGTAATCATGTATCTTTCATATGCAGCAAATAGCTTAGGCCTATATTACACTTGAGGCCTACGGTAGGCTACCTTATCAGAACACTCTGTATACAAAAAATTAGAGAAGGACGTCTAAGGATGGTAAATTTAATCTATATAATATTTTATCTATATAGGTAAAAATAAGGAATAGTTACATGGAGCCTGTAGAGTCGCAATCTAAAGTGAAGATGTCCTTCAGATATAAGTCAAGTACGGGTATTTCTAGCTTTCTTCTTCTCGAGCAGCACGTCTGTGACATCAATAAAAGTGATTGCAGGGGGATTCCCCCATTCACTTGCAGAGCTTGTCGCTCGCTCTCAGGCTCCCAGCTAATACGGATAATTCAACATGTCGGAACGAGGATCATTTCTGAAATGCTTGACATTTCTGTGGCCTCACCTCACTCATCGTATATATTGTGTGATATAATTTCAATGCAAGAAATTCGTTGGGCTTTGCGTTGAGACACCTTCCCATGGAATGTATTGTAGCAAACCATACCGGGTAATACTAATATTAATTATGATGATGATGATAATAATAATAAATAACAGTTTTAACCTTGATGAAGTTAGGTTTCAAGTTACGGAAGAAACTATGAACTAGGAATTGAGTACTATTACAAACCTAAAAAAATTAACAAATCCATGGACATTTTATACACTATTTAATAGTACTTAACTTACAGTGTATAGTGCTAGAATTATATATAGGACAAAAAAAAATGATAGACTACATATCGGACCATAAATGATAGACTATAGGCATAAGTAATAATAGGAAGATCCTTCCCGGAATGGCTAACCGGGATTGCGAACACAAGACACCTCTCCCAGGAGAGAGGCCCGTGCCCCTCGGGGACATTATGGGCTAATACTAATACTAATATTAATACTTTTATTCAGGGAATATCAAAACGTGTACCCTATTTATGTTGAAAACGGGACATTGAATTTCGGGGCCTAATATAATACTTCCTGTACTTATAGTACTTTATGGTATCGGTAGAGGAAGTAAAAACAGTAGGCACACTAGAGGGTAATTACTGGATTCTGGGAGCTAGTAAAATCTAGAATTTTTGGACTGGGAACAAAATAGCTGTAATTTTACATGAAAAACTGCAAGCAAACATGTCCTTTGATATTATCAGGGAATATGGAAATGCAGCAATAACTTCATGCGCTTACATAGAGTTTAAAAAAACGAATCCCTACATGTCAGAATTTCACAAAAATTTTAATTTAGACTGAGTTATGGTGGTATATATTACCTGGGCATACTGGTATGACATAGGCTAGCAATGCTGACTTTGGGAAATTTCGCAGAACTGCCTGAGCAATTGAACAGCCCATGACACTCAGTTCGCCCCCCCCCTCTCTCGCTGTTTATGTGTATGAGTGAGTGTGTGCATCTCTCTGGGAGTGATCAATACACTGTAGCCGATATGACATAACCGTTTAATTAAACCACTCATGAAATATCTCTGACAAGTCGTAATACGTAACTAGGATGATTCTCATAGCAGTCGGGAACATTCTCCGTACGATGCTGAAAGTTTATAGACTTGTATTAATACTGCAGATGGCGATAGAGAGTACATCAAAATTACAATATAACTTTTATGTAGAAACATTTTCGGTTAATTTTAAACAGTAATGAAAATTGAACGAAGAGAATCTGAATCTTAGATGTCCGACGTGCAGTTTTTGCGAGTGTTCTTTATTTGATATTTTCAACATAAGGGATTACAGCCTTATGGATTTTGGTGTGAGGGAATAGAAGTAAGAAAAGGAAAGAGATCCCTTTACAGGCCATGGAGGGTTCCAGCAGTTGGAGGCTCCCAGATTTTGGACATTCGGCACGTGAAGGTGGTAAGGTTGTCAGCCTTACCTACGGCCGCCTTTACCCCCAGGATTGCTCCTGGTACTCATTTCTGTTAGAGGCTGAGTCGATCCCAGGGCCATAATGCCAGCAGAAGGATTAGGCCAATTGAAAAACTCCAACGACCTCATCGGGAATCGAACCCGCGACCTTCCGGTTTGTAGCGCAGTGCCTCAACCACTACGCTACGGCTTACCCCAATAGAAGTAATATAACCACTATAAATTTTATTTATCTTAAATGTAACTAATAAGCAAGGTTCGGATTTTTAGGTTCCTTAAAGGACCATAAAATAGTTTTTTCCCCTAAAAATCATAACATAAATGCACTATTCTTTATTTATTAGGCCCTATATTATATTATATTTATATTGATTATTAGGACAATTTTTTACTTGTTGTAGTATGATTTAATTGATGTCATATCACGTGTCCAAAACACAGAGAAGCGCAAAGATACCTTATCCAGGCAGTTACACAAGCAGGCGAAGTATGGGCGCTAGAATTAAGTTTCTGGACGTCGAAAGGAGCCAGCGAAGCAGCGTTTACAGCCTTTGAGAAACGTGTAATAGAAATCAAAAGAGAAACATGTCTAATATATAACCCAATTTGAGACAAATGAGTTTGATAATATGCCCTGGAAGAGAGCTCAGCTGTCTTGGGGTCATGACGAACAAGAAGATAAGGCAGTATGCCTAGAATTGTCTTTTCTACAGTGAATTAGTCAAACAGATATTGCTGAATACTTAATATTTGAAAGTAACAACAAAGTTACATTTATAGAATGAACCACCTGATGGGCATGTTGCACCTACCATAATAAAGCGTGTCCTCTTTTCTTGTTTTGTGTTCACCAGACGAGTGACGAAGGAATCAATTCGATCAGCTTCTACTATTGGACCGTGTTGACTCAGTGTTATAAAAAAATGGACAGACATTTTAAAAATGTAAAAAGTGTTTTTGTTATGTTTGCATATTACATTCAGATAGAAAAATGTAGCAGTAGTTAAACATTTAATGAGGGGTGCACCATTCTGCCTTTTTTTCCTATTAATACGATTTTAATTCATGTTTATATTAGGAAGAAATAATGTACCCAGCTTGGTAATCCGTGTTCCTTCTATTCTGTGGTAATCCCTTCCCCCGGTTTTTTCTTCCTGCGGCTGTGTTAACCAGCGCGAGCTTTTATTAGTCGGCTCATTGAACGCGTAGTGGTAGGCCTATGCAAGGAATTCCCTTCATGTCATCCCTAAATATCTTTAAATTGCAAGTAGGCTAATGCAAGTTAGTATAATATATCTCTAGTAAGTTTGATCCTGTTCAAAACAAAGAGACGTTGCTGTCATAGTCCGCATGTGAGAACGCATGTCATCACCATGATAATGGTAGTTTGTTTATTCTCAGTACAACTCACTTCCTCTCTATCACGTTTTGTCACATGATGCGAATTTTCCGCGAACTCTCTGTGAGTTCTCCTCCCCTTTGTTTTGAACAGGATTAAACTTACTTTTGACAGAGAATAGTAAATAATATTTCATTTTAAGTAATCTATCTTCTCTTCTGACATCACTCTTTTCTAAGCTCATCAGTCGTAGTCTCGAGGCTGAGTGCATCCCTTTCCAAACTCCCATACAGTGAAATTTTTTCTACCTGGCCATGTTCAGAGCAATGCGCAGTAGCATGGATTAGTCTATATCGAAATATTGTCATTTGAACGGGTAGTGATTCATTCGTATAACAGTCTTAAGGGGAGTCACATCGGCTATACGGCTATGACTACGGAGGGGAAGATGACTTACCTCTATGAATTCAACTCAAACACCTGAATGTCCTTTCCCTGATGCGTTTTTCTCCAGTGGGCAGGAAGAAAAAAAATGTTACTGTACCTCAGAAAAGTCAAAGGACCTACAGGGGATCAAATATTAAATCTGCGTCTTCATATACCTAAGGTTAGCAAAGATACTCACTAGGTCACATACTTACTTTCTTACTCATTGACAATAGATAATTCCTAAGCAAGTAAAAGGAATATTATCTATTTTATGGAACCCGGAGGTTCATTGCCGCGCTTAACGAAGCCCGCCATTCAACCCTATTCTGTGCTAACTCCATCCAACCATCCATCTCAAATCCTACTTCCCTTAAATCTATCCTAATATTGTCCTCCCATATATACTTCCAAGTAGTCTCTTCCCTTCGGGTCTCCCAGTCAATATTTTCGATATGTCTTTCCTCCCCCATGCGCGCAACATATCCAGCCCACTTCATTCTCCGTGATTTAATAACCCTTGTTATATTCGGTGAAGAGTACAGGTTGTGAAGCTCGTCGTTATACATTTTTTCCGCCCCTATTTTCTTCTCTCTCAGGTCCAAATATTTTCGTAAGCACACTGTTTTCGAACACTCTCAGATTAGGTTCTTAAGAGTGAACGACTATCTCTCTCTCTCTCTCTCTCTCTCTCTCTCTCTCTCTCTCTCTCTCTCTCTCTCTCTCTCTCTCTCTCATCCATACAACCGGCAGGATAATTGTCTTATCAATGTTTATTTTTGATAATTCTGAACAGAAGAATAATAACAAACTTTATTCGAATAAAATAAAATTCAAGAAGATAGTAATTCCCTAGACATCTCTCAAGAGGTTTTCGCTGTCATAGGGAGTACAAAATAGAGGAAATAAGACTATGATTGTATTAGCTGGCGCAAGAGGAGACATCCCCGTGTAATAACGCGCGTCAGCATGAGAAGTAGAGTTTCCAGTTTCCAATTCAGATTGTCACGAATGATAGCATCCGAACACGGAATATAGAACCCTTCCTCTTCTTTCTCCGCTCTTAACGGATTTTAGACTCGCTTGCTACAGCCTATGCAACAATGTTATAACTGAATGTAACATATTTCAAATTATCAGTTTTCAATAGCTACAAAATGTAGCCCTGGGCTTCTTTTATGACTTCGCATATCGGTAATATTGATTTAATTTTCAATAAACCTACAGGATGTAGTAATTGCATAACGAATCCTAATAATTCCATATCTTCGTTCTACATTTTAACAGACTGGTAACCAAGTGCCATGATTCGTATAGATGTGTATATATTTGCTATATAATAATAATAACAATAATAATAATTTATTGCATCTGTAGCTATACATTATATAGATAGACATTTTCAATATTATTTAGAACAAATAAGGTTACAGTAACTGCAAAATCATTTATGCAAAACATCCTTAAAAGAATAAAATGTCTTCTCACACAAATACTATTTCAGTTTAAATTTAAAACACCTGAGATTTTTCACATTTAAAATACTAGCTGGTAAGTTATTTATAACTTGACTAACAATGTAAACTGCCGATTTAGTGTATCTAACATACACACACTTATATACCGTATAAAGTATACCGTAAAAATGAAAGATGAAGTGAGCAATGTGACTTTTGCAATACCTCTGGAGCGATTTCATTTATAATTCATGTTTATTTTATGTAAATTTCCTATAGGTTATCATGATTGTTCTATTGGTTAGAAGGTGGCCTTTTCTCGCTTACTATGTTAATTTCTCTATACACGACCAAGAACTTTCATGTCCTGTTGCAACGACGGTCCCAGTCGGCAAGCTTTAATGTATATAGATTATATAAGGGGTGGGTCTCTGTCACAACAGCATGGCTCGTCCTCAAGTTGGGATAGAGGATTTGGCCTCCAGATTTGGAGGGTAGCTGCGAATATATTCAATAAGAGTCGCGGACAGACGACAGGGTAGTTATAAACCACCCAATGTTTGTAGGAACTCAGTCTTGCTTGGTGAACAATAAATTTTTGCATCAGTTTGAAACCACTAAATACGCGCTCTTTGCAAGATGGCCTCTTATTTTATACCAGAATGTGAAGTGAGAAAGGTGTCTTGGCCATGCTTAAGATAAAGAAAGTTACATGAATGCATTAATCAGATTTTATTTGGGCTATGTATCCTTCGGGTTTGTGATGCGATGGGGTAACGGCATTCACTTGATTTTTAGAACCAATTTAAGAAAATTTCATACATTTTATTACAATAAAAGGCAACACTTTTATTTTGGCCGGGGTAATTATGTGTTTCACATAAAATTTCTCACCATGTTGTTCAGTTAAAAGTGATCTTACACCATAGTACACTGTAGTAATGACATCATGTATATTGTTCGTTTTAGCATGCTATAAAATAGTATGTGAACATCTTAGTAGTAAAGTGTAGTTTCCTTTTGTAGTCGATTTCATTATGTCATACCAGTGTTCCGTCTATAGATTCCTTCTGAGGTAAAGAATCGTAACTGCATAATACTGCAGTAAGTACAATATACTTTTAAAACTATCAGAAGTAAAATATCGCATTCAAACCTGTAAGTCAACATAAATACAGAGCTGTTAAGTCAGTTGAGCTTGTATAACAATTTACATATCAATTAAGCTTTAACCTTAATTTATACATTTTTATGAACGCGTGTAAATTATTATTCCTTTTATTCTGCTTAATTGTTACAGCGAACAATTATTCATTTTTCAGGTTATAGCAAGTGACCATGTAAACTTTCTGGTACCTGGATCTATTCTTGCCAAGACGTACTTTTGTTTTGTTACGACTCCTCTAATAAAAACAAGTTAGAACCACACATTTTTCCCTTACAAATGATTGTTTATGAAAAATCTGAAAACCACACATAAAGCTGCAGTATTTGGATAAATCCTTTAGTTTTAGGCAATATTAGGCAGAAAAGTTATATAAAACACTGAACAGGAATCTAAAAATCTGATGTGAAAGTCACATAACTTCCTCTGCCCCAAAAAAAGTTAGCAGTATTCACATATCCTTTTACAGAATCGCAAGACACAATTTTACGCTGATTATCCTATAAATACCTCTTCTTTCAATGTTGCGACTAAATAAATAAATAATAAAATAAGCCCATTGGCATCCCTTTAGGACAAGGGCCTCCTACCGAAGAATAATTTCCGAAATTTATCGAATATTTCCCTCAGATACTTCTTTACTCTATACCTGGCCAACAATACATCTTTCTCACTTCACATTCTTATATAGAATAAGAGGCCGTGAAAGAGCGCGTATTCAGTTGTTCATCACGCAAGACAAAATTTCTACAAACAGTGGGTGAAGAGTGGGTGGCTTGTAACTACCCTCAGAGAATTTTTTCGAAAAAAAGTTTCAAATAAAAGTTTTAGCGCCCAGTAAAAGAAACACATGTGCAAATTTTAAAGAAAATCGTTAGAGCCGTTTTCGAGAAAATCGCGAAAAACGAAAATTTCTTCATGTAAAGTCCCCTTAAAAATAAGAGAAATTTGTCGCCAATCTTCGAATCACATCTTCAGAAGGTACCTGACCCAAATACGAAATTTTGTTTTCATACGATTCTCCGTTTCGGAGCTAGCCTGTTAACAAACTTCCACACAGACAGACACACAGACACAGACACAGACATGTTTCCAAAAATAGTATTTTTGGATTCAGGGGGCCTTGAAACGTGTATATATGCTAAAAACTCAACTTCGAATTTTAGGGTCGAAAACAATACTTCCTCTACCTATAGTACCTATGGTACGGGCAGAGGAAGTAAAAATGGGTGCAAAGCCTTTGAAAATTGTAAATGGGAGTTGAAAATAAGTGAGGATGTTAGACAAATGTAGAAAGTAATTATTTATGCTTGAAAATCTGTAGTTTCTAAAGGTAAAACTCAATTACCAATGTATTTAAATAGGTTTGTAAGAAATTAGGTCCGGCTCCAGTCACGAATATCATAATTAACGGCCATGGGAGTCAGCATGCTGATCACATGACCCCAGTCCTATCTGACTTTGTTAATGTTAGATAATGCTGCTTGACGGAGCACAACAAAGAAATTACAGAATTAGGTCAGCTACATTAGATCTCTTCTCCGTCCTCATAAGGTTGTGTCGCCTATAGTGCTTTCACATTCGCCAGAGGTTTCAAGGCCACAACTTCTCACGTCTAATATGCCCCCACTGATCAGCAGTCAACAGTATTCCCTTTTGCGCAGAGGAGCTGCGCTGTCGCACACACTCATACGACACCAAGGGGGAACTCCCTACTGGCTTGTCATGTGACTGGCATTGGAGGGGTATGATGTCATATGAGCACTGTAAGTGGGGGTATCATAAGCGTGCTACGTTTGGCCTTGAAACCTCTGGCGAATGTGAAAGGACTATAGGTTGGTGAACTCTACGCAATATATGTATGGTAAGTAGTGTGTGTGTGTGTTGCTAATATGAATTTTATGGGATGTGGATTCTACTAGGCCTATTATGTTGCCCGGTAACAAGCATTACCCTCGTTATTTCTATTACATTGCTTGAAAGGAATGGCATGGTAGACTCTTCATATTATGTTATGATTTCCGCGTCTGAAAGCAAATTGCCGGCGTATTCAAAGCATTGAAAGCAATTAAATCACAGTTATATAATAGTCTGTTTGAGGTCGTCTTTCTCACTGCTTAGACCGACCTCTGTGTAGAACGCTAGAAACATGGTAAATGTTGATTCCTTGAGATGAAATATTTTCACAGACAGATTTCACTGCTTAGTTCTAACGTATAATCGATAAGCAACTAATAAAATACTACTTAATGCCGACTTTACTGTCTACTTTAAGAATTATTACACATAAACTTAAACAGATTAAATAATACTTGCTGCTGTTTAAACGTTTGGTTTTCATGTGCCCCGGTTTTCTCAGACATGTCCTCGTTTTCAGGGCTAACATTTTTGTCTGGACAGATTTTATAATTCTAGAGTGATAGGGAAAAAGCGAACAAGTCAAAAAATCAAAGTTTTAGGAGAGAGAAATAACAATTTATTTACACAGCATTGTTACAATAATTAGTTCATCCCACCAGATATTTTAACTGTTATAAGATACTCTGTAAAAATATCTGGGTGGGCTGAACTAAATATTGTCACAATGCTGTGGAAATAAATTGTGTTTTGTCTTTCCTGAAACTTTGGCCATTTGACTTATTCGTTTTTTCCCTATCACTCTAGAATTGAGAAGAATGGGCTCGATTTTTATTTGATATTGGACCAAAGTAAAATAGCCCAATGTTACATTACCAATCCGTAGTTAAAAGTAGGTGGTATAACTTACGTGTCCTTTTGTCTCAATTATTTTAACTCCCTCTCATAAGTTTTACACTTATCACGAGAGGAACGATGTTTATGGATTACATAAATATTTAAACAGAACATGGAGGGGTCCCGTGCTACACGATCAGCAAGAAACAGGGCCTCCTTCTAAAACAACACTAACATGCAGCAGGAACAATAAGAGTTAGAGTAAATAAGGTTCTATCCGACATTGGCCTTTGAGAGAGGGAAACATATAAAACTGACCTTAATCACTTTGGCTGGCGACGGGATTCGAGAAGGGCTATCTCCCGGATGTTAGTCCATGGCGTTACCGTCTCACCCATTTCACTCGATGTGACTTCATTTTGCTCTTCAGATTATGCCAACATTATTTTACATTACAATAATAGATTCCGTTGCACATGAGAACCTAAATAATTATTTATGCAGATTTATAAGGGGGAGATGTGTGTTCATGAACCACACAATTCTGTCTCTGTTGAACATTACATGAAAAATTTCTCTGACACTGGAATTCTAACCTGTGACCTTCGACTTTCCATGCTGCTACTCTACCAATTGAGCTACCCAGAGTTCGTTCCGTCTAGCGCTGTGAATCGAACTTTCGCTAGATCAGTTAGTAGAGCAGCGACAAGGAAAGCCGAAGTTACGGATTCGAACCCCAATGTCAGAGAATTTTTTTCTTGTAATATTCTCAGATTTATAAATCCTATATTGTATTTCTAGTGTATCGTCTACATTAATCGTTACTTGTTCAATACAGAATATGCCTGCAAGAACTGCAAGTTTTTATAGCTTCCAAAAGATAAGTTAACACTAATACACTGAGATGTTTTACCTTAGTTTTTATATTCAAAATTAACCTAACGCTTTTGAAATTCTTGAAGACAATACTTCGTAAGAATTTCAAAGAAATGATCAACATTAGGCCTACTAAAGTAAACCCATATCTAATCGGCAAGCTCCACTGAATTGTTATTTTTCCTGTACAACCAACATTTAAGTTATATGACATCTATTCAAGATGTGACAAAATACCCGTACATTTCATTATAATAAAAATCTTTTCTTACATTAATTTATTATCAGTAGTTCTTTCAGAGTTCAATATATGTATTAATATAAGTAATCAAGTAAGATCATCAGTGGATTATAAGTTTAAAATCAATGAGTAAAATTTCAGTAAAATAACTGGTTTCTATAAATGACAATATTATCTTGAGGATAAAAAAATCCTCAAATTTTGTATAAAACACTATTCTGTTGATCAGATATCTCTGCTTTTATACATATTTAAGGTGATGAATTTATACAGTAATAGCAGTGAAAAGGTTAGTAGATAACATAATGTTATAATACACGACGTGAGAGTATGGATTAATTCACTTATAAATTTTTGGCACCCTCAGCAGCAGACGTTAACGTTCCACTCCTGAGTAATGTCTCTTTGGATTTTCTTATATATTTAGTGATACTAAAAGCAGATTTAAAAAGGATTTAAACTCTATTTAAGCGTTGGTGTCGTTTAATGAAACAGTTACTATTGCTCTTTATACTCACATTAAATTTTGAAAGAAAGGATATATCTTTTTAATTCCCGTATACTACGAAAAAGTAAAGTTTTAGTTTATGTTCTTATTGTTAGTTCCATGAGCGTTTAACCACAAATAAGGGTCTTATATATATATTAAAATATGAGGATTAAAATATGAGATTCGTTAACTGCACGTAAAGCAAAATTTGAACAGGCAAACGCAATTTAATAAACACTAACTTTTGATATGTTACGTTTGACAAACACTAGCCTACAATATTTTAGGATCCTTAACTCGGTTATAGTGGGATAGGCAGAGGGACTTTGGTAGAACTTTTCTTGGAAGATCAATGATACATGAAGTATGAATACTGAGTTTAGCTATTATCTTAGAAAAATATTCGACGGGGGGTACTGCTACTTTGGCCTGTGGTCGTTCCCTGTTGCCGAAATTTTGTCCTGTAGGACTTATTTTACATGCCTGCAAATCTAGAGACATTGACCTATTACATAATTATATGCACACGTGCCCTCGAACTTACTACTAGAAGAAAATAAGGACAATAATATCAAGTCATTATAATGTCAAACTGATATATTGCAGTTAGTGGTCTCCTACAATGGGTATGTCTTGTGCAGTACGTCCTCCTTAGCAATTTTTTAACTACTTTATAACGTTCAGACTGCTGGTAGCAAGAAACTCCACAATTCTTGTTCTGTCATATTGCTTCAATCCTTTCCATACTGAATCTAAGTTCATACGATTCAGGTTTTGCGTTAATTTATAAATCCAGTTATTTACTTACAGTTCGCTATAGTACTAATGTATTTACCGAGATGTAACATAATAGTGGTGGAGCAATAATAGTAATAATAATAATAATAAAAATAATAATAATAATGATAATAATAATAATAATAATAATAATAATAATAATAATAATAATAACAACAATAACACAGCCCAACAAAAAAGTACTTTTTGTTTGGTGTCTCAGATGTTTTACCGGATTTTGGTTATACTTAGTGTGCTTATTCCAAATATGTGAACAGTTTTTCTCTACCAGCTCTACTTTTATATAGAGTGCCATTAACTTATAACCTCTTTCGCGAAACAAAATCTTGCTTGATAATGTAGCTAGTGAAGGTTCTTGACCATACTTTGGACCTGTAGGACGAGAACTGTACGAAGTACAGAAAAACTAAAAGCTGAATTATTTTTTGGCCCTCAAATTGACAGCTCAAAAGTCATAAACGACCGTACAATTTGTGATGGTATAAATTTTTTGACAGACCCCATGTTATATTATTATTGCAATGTTAATATAATGTTAGTGAATTAGAAGCTAAAAATAGGCATTTTTTTTTATTTATATCAAACCTAAAATGGGATGATATGCTTAATGGTAATACCATATCTCACAAACTAAAGCTGATAGGGCAAAACTAATGGCACATTTGGCATCAGCGACCTAAATATACCCAAGAATAGGTATAAATTCTAAGGCACCAAAATCGCTGTTGGTCTGTGAATAATAACATTAATAATAATATAATAGTAAAATAATAATATACTACTAATAATGATGATAATGATGATTATGATAGTTATTATGTTAATAAAAACAATAAAAATAATAATAATCATATAAATGCAAAGAGGATTTTTTGTTGTACCTGGTACAATTGACTTAACATACTTTTTACAGTATGTTTACATAATAGATACAGATAGTCATGTCATGTATACTCTATGTTGTCGTATTGTCAAGAGTAAACCTGTAAACGACTGCTTTGAATATGGGAGGAACAGGCAACTTATTTGAAGTTCCGTGTAGACAATATTAAAGCTGCTGTAATATTACACAATGGTGAGGTGCATGGGGAAAGTTGGCAATTCGGATCAGGTTTCCAACATTTCATGGTTCTCTCCCGTGGCAGAGAATAACCGTGCTCAATAGAAACCTCATATGACTTTTCATTTCAGAACCATGTTACCCTAGTCAACTTCAGTTTAGTACAACGAAAATGTGTATTGTAAATTTGTATGAGCATTATGTAAAGTTCACAACTAGAAATTTCGCATTCCTGCAGCAATGGGAGAGCGGTTCATTGTTTACAAACCAGCAAATGACGACGACCCTGTCCCTTATCCTTGCATAGTCACAGGCGTTGTATCCAATCCAATAGAGGGTAGGGATGGGAAATCGGTATCAAAATATCGATTTTGATATCGATATGAATATCGGTTAATATCGATAACGGTTATATTGGTAAGAAAATATCGATAGTCTATCATATTGGAAGCTTTATTATGACATAGTTCACCTATGCGCAAATTGACAGTTTCGCTGATGGAAAGTGACATTGTGGAACGCGTTAACCATGTATTCATGGACTCAGAGTACTCTAGGAAATGCTGTCGTTTAATGCATATCTGTACCCTATAGTGATTTAGGGAATGGTTTAGCGTTGCTGCTTTTTATTCTTACTTCTGATGAGTAGGTGTAACTGAGACGCCCTTGTGACACCAAAAACCCAAAATGACGGCCAAATTCAGGAATGCTGAAAATAAGTGTAATTCAATGCTGTTAGCCGTCATTTCAATATGTTATACTTATGTTTCAATTGTATTTATTTCTAATTTGATACTGCCTAAAACGTTGATTTTGCCCATTTTAAGAGACTGGAATTAACGTTGGATTTCTGAATTTGTATGCTATATGAAAACCAACAAATAATTGCACAAAGGTTATATGCGGGTTTTTAATAACTTGTATTTTCCATGAACTCTGTACGATTTACCGTTATAAAAATAACTCAATGAATAGCTTTTGTAGGCTGCAAGAAAATTAACAAAAAATACGCGAACGTCAACGTTTGTATGAGTTTGAAATACGACTAAAAAAACATGTTCTACAGCAAAGCGAACGTTTATATTAATCTGGCAGGTTTTGATATAAAGCGGGGAATTTCATTTCATTATGATTCCCGTCCACCATACTCGCTCTCGGTAAGGTTTTGACGTCCGCAATTCCCTCTCAGATGAGAAGGAAGTGACGTTTATAAGGTGGACAAAAATTGTGTATGCATATTCGTACGCTGGGTTTTAAATATGCTAATTGCAACCTGAACACCAGGTATGGACCATGGAGACCGTAAAAGTGCCTAGTAAATAAAATCATTCCTGGTGTTTTTGTTACACAGATACGAGGACCGTCCATAAAGTAAGTTTACCTGAGGCCGTTTACAGAACCAAACACAATTTCATGGAAATGTTTAATGCAACAGATACAGCAAGTGTTCAGCTATTTTTCAACATATTCGCCACCGGAATTGAGACATTTTTCATTCCGTGGGACCAACATTTGAATACATGTGTTGGAGAAGTCTGCCGCTTGGGATTTAAACCATTGTGTGGCAACCATGTCCGCCCCTTTGTCATTCTCTGTCATTTCTTGAGGTGCAGGAAAAGATGGAAATCATTTGGAGCGAGATCCGGGCTGTAGAGTGGATTTGTAAACACCTCCCAGCTAGTCTCCTGCAGAAGTTCAACTGGGAGGTGTTTAAACATTCACCCTACAGCCCGGATCTCGCTCCCAGTGATTTCCATCTTTTCCTACACCTCAAGAAATGACAGAGAATGATATATAGGTGGAGATGGTTTTCACAAAGTGGTTCAAATCCTAGGCGGTAGAGTTCTACGACACAGGTATTAAAAGTTGGTCGCACCATTATGAAAATGTACTATAACACATGGGGAGAGAGTGTCTACCGCCCGACCTTTCCATATCTGCCTCTATCTTTTGAATTCATAGTTAAACAGTAAGATTGGAGGACACATTATGGTCAACTTCTAGTACTGGAATGAAAGCCTAATGCCAGAGCCGGTACATTTTTATTTGAATAGCCCCTTAGTTGTCCTTATGCCATTGAGTGCAATACTTCGATCCCTTCCATACCTCAGAAAATTTAATGGCATACCGACGATTAAATTTAGGTCTTCAAATTCGTAGACACTAGTAGATGAGAGACGATAAAATAGCCCTGATGAATTCCGTAGATGTTAGAAATTATCCATTCAATTATTGTCGAATCAAGTTAAATCATCTCAAAAGCTTTGTGAAACTGTAGTGGTTTACTTCTACCCCTTGTAGATTTTTGTCTAGTCTATATGAAACCAATATGACTGCAGAAAGTCTAATTTCATTATTTTAAGTGTAATCTGCTTTTCCGTTGCGTTGACCATTCCTCAGCTTATGTACCTGGCGAGAAAATATAAATGTCTATGCTTAAGGTAGAGAATCTTGTCAGCGAATCACATCAGGTCTGTTTTGTTTTTAAGCCATTCATTCTGCTTACACCGACTTAGTTCTGACAAGCTCACTGAAACACTAAACATCCTCTTGAAAATGATCTAATTTTGCTTCAGATCACGTAACTCAAAACATGTTTAATCTAAAATTCCCAATCAACTCAAAAGCAATGTAACTGCATTGCACTGTATGTTCCTAATTAAAAGTACAATCGTATTAGAAAATACAATAGATCAAAACATTAACATAACATTTATAAATTTCAAACTATTTTTAGAACTAACCAAAATACAGACAACTTATATTATATTTCTAGCGTATCCTGTCTTGCTTTAGGCCTATGGCAGTGAAACATGGACGTTGAGAGGTAGCGAGCTCAACAAGTTGCAAGCAGCTGAAATGCATTTCATAAGATCGATCAAGGGATGAACACGAGAAAATCTTTTTATAAGTCAAGATATCAGACATAAACTAGGTTTTGGATCAATACAGGTAACAGTAATGCATTTGAGAGAGAACCGGTTACATCTCTAGACGACATGCTATCTAAAAGGATCCCTAAGCTATTAAACTATTAGCCAAAAGGCAAAGATCAATAGGACGACCTATGAACCGATGGAAAGTTGTGACTCCTGTGAGACCGGAACAGGCTGTAGCCTAATCCCTGCTATAGATGATGATGATGACGTTGATCTTCCAATCAATTTCTAGGGTTTTCCCTCTATCATAAAAGTCAACCAGAGTAATGTTGTGATGAATAAATTTTAAACTATCTAAACACAATCCTAAGTGAGAGAATTAACTGATACACAAAATTTGAGTATGAACTCACCTCCTTGTAGGGATGGGTAGACATAGAATGATGGCTCCTGTACCCATGATACAACTCGTATAAGCTCCTTCACGAAGCTGGGCACCACACATCTAAGTACGGCCGTGCATCCTCGCGCTGCTCCTAGTACTTCCACTTCCACCTTGTAGGCTTGAGCGACAACTGTAAACATAAGCAAAATGCCTATGTTACTTACACCATTAACACATGAGACATACATAGGTGAAATTTTGATGAAATATTATCAAACTTTATTTTTTTAATTATAAAATATTGGCAATCGTGTATATATATATATATATATATATATATTGTATTGCTATTTTTGAAGCAGAATCGACATATGTATATGTATAATATAAGGTCAGATTTTCACAATCATAATACCCGAAATTGCACAAATGATTGAAATTCCATAACATAGGTTTATTAAAACCACACAAACTAATTGTTATGTAGGCATTAAATTTTTAATAAATTACCACAAGTTGTAACTGAGTTACCATATAAGATATTCTGTTAAGAGACTATACTCTTGGCTTGTAGCCAACTCATGTTATTATATTTTTGAATTTACTGATTTTAATCCATCTGCTAATTGTTATGGGATTGTACAAAGTGTGCTCTGTATTTTATGTAATTATTGTAATTTTCCCCTACTGACTTCGTCTATTGCAGTTGTGTTCTGTCTAATGAGAATAAAACGAATGGGATTGTACAAAGTTTGCTCTGTATTTTATGTAATTATTGCAATTTTCCCCTACTGACTTCGTCTATTGCAGTTGTGTTCTGTCTAATGAGAATAAAACGAATTGAATCGAACTGAAAAATATGTAATTTGATTGGTTTTTCATGATGGTGATCACTTTTACTTTCACAATCCGTTATGAGATTTGCCGTTTAGACTTATTAGATTGTGTCAGATGGCTTTAAATAGCGTCGTGCTAAAAAAAAAGTGTGTTCATTTAAGTGTATAATATTTGAATTATTTTATTTTTATTCCTAAAAATGTAATAATAATTAGCATGTATTATAATTATATAGTTATAATATTCTTTTCCGTCCAACAGATACTCAAGTAATGGAAGAGAGGCACCCAGGAATTTGGGATGTTTTGATGAAGTATGAATGTTATATTCTCTACCGGTAATTAAAGAAACAATCAACGCTTAATTTCTAAACTTTCAAGTACCCAACATTTTATATTACGTGAATGACACATGTATTTATTGTAAAGTCGTTATTCCTATAATTATAAATATTTTAAAAATCAAGTGTGAAACTAGAAATTCACAGTTATCATCCGATACTAAAATACAAAATAGTGCGTCACTTAGTATAAATTAACTTTATAATAATAAAAAGTAATATTTAGCTTCAAAAGGAAATAAATCTTCTACTAGGGCAACTTTTATGTCTCCATGCAATAAAATATGATACTGAGTAATTATTTATGATACAAGTTCCTAAAATGTAATTTTTTGGAATGAAAGTGGTATTAAATATACGAGTTAAAAAAGGAAGATATATCAATCACTGTTTTTTTCTAGATAGTACTACATTCACAGTGAAATATTAAAACACAGAGCTGTTAAAAATGAATGATTTCCTGGCCGTCTGAAACTGCGATCGACGATTGCAATTTATTTAGCTTACGGTAACGATTTCATGGTTACCTGAACCATCGGTATTTTTCGATGCGTAAAATGCGTAACAGTGAGAGAAAAGAGATAGTCTGGTTTCGTTATGCACCTTTGGTTTAAAGGCTCATCCAAGGCACTAACAACAATTAGCATTCTCGCTGACAAAATATAATGTCAAAGGTCTCAGTTGTGAAAGCTTACGGATTTTAATTGTTGTATGGTTACCTTATAAAATTACCGCAATTATTTACGATATAAATGAAGAATATTGAATAGAGAGTATGAAGGATTCTTTGTTTTTCAACAAGGAATTTAGGTAGAGCCGCTTTCGGGAAGTCTTAGGTTCAAGCCCCTTTTCGCCAACCAAACATATGATTTTTTTAACTCACTTGGGGGTTTTCATCGTTTCCCAGACAAATGCCAAACTGGATATTTAGTTACCATGAATCATCGCCACTATTTCATTCTGTATTATATTCGTTAAAATTGAATATCAGTTGAAATTGACAAACGCCATACACACTCAGCAGTAGAAAACAGTGCACATCAATAGTTCATGACCTACAGGTATGCACACAGAACCTGAACTCCTGATATAACCTCGATGTTCAAAGGAATATAAATAAAACTGAATTTTTAAAAAATCATATAAAATTAAGTAAGTTTTGAATAATTGAGTTATCAACATCTTCAATATAACATTGAGTTTTTTTTTCCTGGAGCTGATGATAAACAATATTATCATGAGATTGTAATTTGTACTCGTAGCCAGGTTGGAAGGTTTGGAATATTTATTTCCGACAATTCGGAGACGCATTGTGGCTCCATTTTCAAGGAATGAAGTCACTGGAATGACTTAAATACAATGACAGGGAATTGAGATGACTTGAATGCAATGGCAGGGAATTAAAATGACTTGATGGAACGACAAGCAATGGCTTCATTCCTTGAAAATGGAACCATAGTACGAAATCCGATACGTCAGTAAGGAAATTCTTCCATCTCGGCCAGGACCCTAGAGAATTTTATTTATCCAGCATCAACAGACATTAATTCAGCATTTTCAGCGTAATTTTAGATTTTTCTTCGTGGAAGTTTATTTATTTGAAGGCAATTCGTGGTAGCTAAAATTTAGCTGGACTCATGTCAAAATTATATTTACAGTAGCCTTTATAATAATATTTATATGAACTTGGTTTTTAGGCTGAAATTAGTAGGCTATATATCTGCGCAATACAAGGATGAGCCCATATAGTTAACATTGCTTCCATACATAAAGCGCTTTAATCTTGAATGCCCTATAAGTAATGAAATTAAGTCAAATTCATTCACAATGAATTCACACATTCTTCACTGACGTAAGAAATGCTTAAAAAATGGGAAGATTTCACGAAAAATGCACGAGCAGTAATGTTAGTGATGTAAGTGAACATTTATCTGATATGTAGGTTATAGCTTAAGAGCAGCTATAAGAATGGATTACAGTGAAAGCACATTCAATCTGAAAATAATCAGTCAGGAATATTACATTAGGCCTAATTCCTGAACATGAATAAGGCGCGCTTAAAGGCGAGAAATACTAACACGAAAAGTATAATATATAGTGTATTTGGTAGCTCTTAGTAGGGCGTAGTTTAGCTCTTGGTCGACAACCCACGTTTACTTAGATCAGTGACCGGCATGTTCCGTGCTCTGTGACGTCATACTACAGAGCAACCGCGCTCTTTGCTCGGCAATATCTCCGTACTGAGCGTGGAGGAAGGGTTCAACTGGCCAGTGGCGGAACGACGCCTATGCATTGGCAGAGTGCGCTCCGATCTTCGTAGATAGTATGGGAATAGCACAATTACAATGCATTTGTACGAAAACAAAATAGTACAACTGTGATAAATCAATGTAACAGAACAGTTTTGTTTGTAATGAAATTTAATATAGGCCCTACTTACACTAATCTGAAATGCATCCAGGTGCGGATGCGTCAGGTTATTTAAATGAGGCTCCGAAACTACTATAAAGATACAAATACATAAAACATAAGAATACTTTAAGGAGTACTGCAAAACTTTGTCTACTCGGAAACTGAAAAATGTTAAAGTATACAAAATATACAAAATACACAAAATATACAAATTAAACTATACACCTTTGTGAGCACTATGCCAAGTATAGGCCTATTCAGACTTTTGATACACACCCTTACTTTGTGTCACTATCGTGCCCAAGCTCAAGGCATTGTCGAGATTTTTTCCCTCTTTTCTCGCGCACTAATTTTGCAATATTAGGAGACATAGTCTGGCTAACACACAAACGAGAACATTTTTCATGTTCTGATCAGATAGGCGGTTTCCATGTTGTGGTTTGCAGATCTTCATACAAGAAAAGAACTATTCACATACCGTACATACGTCGATACAAATACCTAATACTCAACATTCTAGCAGCAAATATATTATGTAGTTGCCTGGGGAAATCTTCTATAAAATATAGATAGATCCTTTTTGTTTTGAAAGCAGTCTTTCATTTCAATATTCTTTTGCAAATCAATGACTTCTAGTTGCAATGACGTTGGAACACTGTCAACATCCACAGAAAATGGTGTCGCAAATATGCAAATATCGGATTGGTGTTTTGCAAAATCTTGAAATCTGTAATAAAATATCCTGATCCAGTTCTTCTAATATTTGTACATAATTATTAATGTCTGTAATTGAATGACATACTGTAGACAACTTTGGAAAAATGTGGCGTGTCTCCGAGGGTGACCTGACGTTTCCGTAAGTCTAGTATTAATCTGAATGCACTAAATTTACCATACATTTCACTGATTAACTGACCTCTGCACCCTTGCCATGGTTAATGCACGCAATTCAATGTACCATCACGGCTCACCTTAACCCTACTGCTGCACTGAACGCCACTGCGCTAGTGCGTATTAACAGGAATGCATCTCAACTGCTCGCTCTCTCAAGCTCTTGCGAGATGATCGGCTCTTACGTCACAACTGCAGCATCTGCCGGACACTGACTTAGATCATTGTAACGCCAACCCCGTCGATTCACAATCCAATGCACAGCGCGCCTGCTGCAAGCGACTAGACTACCCGCACAACAATTTTGTAGAATTTGTTGTGCAAGTAGTCTAGTCGCATTCAGCAGGCGCTCTGTGCGTAAACCAATCCACAATATCAAAGCATTGCATTTAAAAGTTTGAAACAATTAATTTTCAATGGTGCAATAAAACATTTTACGTCATTAGGTTGAAACTTCCATATATTTATATCCATTTCTTTCTTATCAAAAATAAAACTTTGCCTAATTTTTTAAAGCTTGTTCCTTTTTTGTATTATTTTTTTATTTTCCACGTTGCTAAGAATTTCTTATCTATAAACATTTCTCCCGCATTTTCATTTGAACTGCAAAGTGGACACATTCCTTTCTCATATTCTTTCTTGTATTTCTCCACGTTCGGATACCTGATCTACCATTCTAAACCTATCCTCTCTACTTTACTATTATTATTATTCCTTTATTTATTTCTCTGTTTAACTAAACAGGTATATATTTATGTAGATACAGCTTTACACGCAGGTAAGTACACTGTAAATGTATATAGTAACAACAATTGTCCTGTTGTACACAACTTCTACTGGTCCACTTTTTCCCCAAGAACTCTTCTGACGATGTTACACGTTTCTATTAATATTATTATTATTATTATTATTATTATTATTATTATTGTAAAAATAAGTTCCTAAATTTCTATTTGTTTTTATTTATCTATAAAATAACCCCTGTAACAGTATATATAATTACACTAGCAGGTACCCGCAGCTTCGCCCGCGATTACGTAAACTCAACTGCTAGATTTTATGCTTCAATCATTTATTTAACAGAAAAATAATTAAAACATTATATTTACATAAATTGGAGGAATTACGTAATTTTACTCTTAATTATATTGTTTAACGTTAAAAATATAAATAAACGAACAAACCGAATCTTATGCTACCATATGGGCATACAAATTCCAAATTAAACTATTAAAATTAACCATATATCCATGAACCTTACCCAAATCATGCACAAACAATTTTATTATAACGATTGATAATAAAAAAAAACTAAAAACCTGGTTTCGATGTGCATTTCACGATCAAGTGGGGAAAAAAAAAGACCTCAGATTAGAGTTCCCTAGCCCAAAAAAAAAAAAAAACCCGCATAGTGTTTTTCGTCCAAATCATTCCACGTTTCCCCATTAAGGCTTTGCCCGCGAAACTTGTAAGCTGTAAAGAAAACATTGATTAATTCGAACATTTCGATTAAAAGGTTGAATTTACTGATTATTTTACATAACTTAATCTACAACATTTTGAGATACATAATTTACTCAAATATAAATTTTAATACCTTCTCTAATTTTCAAAGTCTTATTTCATTTATTTCCAAAGCCTTATGTAAAGATTGCCAACAATACACTGTTGCCATGTGAACTGTGATTTCGATTTGATAATTCTGTGTAAAAAGGGATTAAGCATTCTCAAAAACATTTGATTTTTGGCATTTAAAATCAAAATTTTTCAAAATCCTTTCTTAGTGAGCACCTACATTATGAAACGAAGGCACTGTCAAAATTACAAGTCCCTACCTATTATAGTTTAGGCTCTACGTTGGAGATTATGTGCTTCAAATGATTTGAATCCGGCCTAGATCAAAATTTAGGCTTCTTTCCTGTCACATATAGGGGGCTTTGGTATATCGAAATGGGATAATACTCGAGATATCAAAACCAATATTACGCTTCTGGTTGAATCAAACGTCAGTAGAAAATATTACTCAGGTATTCACCCAATAACTACAGCTTTTCCCTTAAGCTGATAAACGAGGCGCGTCCATAAAGTAACTTACGATTCGCTGGCGCCGTTCACAGAAACAATATGCAATTTCCTGGACACATATATTCCAATAGATACAGCAAGTATTCAGCTATTATTCAACATATTTGCCATCGGAATTTAAACATTTGTCACATCGTGGAACCAACTTTTGAATACCTGTGTTTTACAATCTGCCGCCAGGGATTTGAACCACTGCGTGCAAACATCTCCTCTTCTCTGTAATTCTCTGTCATTCCCTGCCATTTCTTGAGGTGTATGAAAAGATGGAAATCACTGGGAGCGAGGTCAGAGCTGTAGGGTGGATGTTTAAACACCCCCCTCAGCCAAACTTCTGCAGGAGACTTGCAAGGAGGTGTTTAAAGATCCACCCTACAGCTCGGACCTCGCGCCCATTAATTTCCATCTTTTCCTACACCTCAAGAAATGACAGGGAATGACAGAGAATTACAGAGGAGATGTTTTCAAACAGTGGTTCAAATCCCTGGCGGCAGAGTTGTACGACACAGGTATTCAAAAGTTGGTTCCACGATATGACAAATGTCTCAATTCCGGTGGCAAATATGTTGAATAATAGCTGAATACTTGCTGTATCTATTGGAATACACATAGCCACGAAATTGTGTTTTGTTTCTGTAAACGGTCCCAGGGAAACTTACTTTATGGACGCGCCTCGTAAAATACTACTGTAACCATAAACATTTACGAATAGGACCAATGGACCAACCAATGGAGAGTAATAAGGTCAAAACTCGATTTTGTCAGCTCGGTCACTGACTGGCTTCCTCGAGAGTCAATAAAAATGCTTGGGGGCTTCGAAAATTGCAAAATATATTGTAGATTTGGCTTACTTATTACTCAATGTTTATTCAATCGTTTATTAAACTTTATGTACTGTTATATGTTTTTACTCACTTCCCTCTTCATTCTTTCGTTCTTATCGTAATAAACATTGTTCTCAAAATTTTGTTTCGACAAACTAAAAAAGGTATAAAAAACTACTTATGAAAAATCTATGCTTCATTGTTTATTGATGTTATTTGTCTTGATACGATGTATGTCTGCATAATGACAGTTTCTTATCTCTTCTCTATACTCCACTAAATAAAATTCCGGTGTAGATAGGTTTCAGTACTAGGATATAACCTTATTTTATTTTTCTCTGAACCTCAAGCTGTTACAGACATAAAAATATATGCACAATATACGAAATATAAGTAATTTACTTTTCTCTTTATTATAAAATGAATATCTAACTGCGATTTTATTTATCAAACAGATATGTTTCCAGAAAATTGGAACATTTAGGTGCTTGGAGTCTTTTCTCTCCAGTTGGCAAATAATTGGTTTGGCTGACGTCCAGCTGTTGAGAGTGGAAAGATGTACAAGCAGGGATGGGATAATGGTGTACATGCTCTGCGACCCCTCAATACAGTGTTCCGGGTGAGTGGGAGAAAGCACAAAGAATCCAATACTACAAGTGACACGAGGAGGACGTCTTCTAATCAAATGCATACACAAACATCTCTGCTATAAGCTTCCTTATTTGTGCTCTGTCTGCCAGAAATAACATCTTTGCAGAAGTTTGAAGTAGTAATGGCTTGTTTAAGTACGTTTCCTTCTCTAAGGAAATTGGTACTCGAACGTTGTTGTTTCTGAGACCAGGATAATGTAACAGTTATTGGTTTACTTGGGGTCACCAGCAGGGATATGCTGAAATATAAATATACAAAGCCAGCGAAGGGGAGATCGGTTTATTTGCAATGGTACACTAAAAGTATATTAATAGTAGTGAACCTAATATAAGTAGTAATAATGATATTTATTATCAAAATACTTAACCTTATTTTATCCTAGGGAGTACTAAGATTATAATTATTAACAAACGTACAATGAATTTCTATCCCAAAACAATAATGAATATGTATGGTGCAGGAAATGACTAACAATATTTAATGATTAAGATTTTTTAGAAACAGAAATTGGCTATGATTTTATCTGAGAGAATACTGTATTGGGTTTAAGTACGAGACAAAGTATTTATAAGCTGTTTAAGACATTTTTTGTTTCATTCCTTTTGTGAATTTATGTTTAACATTTTTCTTTCTTTATTAGTTAATCACATTTTTTATACACTGTGTTTCTTTGTCTCTCCTCTTTCTTCACTTTGATATTTTTGAAACTGCACCCGAGCATGAGCAGTCTTCGTCATTCGAGTGTTTTTCTAAGTGTTAATATTTCTTATGATGGAATAAATATTAATTATGTAAGATTAGCCTATCTTTCTTTTCATATTTTAAAATAGCAGTTGTAGTTATTTTTGAAATTTTTGTTTGTTCTGCTTTATTTTACGTGTATAAATATGTATTTGTTTTTGTATAAATAAATAAATAAAATTATAAAATAAAAAATGAAATATGATTTACGGATTATCAGAATATTGTTAGTGGCTTATAAAATGTTATTCCACAGATTCTAACAGTTATTTAAGTCCGTACCCCTCATGATAAAATAATTGACAATCGAAAAGTATATGGTTTCTAGACACGTTGACAATATTGTTAATTGTAAAGATAGCATTTCACGAGACAGTGTCTAGAAATTAGCTCTTGGCAATTAATTAATTTAACATTTCCATGTTACGTTAACGTGACGCGCGGCAGTAAGAATATAAAAATAAATCTGAACTTAAGATAACCAATTATTTGCTTTTTAGATAAAATAATATAATATAACTGACCGCCGGTGTGGTCTTGTGGTTAGCATCGCTGACTACAGATCTGTCGGCCCGGGTTCGATCCCGGTACCTCCTCGGATTTTTCTGAGTGGTGCACTCAGCCTCGTGATTCAATTTGAGGAGCAGCTACTTGATATAGAAGGTCATGGAAACCACCATTAACGGCCGTGGGTGACGGCATGCTGACCACATTCCCCCAATCCTGCCATCTGCCTATGGTAGATGACGCATCGGTCGGTTGGTAGGCCTTGTCCCTTCTGGGATGTAACGCCATGGAGGAGGATATAATATAATTATCGGTAAGAAAATAGGTATTTGAGTTTTACTAAACTTAAAGTTTTTATAAGATAATTAAATATAAGAGTTATAGGTTGGAGCACGGTTTTGGCCATATTTTGCAGAACAGTCTAGCGGAAATCTGGTATTCTGACCCGTACTCAATAACACGTTTTCCAGGTTACAAAGGCGATCAACTAACTTGCCTACCTCATGAAATGTCTATGAAGACCACGTCCCATACTGTAAGATTATAAAGTATCAATCAGGATTAAAAAATTGCCGTAAAAATAATGCATAAATTCTGTTTTTCATTATAAAACCTGTCAGTGTAACCAGTGGTATTGTTAGGCCTAATTATTGCGCGTTCAACCGAAGACTGAAAGTATTATTTAACATGGTAATAAACTCTAACAACGATCGAAAAATTCTATATGGACGCAATGACCGAATTTAATTCTTACGGGACTAGAAAACGTTGTTGACTCCGAACAGAGAAAAGAAGATACACGAGCACATCTCAACACAGAAACAGTGTTGCCATAGAGACAATCTTCTTGAAATGACGACAGAAAAGATGAAAATAAATAAAAAGAAACTGGAGCAGAAGGAACAGAAAAATGAAACTTTTCTCCTTCTTTATTCGTGGAAAAATAGCTGCAACATGGGTGATAAAAATAATAAAGACAAGTCAGAAAAGTTGGTATTTTATGCATAGAAACCTACTCCGGAGAAGTAGACATCTGTAAGCCAAAAGAAACAAAACCCCCGTCACAATGCACCAGGCCAACTTTACTAAGTTGAGTACAATAAAGCTTAATGATTTTTTATATTCATTTCACTGCACAAAAGAATCTACATTTTTTTGCTATACCAGTGGAAACAAATATAGGTGGAAACAGTTTTTCGTTCACTTTTAATTTCAACCCGCGCAATGAGAGTAATATCTCTGAACATAAGGGTTGAATGTTCAAACCTTGTCACAGATCTTTTCCCGTGTCACTTAGGCTATATAAAGTTTACGGCTATTAAAAACTCTCAAGACTGACATAAAGGTATCTGAGATTTCTTCACCATTAAATAACTTCGGTTCTTGAAATCTCTGCTTTTCTCACACTATTAACACCGTAGTTGGTTGTCGAAATGACTCACATAAGACAAGCCTGCCTAGTTTCACACCTAGAGCGGCAAAGCTCTTGGCTTTTCCAATCGATTTATGTTCAATAGATTTCCAAATTTGGCAAAGTTATATCAAGTAGTATTTTTCTATATGGCGGTAGATATGCACCCACTTTAGGCTGGTAACATTTTCTGCGTAATCTTTTTCCAAATTTTTAGAGCACTTCAATGTTTATGCCAGTTGTAATATTGGATAATGTTCGCTGATCGAGCGCTGGCAGCACAGAGAATCAGATGTACGAAACAAAACAGCCATGTTTCTTCGTCGAGAGGGTCACGAAGGGAGAGAATGACGCTCACTGATTAATTTCATGTTTTTTAAATATAAAAATTGGAAACGTTCCTATTCCGCTGCATGCAATACAATTGGATGGAAAATGTAGGATGAAATTGTATGCAATGGCAGTCGACCATGTCACACGATCCAATCAGATGGTTTAGTGAAATTTGTACCAAAAATTGGATCGTGGGGAATCGGCTTAATGAATGACAAAATGACTGGCTATCTTCTGTTTTAACTTTATAATACTCTGATGTCACTTCGCTTTGGTAGGTAGGAATGAAGTGTACCTGAGATTCAGGTGGAATTATCATATTTTGAATGCATTGCAGCCTGGGAGGTAAAGGAAATGAGTAATTTTGACCTTGGCTTTTGTATTTTGCCTGAACTTATTTAGAGTTCCCTAAATCTATGTAACTGGACCAAAACTTTATTTCCTTTATGTTTTAAGGCATTCAATGAATGTTTTACACCAGGAAAAAAGTTCCATTCTCATTTTTGTTCCAACCCGCAAACTTTTTATCTAATGCCAAGCATGTTAAACTTTTGACCTCAATAAGCATGCTTTCCATTCTTCACTGCATTTCTCTAAGGAACAGGATATAATTTTTTGGCACTAAAAAGAAATCCGTACAATGTATACATTATGCATTGTGCAAGAAGCCTATAATGTCATTAATTAAAATACGAGTATGTTTATGAAACCAGCAAAGCGAGTTTCATAATTTTCATACGAGTATTTTAACAACCCATTACAGGCAAGTTGCATCGACTGTATTTGTTCGACCATAATAATTAGTCTAAATGTTTAAGGCTTTAGATTTTAGATTCACTCAAACAACGGCCACTCTGCCCCTCACATCAGCTGGTTCTCTTAGTTCTTGCCTTCTGCGACAGATGGTACCTCATGTTATTCGGTAAAATCGAAGCTTCCTTCCTTCCTTCCTTCCTTCCTTCCTTCCTTCCTTCCTTCCTTTTTTTTTTTAAACAAGAAAATGCTCGAGATAGAAGCTGATGTGTGGTCCGTCTTGTTATTCAGAGATGAAGTTTGCCTTGTTGAATGTTTAGGTGTTCTGAAGTCATAATGATGCTATGTTGTTCTCTGTAGGTGTGGCCAGATTTAAGTTGAGAGTTCTCTTATGAGAGCTTTCTTTTGGTCTTTTTGTTGAAACCGACGGTTTTGTACAAAGCGAAATTAATTCGTTTTAGTCTGATATTCAAATTAACACCAACAGAATTGATTTTATTTTAAATACAGGTACTTTATTAAGCAGGTTCTAGTTGGTACTCTCAAGGTTTTAAGATCATGCCGTGTTCGATAATAATCGATACCATATCGATATTACAATGAAAATCAGTTTCCAAATGAGTTTCATTATGATATTGTTACATTACACGTAATAAGCGTATTATAGTATGGTCGAACAAAAATCTATATATCAATAATAAATTCTGTCATTTATAAGATATTGTAAATAATGCAATGAGGATAATTGAAATTGATTAAGTACCCATATACTGCCCATAACACTCTGTACTTCCGTCTATTAATTAAGTATTGCTTATGATTTAATGTCTGATGAAAACGTTCTGACTCTTGCGTATTTCAATAATTCATTATACATATTGACCATATTTTATGTTTTTTAATTGGCATGTGAAATGATTCGACTAATTCCAATAGTAAAAAGCGTTACATAAGTTATATGAAATCATCGTTCTTTATCGTGGGAAAATGACATTTTTCTTTGGCTTCACGTCGACAATCTAATTAAGTAGAGTTATTAATTAAATCAATATATATATATATATATAGAATTAACAAACTTTTTTCATGATAAGGCTATTCCATTTCTTGAATTGTGGCGTTTCGTGATCTCTTTAATTCCATTTCTGGTGAGGTCCTCATTTTAAAAAAAACAGCAATACTATTTAAGTTACCATTATTATTTAACAGTACACGGTTAGACAATTTCTAGTTTCAAACAACTTACAGTTATCAACAGGTTACTAGTACTAATCCCCTTAACCATTTTCTATCTTTTCCAGCTTGGGTTTACACAATTTAAACTTCATACAGTATATTTAATCATTTTGTTTCATTCGGAAATAAAAGAATTAATTACAGCTAAAATGTAATATATTTTTTTAATTTTTCACAGAGTTCTAGGTGAAGTCTGGATCGAATGTTGGCATTATCTTTACTAATCCTAGAATATATATATATAATATATAAATTATACACATCTGGAATGAAATATTCACACATAACTTGTATTTTCACTAACCGATATTTTTCTTATATCTGATGCCATACCACCATTATAATACCCAGTTGTGCATGAATATTGAAGAAGATACACGGAAAACCATTTCTAAGGGTTAATTTTTGTAGGAGTGAGTATATTTTTAAGATTGAAAATATTAACAAAACTGAATACTGGAAGAACTGTATTTGAAAATGCATTGCATTCACCTTTTCTTGATTTGTTATCTAATAGGTTTATATTCTTTATCTCTTGGACTCATATTATAAGTACCAGTACAATACTCAATTTTATTTTATATTATTAATAACTAGTCCTAAAAAACAGAAAAAACTTTTAACACTGTAACCTACCGATTCTAATTCTTTCACACTGGGCACGAATAGGCTAAGCTGGAAAGGTAGCGCTAGACTGAAAAATTCAATGCCATAGCTAGGATTTCAACCATAGGTCTTCGGCTCTTCGTGCTGCTGCTCTGACTCTTAATCATTGTAACCTTCACAATTAAACTTAAGTTACATTACTGTAGTAGGTTACTAGAAGTTTAATTACCAAACTAAAAGCAAGGCTTTAAAAATTGCGACGTCAACAAGTGGCCATAATAATCTGTGGAAAAATTAACATAACGCTGTAGGTTTTTAATGTGCAAAAATTTATAAAATTAATGTTTGGACCAAAATGAGCATTTTTCTTCTCAATCCTTCCCGTAAAGCGGCACGATCAAATTAATAACTTTTATTTTTATTTTCTTTCCATCTTCATAGGCTAACCTCTAATTATTCTATGTTATATACTTTACATATTTAACTGTTTTAATGCGTATAGACTGAATTCTAGCCCAAATAAAGAGTAGGCCTACTTATGCCAAGGACTGTAATGATCTTAGGTTGATTTGCGAGTTCTAATAAAGTATGCTACATGAGCTCACATCCGCAGTGTATTAAACTTTATTGTAACTTTGTTTTCAGTCTCCTGAATTGCAATAGAGAAAATCGCAGTTCAACATTGTCAGTACAAATGAAATGCCACTTGGAGAATAATTAGTGCCCAGCGGGGGGCATTCCGGGTCAGCGACCCGTGCCCTTTCTCAAATCAGCTATTCAATTGTGTAAATCAGTGAGCGATAAAACCTGGCACATAGCAAATAAGAGGCGAACATAATTTATTGCACTTTTTGGTGGCGAAATGTTTAACACATTCCTCCTCTTACTGTGCTTTTGACTGGAAAATCCAACGCTTCACTGGACGTCAAACATTTGAATTGATGAGTTATGCCGTTCTCCGCAACCTGTGTCGCACGGCTGCATACGGTTCACAAATTCCTTCTTTGCATAAGGAAAGCAAGTAAAGGAGTTTTATTCTATTACACAGTATTTGGATTTCCAAGTTGAATACAGTTAACTAATTCTGAACCCTGTTGAAATATTCCTCGCCGTCCAGTTCTTAAATTATTTTTCCTGTACTGATATTTGCTCATCAATTCATTTTTTATTGAATCATTAACCATGGGTCTTCAACCTTTTGCTACTCAAAAACCACAATTACAATACACGATGGTTGGAGGCTGATTGGAAGAAAAAGGAACTTTTTTTATCCTTTACATATCTATGAATTGAATTATTTTTCTTAATACAAACTAATATAGAAAATATACTCATAAAAGACGAACATAAAATTGCATTCTTATCATAAGGAACATTCTCATGTTTACACAGATACGTCTGCCAATTGTTTGTTTTTAATCAACTTGCCTATATTAGGTTTTATCTGACATAACTTCTCCAGATGGGTACTGGTCATTCGGGTTCTAGTTTTACGTTTAACAAACAGTCTTCATTCTTGAAGATAGCTGCTCACATATGTGTACAAACTTCCAAGAAAGGATATCACAGTGAGAACTTGGGTGTGGTACTAGAAAACATTTGTGGAAAACAGACTTTATCTAAGCATATGGAATAGAAATCAGTGATACCAACATCAACAAATTTAGCACACGGTTACACTGCAAATCTATTATTTCCACATACATTTCACTAGGAACTTCATCAATATCCACTCTGAAATGAGAAGAAAACTTATTAATTAGTTTTTCAATTGGAAAAAGGATACTACTGCAGCTAAAAAAATATCAGTTTCAAATTAGACGTCTGTGCTGGCCACCGGTTGAAGACGCATGAATTAAACAATTCATTCATAATCTTTACCCTCCCTTGTATAATTTTCTATTATATTAAATATCCATACATGAAAATGCATCTTTCTATCCTCTTCTCTCTTAATTGAAAATTATTTTAAGGCCTTTATCACTATATTTGCTATTTTATATCATTTAAATATTATATTAGTTATTTCAATTTTTCTTACCTCTTCTTGAGATGGTTATTATTTATATAACATACCAATAATAACAAACGAGATAAAAACAAAAATAACAATAAATATTAAAATAAATCCCAAAAGTTTGAGGAAATTCAACAGATATAGATATAAGCCTTCCTTTGTGTGCAATGTTTATATAGGAAAAATTTTCAGGCCTAAGCAGTACTAAATTCGAATCCTATTTCTGGACAAACGATTTATCCAAAAAATTTCTAAATATACTACATTTGAATGTTAATTTATCTTTTATCATAAACAAAATATAAGACTGTTTTACCACAATAATTTAAGCCTGCACTGATGGTCAGTCAAGACTTCAATAATTACAAAACAAAATCTTTTTCAGAATCTAGGAATCACACTTTATCCACTCATAACTTGATTCTGATTTCTAAGTATATGGTCACTACACACCTACTGTATTTACACTGTGTAGGCAGATATATAAGATGGTAAACATGTTTTGGTTCATCTTATTTTTTAATTTTGCATTAGGATAGGTGTACGATTATTTCTTAATCAATTAATGCAAACTCTGGGAGATCTTGAAACTGCAAAACAATCTAGTATCGTGCATTCTCTACCACGAGATGCAGACACAGAGTATTATTTTCCTGCAACCTCGAACACCTGTAATTTCCACCTGTGCCACATGCGGCGTTGTTTACCAGTCCAGAGTATGTAATCAACATGAAACTCTCTCAGCTATAGGAAACATACACTCCACTGTGAAATTCAATTCGTGGAAATTTTTCTTTATTTATTATATTTCCTGTTGGACTTGTCTGCTGTAGATGAAAATTTAATGGATGTTTCAGATAAAAGTGTCTTTATGTATGTACGTATGTATGTATGTATGTATGTATGTGTGTGTGTGTAATCTCTACATAGGCCTGGAGTCCCTTGGTGTTTCAGACTTTTAGACTCCAACATATGAAGGTGGTGAGATTATTTCAGATAGAAGAGATTTTATAATTTATTTAAAAGACCTCAACAAAAACCTTAAAATTATACAGTTATGGTTCAGATACATTCTTCCGGTGACCACCTACGTTGTCTAGTGGTCAGCGTTACTGACTAAGGTTCCCCAGTGCGTCAATTGATTTTTTATGATGTAGGGAGATCTGCAACGGGTGCACTCAGCCTCGTGAGGACATTTGAGCAACTACTTGATAACAAAAATAGCGGCTAAGATAAAAAAAAATAATGACCGTGGAAGTCGACATGCTTATCGAAAGATGAAGTAAGGCGTAGGTAGATGACGCAACAGATAAACGGAAGGCCCCGTCTATTCATGGGATTCATCGCTTCGAAGTTTTTATGATTTGTAGTATTTAGAGTTCTGTTGGAACTTCAAATGTTTCATTACTGTTATAGCCTAAATCTGACTCTTGAAATTTAAGTCACCTGTTGAGTTTTTCCTTTGCCTATAGGCCTATTATTGTCAGATAGTTGGTATTTTTAACGTCAACTGTCATCAATCTCACCACGTCGTCTTCTCTCTGAATTGCATAGAAAAGGAAGATAATGATTATTTTTTTTATTTTACCAAGTTCATAATGGGGGTAGCCCGCAGATGTTTATAGATCGATCTAGCCTAATTATCTATATATATAAGGGGCAATGTGTCCGTTAGAGATTAAAAAACTACTGGACCGATTTACGCACGCTTTTTGCAAATTGATCCGCATTATCCGGAGAAGGTTTATAGATAACGTACTGAAATTCTCGATGTGACCAGTAGAAAGAAGGTTAGGGGCCTAAATGTTTTATTTTGGAAATTCAAATGCTATTCACTTTTCATGAGAACAATATTGTTTTCCATTGTTCACATAGGGCTTTGGCAGTTGTATTTTACTAGGCTTTGACAAAAAATTATAATTAGAGAAGCTATCGATATAACTCTTTTTAAATGGATGTGGTAAAAAGGAACCAGGAACAAAATATGCACGGGGAGAACCTTGGCATAATTTATTTTTGTAAATCAATACTGGAGTAAATAAATATCGGGGGTGATGCATCACATAACTTTCTCTACCCTGGGCATGGACAATATAATTTTCTCACATCACATTTTGATTTAGAAGAAAAGGTTATTGTGTGGAAAGTGTTTTCAGTTGTGTCAGCCCGAGTTTATGCCAACGATGGTAGCCTATATCAGAAGTGTATAAAAAATTATCTCCATTGATACGTTATTTTCTTCGCTGTAGGGAGTTAGTATTAGTTCAGAATTAGGGGTATTTATTGGAAGCATTTAAAATTTATCTTCCTCTGTCTCTTGCTGCTCTAGTCCATCTTACAGTAACCATTGTTTTAAATTCTTGCAGCCACATTTGTCGAAGACATCCATACTCCTTTTGCTTATTCTCGTATTCCAGATTGTGGTGGCGTAGGCCCATCTGTCGTGACTTATTACACCTGCATGTCCTCCCATGCCCATTTGAGTAGATGTGCTTTCGCGGATGCCACCTCCATGTTGCTTCATCTTCTTTTCTTCTTTTTTTTCTCTTCTCTAATCCTTGCTTGTCCACGATCCTGATCCCTGATAGAATATTTCTCTTTATATTTGCCTCATATACCCCAATCTTTTAGGTTATAGACCTACCAACACTTCTTTGCAATATAAATATTGAAAATTTTCAGTTAAATTAAATCTAACTTTTTTCAATTATAATCTTGTGTAAATTGAAAAAATATATTATATTTAGCATGAGTATGAAACTGAAAATGAAACCCTTTCAGATCTGAATATATACTAATATAAACATTCGTCTGGTGATATGAGTGGTTTTATAAATTGAGATCAATTAAAGAAAATGTAGCGGAATAGCTGGTTTTCTTAAAAGGCAATTCTAACACGTTGATAAAGTTTTTAGCATATTTTAGCATAAAGCATTACTCTATTAATTTTATATATCTACTTTATGAATTTATTTTTTGGTAACGCAGATATACGTCAGTAGCAGCGAAAACGTTAATGTAATAGGGAACAAGTTAATAGGTAAATAATAAATTGTATAAATTAGGCCTATAAATATCCTTATATTACTAGATAAAAATATATACGAATATAAAAGTGAACTAACACGAGTGCAAAGAAGATTATTGTGTTCGTAGTAAGGATGAAATATGAAGAGGATTATAAGCGCGCTCAAGTAACCATGTTATTTAAGACCGTGGTAGCTATGGATTTTTAGGATGGTGTCTGTAGAATGTGATCCGTGCCAATAGGGTGTCTCCAATAACGTTAAACTGTGATATATTAATTTGATTCTAATGGAAGAATTAAGTATTATAAAGAAATATTTTGAACGAAATGTAACTCTTTCGGTATAGCCTACACAATGTCCAAAAAGCCCGGTATCTTAGACAGAATTGTCAATGTTGATCTCCGCTGATATTTATACGTGTTTGTAGATGGAATCAAAATTAGTTGAGCATATGGCCAATTGCTTCGTATAAGTTCTTGAGTTTAGTGTGAAGATGAGCCATCTTTTCACCTGAAAGCATACATAGTTCATCGTATTCAAATCCGGCAAGCGTGAGGCCCATTCGGCGACTCCTCTGCGACGAATATTGTTGCTTAATGTAGGCCTACGGGTCTGCAGGTGAATAAAATGATAACAAATTTAAGTATAGGCCTAGTAGCGCAATATGACTTATTTCTTCAAAAATAGAAATAGAAGAGGTCATGTTGTCTTTAAATAGTTTCTTGTTATTAGGTTAACAATGTGTTAAAATTATGGTTTTGGATTAATAAAAACAAAATTATGGACATTATACACGGATTTTTTGTTTCAGGTAAGAGGATACATTGCATAGTACGGAGAATGGAGTTTTGGGTATGGACATTACAAATTCTTTTCTTTTTTAATGAAAAAAGTCAAAATTAATTTAATATACTCTATAAATAAAATTAAATCACAAATAATCACAGCAACAACAATATTATATAAAATAATATTGCTTCATTTGATTCGTTATCTGTGCACATTGTGTTTATTGTTTACAGGATAAGATATTTAGCCCAAGGTAGTTTGTGAATATTATGATAGATTATTATCGAATGTTAAAGGATTTTCAGCACAATAAACGCCACATTCCGTTCAATGCTTTATCTTACTTTACGCTAGGTTTTATCTGCTGGAGACAGAACCTCTTACTGTAATTATGACGTGGTGCAGGATTATATTCCTACGGATCTCCCAAATAGTGTATTTTCGTGCACTAGGAATTATATTGTCTAAAGCCTGTCCGTACAATTTTGCGAACTATTGCCAACCTCCATTATGATAATTATTAATTAAATTGCTAATTTTCTTGGCTATAATTCACAAGCTTTAAAACTAACAAGTTAGCTCAGTCATTGAAATTATTCATTTAAAACAACAACATTCAACCATCTATCAATAAACCCTAAAACTTTCAATGATTGTAAACTTATTAAGTCTTGAGATAAATATATTTTGTGGGGTTTATTGGGATTCTTGACAAAAGGTCCTTGCGGTGCAGTTTTCAAATTTTGGAACCAAATTTCAGATTTGATGTTTCGTATATTCCCACTTTTCTCCCCAAGATTTGGCGAACCAAAAATATGCGATCAGTGGCTGATCTATTTCGCCTAAATCAACATTGGTAATCCAATGATTTCGCTCACACATGAGGTTATTCTTGTCAGAAGTATGTTAGACAAAATGTTATATGATGTTGATAAAATAGAGATTCCTCGATAGTTATAACCAGGGCCCGGATTTTGATGACATGTTATCTTTTAATTGGCACATCATGGAGTTGCCCACGAGTGCAGATATTCTGATCATGATTCGTAGATTATAAAAATGGTAATTTTTAGGGTAATTTTTGGTATTGTTTTCTCCATTTTTTAGGTCTTTTTTGGAATTAATGTCATTATTTGATCATCAATAATTAATTATGTTTCTTCTACGCTGAAAACCTTTCTTGAACTCGTCTATTCCCCTGTAGAGATCCCTAACATTTTTTCTTTACTATTTCCTCTAATTCATTTACTTTATCTTTGAGATAGCTTATTTTCTTTGTTCTAATGGTTCTAGAGGTTTCTCGTTTAGCGTTGCTGAGATTTTCGACAGTATTTTCATTCGGATTCTTAACCATTGTATTTTCGTCTGCTTTCTTGCAGGCGATTGAATTAGTAATACAAATTCCTTGGGGGATGAAGAAAATGAAAGAGAACGACGCTGATATTTTGGGAAATTTCATCAGCTTGCCTGTGACTTGCGGTATAAATTTTTCATGCAATAAACCCGTGTGCCTACAGCTTGCGACTATACAACTTTACATAACGACCTGTCGTCATTCTTTATCCCATACTAACAAAATCCTTCCTATACTTGACACTGATAATGTCATGGGTTTAATCAACATAATATATATTAGGTTTGTTGTTCTTTGTCAAGACATTCAGAAACTGCCATCCAATCATGACGAGTGCGCACGCAACTGCGCACGGATGAAGGGATGACAGTTTCTGAATGTATTTAGGAACAGGCCTATTCACTTCCCATCGTGACAAAACAGCTATGGACATAATGCGGTATGCAGCAATGACGAATGTGAACAAAATACGGTTTGTAACAACAGCCGCTTTTCGCATATCAATTACACCGGGACGAAATATGATTTTTAAGAAGAGAGTTCACAGCATCAAAGAGCATGCTGGAAACCATGGGAATTCATGTAAAACTAGATTTTATCCAGAAGCGGAAATAATACGGTTTGCAACGATATTCCTCTATTGAGACCTAGGCATAGGCCTATGAGAGTACAATATAAAAAAAATCCAGGCCACGAATCGCGCTTTTTCACGGGGGGGGGGGCATTTGACTATAATATTTATCCTACATCATCCCTTATGACTGAAATTTCAGAACTAAAAACATTTCCAGTGGTGCATATTATAGTACAGCAATAGCAAAGAAGTCATCTTGTTCATCGATGGTTCCAGATCATCCCAATAGCCAGTATACGGGTTATGGCAATATAAAGTGAAACTTATTGCTCTCACAAGCCAGGGAAATAGTTTTATAAGCCAGGAAATTCTCCCTTCCTCTCTGTTAATTCTACAAACTGTTAAAGGCTTATGTTAAAGAACTTTGATGAGTCTTTTTTGCAATGGAACATCAAACTTTTATTTCTAGAAGTGACTTTTTATTAATCATTAGGGGGCGGATTTCTATGACCTAAAAATAGGATATATGCATGCATTTATGACATAAAAAACATTAAAATATGACAAATAAAATTTAAAATATGCCTTTACCACTTACACATTGTGTAAATCTTTTTAAAGTTTAATTACAGTACATTTTATTAAAATATAGTGTTAATTATTTAAAATATCTGTAAATTCTCAAAAAGTATCATTATAATGTAAAATTTACAAAAATGATATGAAACTTCAAAATGTATTTAATATGCACACAAATATGCCAAAAATATGACCTAAATATGCAAATTCATACTAAATATGCTACAATAGTTGAAAATGTCCTAAATATGCACTTATATGCACAATAAAAGCTGTTCCATTTTCAGTAGGACGCTTGGAATCGGGTTTAAATTAGTCGGAAACCTGAATTAATGCAAAGGGGGAAAATATGACATGTCATAGAAATCCGCCCCCTAATAATCATCTTTCACTCTCTTTATTATTATTATTATTATTACTATTATTGCTATTATTATTACTATTATATTAATAGTAATAGAATAACTTATGTTCTCATTGCTGTGATGAGGATGCTGTAGGCTAGGGCAGCATGACACGATAAAAGGGACCCACAAGGCACCCTGCCGAGTACTTGCAGTGTAATATCAGAACGGACATTCTAATTACAATGTCCGCCTGCACACAAGACATCCGATGAGCCGTGCTGAGCGCTTGTCATTTGTCATCCTCTTACTCCTACTTACTTGTTTGCGTCCCACAGTGACACAGATATATTTAAAACGCTTTACCTGACAACCAGATGTATAGTAGTTCTCGAAATTAAAATGCCTCACAGTTTCTGTAGAGAGAAAAATATAATACGTAAGCTAACAAACTAAAATACTTAAATCTGTTCGTATATACTACACATTGAAATATAAAAAATAATTATATGTTTCATTCAGTATATCCATAAAATGAATTTGTGTAAATAATAATTGATATGGTATGGATGATGTATAACTCTTAATTTTTGCAGTGGATTCGTCCTGATTTCAGGGGGACTAAAGTTACAATTGTTATTAGCAGGGCCCGGATTCTGACGACCTAAAATTATTTGAAAAATGACCTATAAAATGACCCTGAATTTTAAAGAAAATGACTTAATAATTACAAAGAATGACCTAAAAACTGTAAATGTAGAAAGGATGTAGTAGGTCTAAAAACTTTGTTCTTGATAGGAATATTTGAGAACAAAAGTAAGAAAATTGTTTTTAAAGTAGATTCTACAAAAATGTTGCATTATAGTAACTTAGTCATTTATTTAAAATAAATGCATGAAAATGACAAAATAAGGAAGAAAATGACACGAAAATGACATAATAATGATGTAAAATTGAAATAAATGCCCTAAAAATATAAAATTGCATAAAATGACAAAAATGACCTAGTAAAAATGCATTTCAATAATCTAGAGGCCATTATTAGGATTTATCTAGAAGTTAGCAATGTCTATGCAGCATCAATAAAAAGATGACATGTCATCAGAATCCGGGCCCTGGTTATTGCTAATTAAAACAGATTATTTTATAAATTAACCTTTTAAGACAACTGTATTTTAATGATTTACTAATGATTAGGGATAGCAGCCAAATAAGTGATTTTTTTGTAAAGGGAGACCGATACCCTCAAGGGCCTATTTTATTGCCTTTGTATTAATCAGAATTTGATTCCGTGTTTACCATTTGACTTTGGGTGACCTTTTTATGTTCATGCAAACTTGGCTGTTCACACACACACAAGAAAGAAATATTGAGATCATCTGGTTTATTCCAAAATTTCGATCTCACTGGCATAGCCTATTTTATTTATCATCAATCTTACGACGGTATGGGGATTACAAAATCCGGTGTTGTTAGGAAAGCTTGAACGAGCTTTCAAAATCTAATACCTTCAATGATTGATGTAACTGCAGCAATTTATTTCCCTGGTATGTGGCTGATTTTCAGAATGCGTGCGTTTAGTAATGTTATCGATCCATTAGTATCCGTCCTCTGTCAAAACTTTGGTCAGTCCTGACAACTGGAACGCAAAAGTTTTGATCCCGAAGGAGGAAGAGGATATGACACACAACGACGTCACCTTGTAAGTGAATTAAAAACAAAACTCAATCTACGAAACTACAAATGCACTTAACAGGACTCCGCAGGCGCTTGCTTGCACCATCAACGTAATGTGATTTCCTTGGCAGAGAAAAAGTATGAGTTACGGGGAAAAATATTACATTATGTTCGTAAATGTCCAAGTTATTTTACCTTGCCATTACACTAAGTAATTGTAGAAGAATTTTGGAAAAACATCGGTCATAAAGAAAATGAGACAAAATCTAAAAGAAAATCTGGCAATTTATTCATATAAATTCTAGAGTGATAGGGAAAAAGCGAATAAGCCAAAATTCCAAAGTTTCAGGAATGACAAAAAGCAATTTATTTCCTCAGCATTGTTAAACTACGAGTATTTAGTTCAGTCCACCAGATATTTTTACACAGTTTTTATACTATGTAAAAATATCTGGGTGGACTGATCTAAATATTATAAAAATTCTGTGAAAATAAATCGTTATTTGTCCCTCCTAAAACTTTGGTATTCTGACTTATTCGCTTTTTCCCTATCACTCTAGAATTCTTATCCTGTAGTGGAGATTTTCAATACATACCCAGCGGCTTCACAGGAATAAACCATTAAGTCGGTGTTTCTTTATGTTAATTGATCTAACTAAATCGGTCTTGGCTTCCACTTTCCAAAACAAAAGCAAACGTTGCTACATTCTGTCATTGTTATCACAGACCTCAGATCTTCCTTTGCTTTAATCAATTCACACGTGTTATTAAGTGCCAGTATGGTACTTTATGAGATTGTGTGGGGGACGAAAAAATGTCTGTCCGTCTGTCTGTCTGTCCGTCTGTCCGTCCGTGCGTCTGTACGCACCATAACTCAAATACGCTTCTTCGGATTTTCATGAAACTTGGAAAACACATTTATAATGTCCATGGGAAGAACCCTATTGATATTGAACCAAATCGGTTCACCGGTACCGGAGTAATGCCCAATTTAGTGCCTATTTTTATAGATTATGGCGCTTTTCTAATAGAAAGGCGCCATAACTCAAGTACGCTATATCGGATTTCCATTAAACTTGGTATACGAATTTATGACATCCATGAAAAGTTCCCTATTGAATTTGAACCTAATCTGTTGTCCGGTACCGGAGTAAAACCCAATTTGGTGTCTATTTTAAAGGCGCAATAACTCAAATGCGCTTTATCGGATTTTATGATACTTCGTATACGCATTTATAATGTCCATGGGAAGACGTCTATTGATATTCGACCAAATCGGTTGTCCAGTACCGGAATAATCCCAAATTTAGTGCCTTTTATGTTAGTATATGAGAAGTCATCCCAGGAATCTGAATATTGATATTCTGCCAGAGAATTGTTCAAAACATACCGAACCAACTGTTATTTCCAGATTCAAGCCGGTCAATAGCACTTAGTAATTTTTTCCCACATAGAGAAATACATTTTTAAAAATAAGTTATGTACATGTTGCCAAGATATTACTAAATTCTTGTACGCCATCAAAGAATTTTGTTGCTAAGAGATCGTTCTTCATTTTCGGCGTGGATCAAAATTAGTAGTGATTTGAGAAACATTTCTGTTTCTCAAAAGCATATAAAATGGAATCTCCGAAGACTTCAACTTCCGAAACCACACTCACTAGGCTTAGAATTCAGGTATTTATAGCCTGTGGTTTTTGTCCTGGTTTCTTTTATAACTTCGGCATGAGTAGGCTACTGTATTCTTGTGTGGGTTTGCACCTGTGTTGATGTGGGTATTTAAATAATTTTATTTGTAATCTTGGAAGCGTATTTCTTGCGTGAAACACCCAAATTAGAAGATAAAGCGTATAATTTTAATAAATATTATTGCTTCATTTAATATTAAAGAGCCCATTATATCCATGTAGGAGATAATGGTTTAAGAACTTCTGACTTTTATAGCCTATAACGTTATTTCAAACCGTATTTTGGAATGTTGCCTAATGGAATTAGTGCTTATGTAATTTTAGAACAACGTTTTTTATGAAGTTATAGGCCTAGCAGCGCGTCTCATGTTGTACTGTAGATACTGTAGATACAAGTCATTTATTGATAGTCTACAGCAGAGGTACACATAGTTCCTCGTATAGGCCTAACCCGCCGGCCGCGGAAGAGTTTGATCAGGTCCTTAGCGTAGAGAAAATGTTGATACGAGCGAACAAAGATAACATCAACCTGCATACATAAATGTAGTAGACCTGGTCCGGGATCGAACTCTCAATCTTGCGCACAGAAAGCCAGCACGATACTGACTGTACCAAAGCCGACTCACTTATTTGTAAACTGATGCAATCCAGAAGGAATAACTTCAACAAAGGAAGCCTTGTTCGGTTTATAACATCCTTGCAAACAAATATATTGAAAATCAGAGTCTGAGCATAAAGATATCTGCGTTTGAGACTATGAGAATGTTTGGAGAATCCATGTTATTACATCTGCTTCTTGGAGTATTGTAAATATAAATAAAATCGCTAAGAAGTTCACACAAAATTAACCTAAAATGGCGCAATGAAATAATGTGTGTTCACAGAATCGACTGCTCAGAGGGGAGGGAATCGTTGGGTCACGTGGTGCAGGCAAGGGCTGAAACTTGATGGCGGTCTATATGGTGATCAGCAAATAGTTAGCTTTAATGAAATTAGATTAGACCATGTACCGTATTTTTATTGAATATCCAAAATTGGATTAAACCCTATTTCGCCCGAAGGTATATTAGGGTTAGAGATAATGAAAAAATGAGTTAACAATAGTTATTTATGAAACAAGTGGCGAAAACGAGATTTTCTATGTTCGCGAAACGAGCCCGTAAGAGCGTGTGTAGCAATCCTACGAGCAAACTAAAACCATTTTACCATATGTAACATACAATATGTTTTAGACAGACGTTAATATTTGTGAAATACAAATTTTATTGCGTGCCGTGCAGCGATATTGGGAACTTCCAGCCGTCCTGCCACCTAGTATGCACTTGTGCAGCAAGGCTTTGATTTTCTGGTGCATGGCTCCCAACATAGGCCTATTATGGGATGGAGTGGAGAACGCTTTCCAGCGATCAAGGATTACCAAAATATTTTTTCTTATCGAGGCTAGTGTTCACGGAATGACAGTGATGAAATTAACTGCTTTACTAGAAATTCTTATAAGATAGAAGAATAATTTCTTTAACATTTGTTAATTGTTTTTATTTGTGTTATTTTTTATGCATAAGTAACTTAATCGTTTTAGAACTTATTTTTGAAGCAAAAAAACATTTGAAACTTTGTTCACGACTTATATTAATGACTAGCTTAAAAGACCCGGCGTCGCCCGGGTTTTGTATTTTGTAATTGGAAATTAGCTTATGAAGGATTTTCAATTTTAAATTCTAGGTCCTTATATAGGCATTTATAATTTGAAATAGGATGAACGACTTATTACACTCAAACTATTCTCTCAGAAAACGCTTGATATAGTTTTTTATGGCTCATAGAGGATCTAGAATGTTGCATCCCATCGCTTGTACAGTGCACAGCAAGCCTGGTAGAGGTTTAAATAAGAAGAAACAGAAATTCCTGTAACATAAAATTGTAATATCGAGGCGGGAAATTTCCCACTCTTATGTTACCATAAAGCATTATCACTTTCATACTTTTCTCTCCAAAAACCTGCGATATAGGCCTAATATAATAATATACACATTACCATACCTCGTTTTGTTTTCTCTATGTCCAGGGTAGAGAAAGTTATGTGATTCCATTATTTTAGTGGATTTCATTCTGTAATATTTATTTATAACATGAATTATTTTGATAACTTCTCTTATTTGTCAAAATTGCATTTCATTTGTTTTTTCCAAGCCCACCTGATACCATTTGGCAACAATATATTCTGTGATTTGGAATTGATAAATCTATGTAAAAAGGGATTAAGTATTTTCAAAAACATTTAATTTTTGGCATTTAGAATCAGAATTTTTCAAAATCCTTTCTTAGTGAGCACCTACATTATGAAACGAAGGTACTGTCAAAATTCCAAGTCTCTACCTGTTATAGTTTAGGCTGTACGTTGATTCCTGTCATTCAGTCAATCAGTCAGTCAGTCATTCATTCAGTCAGTCAGGACAAAGCCTTTTATATATAAAGAGATACTACAGAAACCTCTACATGCAGGCACAAATTTGGATTTACGCAATTGGCTATGCAATATATGAGTGTTCAAGGTAAGTGTATATGCATTGATTTTATTTAGGCGCGCAACATAACCAAGGTAAATTGACTTTCCTTCATATTGAAGATATCTTTATATCTTCAGTTATCATTGATTTAAACTAAGGAAGTATATATTTCTGCGAGTCAATACCCTGGAGAGATTTCTCAATACTTGACATGAGTACTTTAAGAAGAGTTCGTTTTAATACATTTTAGAACTGTTTATTCGGGTTAATCTCAACGACATATTCCACCACCAATTTCACTCACCTAAAACTAAGTCACATATCACAGATTTATTGCTAGCACATTATTTGCTAATATTGACAAATATGATACCATATTACTCAATTATAAATATTATATAGGCCCTTTCACAGACATTCAAGAATTCTAAGAAGAGGTTAATTGCTATTTATGTATCGAGTAGGCAAAGCATAGCTTGAGCCAAAAACATGGGATGTAGACTTTTACAGCTTATTCCTTCGGTAGAACAATAACAAACTTTCAACAACAAAAAAATTCATCGTCCTAGTTTCTTCTGCGTAAGCAACTTGTCTCTTTCCGATCTCCCTGGGGCGGGTCTTTTGAATATATTAGGTAATTCTCCCCTCTGTGTCTATGTCCTCAATAACTTGCACGAAACTGTGTTCTTCGAGCTACGAGTTCTGCCCAACCATGTCTACATGATTATTAGGTGTTAGGTTATATAGAAGTTGAATTTCATCACTAAATGTGTCCTTCATTCCCTTTTCATTTATCTCGGTATTGTCTGAAAAATTTTCTCTGTAGGTCTACCTTGTTCTCGAATATTCTGAGTTTTTTGTTCTGAATTGTCGAAAAACGAATCCAGTTTCGCATCTACAGAGCACTACTCATAATATGATTGTTTTAAATAACCCAAATTTCAGCTCATGATACAGCAGCGGAGGAGATAGCAGCTCATGATAGAGCAGCGGAGGAGATAGCAGTTCATGATAGAGCAGCGGAGGAGATAGCAGCTCATAATAGGGCAGCGGAGGAGATAGCAGCTCATGATAGAGCAGCGGAGGTGATAACAGCTCATCTTACAGAAGCGGAGAAGATAGCAGCTCATGATAGAGCAGCGGAGGAGATAGCAGCTCATGATACAGCAGCGGAGGAGATAGCAGCTAATAATAGAGCAGCAGAGGAGATAGCAGCTCATGATACAGCAGCGGAGGAGATAGCAGCTCATAATAGGGCAGCGGAGGAGATAGCTCATGATAGAGCAGCGGAGGTGATAACAGCTCATCTTACAGAAGCGGAGGAGATAGCAGCTCATGATAGAGCAGCGGAGGAGATAGCAGCTCATGATAGAGCAGCGGAGGAGATAGCAGCTCATAATAGAGCAGCGGAGGAGATAGCAGCTCATGATCGAGCAGCGGAGGAGATAGCAGCTCATGATAGAGCAGCGGAGGTGATAACAGCTCATCTTACAGAAGCGGAGGAGATAGCAGCTCATGATAGAGAAGCGGAGGAGATAGGAGCTCATGATAGAGCAGCGGAGGAGATAGCAGCTCATAATAGAGCAGCGGAGGAGATAGCAACTCATGATCGAGCAGCGGAGGAGATAGCAGCTCATGATAGAGCAGCGGAGGTGATAACAGCTCATCTTACAGAAGCGGAGGAGATAGCAGCTCATGATAGAGAAGCGGAGGAGATAGGAGCTCATGATAGAGCAGCGGAGGAGATAGCAGCTCATAATAGAGCAGCGGAGGTGATAACAGCTCATCTTACAGAAACGGAGGAGATAGCAGCTCATAATAGAGCAGCGGAGGAGATAGCAGCTCATAATAGGGCAGCGGAGGAGATAGCAGCTCGCGATAGAGCAGCGGAGGTGATAACAGCTCATCTTACAGCAGCGGAGGAGATAGCAGCTCATGATAGAGCAGCGGAGGAGATAGCAGCTCATGATACAGCAGCGGAGGAGATAGCAGCTCATAATAGGGCAGCGGAGGAGATAGCAGCTCATGATAGAGCAGCGGAGGTGATAACAGCTCATCTTACAGAAGCGGAGGAGATAGCAGCTCATAATAGAGCAGCGGAGGCGATAGCAGCTCATGCTACAGCAGCGGAGGAGATAGCAGCTCATGATAGAGCAGCGGAGGAGATAGCAGCTCATGATAGAGCAGCGGAGGTGATAACAGCTCATCTTACAGAAGCGGAGGAGATAGCAGCTCATAATAGAGCAGCGGAGGAGATAGCAGCTCATGATACAGCAGCGGAGGAGATAGCAGCTCATAATAGGGCAGCGGAGGAGATAGCAGCTCATGATAGAGCAGCGGAGGTGATAACAGCTCATCTTACAGCAGCGGAGGAGATAGCAGCTCATGATAGATCAGCGGAGGAGATAGCAGCTCATGATACAGCAGCGGAGGAGTTAGAAGCTCATGATACAGCAGCGGAGTTGATAACAGCTCATCTTACAGAAGCGGAGGAGATAGCAGCTCATAATAGAGCAGCGGAGGAGATAGCAGCTCATGATACGGCAGCGGAGGAGATAGCAGCTCATGATACAGCAGCGGAGGTGATAACAGCTCATCTTACAGAAGCGGAGGAGATAGCAGCTCATGATAGAGCAGCGGAGGAGATAGCAGCTCATGATACAGCAGCGGAGGAGATAGCAGCTCATAATAGGGCAGCGGAGGAGATAGCAGCTCATGATAGAGCAGCGGAGGTGATAACAGCTCATCTTACAGAAGCGGAGGAGATAGCAGCTCATAATAGAGCAGCGGAAGAGATAGCAGCTCATGATAGAGCAGCGGAGGTGATAATAGCTCATCTTACAGAAGCGGAGGAGATAGCAGCTCATGATAGAGCAGCGGAGGAGATAGCAGCTCATGATACAGCAGCGGAGGTGATAACAGCTCATCTTACAGAAGCGGAGGAGATAGCAGCTCATGATAGAGCAGCGGAGGAGATAGCAGCTCATGATAGAGCAGCGGAGGTGATAACAGCTCATCTTACAGAAGCGGAGGAGATAGCAGCTCATGATAGAGCAGCGGAGGAGATAGCAGCTCACGATAGAGCAGCGGAGGTGATAATAGCTCATCTTACAGAAGCGGAGGAGATAGCAGCTCATGATAGAGCAGCGGAGGAGATAGCAGCTCATGATAGAGCAGTGGAGGTGATAACAGCTCATCTTACAGAAGCGGAGGAGATAGCAGCTCATGACGCAGCAGCGGAGGAGATAGCAGCTCATGATAGAGCAGGGGAGGTGATAACAGCTCATCTTACAGAAGCGGAGGAGATAGCAGCTCATGATAGAGCAGCGGAGGAGATAGCAGCTCATGATAGAGCAGCGGAGGAGATAGCAGCTCATAATAGAGCAGCGGAGGTGATAACAGCTCATCTTACAGAAACGGAGGAGATAGCAGCTCATAATAGAGCAGCGGAGGAGATAGCAGCTCATAATAGGGCAGCGGAGGAGATAGCAGCTCACGATAGAGCAGCGGAGGTGATAACATCTCATCTTACAGCAGCGGAGGAGATAGCAGCTCATGATAGAGCAGCGGAGGAGATAGCAGCTCATGATACAGCAGCGGAGGAGATAGCAGCTCATAATAGGGCAGCGGAGGAGATAGCAGCTCATGATAGAGCAGCGGAGGATATAGCAGCTCATGATAGAGCAGCGGAGGTGATAACAGCTCATCTTACAGAAGCGGAGGAGATAGCAGCTCATAATAGAGCAGCGGAGGAGATAGCAGCTCATGATACAGCAGCGGAGGAGATAGCAGCTCATAATGGGGCAGCGGAGGAGATAGCAGCTCACGATAGAGCAGCGGAGGTGATAACAGCTCATCTTACAGCAGCGGAGGAGATAGCAGCTCATGATAGAGCAGCGGAGGAGATAGCAGCTCATGATACAGCAGCGGAGGAGATAGCAGCTCATAATAGGGCAGCGGAGGAGATAGCAGCTCATGATAGAGCAGCGGAGGTGATAACAGCTCATCTTACAGAAGCGGAGGAGATAGCAGCTCATAATAGAGCAGCGGAGGCGATAGCAGCTCATGCTACAGCAGCGGAGGAGATAGCAGCTCATGATAGATCAGCGGAGGAGATAGCAGCTCATGATAGAGCAGCGGTGGTGATAACAGCTCATCTTACAGAAGCGGAGGAGATAGCAGCTCATAATAGAGCAGCGGAGGAGATAGCAGCTCATGATACAGCAGCGGAGGAGATAGCAGCTCATAATAGGGCAGCGGAGGAGATAGCAGCTCATGATAGAGCAGCGGAGGTGATAACAGCTCATCTTACAGCAGCGGAGGAGATAGCAGCTCATGATAGATCAGCGGAGGAGATAGCAGCTCATGATACAGCAGCGGAGGAGTTAGAAGCTCATGATACAGCAGCGGAGTTGATAACAGCTCATCTTACAGAAGCGGAGGAGATAGCAGCTCATAATAGAGCAGCGGAGGAGATAGCAGCTCATGATACGGCAGCGGAGGAGATAGCAGCTCATGATACAGCAGCGGAGGTGATAACAGCTCATCTTACAGAAGCGGAGGAGATAGCAGCTCATGATAGAGCGGCGGAGGAGATAGCAGCTCATGATACAGCAGCGGAGGAGATAGCAGCTCATAATAGGGCAGCGGAGGAGATAGCAGCTCATGATAGAGCAGCGGAGTTGATAACAGCTCATCTTACAGAAGCGGAGGAGATAGCAGCTCATAATAGAGCAGCGGAAGAGATAGCAGCTCATGATAGGGCAGCGGAGGAGATAGCAGCTCATGATACAGCAGCGGAGGTGATAACAGCTCATCTTACAGAAGCGGAGGAGATAGCAGCTCATGATAGAGCAGCGGAGGAGATAGCAGCTCATGATACAGCAGCGGAGGTGATAACAGCTCATCTTACAGAAGCGGAGGAGATAGCAGCTCATGATAGAGCAGCGGAGGAGATAGCAGCTCACGATAGAGCAGCGGAGGTGATAATAGCTCATCTTACAGAAGCGGAGGAGATAGCAGCTCATGATAGAGCAGCGGAGGAGATAGCAGCTCATGATAGAGCAGCGGAGGTGATAACAGCTCATCTTACAGAAGCGGAGGAGATAGCAGCTCATGACACAGCAGCGGAGGAGATAGCAGCTCATGATAGAGCAGGGGAGGTGATAACAGCTCATCTTACAGAAGCGGAGGAGATAGCAGCTCATGATAGAGCAGCGGAGGAGATAGCAGCTCATGATAGAGCAGCGGAGGAGATAGCAGCTCATAATAGAGCAGCGGAGGTGATAACAGCTCATCTTACAGAAACGGAGGAGATAGCAGCTCATAATAGAGCAGCGGAGGAGATAGCAGCTCATAATAGGGCAGCGGAGGAGATAGCAGCTCACGATAGAGCAGCGGAGGTGATAACATCTCATCTTACAGCAGCGGAGGAGATAGCAGCTCATGATAGAGCAGCGGAGGAGATAGCAGCTCATGATACAGCAGCGGAGGAGATAGCAGCTCATGATAGAGCAGCGGAGGATATAGCAGCTCATGATAGAGCAGCGGAGGTGATAACAGCTCATCTTACAGAAGCGGAGGAGATAGCAGCTCATAATAGAGCAGCGGAGGAGATAGCAGCTCATGATACAGCAGCGGAGGAGATAGCAGCTCATAATGGGGCAGCGGAGGAGATAGCAGCTCATGATAGAGCAGCGGAGGTGATAACAGCTCATCTTACAGCAGCGGAGGAGATAGCAGCTCATGATAGAGCAGAGGAGGAGATAGCAGCTCATGATACAGCAGCGGAGGAGTTAGCAGCTCATGATACAGCAGCGGAGGTGATAACAGCTCATCTTACAGAAGCGGAGGGGATAGCAGCTCATAATAGAGCAGCGGAGGAGATAGCAGCTCATGATAGGGCAGCGGAGGAGATAGCAGCTCATGATACAGCAGCGGAGGTGATAACAGCTCATCTTACAGAAGTGGAGGAGATAGCAGCTCATGATAGAGCAGCGGAGGAGATAGCTGCTCATGATACAGCAGCGGAGGAGATAGCAGCTCATAATAGGGCAGCGGAGGAGATAGCAGCTCATGATAGAGCAGCGGAGGTGATAACAGCTCATCTTACAGAAGCGGAGGAGATAGCAGCTCATAATAGAGCAGCGGAAGAGATAGCAGCTCATGATAGGGCAGCGGAGGAGATAGCAGCTCATGATACAGCAGCGGAGGTGATAACAGCTCATCTTACAGAAGCGGAGGAGATAGCAGCTCATGATAGAGCAGCGGAGGAGATAGCAGCTCATGATACAGCAGCGGAGGTGATAACAGCTCATCTTACAGAAGCGGAGGAGATAGCAGCTCATGATAGAGCAGCGGAGGAGATAGCAGCTCATGATAGAGCAGCGGAGGTGGTAACAGCTCATCTTACAGAAGCGGAGGAGATAGCAGCTCATGATAGAGCAGCGGAGGAGATAGCAGCTCATGATAGAGCAGCGGAGGTGATAACAGCTCATCTTACAGAAGCGGAGGAGATAGCAGCTCATGATAGAGCAGCGGAGGAGATAGCAGCTCATGATAGAGCAGCGGAGGTGATAACAGCTCATCTTACAGAAGCGGAGGAGATAGCAGCTCATGATACAGCAGCGGAGGAGATAGCAGCTCATGATAGAGCAGGGGAGGTGATAACAGCTCATCTTACAGAAGCGGAGGAGATAGCAGCTCATAATAGAGCAGCGGAGGAGATAGCAGCTCATGATACAGCAGCGGAGGAGATAGCAGCTCATAATAGGGCAGCGGAGGAGATAGGAGCTCATGATAGAGCAGCGGAGGTGATAACAGCTCAGGATAGAGCAGGATGGAGTGGTTATAAGAATTTAAGAAAAATGATATTGAAAAAAATCTTCAGTTTTCATGTACGGTTCCAACAACTAAGGCCTTTAACCAAACATTTTGCAAATTTTTGTAAAGTTTCTATCAACATTGTACACCTTAAAATAAAGAAGTAATTTGATGAATGTGGAAGTTCTTTTATTTTAGTGTAATGAATTAGCTTCGTTGTTAAACAGCTTTGTAGTTGACACCTAAATTACGGCAATAGTCAAAATTTTCAACCATAATATTACTCTATATAAGCTTAATTTTTTATCGTTTGGAAGATGCCCGGCTTTTTCAATCCACTTCCAGAACAGAATCATTGATCAAAACGTAGGATAGAATAACTCTGTAAAAGTATATAATGCTGATCAGCAATCCTAGGAATGTTTGTAGGCTAAAAAAACAAATATGTATTTACATAGAAATCCTAGAACTGCTGATCAGCGTTTACAGCAATGTCGCATCAATATTAAATCATTCTGCCAGTTTTGATTTCTATCTATATCCTAGAATAGTAATATTCATGGAATAATTTCGTATTACTATATACGCAAACTTATTGGAGTAATTATAACAAGGTACAGAACAGTGCTTTCAGAACATAAATTCATTAGCTCAGTCTTTAGGTAACCTCTGAGTATAACCTCGAATGTATAGTTATTTGACTGTCATCTTTGCATCTTCGCCATTTTAATATTCCCTCTCTACATTCCGAGTATTCAGACATTAAGTCACCCCTTTTATTGCTACTAATTTGTATACGGTTCGTGGCCTACTGTGCCCTATGGAACATTACGTAAGAGGCAGTTATAAATAAACTTACAAAGTATAAAATAGTGGTGTTAAACGGGCATGCACTACCATGTGTGACGAGAATAATGTTATTAATTAAGATGCATTTACAACGCTAGTTAGGTGATGTAATGCTTTGGATTGAAAATTAATAGACTCGGCACTCGATATCCCGGCAGTTCGGATTACTCGGCAACCAAGATGGGAAAAATAAAATCAAGTAAACTGATGTAAGCATGTGCCAGAATGGTTTTCTTTAATCAGTGATGATTGCAATTATAATATGCATAAAATAAGTTATTTTTGTAATCGATTTCCGAATTAACCTCCACACCGATTCATTAAGCAGGGCTTACGGAGAAACAAAGGTCTGAAGATTGATAAGCATTTGTGAAGGAATGTATGGAGAGTGTTATTTGTCAAACTTACCTGTATTGCAACTTCCAAAGCCGTATATGAACACTGTAAAACAATATGCTGCCAGAGAACTGATTTGCATTTGATAAATTCTTTCTAATATATTACCATAAAACAGGCACTAAATTGGGCACTACTCCGGTACAGGTTAATCTCTATGGTCCCATGTCAATAGGCTTCTTCCCATGGACGTTTTAAAAGCGTATACCAAGTTTCATGAAAAACCGATAAAGCGTATTTAAGTTATTGCGCGTGCAGACACACGGACGGACAGACAGACAAACAAACAAACAGAGGGACAGACATTTTCCCGATCTGGAGGTTAACTCGAAAATCGATTACAACAATGAATAAACAAATGCATTCTGGCACTTGGTTACATCAGTTTGCCTGATTTTATTGTTTACTGTATTTAGATTTTGCAACTTCGCGTTTCAGTCCAGTGGCTGTCACAACCGTCACAAGACATTCTTAGATTTTGATTGGCTGGGGTAACTAGCTGATTAGTGCGGTAAAAATAAAGAAATGGGTTGAGCTGTCGGCAAACTCTTCCTCCTAACGAAAGGAAGCTGCCTGGCCATGCAATGAATAACTGGACTATACTATTAATACGACTGGGATACAGAATAACTTACCTAAATTTTCCATCTTTGCAGATGTTCTAACACTCATCTTCATTCTTTTACTACATTGCTGCTTTTGGTACATTGACTAAACTATATTGTTCAATCTAAGAAACATGCGAGTTTCTTTTCTTCTTTATTTATTCAGCACAATCCCAAACACTTCTTCTCTCCGCCATAACCAGTTACGATGCTTTGTGTTATTAGGTACATGCTTTTAATACCTTGAAGTCGGCAGCTTTTTCTATTCCTTCGTTACAACTAGCTTAATATTCCTCTCAACAGCGATGAAGTTTTTGTCCTTACGTAAGTAAATAACCATCTAGCTAACCAACTATGGAATATGGATCCCGATGCTGCATTCGAACAAGCCCTCCCTTCATTCTTATTCTGAGCCAGCAGGATCCAGTTCAATACTTTGCCATCTATTTCCTTAATAAGCATTTCAATATATTCCATCTGCACATAAGTTTAGTTTTCTTTCAAAGGATATTTATTTTTAGTTTATTTTAACCTATTTTCCTAATGCTAGAGGCTTTCTTCTGACTTGAATTCTGACAATATGACTCATCCACCGTAATCTCCTACAATTAAGAATCCTGATAATGCTGACGTTGGAATCCTCTAGAACAAAACTTTGTGAACTGAATAATAACAAGAATTCCCTGCTTTAAGCCTCCATTTGATATCTTCAATATCGTTATTATTACTTCTCAATGTTGGTACTTTTGCTTATACAAGCTATATTTAACTATAAATTAACTCAATACAACCCAATTAATAATTACGATTATAATGGTGTTGAACAATAGTATAGTTTTAAATAAAGTGACAGTGTTTTAAATTATGTTCTGATATATGAAAATTAGGAGTTATTTTGTAGTTATGTGTTCTTAGCGTTCATCTTTATTAATTTTATTATATTATTACCAATTTTCCATTAAATTATATCGAAAACAACAAGTAATACATTTTTTAATTACCAAAGTGAAGGGTAAGTGATCTATCCACCATTTATCAATTTGTCAGGAGCGCAAAACCAATTTGGGTTTACAGTAAGATATAGCCTACACTTGCAACTTACTGAAACGACTACTTTCAGATTCCTTCATAATTTTAATGCGAACGTAGGCCTATTCGTAGTTTGCTACAAAACTAGTTTTTGCCCTTCTGACAAATGAGAAATAGTGGATAATCCACACACCATTCAGAATCCTTACTCTAAAACGCACGAATTTGTAAATGTTGAATGCATTAAACGACCTAAATAGCAGCTCATTTTGAATCTGGAATTTAAACCTAAACACCAAATATCCTTCCGATAAGAAAAGATTTGGCCCGTTTGGAACCTAGAACATTGCGTATTAGTTACCGTTAAAGAAACAGGTTCCGAATCGCCATGAGGAATTCCCAGAGCAGACTATTAAGGTCCCATGTCAATCGTGTGGAGAGATAACATCTGTATTTCCATGTTACATAGATAGATGACACAATGATTAGGCTATTACTTAAAATGTGGAAAATATCGACACTGTTTCGATTTTAGATTTTCTAGTTCAAAAAGTCAACGCAGATCTGAAACAAATGAAATTAAATATAATATTTGAGCTGATGTTTCCGTGTTGATCCAATAATACCTAAGACCGTATTCAATATTATTGTGAAATTAATTAAAGGTGAAGTTTCTCGGTTGCTATAGAGATCTGAGATCTGGATAGATCTCATTTTTGTTTACATAGATAAACACAAGGGGGAACATGAATGCACGCCTAAATGGGAAAGTATTGGATGATTTGGACGAAACTCACTATAAGGGTCTTTTTGGGCTAGGGAAGTCGAATCGGGTTTTTAAACGCGTGGCTCCCTTTAATTGTGAAATGCACCTCGAAGCCGGGTTTTTAGCTTTTTAATAAAATTATCAATCGTTTAAATTTTTTATGTATGACTTTGGTAAGGTTCATGAATGTGTGTCCGTTTCATTTCGAATCTATTTGGCTATATGACAGCACAAGATTAGTTTTATTCGTTAAATCATTTATATTTCTATATAAAACAATATAGTCAAGAATAAAATTATGTCATTCATGCAAATTACGTAAAAATATATCAGCATTAATAAATATGTTTTAATTAGTTTATGTTAAATAAATTATTTATATAAAACATTTAGCAATTGAGTAAACAATCGCAGGTCAAGTCGCGTGTATGTTCTAGTGCATAATAAAATAGCCTAACTTTAAAAACTACGCGAGTTGTTTATTTTTACCTGACAACAATGAAGTAGCTTTACTGTTTGCATTGAGAGTGATTCCACTACTGTACATTAGTCGGAGCAGAAAGGTTTGAGTACATGAGTGAATCCTTCTTTGTATTGTTTTAGGTGTGTAATTCTTTCAGCAGAGAGTGTGTGTAATTCTTTCAGCAGAGAGTGTGTATGAATTCTACAGTCTGTCCCCTAGGGGAATCTACTAATTCTCGCCTTTACTGTTGTTAATTGTACAGGGTGGACCAAAAGTCGCGATCGGATATTTTGTATGCTAGTTTATGTACTAATAAAATACCACAATTGACGTAATAACTTTATTTATTAAAGTAGCAAGTACTAAGGGTGGAAATATGGTAAAATAAAGTTCCCTGGGCCTGTCAGCGTCATTTTTAAACGTCCAAAGTTTCGGCATGTGCACCATCGTTTTCCGCGCACAGTCGAATGCGCCGCCATGTCCTTCTGCTTGCCCGCCTCAGCATTTCGGGAGTGATCGTTCTGAAGATACGGATGATCTCTCTCTTAAGTTGTTCAACAGAATCCATCCGAACCATTCCAACCCAAGATTTTCTTCTAAGGAGGACCAGAGCCAGTTGTCGCACAACGAAGTTCTTGGGATCTGCTTTTCTGCCTTGTTACACGATTTCTTTCTTTCCTTGTTGATTTCATCGGTGAACCCTCCAATGATTCACTCAGTCGATTACTGACATCATCGCCGCAATATTTTTTAGGTCTTCCGCTGCGTTTTGCATCCAATACAGAGCCTTTTGAGAAAGTCTTCTTTTCCAGTTTCCGTAGTTTGGCTTCAGTGGGAGCTGCTTTATTGAAACGAAGAAAGAAGTTCTCTCTGATTTCTTCGTACGTTTAGCCAGTTTGTTCTTTTTCATGAACCCACACTAATAATGACGTTCCTCAATCGTATATCTGTTTGTATCCGCCATTGCTTACAACACAAACATAACACAGCGCTTCACATCGACAACAATCGCCTAATAAACCCGCGCGGAAGAAAACTCTGGCTTGTCACTAAAACATAACAATGTCCTTGCTCCATCGGAAAATCGACAAACTAATCCTACAAAACGTATATGAAGGGGGTAAATATTCCTCTCAGCCTATGAATAGTTTGTAATTAGTTCTCGGTTTCGGAAAATGAGTTATTACAATATAAACATTATCCGATCGCGACTTGTAGTGTGATATAACATGGCTCTTACTTGGACGCATACATGATATGTATTCGACACTTCCTGCACAGTGGCGTAACCCGTGTTAAACAACTGGAATTAACTACCATTATATTCAATTTTGTATCTTCACTTTAATTTTAAACTTAGAACATTACTATCTTAACATAAAATCTGATCTGAAAAATTATAAAATTATTCGGACAGGGAGAAAGAAAAGGTAGAACTCAATCAAATAAGTTCTGTAAATTACTGGAGACATACATTAATTAAGGACATAATAAATATACTTATGCCGGTTGTCGACCAAGAGCTAAGCTAAGTTAGTTTAGCTTATCTCACATACAGTGAGGGATTTCATATGTAGTTCTGCCGACAAAACTACATATATAATCCGGCACAACTATAAATGAAATCCCTTACTGTATGAGAGATAAGCTAAGCTAAGTTAACTTAGCTCGTGGTCGACAACCGGCATGAAACTGAACTAAGCTATATTGTCTTCCGTGCTCTACAGTCATGGGGAAAATATAGAAATACAAAACGAAAAGCAAGGTACCGGTAGATGGATGTGGAGTTTTATGGGTCTTATTTATTAGTTTTATTATTTATATTGGAATGTTTAATACGGAAATAATCATAACAGATATTCTCGATTGGAGAAAAGTACTCGTTGCTTTATGAACCATACCACTTACCTGCTCTAACTTGGACGTCCCTGCTAATAATGCGGCCGACTGCATTAGAAGCCACGCAGCGATACACAGTGCTGTGGATATCCTGGCGATATGCAGCTGGAGGAAACGGCAGAAGAATGAGCGTTCCATTCCGCAAGACTCTTCGCACTCCATGTACGTCTCCGACCGGCGATCCGTCCACAGAGAGCCAGTCTATTGTTGGAGGAGGGCTCCCTGACGCTGAACAATCTAACCATCCCCCACTGGAGTTAGAGAACTCTAGCTTTGGTGGCGGCTCCAGCAGGAAACTGGGGCCACGGAGATGAGAATCGAAGCCGGTAACACCACACACCACACCTGTAACAACAGATATTGTAGGATTTGAGGTTATGTTTCATAGCATAGTTCATACTTAACATGGGAGACTAGCATCCAAGGCTAAGTCTCACCGCAACTGTAACAGTACATTATTCGGTTTTGAGGTAACGATACCACGATTTGCGTCACTCACTTGAGAGTAATCGATAATGATAATCGGTTATTCTGTTTGTGGAAACTTCCCAGTATTGGAATAATGTGTGCTTGTGTGGACATATTACATTTCCGTGGCAGTGCTCTGGAAGCAATAGTAAGCTGCTGTGATGTACCTCAAATATGCCACATTTTCATTCGTATTTGCCACTGAATACTTCTATTTAATAATTAATTCTGTTTGAATGAGATACGCTGTATTATTCAGAGTACTATCAAAATGGAACTAATTTCCTATGAATAACCGGCAATTTTCAAATACGGTACTCATTATTTTGTTAAATAAAATTATTTTAAAATACGAAACATTATTTAAAGTGCTTCATTAAATTAAAGAAATATCGCAATGAAACGTATTTATGGCACAGACGAAAGCAGTACGGGGTTTGCGACATACGCGTAATTAATGCTAACTTTATTTCATAATTTTAAGTTTTAATTTACTTATTCAGCCTGGTAGAGATAAGACCAGGATTCCAAAAACTACAATTAAAATACAAAAATTGCAAGAAAAAATACAATAAGGAAAAGAAAATATCACTGACACTAAGTTAAGCTATGAAATTACAATAATTTTAATATTTCGGTTACAACAACAATAATAATAATAATTACAATAATGATAAATATTATTATTAAATAAAACTCTACACAGTATAAAAAATTTAATTTAGTACAGCCTATTATTTTTTACATTATTTCCATTCTTAACCAGTCAGAGCTAACACTTTTTAATCTCAAAAACCGATAAGCCTGAGTGAGTTAGTAGCAGTACCGCTGTTTTTGTTTTAATTGTCTGAAATTTGACAGTGTTTGACATTCATGAACAAAGAGTTCCATAATTGAATTGTGGAAATGGTGAATTAAGTGGAATTAAGAGCTGTGCTGTGGGCTGGTACTGATAGTGTTAAGTCATGTCGTGATCGGATGTGGAGATTATGATGAGAAGCAAGTGTATTAAAGCGTGATGATAATTGGAATGGTGTCGAGGTTTGCAGGATTTGAAAGAGAAGCAGAAGAGAGTGAAAATCACAGCCTATATGGCCAGTTTAATGATTCCAGAGAAGGAGTGATATGGTCATTTTTTCGCGTGTTTCAAATAAATCGAATGCACACGTTATGAGCACGCTGTAATTTTACTATTAGGTCATAATAGTCAGCGGAATGTCGGCGTAATCGAAGTGAGGCGTAATAAGTGTCTGTACTGATTGTAGTAGTGAATCTTTAAAATCAAGTGTCCCCTTACATTCGTTCTATGTCTGTACGAATACTTGAAACTAATAAACAAACAAATATAATAATTACTAAAAAATTATTCAATGAAATGTACTGTTGGAATATCTGTTAAAATTTACTCAACTATAATTCATTCAATAAATATTAAAAACTTTAACATTTTAACATATTATAACTTTGTCTTCTTGGATATTAAAATAGGAGTGATTTGAGGTTTTCAGCATCTAAATGTTCCGCTAATTTATGTTATGGTAGAGCACTTTCATAATAATCACTCGGATTCCATTCTCAGATGCAATTCTCATATTGTATATGTGAGCAACTTTTCGCTACGTAAGAAGAACGGGAACTGTTATACAGAAAGAAAAAAATATTTATTTAGCAGTTATACCATGTCACTATCCTTAAAATTCAACCTTTTTCCTAGCTGAAAATGTTCATATACCATAGAACATTAATGAATAAGCGATTTCACGTGAATAGTTAACAATGACAGAAAATATGTTACGGTAGCCCTATTCTATTAAAAAAATATTATTTTTTTTGCAAATTTTCTATCAGGGATGATGCCGTCTCAGACAAGTTTCATTGTATGTTATTTATTAATGAGAAAATGTAGACAATCTTTTTTTGAAGTGTTAAATGAACCTGGTGTTCTAAGTTTTATTAATTGAAAACATTTTTGAACAATGTTTATAAGTAGCTTAAAGATTTTACAACAGGGAATAAAATAAGGAGAAAAGAATAAACCAAAGTGAGAGTTGTTCTAGTTAGTAAAATCAGAAATACACTTCGTTATCAATTCGAACAGGAACTCAGAATAACAAGGATGAGAAGAATGGACGCATTCTCGATGGAATCCTCTTTAGATTGAAGAATGAAGAGCGAGAGACGTTTCGAAAGGGAAATGCTACTAATTACAATTTTCAATTACTGGCAAGAGGTCGCGTTTATTAAGAGGCACTACTCTCTGCAGTCTGGTAATAGTGCACTCGCAATTCAGTGTTATAATTGCTACTCGTAATGAGGCTTTCAATTCTCTATGCACCCATTTGTTGTCATTTAGCTTCCTCGAATACACGTGCCTGTTTTTTCCCCCACTAGTTATAAAATAATAAATAATAAATTTGTTAGGTACACATTACAATATAAAGTCTTTACAAATGTAAATTATAATAACAGCCAAAAAAAAAGCAAAGCTTGGGCTCGGGGGCGGTTCACTGAAATATTCTAAAATATTTTTAGTAATACAGAAAATGAAATTACGAAGAAAAGTATAAGTTAATAATTAGCTACTTACAGTAAATATAGTACATATTATAATTATTACAATGAAATGTACGGGTTAACAATACTTACAACAATAATTATTAAAATAAAGGTCAATTGTGGGAGGAAACAAAGTAATTATATCTACATTTTAAAATTTAATACCGAAAAGTTATAATAATAACAAAAGTAAAAAAATCGAAGAAGTAATTATATAATTGTCCAATTTTAGACTTGATTTGTTTATTATGTAACCCATTTAAATCAGGCTGAATGCTAACAAATGAATTGAATGGTCGTAGGCCTAAACTTGAACAGTGCTTAACTTTGGTCCGGTTTTAAATTAAAGTGACTCCTTCGCACGTTAGATTCATAACATTCTGACCAAGGCCTACTTGTCACGATTTTTATGAAAATAATAAGTTAATAAATAGGACTCACTTGTATATTTGAATACGTTATATTCAATACGTTAAATAAATAAAACGGTATGATAGTGAGCGGTCCAACTACAAAGACGCCCGGCACCGGTGAGGGAGAGAATGAGTGGAAGGGAAGTTTACCATTGCTTTGCATTCCATGGTACCAAGAGCTCAAGCGCACTCAAACGTCTTCCTAGTTGGCTAGCTCTCTATGGTAAGTGATTCGGAAATTAAGAGGAACAATTATTATCTCCAATTATTAATGGTGGTGGTTACGTTTGCCAGGGATACAGGTATACTGCAACATATGGAGTCCTTTGTTCGTCACCGGTGTGCCGGAATTTTGTCCCATCAGGGGTTATTTTTCATGCCTGCAAGTCAAATTACATTATGCACATATAAATCTCATCCTCCTGGGCCAGTCCAATGACCTTGGGCACAAAAAGTCAGCTTCATAAAGATTGCGTCAGCCAGGCCGACTTAATGATGACGATGACGACGATGAAAATAATAATAATAATAATAATAATAATAATTACAGTAGTAATAGTAGTAGTACTAGTAGCAGTAGTAGTAGTAGTAGTAGTAATAACGCTTCATTACTTTACAATAAAAATAATTATAATAATAATAGTAACAAAAAATATAAATTACATATTATACTATGGAGGGATTACCGGGTGAAATCAACGGACTCCAAGCTTTCGGTAACGAACTCTATTGCCATCTTCAGTGTGCCTGAGGATGGCAATAGGAGGCATTGCAGGAAACTTTGAGTGCATTGATCTAACTCGAAAAAATGCCTGAAAATTTGTAATTTATTAATCATTTTCAGAAAAAAATCATCTATTATACAAAATAATTGTGATGCTACTTCATTTTGGATATGAAATACATGCACAGTAGGCTACTAAATAACTGACATTTTAACAAAAACAATTCATACTTCACAGAAACATGTTTGGAAGTTTTGCTGATTGAATGATAATTTTTTGTCAAATGTTATGGATAAACATTTTTTAAGGTGATCAATTATGTTATTTTTACAAATGGAAATTAATTCGTTTATGTCTATACCAAAAGAATAAAATCTCTAATAATATAATAAAAGTAAAGTGAAGTGATTCCTATACAGGCCATGGAGGCCCAGGGGGTTCCAGGAGGTGGAGGCTCCCAGATTTTGGACATCCGGCACATGTTGTGAGCCGTACGCACCGGCCGCCTTTACCCCCAGGATTGCTCCTGGTACTCATTTCTGTTGGAGGCTGAGTCGACCGCAGGGCCATAGTGCCATCAGAAGGATTAGGCTAATTGAAAATCTCCGACCTCATCGGGAATCGAACCCGCGACTTTCCGGTTTGTAGCGCAGCACCTCAACCACTACGCTACGGCGTACCCCCTAACAATATAATAGTAATACTAGTAATATCTGACCGAGCGAAGTGAAGTCCTGTTTTAACTCGACAATTCCGGCACATCCTCTGTTTGTAAATTTATGTGTTACAATATATTCTTTTGAAATTCCTGACACTGGCAGAACGCCTGTGAGGAGAAGGGCATTCAGAGGTGGGTGTTAAATTTAAATTCAAAGGGACAAGCCATCTTCCCCCCCCCCCCAAGTCATGGCAGCCATAGCCGTATAATCCTACCTTAGTCAGCACGATGTGACTGCCCTGAAGACTGGCGTACGAATAAAACATCACCCCTTGAGATGAAAATTTTTCGATAGTGAACTCATTTATGCTACTGCACATCTTTCTGAGCAGGGGAGGAATAAAAGAATTGTACTGAACTCCTTTTACGACCTATGTAAAAAAGAATATTTACTTGATTCAATTTGAATATGGTGACCGTTTTAATTGATAAAGAGAATGTCTAAAATTGTTTTATTAGAGTAATATTAGTAATAATATTATATGAAAGTTTCTTCGCCAGGAAAACCTCCGCTCTTACATAATATTATGAACAAGAATAACTCCAAAACAGAAGCTCTTTGATTTTAGGATTGATAAACTTTATAAAAATCAGGCTAACATCATTACAGTATAGTAAAGACATTTGGTCCTTTTATGTAGGTAATACAATGAATTATCATGGGCTATTTCTAATGATTTTCCATTGCCGTTCGATATAGTACCCACTGTTACTCATAGAGGCCTATTCAATATATTAGGTGCATTATTGTGAATAAAATTGCTCTTGGAGGTAGTAAAGGCTTGTACATAATACTCTCTGAGATTGAAAAATCTTACGGTGTTGTTACTGGCAAGAACATTTTAAATACATATGGCCATTCATATTTCATTTTGCTTCCAGTGGTGAAGCGTAGGGAGGTTACTGTTACCTATTGAATTTTGTTACGCTTATTTCCCGATAGAGGACAGAGTGACATGTGGTAAGCCTATCGCATCACAAAGACATATGTACGGTCTTAAAAATGACCGCTTACACGTTCTAGTGATATGCCTATAGCTTTTCTGACTATCGATCCACAAGTCCTGGTTTGATGTTCGGTATCTTCTCGGATTA